>OY728135.1:1690010093-1691260093 GCA_963277665.1 Viscum album | reverse complement strand
TTTTCATTTCCTTATTGAATTGAATGGAATTAAGTAGGTGACAGACATATATATATACATAAATCCAGTATCATTATTATTTCATATATTTCATTATTACTTATTATATATACTTTATAATCATTCATGAATGGTTATCATGAAGAATGAATCTCATCGCGTCGTGGAGACGGTAGTCCGTACGTACGCAGGAGCGATGATATCATTCCCATTATCATGGAATTGTATCGAAGTGTATGTATAATATTTCAGAATCCATATCACTTTAAAATAATAATATATAGTTATTTATTTACACCATTATACCCATACAAGTAAGGTGGTGGTTGAAAACAGATTACACCACGGCGTGGAGATGGTATTCCATACGTACGTACGCGCGGTGATTTCATTTTCCAGTTGATGGATAGATGGTGAAATAGGGTTGTTTCATACTTATTATAACATATAATTATATGAGTGATACTGATGTTATTACTTCATAATGAAACAACTAAAGAAGAATATGTAGAAGAAGAAATAATGTTCAAAGAATCGGTAACGGACATTACCTCTTCTTTGAAGCGCCTCCTCTTAACCTCCTCTTAGGGAACTAAATATGGTCTTTTAAGAATACCATGACCTATAAGATGTTTCTAGGGAAGTGGAGAAGAAAAATTGAAAGGTGTTGGCCGAGCTTGAAGTCTCAAAGTGGTGTGAGGAAGTGAGGGAGGAGGTGCCCTTTTATAAGGGCAGAGAGGGGAACCTTAGGAAAACTTAAAATATTATTTTATAATAAAGTCATATTCGGTTTTTAATAGCTAAAAATTGATTTATTTAGAATATAAGGCGAGGACGGGTTGAAATTCTCTCATCAAATAGAATTTATACAAGTTTAGGTATCTATTTTATCCTTATCATTTAGATTTAAAATTAAGTTAAATAATTTTACTTTTACCGTGTCTTCTTGTTTTCTTACACTATAAGGTTAATAAACTTACTATAACAAGACAAACGAACCCTAAGTTGTTTATTATTAATATATATAACCTTATCTAAGTCATTTGGATGAACATTAGATTTTAAGGAATAAAATAACAATTAATAATATAATATTTGTTTTAAAAACTATTTTATGTCAATTTTGACACTATTTGGTAATTGTTTTTTGTGAAAATCGTAGAAGAATTATTAGTTAGAAAACGGTTAATTAAATCAATACTAACATGTCATATTAACCAAGAAAATTAGTTTAATTCATAATAAGTCTCAAATTAAATTAATTTGGGTATTTATAACATCAATTATGTCAATATTCCATTAATGAGATAATTACTGCATCATCATGGTGTCATAAATAAATAAAATTATTCAATGTCTAAAAATTATAAATAAAATACCCTTATGTAGGAAATAATTTTATCTTTCTAATTAATATTTATAGTTGAATTTATCTTATGTATAACCCTATATTAGAAATATTTTAGTTATTAAACTTTGATTTTAACTATTTTAACTATTCTTTAACTAAAATAATATTAAATGTCTTAATCTGATCCAAGTGGGCCTAAATGGTAATATTTTATTCATAAGGTTGTATTTGGTCGAATTAGACTTATCAAATAGAATTAGGACATGTGTTCGGGTAATAATAATATCATTTTTACCCTTAATTACCCTATTTACTTTTAACCGTGACAAAAAAAGTAAAAAGTTACTATTCACCAAAAATTATTTTCATCTCATTAAACCACATTTTAGTCCTTGATATTAACCATGTGTCTCAGATTTTCTAAATTATATTTACAGAAGTGGTAAAATTTCATTTAAATGAAAAAGTCAGTTTTTTAACTACCACTAAGTGGTTTCACTATTCATCGAAAATTGAATATTTTCAAAAAAATACAAACAATTAAGCCTAAGAATTATTTGATATTACAAATTAAAAATTGATTTCTATTTGGATAAATTCAAAAAATACAAGTGGAATTAATTAATTTTAAAATTAATTCCCGTTATCAAAACAAATAGTGTGTTTTTAAGAAACAAAAACTATCAAAAGATTGATACTTGTTTATATCCAATTTCAAAGTGAAATTAATTCCAATGAACAAAATTGGATTAAATGGTAAAAATATATTCTAATTACTCTTTAAAACCAATTAAAAGATAATCTAACCATAAAAATTATTGCGATGAAAAAAATTGTTTTTAATTAAAATATAGCGTGTTTTTACTATTCATTAAAATATGAAAGTCATCAGAATAATATGAAAAATTTATCCAAAGTAAATTTTTATATCCTGATTCCCAAGAAGAATTTTATTTTGTTAAATTGAACTTATAGACATTTCAAAAACAAGATTTAAGTTGGGTGCGCCATCAAAAGGCGGGAAAAATGCAATTTTTGAAAAATACATATTTTACACGAAAAATTTATTTTGTTCTCATACCATATTCTAGAAAATGTGTAAGATTAATAATAATGTTATAAAATTAAAAATGTAGTTAATACAATTCATATCAGCTAGTCCATAATAATATTATAACAATATATCATTGTTTAGTGAAACCCGGTATTGCGTACTACACACGCTATCGAGGTAGGTCGTGATTGTGTGTAATGCAAGCTAAAAATAGGATTGCATATACTGGAAGCTAATGAGGCGTTGCATATAGTACAATATAATATTGGTGTAGTGTATAATAGAATATCAAGGAAATTAAAAATAATATATCTCATAAAATCTCAGGTGTTACATTCTACCCCCCTTAAAATGAATTTCATCCTCAAAATTCGTCTGGGTTATAAATCGTTTACTATTCATAGAAACCCACATCATAAAAAGGAATACTAAAACATAATTTATAAAACTACGTATGAAATGTAACTATTACCCAAAGTAACACATCACTGGGTTTCCTTATAGGATAACATAGGTGAAAATATGGATATGGAAGAAAAATCTAACCATCGTGTTCTGATGGAGAGTGGTAGAGAACATGGAAATGAAAAAGCCAACAATCACAAAGCCATTGATTTGTGATGATCTAAGGTACCATTTGATTCATTGGATATAAGGGAACTAGGACAACATTTTTGGTTTTCAAGATCATTTCCCTAAAGTTGATGAAATTGGAATTAGAAAAAATACGTTCTTGATTTTGGTAGAGTCTCACCGTTGGTCATTCCTTAGAAAATTTCCACTTCATCTCTTAAAGAAATGAAGTTGAATTTGTCATTCGTGAAGTGTTAGCAGATCATGTGATAGAATTATGGGGCATTCCATCTGCTTCAAACAAAAGGTTAGGAAAAGTTATCAAATATACATAAGTCCATTTATGGTGAGGTTAATCATATACGATTCCAAAAATGAACTTATACTTCATATATCATACATCTTAATAAAATAAAACTAGTTTATACTAACCAGGGACTTCCTGTAGGCCAATGGTATGTGATAAAGGCTAGTCGCACTTCGGTTGTGGGTTTGATTCCCACAGCCTTGTCTGACGCGATGGGTTGTCGCTCATCCTGCAGGTTGTCCTTTTTCTAAAATTACATCATTATGACATTCCATCGATAATAACAAAAATAGTTCTATCCTTAAACTAACTTATGTTCAACATAATCCATTTCAAATATTTAGGCTTATCCAAAATACTTCTGTCCATGGTTATAGTATAAAGAAAACAATTACTAGAAATGTCATCAACCGAGTATGTGAATACCATCATTTATCCTCGATATATCTTTTTGATCACATTCCAATCATGTGAATACCTTAATCATGTATTCTCTTGAAAAATGAATACCCATTAACCTTAGTGAAAACAAGAATGTTGTCAAAAGTTAACTCTTTCCACATACCAAAATCCCAAACTTTCTATATACTCAAACCATGATATCACTTTGTCCTTATTTTAGTCATGAGCTCATGATTACTATCACATTATTTTCTCTTTATACCTTCATTATGCACATTTCACCTTCTTTCCAAAAATATTTCAATCACTTTATCATGGTTACTAGTACCATATAATTATTGAAAACCAATACATAGATATTACAAAATTCCACAATACCATAAATGAGATTTCATGATACTATTTTGAAATCCCATTACATAAACATTTAATCATTACACAACATCATTTTCATACTCAACATCACAAATAGTGATCGCATGAGACTTCCCTTTATCCTTTTCCATAAGAGGTTTCTCACGTTGATCATCATTAACTCGTGGATTAGGGAATTTATTATCATAATGCCCCATTTCCTTGCACTTGAAGCATTGAAGTGTTGGTGGAGAGTTCTCTGTAGTCTTTTCTCTATTAACATCATTAGTAACCTTTTTCCCATTACTTCTGTTGGGTCGAAAATGGATTGGTTTCAAATATAAACTCAGTTGCGACAACAAATATTTGTGACAATCACCAATGTAAACGAAGCGCCAAACCAAACAGCAGAATAAAAAATGTGGACACAAATTTTAATGTGAAAAAACCCTCCTTTGAGGAGGATTAAAAAACCACGGGGCAACTCCGAGGAAATTCACTATGAATCAGATAGTACAAAAATCCAAGTTAAACCCGAAACTCAAATCGCAAATACAGAATAAAAACTTGTGTGAAAAACCATACCCTGATATGCCTCCTTCGCCTCTCTAATAATAGTCTGTGACAATACGTCACCCTTCGGAGATCAATATCGAACTTGCGGCGTCGTTGCAGCACCTCGTTGCACAACCTGATTTGCCACTGCTCGCTGCTGCCCACACCCTAGAAAACTGTCACCCATGTATCTGCTCTCCTTGGGTTTTCACGCACCACCAAAATTGTCTCATTCCTTGATTCAATGCTTCCCCTTTAATAGTTTCCCATGTGCCACAAATCTTTATTGAAAGGGAAATATGAAAATATCTCAGAATGATATCATGAGTTATTACCTGAATCTCATGCTGGAAGATAGACAGTGGAAGAATCTTGAATTTCCAAAAAATATATCTTCAAATCTAAAAGATACATCATATCTAAAATAATGAAAACACCCATGTGTGGGTTGAACCCCAACAATCTCCCCCTTTATCCCATCTAATAAGGAGATCGCATCCAAAAACCTCAGTTGAAAAGAAAACTGGTTGGTATCGCAACAACCGCCATCCTCTGCAGAAAATATGACATCCCTCTTTTTCATCTCTGACGGAAACCTGAAAGCTCCCCCTGCAAAAGAAATCCAAATGTCGAATTATTCTTCATACTTATGTCTGCACCGCTAATACCAGAATCAAAAATATCTGGCTCCCCCATAATTGTGATCGCCATATAATCTGGAGCACCTGTAGGAATTACTTGCTCCCTCTGCTCAACATCCTTCGAGCAGTCAAAAGCACTCAGCGCATCACCTCGATCTTTGATTTCCATTCTTTCTTCAATAGTGTCACTCTCTAAAGAAAAATAATTAGGTGTAAGATCTGAAACACCTTCCATGACAAGCTTCAGCTTCCAAACCTTCTTCGACTTAGTCGACGGTCTTCGACTCATGCACGACGATCGCCACTACCACAAATCTGAAGAAGTCCTCTTCGCAACTAGATTTTTCACATCACTGCATGCCTTTACATCTGTCCTGTAAAGCATGTCATCCATTTTTTCGCACGCATAAACCATCGATCCTCTAGACAAAGTCCATCTTCCACTGCTAAACGAATCCTGAATCCATTAGTATCAAGAGAAGTAGTAGATAACAAATTATGGAGAATACCTGGCACATGTCGCACATCCTTCAATGTCAGTGCACATCCTGCATTCGTAGTGATACAAATATCACCAACACCAATGAAATCAGCAGAATCTCCATTTACCATCTTCAATATACCAAAGTCACCTTCTTCATGTGAAGAAAATAGTCCCTTATTTGGAGAAATATGGTATGATGCTGCTAAATCAACCACCCATTCGGTGTACAAATTTGACCTGTGACAATAAATTCCAAATGAATGTAAATCACCCTCACCCTGAACAAGACTTATGTTGGTATCCTCAGAATCGGTGTCGTGCACCTTCTTTTCCTTCTTAATCATTTTCAATTCATAGCAGCGTCTTTGCACATGACCATCATTGTTGAAAAAGTAAAACTTGACCTTTCTTCTTGTCTTTGATAGACCTCTCCTACTACCGCGTCCATCTGCCACAGCCAGAGTACCACCATAACCTTAAGATTCACCATCATTGGTCTTTCGTCGAGTCTCGTTCATCAACAATGATGAAATCAGATCATATAGATTTACTGTATCCTTCCTGAACAACAGTTTGGTGACGAGATTATCATATGAATCAGGAAACTAACCCAAAAGAATCAAAGCCTAATCTTCTTCTTCCATTTGAACAGGTACCGCGTTACCTTTATCATCAATCTTGACCGCCACTGAGGATAGCTCCATCAGAAGTTTGGTGAACTCTTCCAGATGGTTACCTAAATCTCCATTCTCTGGCATTCGCAAACTATACAACCATTTCTTCAAATATAAACGATTTGTGAGGGATTTTGATTTATACCTATTTTCAAGCTTCTCCCAGTTCTCCTCTGAATCTATCAGATTCATCACTTCCCATAGTGTATTATCACCCAAATACATCTGAATTGTGCTTGTCACCAACTCTCTCATATCATTCCAATCATCATCACTCATCGTCTCCGGCTTCTCTGATTTTTTCTTCAATTCCTTTGTTGTCTTCTCACAGACCAAAATATTTTTAACTCTTTGCTGCCAAAGTGTAAAATCATTTTTCCCGTTGAACAGTTCAATGTGAGCAGAAATCCCACGGTGTGAATCCCCCATATTAATCAGTAAGAAGCCACAGATAACCTCCTATGATACCAGATGTTGGGTCAGAAACAGATTGGTTTCAAATAAAAACTGAGTTGCGACAACAAAAATTTGTGAGAATCACCAATGTAAATGAAGAGCCAAACCAAATATAAGAATAACAAATGTGGACACAAATTTTAACGTGGAAAAACCCTCCTTTTAGGAGGATTAAAAAACCACGGGGCAACTCCGAGAAAATTCACTATGAATCGGAGAGTACAAAAATCCAAGTTAAACCCGAAACTTGATTCGCAAATACAACATAAAAACCTGTGTGAAAAACCACACCCCGATATGCCTCTGTTGCCTCTCTGATAATAGTCTGTGACAATAATTCACCTATTGGAGATCAAAATCAAACTTGCGGCATCGTTGCAGCACCTCGTTGCACAACCTAATTTTCCACTGCTCGCTGCTGCCCACACCCTAGAAAAGAGTCTCCCAAGTATCTTCTCTCCTTGGGTTTTCACGCACCACCAAAATTTCCACATTCCTTGATTCGTTGATTCCCCTTTAATAGGCTCACATATGCCACATATCTTGATTGAAAAAGAAATCTGAAAATATCTCAAAAATATATCATGAGATATTACCTGAATCTCATTCTGGCAGATACACAGTGGAATAATATTGAATTTCCAAAAAACTATATCTTCAAATCTAAAAGTTACATCATATCTAAAATAATGGAAACACCCATGTGTGGGATTAACCCCAACAACTTTGAAAATATACTACTTGATGACCTTCTTTTACACACTTAAAACATTTTCTAGTACCTTTTAGGCAATCTCCACCATGCTTATTTCTACACTTTCAGCATAAAGAAACATTCATCTTCTTTTCACCATTGTTCTGAGATTTCTCCTTGAACTCCATCTTTCGTTTCATGTCAAAACCATGAGATGGATATGTTACACCAACTTCCAGTTCTACCTTGATAGCACAACGCACAATTTCTTCATAGCTATTGAAGTCTCTTATAGCTAATTCCCTTTAAAGACTTGGTTTTAAGCCAATGAAAAATTGATCAACTTTACTTTCAGGTTGGATGATAAAGCTAGATGCATGTCTTGTAAAATTCGCTTCGTATATACCAACAGATTTATCATCCTTCTGCTTAAGCTCAAGAAACTCCTTTTCCATCTTTGTTCGAAGAATACGAGGGATTTACTTACTGAAATACAAGTTCTTGAACTCGTCCAATTCCATGGACTCAATTTCATCTCTTTGCCTCATATTCTTGATAAGATTCCACCATTGATTTGCATCACCTTGCAAAAGACATACTGCTAAGATGAATTTGTCATGATCAGAACATTGTAGAACTGAAAATATCTTTTCAGTGGTATTGATCCATTGTTCAGCCACTAGGGGATCAGAAGACCCGCTGAATGAATGTGGACGCTACCTCATGAAGGATTCAACAGAATGTTGCTCCTTTCTCTGTTCATTTTGAAGTCACTAATGATTCATATCTTATGTAAGTATAGAAATAAGATTGTGCACTCCATCTCCCACGAAATTGGTTTGTTCAGGAGTACAATCATTGCATTTTCCATTACATTGATCAACACGGTTCCTTCGGGTTCCATCCATCGTCTAAAACCCAAAAATAATAGTGTGAGAGAAAATACCATGCTAGGGAAAACAAAATAATAAAGGGGGAGTACCTTCAATTTCTAACATATTAGGTTTAATTCTATGATCGTTAGCACAATTCTAGGAATGTAACCTATACGTATACTTAACCTTATGGATATCCCTAGACATACCTTAGAAATATCTCTAGGGATTTCACTAAAGCTTTCACATCCTAGTTTCTAAATGTTAACTAAACCTTTCCTCTAATACCAAATGTTGAGACCCAAAGCGTGACGTACATAGACATTACATTACTTTTTTGGAATACTTAATACATAACAAAAACAGACACACAAGGACCATAATAGTTTAGTGTATTTGGAAACATGGAACGTAATCTTCTAATCGTGGTGAAAGAAATTCAACATCTCCCATAAAGATCTTCCATTTTTTTCTTATATAAAACCTTTCTTTATATCCTGGGGAAAAGAAAACATAAAAAGGGTGAGCTCAAATGCTCAGTAAGGGTAATCATGGAGAATATAAAACAAACCATATACATTTGAACATAAAAACATGAACATAATGTTTAAACATTAAAATCTTGAGCAATGACATAAAACATGGCAGTACGTAAGGCATAGATCAAAATATAACATCAATCATGATAAAATATCTTTTAAATAAAACTTGTAATTGTGTAAAAACATTAAGCACATGATATTATTTCCATAGTATCCAAGGAATTTCTGCCAAGACCATCTTAGTGGAAAAAGTCCCTTTCTGAATCGAGTTCACTCATTGTTCCAGTACTGTATTACTAAACTGGATTAACTTACCATTCCAGCCATGTCTATATCATGAGATATAAATCTTTACCCAATGCATTGGAGGGAGATATAGGTCCCACCCATCTCATAATGAAATCATTCTTATGTTTTCCACAACATAAACATAAATCATTCATCATAACCCAAAGAATAAAATGGGTTGCATAAACATCGTCCCATCATAACATAATCCATATAAAACAAATGGAAATAATTTCCTCATAAGAAAAATGAAACCATTTAAATCATAGATACATTTTACTTGAAACATATACATATGAAATAATGTCATCTTAGATGGAAAATAGTTTTGAGAAAACACTTGAAATGAATTCTTGAGGAAAATATCCTTTCTTCTTCAAAATCATTTTCTTTTCAAAAAATGCCATGGAATTTTAAAAGAAAAGGGTTTCGTTGAAAATAATCAAGAAATATTTTATAGAAAGCTTCTTGAAAATGAGGCGTTATGAAACCGTAAAAATCCGTTCAGGCAGTATATGTTAAAAATAACATTCTCCTCGTACTTTTGTTGGAAAAGTCAAAATGTACCTTATATGGTTACCAAAGGAAATATTCCATTCATACAATGTGGTAATAAGTCAATAAAGGGTAATAATGAATTTGAGCATTCATGGAAGAATAGTAAACATTTTATGAAAACATTTTTAGAAAACATGGTCAGGGATGATAAACTTAACCCCAATAAATACTTACGTATAAGCATTATCGGATAAAAAATGAGATTGAAAATTTATCCCTTACCTTAGGTCTGATATGCTTCATACGTATCCGAACCTCCTGTATAATGATTTCAATAATTTCATTGACTTATTACAGAATCATATTCATTTCTATGATATCATATATGGTTCACTTATGACTTTATATTACTCGTTCTTTTGTAAGTTCCATGTTAAAGAAGCGTTTTGGGTAAAATCGTTTTATTTATCGTACATGTTTGGACTTGTTGTTCTTGATAATATTACCTATATCCTGATTTACTTAATTCCAGAATGTAAAACATGATTTATATGTAATATATATTCAGCATATACATATATATATGATAGATCGATAAATGGAATGAAATACACCGTTCATGGAGACGGTAGGCCGTACGTACGCATGAACGATGTTTTCATTTCCTTATTGAATTGAATGGAATTAAGTAGATGATATACATATATATATATACATAAATACAGTATCATTATTATTTCATATTTTTAATTATTACTTATTATATATACTTTATAATCATTCAAGAATGGTTATCATGGAGAATGAATCTCATCGCGTCGTGGAGACGGTAGTCCATACGTACACACGAGCGATGATATCATTCCCTTGATCGTCGATTTTTATTGAAGTGTATGTATAATATTTCAGAATAAATATCACTTTACAATAATCATATATAGTTATTTATTTACACCGTTATACGCATCCAAGTAAGGTGGTGGTCGAAAACAGATTACACCACGGCGTGGAGACGGTATTCCGTACGTACGCACGCGCGGTGATTTCATTTTCCATAGGATGGATAGATGGTGAAATAGGGTTGTTTCACACTTATAATAACATATCAGTATATTAGTGATACTTATGTTATTACTTCATAATGAAACAACTAAATAAGAAGAAGTAGAAGAAGAAATAAAGTTGAAAGAATCGGGAACGGACATTACCTCTTCTTTGAAGCGCCTCTCCTTAACCTCCTCTTAGGGCACTAAATATGGTCTTTGAAGAAGACCAGGACCTATAGGATGTTTCTAGAGAAGTGTAGAAGTGAAATTGGCAGGGTTTGGCCGATCTTGAAGGCTCAAAGTGGTGTGAGGAAGAGAGGGAGGAGGTGCCCTTTTATAAGGGAGGAGAGGGGCACCTTAGGAAAACATAAAATATTATTTTATTATAAAGTCATATTCGGTTTTTAATAGCTCTAAATTGATTTATTTAGAAGATAAGGTGGGGATGGGTCGAAATCCTCTAATCCAATATAATTTACACAAGTTTAGGTTTCTATTTTAACCTTTTCATTTAGATTTAACTTTAAGTTAAATAATTTTACTTTTACCGTGTCTTCTTATTTTTTTACACTATAAGGTTAATAAAATTACTATAACAAGGAAAAAGAACCCCAAGTTGTTTATTATTAATATATACAACCTTATTTAAGTCATTTGGCCGAACCATAGATTTTTAGGAATAAAATAACAATTAATAATATAATATTATTTAAAAAAACTATTTTATGTCAATTTTGACACTATTTGGTAATTGATTTTTATGAAAATCATAAAAGAATTATTAGTTTTAAAAAAGTTAATTAAATAAATAATAACATGTCATATTAACCTATAAAATTAGTGTAATTCATAAAATGTCTCATATTACATTTATTTGGGTATTTATAACATCAATTATGTCAATATTTCATTATTGAGATAATGACTGCATCATCATTGTGTCATAAATAAATTAAATTATTTAATGTCTAAAAATTATCAATAAAATACCATTATGTTGGAAATCGTTTTATATTTATAATTATTATTTATAGTCGAATTTATCTTATGTATAACCCTATATTAAAAATATTGTAGTTATTAAAAATTGATTTTAACTATTTTAACTATTCTTTAAACAAATTAATATTAAATGTCCTAATCTAATCCAAGTGGGCCTAAATGGTCATATTTTATTTATAAGGTTGTTTTTGGTCAAATTACACTTGTCCAATAGAATTAGGTCATGTTTTAGGGTAAGAATAATATCATTTTTACCCTTAATTGCCCTATTTACTTTTAACCGTGGTAAAAAAAAGTAAAAAGTTACTATTCACAAAAAAATTATTTTCATCTCATTAAACCACATTTTAGTCCTTGATATTAACTATGTCTCTCGGATTTTTTAAATTCAATTCACAGAAGTGGTAAAATTTCATTTAAATGAAAAAGTCAGTTTTTTTAACTACTACTAAGTGGTTTCACTATTCCTCAAAAATTGAAGTTTTTCAAAAAAATACCAAAAATTCAACCTAAGAATTATTTGACATTACGAATTCAAAATTTATTTCTATGTGTCCAAATTCAAAACAAAGAAGTGGCATTAATTAATTTTAAAATTAGTTCTCATTATCAAAACAAATAGCGTGTTTTTAAGAAACAAAAACTATCAAAAGATTGATACTTGTTTATATCCAATTTCAAAGTGAAATTAATTCCAATGAACAAAATTGGATTAAATGGTAAAAATATATTCTAATTACACTTTAAAACCAATTAAAAATATAATCTAACCATATAAATTATTGCGATGAAAAAAAATTGTTTTTAATTAAAATATAGCGTGTTTTTACTATTCATTAAAATATGAAAGTTATCATAATAATATAAAAAAGATATCCAAAGTAAATTTTTATATCCTGATTCCAAACAAAAATTTATTTTGTCAAATTGAACTTATAGACATTTCAAAAAGAAGATTTAAGGTGGGTACGCTATCAAATGGTGGGAAAACTGTAATTTTTGAAAAATACATATTTTACACGAAAAAATTATTTTGTTCTCATACCATATTCTAGAAAATGTTTAAGATGAATAATAATATTATAAAATTAAAAATGTAGTTAATACTATTCATAAAAGCTAGTCTATAATAATATTATAACAATATATCATTGTTTAGTGAAACCCGGTATTGCGTACTACACACGCTATCGAGGTAGGTCGTGATTGCGTGTAATGCAAGCCAAGAATAGTGTTGCATATACTACAAGATAATGAGGTGTTGCGTATAGTACAAGCTAATCTTGGTGTAGTGTATAATAGAAGATCAAAGAAATTAAAAATAATATATCTCATAAAATCTTGGGGTGTTACACTCACATTGGTTGAGATAATGGGAGGTCGAGATCATCACACCCTCTTGGGGTTAATTATTGCCTAGTTCATGACTCTCATATAGATCTAAGATATTTTTAAAAAACCTCATTAATATACCTAGTATAATATAGGGTTCCCTTTGGGATTGCAATCAATTATTTAGCTTGTACGCGATTAAAAATCACCAATGTGTATTCAAGGTTCTTCATCAAGTTAGATATACATATGTATTGGAGGTTCTCCATCAATGGTATCCTCTCATAATGTACTTATAGATTCATCACCCATTGTTATTATTATGTTGGTTTTTAATCTACTCAGTGGGGCGGTCTAAAATTTATGGTCATCTAGTTATACAAAAGTTGATTTTATGCTGGGATCATACCAATAAATGGGCTACATATGAATTCTCATAAGATGAATTAGAACACTCGTAGTTTGGTGCAGCTTAATAGGGTACATCATACCTTTTAATATCTTGTGATAAGGACCGAACCATATGGTTTAATGTCATGTGCTAAATTCATCTAAGAGGAAGGTTCTTGGTCAATGCTTGGTGTGTGAATTATGCCTATGAATCCCATGTAATCTATAAAATATATGTATTTTCATGTTGGATTAGACCATGGTGGTAATATGGCCTTGGAGAAACAGGGTCTATTTGGAGTTTTGGGTTTTTACCTCAGGGAGGATTCCTATTTATCCCACCTGGATGGGAATATATCAAATCCCACATAGTCCTTTGTGTCTCGTAGAGGAATATGGCACTTCTAGAGAAAGTGTATTGGGATTAATCCTAAAAATGATTCCTTTATAAAAGGCTCCATGAGATATATCATAACACATCGAGATTTATGGGGGGCTTAATTTGGGGTTTAATTACAAAGAGGATTCTTGGATTAAGGGAGTTGTGTTTGGATTTCTAAGGATGATGTCCTATGATATCATGCCATAGCTGAATACATACTGCATTTCCCATTTATGGTGGGAATTAGATTTCTCGTAGTTCGATAAATTATGTGGATTGTGAAGATATTGTAACCATTACAAATCTCTAAGCCCACGTGAGACATGATTGGAGTGAGAAATAAGAGAATGTGAAGGATTCCAAAAAACCACACACTTTTTCCTCAGTCGATGGAAGATGTTAGTCCTACATGGAATGAAGATGAGGCAACGGTGGATGAGTTCATAGAGAAATAAACCCTTCAATGTGAAATGGAAGTAATGGTAATTGGATATGGTCCAATGGACTAGGGGATTACTCCATGATGGATTCAATAAAATTGATCCCGATAGAGGAGGTAGACTTTTTATTTATCTTAATGAAATGCAGGTGTGAAGCATACCTTCCCTACAAGGGAACCGAGGATCCATTTTTTAGAGAAAAGGGACAAACATTGACCTAAACCTAATCCTCCTAACCAGGGACTCCTCAAAACAATTCCCAAGAGAATATCCCTCCTGACCATGCAGATACCACTCCACATACTATTCATGAACCCTATCTTCCAAATAGGATAAGTATGAAAATCATATGACTAAAAATATAGAAATCAAAATAGGAGACACACTGGTGTTCCTTTCACTATGGTTTTGAAAATTGTGAAGTCTTGATGTAGGTTTCAATATGATCCTTTTCAGACAAGGGATCTTATGAAGATGAATCTATTCCATGAATGGATTTAAAGGAGGAACCATGAAAGGCTCAAAGAGGCTAAAGAGGTCATGTGATCCCAAGAAGGTCACTCAAGTCCCTAGTATGCAGTTATTGGTAACACAAGTAGGATTGGGTAACCTGATGTCACCATAAGTGATAAACAACATGGAGGATAAGAATTGGGAGAAACATGGTTCATGCCTTCAAGAGACTTCATAGGTATTTCCAGAAGTGGGGCGATCAAGTCCATAAAGATTGATTTGAGAGCATTCAAGTGTTCTCAATTTAGGGAGGTTAGGAACATTGGTCCCACAAGTGTTATGGATTTCAATCACCAAATAGACTTTAGTCCCATGATCCTTTTTTAATCTCCTTTCCTTAGGTGAAAAAGAACTACTATGGAGGTTTTAGAAGTCTTGGATGAAGCACTAGGGAGAACATAGAAGCAACTGGGATTCATGGAAATTCATATGTCCAAATGAAGACTCCAAGGGACTATTTATAAGAAAAAATAGGAATCTGGGTGAATTGTGTTTGTCCACACAAGTGGTTAGCGCACCAGCTAGTGGCGCACAAGGTAATTACATATGACGGTGATTTATCTCAACTAGGGAAATTTCAATTTGGACCCTTTGGAAATCTTAAAATCCTCTTTGTATTTTATCATCCTTTTTCTAAGTTATTTTACTTTGTCACTTTTTCCCCCATGAAATGGAATGATGTATCAAAAAAATCCCCCCAAAAGGATTGGATCCAAATGAAAAGAGGGCATTATGCTCAGTTAATGCGATGAAGAAAATGGTCAATAAGTTTATCTTGATCATTAGTGAAAGTTAGTGGTGCACAAGGTAGTGGAGCACAAGGTAGTGGCGCAAAAGCTAGCTTCAGCATCTATATGTAGGCTCTTCGCATTAGTGAAAATCCCAGAGGCTTTATGAAATCATGTTTTTCCTATGCAAGTCCCTTCAATGAGGCGCTTTTGTTGAAAATTGTGGTCATGCTTTATCTGTACGTTTCTTTAGTTGCACACTGAACATGGGGCGACATCCTTGCGTACCATATATGCACTTTCATGAAAAACGTGGTGCAACATCCTTTTGTGATGTAGTTTATGTCACGACCCATCCCCCGAGGCCCGTTCCATGACTATCCCATGCATGCCTTCTATAGGCTAGGGGCTAGCGACAAGCATCGAAAGGCATATTCCCTAAAACCAGGATAGTATTGCCTATATATTCTATAAACACACACAACCAAGAACACATCAAGAAACAAACACAAGTAAACTGTATAGTGAAAAGAGTGTATATAGTAAGAAAAAGGGGCCAAAATACAATCCCAACTGGAAAGTACTAGAAAACTTCAAAGTACAAGTAAACTGAAATCGCTCTTATCAACACTGACCAAGGATCCTACCAGAAGGGTAGTTATATATCTCGAACAGTCATCCCTATGTTATGCCTTGTCTAATTTCCACCTCTGAGCTACCTCCAGGGTATGGTACCCACGTCCTCCATCAGCAATGTCCATCATCTGCACAAGACACAACAAGGTGTAGAAGATTCCCATGCAGGGGTGAGTATAACGATATACATAAGGGACCCCAAAACACTCAAAGCTCTCACAAAATCCACAAAGGATAAACTAAAATGTATGGAAACAACTGGCAACCATACTTATGTATATTCCCATATATATACCTATGTTATCTAGTATACCCATCTCATTCATGAAAAAACACAAGTCCCAACACTTATCCAATGTACAACTATTCCAAAAAGGAACGAATACAATAAAGGTAACACCACACGAGTATGTACCACAAAGGTAATGTCACGTAGAATAATACCACAGAGGTATCACCCTAAAGGTAAGTACCACAATGGTACACCACACAGAAGAATAACACAAAGGTATCACCATGAAGGTAGTACCACAAAGATATTCCACACAGAAGAATACCACAAAGGTAATGACTCAGATCACACCAGGTATAACATAGGTATAATAATAAAAATGATTAGATGTAACTACTGAATCATCTTACTATGTTAAGTGGAAGACGCACGTAGGATCCTAATTCATCAGACCCACGTTGGATCTTAAATCATCAGACCCACGTCGGATCCTAAAACAGCAGACCCATGTAGGATCCTATATTATTCCCACGTGGATTTCTTGATTGAATCTAGGTGAGACACTCGAACACAGACACACGTAGGATCCCAAAGCACATACCCACATAGGATCCCTTTCTCAGGTTACAGCCAGCCACAGGATTTCCGCACTATGCTCGCTTACTTCCAAGAGGGTCTGCTCCTCAATCCATAGGCTGATACTCCAACTACCAAAAATTCCCTCAAAGAATTATCCCAAAGGACCGCCATGTGACAAGGGTCTCAACGCAATAGACGGTGCGTCAATCAGACGCACAGTCTGTATGTTATTGGTCTTTTAGTCCCGAGGGCCCAGTTGGATTCATGTTCAATCTAACTCAGCCATACCCCAAATCTATCCAAAACACAAGTTGGGTATACCAAAAAAACCTTCTCAATCCAAGGTTTTTGGAGCCGCATACGGTTCTTCAAACGGGCACCCGTAGCTCAAGTTATAGCCGAAATAGTGGAAAGGGGTCGAAGTCGGTCTGGGTCTGGTCCCCCCATAGCCTGTTGGATCCGGCCCGGAACTCCTACAAGGCGAGGTCGCACGCCATGCCACCACCGGTGGCTAGATGTGATCTTGACTCCCCTACATCGATTTCATGGCCTCGTGCCGCGGCCCCGGTACACCCGGTGGCACGGAAGCGGGGCGCCGCCCCTTCGCATGTCGGCCACCGCCGGCCACCACCCTTGATCCGCTGTGGCCGATGGATCACTACCCTTCTCCGACGGGGTGGTCACACCACCACCATAGATACTACCGACTGGAGTTTCATCTGCCTTTCTCAAGACCCACTAGTGTCAGTCACCGGCACGGTCACCGAAGATGTTCTTCGGGTCACCGGGTGTGTCCCGATGGCCAAATCTTCATTCTGAAAATTCCTGCACTCATCTCGGGAGGTCAGCAATGACTCAAGACCACCAAAAATTTACATTGGTTGTAGAGAGGTTAGGTCCATGTTCTTTTGGCTTGCACCCTCCGCATTAGATCGGTATCAAGTGGATTAATTGTTCTTGAATCATGAAGAACGATAAGAATGGGGTAAGGGGGTATACAAACAACAATAAACCCTTCCATGAAGGTTATTTGGAAGGTTTTAGGAGGAAGAAGAAAAAGTTTTTGGGGATGGTGATGTCGACGTTGGTCACTCTAGCAAGATGCTTCTAATCCGCGCTCAAGCATTGTCATCATTCTTTGAGTATGGATGTCGTTCTTCATTATTGAGTTCTTTGTTAGAGGGTTATTTGTTGGAGAAAGAGTTTCTGCGAAGTTCTTCCTAAGCCTCCATTTTCCAACACATCCCCAATTCCACAAAAAAAATGAATAACCAACTTATTAAATTATGTTTTATTAATTTTTTAAGAGGTTTCCATGAATTAAGTTGATGTTATATAATTAATTAATTGAAGGTTGCTCAATTAATTATGAGAAAACCTAGATTTACCTCCCTCATTAAATACAGAGTTCAAGGGTCGGGTGGTCCCCACCATTAATTTCAAATTGGGGGGTTTTAAGCTCAGGTGGTCCCTACCACCAAACATTCAAATGTGAGGTTTTATAAAATAAAATAAAAGTTTTTCTTTATTTTATTTTTATTCTTTTAACTCTCCCACGAAAAAAATGAAAACAAACATTCACCCTCGACCAAAAATGGTTGAGGTGAAGGTGCCCTTAAGAGAATATTGTCGTTACGAGTTCAACTGTGTCCTCAGATTTTGATTGTGAGCACCAGTTCAAAAGTTACAAAAACCCACTTGCACGTTTACTGAATGCACCTGAAATATTGTTCAGAAATTCATTCCGGGTACACCAGGCCTCAGAATCACACGTCTTAAATTTTCACGGACTCATAATATTCCCATTTAATTAAAAAAATTACATGTAAATTTTCAGGTCTTTAAAATCTCCCCACCTTCAGGTTTTGCATCCCCAAAAGTCACATCACAAAAACTAGGAAAACATGTGGGGGTAATAAGCATGAATCTTAGTATCCATCTCCCATGTGCTCTAATGACGGTTCTAGTGCTCCCAATATACACACAAAAAAGCTATCGATCATCCATGAAGGACTCTCTCTTGTCGATCCTCAATCTCCATTGGGACCTCCGTAAATGTTGCCCTATCGTAAATGTCCAGCGCTCTGTGGTCGATGACGTGTGATGGGGCATGCACGTATCTCCTCAGATGGGATACATGGAAAAAGTCGTGCACTCGGTGCAACTGAGGTGGAAGAGCTAATTAGTAAGCCACCTCACCAACTCTGCTGAGGACATGAAAGGGTCCGATTAACCTCAGACATAACTTGTCGCCCCATCCAAATCATTGCAAACCTCATCGAGATGATACCCATATAAAGACATGGTCGCCATCCTTAAACTCCATAGATCTTCGTCTCCTGTCGGCATAAGACTTCTACCTGCTTTGTGCAGTCTACATCCATTCCTAGATGATCTGCACCTTCTCCGTGGTAGCCTGTGCCATATCTGGACCCATGAGTGCTGACTTCCCTGGTTCACTCCTGCATAAAGGTGATATGAAAGGTCATCCATAAAACGACTCTAAAGGAGACATCCCAAAGGTGGAGTGATAACTATTGTTGTATGAAAACTCTACCAAGGAAAAGTGATCCTCCCAGTTACGACTGAAGTTGAGGATGAAAGCACGCAGCATGTCCTCGAGGGTCTGAATGGTCCACTCAGTCTAGAAATCCATTTGACGATGGAAGGCAGTGCTCAAATGAAGATGCATCCTGAAAGCCTCCTTAAAACCCTTCCATAGTCAGTAAGTGAAACATGCATCACGATTGGAGACAATTTGTTAGGGTACTCCATGTAGCCACCCAATATCTTGCACATAGAGGCATCCCAAGAACTCTATTGAACCCTTCTCTCTGGTCGGTAGGAAGTGGGCCGACTTGGTGTGTCGGTCGATGATCACCCAAACATAATCATGACCCCTTGATGTACGTGGAAGTCATGACATGAAGTCCATGTATATTCCATCCCACTTCTATTCTGGGAGCTCTAAAGGCTAAACTAAGCCTGCTGGTACCTAATTATCTGCCTCCACTTGCTGACAAGTGAGGCACCGAGTGACAAACTCAACTACATATTTTTCATTTCCATCCACCAGGGATATTTTCAGATATTTTGGTATATATTTTACACTCCTAGATGTACCGCTAGATGGGATGTGTAACTCCCTCAAGACATCCTCCTGAAGCGACACTGGTACCATGGTACGTCCTCTAAAGAGAATTACATGCTTCCCACCTTCAGAAAATCCATCAGGTGGTTGTCTTATGGATATCTGATAATGTCGATACTTGCAGTTGGTGTCCCCATGATGCACCTCCTTGACTCAATAAAGAAGTGGGGGAGTGACTGTAAGAGACTGAAGAAATGCTGATCCATCTTTTTTCACAAAGGATATCTGTAAAGAGGCCATCTGCTTCGTCGCCTCACATAGCAGCTGTATACAATATCTTTTGCTGAGTGTATATGCTAAAATGTTCCCCTTCATAGGAGTATAGACTATCTCGATGTCATAGCCCTGGAGGAACTCTATCCAATTCCATTACCTCATGTTCAGGTCTTTCTGAGAGACGATATACCTGAGACTCTTGTTATAAAAGTAAACCGTAAAACTCTCGCCCATCTAGTAATGTCCCCACATATTCAAGTGGAATACCACTACTATTAACTCTAGGTCATGGGAAGCATAGTTCTACTGATGTTTTCTCCTCTTTTGAGAACCATATGTGATCAATGCTCGCTCCTACATTAGAAAATATCCATGTCATGTTCCTGATGCATCACTATAGACTACGTACCCAACGCCCTCCTCCAAAAACCTCAAGATGGGGGCCCTCGTCAATATTGACCTCGGCTCCTAGAAACTACATTGGCATTTCTCTAACCACACGAAGGGATTACCCTTTATTGTCAAGGCTGATAAAGGTGATTCAACTCTGGAGAAATATGGCACAAACCTGTGGTAGTATCCGACCAAACCCATGAAACTATGTATCTCCATCACACTCCTGGTTGGCTCCCAAGCTAGTACCGCCTCAATCTTTGATGGATGCACCACACCTACAGCCTATGAGATGACATGCCCCTGGAAGTAAACCTCATTGATCCAGAACTGGAACTTCAAGAGCTTACCATAAAGATGGTGCTCTCAGAGTGTGTCCAGAATTATCTGCAATTGAAAAGCATGATCCTCCTCGGTAGCTGAGTACATCAGAATGTTGTCGGTGAAGACCACTGCAAAGCGATCGAGGTATGGAAGAATGATCATGTTCATGAGTCCCATGAAAACTGCTGGAGCATTGGTCACACCAAACGGCATGACCAAAAACTCATAATGGTCGTACCGACATCTGAAATCCATCTTCTGCACATCCTCATCACGCACTCTGAGCTGGTGATAGCCTGATCTAAGGAATATCTTAGAAAAACCATCGCGCTCCCTTCAGCTGATAAAAGAGGTCGTCAATCCTTGGGAGTGGGTACTTGTTCTTCATCGTTACCTGGTTCAGGTTCCGATAGTCAATATAAACTCTCAAGCTCCCATCCGCCTTCTTGTAGAACAAAATCAGGGCTGCCCAAGGAGAAATATTGTGCTATATGAATCCCTTTCCTAGAAAGTCCTCCAGTTGTACCCGCATCTCATGAAGATCTTCGGGAGCCATCTGATATGTTGGTGTAGATATCGGTGTTATCCTGGGGTACATGTTAATGTAAAATTACACATCTCAGCGTGGAGGTAGACCCAAAACATCATCAGGGAAGAAATCCACGTACTGGTCCACCACTACAAGATAGCTCGGACTCTCTACATCAACCACTCTAATGGTATGGCTTGCTAACCGATGATTTATTAGTTGCACTCTCCTCCGGGTAATTCCATCCTATGATATAAAGGTTCCATTCTCACCGGTGAAGGTAAACCTAGTCCCATCCATGCGAACACACCACACATTGTGAAAAATATAGTCATTCTGAGCTTGAACTGTGGATAACCTGTCCATTCCCATGATGAAATTGTAAGGCCTCGACGCCGCTGGTAGGAGATCCCAGCCTAAGCTCTCACCTCCTAGATTAAGCTCACACTGCATGCTCTAGTGTGTAATCATTGTATCTTCTCTCATATGAGTCTCTAGCTATAATGATTGATCCAACGGCTCCACCAGAATCTTCGAGCTCTGAATGAGCGTCATGGAAATAAAAGAATGATTGGAACCAGTGTCTATATGTACTGCAGCTAAGGTGTAGTAGACCCAGATCATATCTCGTATGATTTCCAGAGCACCATGGTTGTAGGCTTCAGCTTCTTGGAACTGAGATCTCCCATATCCACCTACTCCCTGTGGTTGGTGTGGACCACCTGGTGGTGGAGGCGGGAACACCTCAAATCGTCTCCCACCACTACCAGAATGACCAGATCCTCTTCCACGTCCGCCTACTCCCTGTAGACCTCCTCGGTCGAACCTATGTCTCTGACTGGGCAGTCATTCGACTATCTGCTGATCATTCGTACGGTGGGTCGGGCAGTCATGATCCATGTGACACTGCTAGCCGCATGCGTAACACTGCCCACTCCTTAGATGATTCGATCTGTCTCTGGTGCCCCACACAACTAACACTGAATCCTACTGTCATCCTCCTATAGGCCTGGTCCTCTTGGACCTCTGTGACATCTGTCTACTGCTACCTATGGAAGACTCCGCTACGTGATGTCCAGTGGTGGGCCTCGCTACTGGTGACTGTTCAGCAAGGAAACTCTCCACTAAGAGGGCTCTCTCTAACACCCCGCCTACGTCAGGATGATGAGAGAAATTATTGAAGCCTTGATCTCCCGCTTGAGTCCTGGGACGAGGGTCCGGGCCCTGAAGAATGGGTCCCGAATCATATCAATGGATTAGCACAAGAGGTCAGTGAACCTCATTGAGTACTGAGCCACAGTCATGCTGCCCTGCTGCAGATGAATAAACTTCTGTATGTGCATTGCAAGAAGGGTCGTTGGGACAATCTTTTCCTGAAACATGCTATCAAAGTCTACCCAGAGATGTGTCACCTCATTTTGAACATTGAGAATCAAGCTCTACCATATGCATGTAGCTACCTGTAGATGACTGGCGACAAGGATCACCATGAGATCAGCTAGTGTCCCTACCAGTTGGAAGACTCTCACAATGACCTCCATCCAATCCTCAGTCGTCTGTGGGTCTGTCTCACCATTGTATCTAGGTGGCCTCTGATGTTGGAACTCGTGTAATGCGCTGAAGAAGCATTCACTCTCTTCTGTTGGGGCTGGTGGTATAAGTGGCCCAATGGGTAATGGTACTGCTGGTGCCTCAACTGAAAGAGGGTCATGCACTGAGGCCTCGTCGCTCAGTGGGCTATCATCATTTACTATAACTAGAACCCTAGCAGGTTGTCTTCGTGGAGGAAACCTAATAGAAACAGGTGTGCCATAGTCAATAAGTTATACCTAGGGATCTGACTCAAAGATATCACAAAGAAAACATTTCAAAACACACACACAATTAGTGTTTTCATGCAATGAGTCAGAAATCAGATGTTAGGGTCCTTGTGTATGGCTACGTCCGATGCCACACAAATATTGGATTCCCTAAACTGATAACCATACTTATAAAACTTATCACTATTACTGTTAAAAAAATATCAGAGTCCAATGTTCTATGGTAGAATCGACTCCTATGATACCAATTGGTCACAACCTGTACCCTGGGGCCCATGTCGTGACTACCCCAAGCACGTCTTCCATAGGCCAGGGGCTGGAGACTAGAACCAAAAGGAGTATTCCCTAAAACTGGGAAGGCATTTCATTTATATATTATAAACACACACAACCAAGCACACATCAAGATAGAATCATAAGTAAACTGTATAGAGAAAAGACTGTATAAATTAAAAAAAGGGTCCAAAATACAAGCCCAACTGGAAAGTAAAAGAAAACTGAAAAGTACAAGTAATCTGAAACAGTTCGTGTGAACACCCACCAAGGATGCTACCTGAAGGGTAGGTAAAGATCTTGAATGATCTTCCCTGTGGTACACCTCGTCTAATGTCCACCTATGAGCTACCGTCAGGTCATGGTACCCATGTTCTCCATCAGCACTCTCCATCGTCGGAACAAAAAACAGAAAGGTGCGGGCATAGCCCGTGTAGGGATGAGTATAATGATACTTAGTAGGGACCCCGAGTAACTAAAAGGTATCACAAAATCCATAAACTATGAACCACAATGAATGGAATCAACTGAAAACCCTACTTAGTTATATACCCATACATATACCTAAGTTATCAAGTATACCCATCTCATTCATGAGGAAACACAAGGCCCAACTCTTAGCCAAAGTACAACTATTCCATTAAGTAAAGAATACCATGAAGTTGACACAACAAGGGTAAGTACCGAAAAGGTAATACCACATATAAGAATACCACAAAGTTATCACCACAAAGATAAGTACCACAAAAATATGACACATAGAATATTACCACCAAGGTATCACCACGAATGTAAGTACCACAAAGATATGCCACACAAGAAGAATACCACAAAGGTAAAGACTCATCTCACACCAGGTATAATGTATGTATGGTATTAATGATGATTATATGTAACTATTGAATCATCCTACTCTGTTAAGAGGTAGACCCACGTAGGATCCTAAATTACCAGACCCCCATAGGATCTTAAATCATCAAACCCACATTGGATGCTAATACAGATGACCCACGTAGGATCCTAGAGTAGTCCTACATGGATTCCTAGAGTGTATCCAGGTGTGACTCTCAAACACAAACCCACATAGGATCCCAAAGCACATACCCACATAGGATCCCTTTCTCATGTTGCATCCAACAAAAGGGTATCTGCACTAAGCTCACTTGATTCCAGGAGGATCCTCTCCTAAAGCCACAGGTCGATACTCCAACTACCCCAATGTCTCATGAAGAAGTATCTGAAATGACCTCTGTGTGATAGGGGTCTCAACGCAGCAGACAGTGCGTTAATCGGACGCCCTATCTCAATGTTATTGGCCTTTTAGTCCCGTGGGCCTAGTTGGATTTGTGTTAGATACAACCTAGTCATACCCAAACCCTATCTAAAA
The DNA here is from genome assembly GCA_963277665.1 of Viscum album. Classification (NCBI taxonomy): domain Eukaryota; kingdom Viridiplantae; phylum Streptophyta; class Magnoliopsida; order Santalales; family Viscaceae; genus Viscum; species Viscum album. The sequence continues at coordinate 1,691,234,972 of OY728135.1, read as the reverse complement.
CTCATGTGGGGTATACCAAAAGGACCATCTCGATCCAAGGATTCTGGAGACGTATAAATTTCATCACACAGATGCTCAAAGTTCATGTTATGGTCAAAATAGTGGAAAGTGGTCGAAGTTGGTCAAGGTCCGGTCTGACCCAGTAAAACCGACCCGACCTGACCCAGTGTAACAGCCCAAGATTTTATGAAAAATATTCTTTTTAATTTTATTAATGTCTAGTGTTTTACGCTACACCAAAAGGAGCTTGCACAACACGCATCCTTGACTTGCCTTGCATTACATGCAATCACAACCTTCCTCGATAGCGTGTGTAGTACGCAATACCGAGTTTCACTAAACAACGATATGCTATTAAAATATTATTATAACTAGCCGTTATGAATAGTAATAACCACCTTTTAAAATTTTAGAAATTTTAGCTCTCAAAATGGACTTTATTTTTGGATTCGGAGTATCGAATTTAGCCTAAGGTGAAATTTTGGTGATTTTCGGATAACTTTCATATTTTGATGAGTAGTGAAAATTACTAAATTTTAGTTAAAAACAACTTTTTCAATCGAAATAATTAATAGTGATAAATTATTAATTTGAGTGGTTTTAAAGTATATTTAGAATATATTTTTACAATTTAATACAATGTTGGTCATTGGATGTAATTTCACATTTAAACCAGACATAAACAAGTGTCAATCTTTTGATAAGTATTGTTTCTTAAAAACACGCTCTTTGTTTTAACAGCGAGATTTAATTATAAAATTAATTAATGCAACTTCTATGATATGAATTTGGTAAAATAGACTTCATTTTTGAATTCGGAATATGAAATATAGCTTAGGATGAAATTTTGGCATTGTTCTGAAAAACATCAATTTTTGATGAATAGTGAAACTACTAAGTGGTAGTTAAAAAAATTAATTTCTTCATAAATCTTAATTTTACCGCTTCTATGAATGGAATTTCAAAAATCCGAGAGACACGGTTGATGTCAGTAAGTAAAATGTGGTTCAATGAGATGAAAATAATTTTTGGTGAATAGTAACTTTTTACTTTTATTTACCACGGTTAAAAGTAAATAGGGTAATTAAGGGTAAGAATGATATTAATATTACCCTAACACATGTCCTAATTCTATTGGACAAGTGTATCTCGACCAAAAACAACCTTAAGTGTAAAATATTATCATTTAGGCCCACTTGGATTAGATTAGGACATTTGTTATTATTTAATTCAAAGAAGAGTTAAAAGAGTTAAAATCAAAGTTTATTTACTACAACATTTTTAATATAGGGTTATACATAAGATAAATTCGATTGTAAATATTCATTAGAAAGATAAAAAGATTTCCTACATAATGGTATTTTATTTGTAATTTTTAGACATCAAATAATTTAATTTATTTAGGACACAAAGATGATGCAGTAATTATCTTATTAATGAAATATTGACATAATTGATGTTATAAACACCAAACTAAATGTAATTTTAGACTTTTTATGAATTACACTAATTTTATAGGTTACTATGCTATATTAGTATTTCTTTAATCATCTTGGTTCGAACATATAACTCTGTTAGGACTTTCACAAAAATCATATATCAAATAGTGTCAAAATTGACACAAAATAGTTTTTAAATAAAATATTATATTATTAATTGTTATTTTATTCCTAAAAATCTAAAGTTCGGCCAAATTACTTAGATAAGGATATATGTATTACTAATAAACAATTTGGGGTTATTGTGGCATGTTATAGTAAGTGTATTAACCATATAGTGAAAGAAAACAAAAAGACACGGTAAAAGTTAAATTATTTAACTTAGAGTTAAATCTAATTGATAAGGTTAAAATAATACCCTAAACTTGTCTAAATCTTATTGGTTGATAGGATTTCGACCCAACCCCACTTTAGCTTCGAAATAAGACCCTTTGGAACCATTATAAACCGATTTTGACATTAATATAAAATAATATTTTGAGGTATTCCTAAGGTGCCCCTCTCCTCCCTTATAAAAGGACACCTCCTCCCCCTCCTCCTCACACCAATTTGAGCACTCAAGCTCGGCCAACCCCTGCCATTTTCTCCTCTCCACTTCCCTAGAATAATCCTAGAGGTCCTGGTTTTCTCCAAATACCAATCTTATTTCCTTAAGTGGAGGATTCAAAGAGGCGTTCCAAAGAAGAGGTAATATCCATTACCGATCTTTTCAATTTCTTTCTTCTTCAACTTCTTCTTCTTTAGTTGTTTCATGATAAAGTAATAACATCAGTATTACTTACATACTGATATGTTATTATAAATATAAAACAACCCTAATTCACCTTCTATCCATCCTACGGAAAAATGAAATCACCGCGCGTGCGTACGTACGGAATACCGTCTCCACGCCGTGGTGTAATCTATTTTCCACCATCACCTTACAAGGATGGGTATAATGGTGTAATGAGTAACTATATATGATTATTATGAATTAATATTGATACTGAAATAATATATATATACTCCAATACAATTCCACGATCATAGGAATGATATCATCACTCGTTCGTACGTACGGAATACCGTCTCCACAATGTGATGCGACTCGTTCTACATGATCTTCATTTCATAATGATTATATAAATGAATTTAATTAATGAATATGGTATATACTACACTAATAACATTCTGGAGATGAATTATCTATAACCTAAAGATAATAATAAGAATTTATTCGACAAAACACGCATAAGAACAAAAAGTTATAAAGACCCGAGTAACAAGTAACAATGAAATATTACTAACAAGAAGCTAATAATATGACCATATATGATCTCATATCAATATGTATGATTCTGGAATAAGTCAATAACATTATTTAAACCATTATACAGGAGCTTCGGACACGAACAAAGCAAATCGGACCTAAGGTAAGGGAAATATCACAATCTCATTTTTATCCGAGATTGTTTATTCGTAAGTAATTACTGGGGTGTATTTTATCATCCACATACATGTTCCCTCAATATGTAATATTGTTTCCATCCACTTAAAATAGTTTAAATCCAATTTTACCCTTTGGTGAGTTTTTAGTAAAGAATATGAAAGGAATCTTTTATCGTTTTTTTTGTACGAGGTACTTTCTGACTTTTCCGACAAAAGTACGAAGAATGTTTTTTTAACTTATACGGCATGAATGGATTTTTAAAACAAAATTTCGAAGAATCTTCCTTTAAAAGTTTTCAAGTTTATTTTTAATCAACTTCTTTTATTTTAAAGTCGTATAACATGTAATGAAAGGAAAAATGTTTTTGAAGAAGAAAGGATATTTTCCTCAAGAATGGAGTTCAAGTGTTTTATCAAAATTATTTTCCATCTAAGATAATAAAGGGTTCTGTTTTAATCCCTATTAATACATTGGTTTGATTATGTTGTGATGGAAATATTTTTATGAATTCCTTTATCTTATATGAATTGTTTTATGATGTCATGTTGTTTACGAATCCCATTTTTATTACATGGGTTACGCTATGATGTATGGTTTATGATTATGTGGCACACATAAGAAAGGATTCATTATAAGATTGGTGGGACCTATATCTCCCTCCAATGCATTGGGTAAATATTTTATATCTCATGAGATAGACATGGCTGGAATGGTAGGTTATACCGGTTCAGTGAAACAGGACTGAAATGAGGGTTACTCGATTCAGAAAGGGACTTTGTCCACTAAGATAGTCTTGGCAATGAGTCTTGACTAACAAGAAATGATTCTCTATGATTATGTGTGAATGCCACAAAGTTTCATGTTTTAAGTTATGATTATTGTGATCTCATTTTCACTTCTATGAATTATCCCATGTTATGATATTATGAGCTCTTTTGCAGGTTAAGATTTCCAAAAGCCATGTTCTTATGTATATGATGTGATTGATATTTCTTTTGTTTACCCTTACTGAGCATTTGAGCTCACCCTTTTATGTTTTCTTTTCCCCAGGATATAAAGAAAGGTTTTAGGTAAAAAAAATGGAATATCTTTATGGGAGATATTGAAGATCTTTCACCACGATTAGAAGATTACGTTCCGAGTTTCCAAAGACACTAAACTATTACGATCCTTGTGTGTGTGTTTTTGTTATGTACTAAGTATTCCGCTAATGTAATGTAATGTACATGTACGTCAAGCTTCGGGTCTCTACAGTTGGTATCAGAGGAAAGGTTTAGTCAACCTTTGGAAACTAGGATGCGAAAACGTTAGTGAGATCCCTAGAGATATTTCTAAGGTATGTCTACGGATGTCCCTAGGGATAAGTATACGTATAGGTTATAGTAATAGAATTACGCTAACGATCATAGAATTAAACCTAAGATGTTGGATATTGAAGGTACTACCCCTTTATTATGTTGTTTTCCCTAGCATGATTTTTGCCCCTCACACTATTCTTTTTGGGTTTTAGACGATGGCTGGAACCCGAAGGAACCGTGTTGATCAATGCAATGGACAATGCAATGATTGCCCTCCTGAACAAACAAATGTTATGGGAGATGGAGTGCAAAATCTTATTGATGTACTTACACAAGCTATGAATCATTCTGGAGTTCCAAATGAGCAGAGAAGGGAACAATATTCTATTTAGTCCTTCATGAGGCAACGTCCACCTTCTTTCAGTGGGTCTTCTGATCCACTTGTGGCTGAACAATGGATCAGTACTACTGAAAAGATATTTTCAGTTCTTCAATGTTCTGAACATGATAAAGTCATCTTAGCAGTTTATCGTTTGGAAGGTGAAGCTGATCAATGGTGGAATCTTATCAAGAATACGAGGCCAAGAGATGAAATTGAGTCCATGGAATGGGACGAGTTCAAGAACTTGTTTTTCAGTAAGTACTTCCCTCGTATTCTTCGAACAAAGATGGAAAAGGAGTTTATTGAGCTGAAGCAGAAGGATGATGAATCTGTTGGTATATACGAAGCGAATTTTACAATACTTGCAAGGTATGCATCTGGCATTATCATCCAACCTGAAAGTAAAGTTGATAGATTTTTCAGTGGCTTAAAACCAAGTCTTCTAAGGGAATTAGCTATAAGAGACTTTAGTAGCTATGAAGAAATTGTGCGTTGTGCTATCAAGGTAGAAATGGAAGTTGGTGTTACATATCCATCTCATGGTTTTGACAAGAAATGAAAGATGGAGTTCAAGGAGAAATCTCATAATAATGGTGAAAAGAAGATGAATGTTTCCTTATGCACAAAGTGTGGAAAGAATCATGGTGGAGATTGTCTTAAAGGGACTAGAAAATGTTTTAAGTGTGGAAAAGAAGGTCATCGAGCAGCTGAGTGTCGAAGTAATGGAAAAAGGGTTTCTAATGATGTGAATAAAGCAAACACTGCAGAGAACGCACCACCAACACTTCAATGCTTCAAGTGCAAAGAAATGGGGCATTATGCTAATAATTGCCCTAATCCAAGGGTTAGTGATGATCAACATGAGCAACCACTGAAGGCAAAGGACAAAGGGAAGTCACATGCGATCACTATTGGCGATGTTGAAAATGATAACGATGTGGTGGAATGATTAAGTATTTATGTAATTGGATTCCAAAATAATGTTGTATCATGGAGTATTGGAATATTTATGTATTGGTTTAATGTGGTATTCAAAGTGATTGAGATATTTTTGGAAATAAGATGATATGCGCATAATGAAGGGAAAACAAGAAAATGAAATGTTTAACAGTATTCATGAGCTCATGATTGATATAAGGACTAAGTGATATCATGGTTTGAGTATATAGAATTTTGAGGATTTTGGTATGTGGAAAGTGTTAACTTTAAACTGCATTCATGTTTTCACTAAGGTATTAAAGAGAATACATGATTAAGGACTTTGAATGTTTAGAATGTGACCAACAAGACATATCTTATGGGGATCGACGATGGTGTTAAATCTCTGGTAATCGTTTTCACTATGTTATGAGAGTGGACTGCAGTATTATGGATAATCCTAAAGATTGGAATAGATTATGTTGGACATAAGTTAGTATTGTTTAAGGATAGAAGTGTTCTCGATATTATTGATGGGATGTTATAGTAATATAGTTTTAGAAAAAGGACAACCTGCAGGACGGGCGACAGCCCATCGCTTCGGACAAGGCTGTAGGAATCGAACCCACAACCGAAGTGCGACTGGCCTTTATCGCTTACCACTGGCCTACAGGAAGTCCCTGTTTAGTAGAAACTAGTTTTACTATATTAAGAACTATGATATATGAAGTATAAGTCCATTTTAGGAACCATATATGATTAATCTCACTATAGATCGACTTATGTATATAATTTTTGCTAACCTTTTGTTTGAGACAGATGGAATGACCCGTCATTCTATCACATGATCTGCTAACACTTCACAAATAACAAATTCAACTTCATTTATTTAAGATATGAAGTGGAAATTGTTCAAGGCACGAACAACAGTGAGATTGTACCAAAATCATGTAAGTATTTCTTTTAATTCATCAACTTTAGGGAAATGATCTTGAAAACCAAAAATGTTGTCCTAGTGATCTTATACCTGATGAATCGGATGGTACCTTAGATCGTCACAAATTTATGGATTTGTGATTGTTGGCTTTTCTATAGCCATGTTCTCTACCACTCTCCATCAGAACATGATGGTTAGACTTTTCTTCCATATCCATATTTTCACCTATGTGGAAACCCAGTGATTAGTTTATTTGGGTAACCATTAAGTTTCATACTTTTGTTTTAAAATATTGGTTTTGGTATTCCTTTTTTACGATGTGGGTTTCTATTAAAGAAACTTTCGAATAGTAAACCATTTATAACCCCGACGAATTTCGAGGGCGAAATTCATTTTAAGGGGGGTAGAATGTAACAGCCCAAGATTTTATGAAAAATATTCTTTTTAATTTTATTAATGTCTTGTGTTTTACGCTACACCAAAAGGAGCTTTCACAATATGCATCCTTGACTTGCCTTGCATTACATGCAATCACAACCTTCCTCGATAGCGTGTGTAGTACGCAATACCGAGTTTCACTAAACAACGATATGCTATTAAAATATTATTATAACTAGCCGTTATGAATAGTAATAACCACCTTTTAGAATTTTAGAAATTTTAGCTCTCAAAATGGACTTTATTTTTGGATTCAGGGTATCGAATTTAGCCTAAGGTGAAATTTTGGTGATTTTCGGATAACTTTCATATTTTGATGAGTAGTGAAAAATACTAAATTTTAGTTAAAAACAACTTTTTCAATCGAAATAATTAATAGTGATAAATTATTAATTTGAGTGGTTTTAAAGTATATTTAGAATATATTTTTACAATTTAATACAATGTTGGTCACTGGATGTAATTTCACATTTAAACCAGACATAAACAAGTGTCAATCTTTTGATAAATATTGTTTCTTAAAAACACGCTCTTTGTTTTAACAGCGGGATTTAATTATAAAATTAATTAATGCAACTTCTATGATATGAATTTTGTAAAATAGACTTCATTTTTGAATTCGGAATATGAAATATAGCTTAGGATGAAATTTTGGCATTGTTCTGAAAAACATCAATTTTTGATGAATAGTGAAACTACTAAGTGGTAGTTAAAAAAATTAATTTCTTCATAAATATTAATTTTACCGCTTCTATGAATGGAATTTCAAAAATCCGAGAGACACGGTTGATGTCAGTAAGTAAAATGTGGTTCAATGAGATGAAAATAATTTTTGGTGAATAGTAACTTTTTACTTTTATTTACCACGGTTAAAAGTAAATAGGGTAATTAAGGGTAAGAATGATATTAATATTACCCTAACACATGTCCTAATTCTATTGTACAAGTGTATCTCGACCAAAAACAACCTTAAGTGTAAAATATTATCATTTAGGCCCACTTGGATTAGATTAGGACATTTATTATTATTTAATTCAAAGAAGAGTTAAAAGAGTTAAAATCAATGTTTATTTACTAAAACATTTTTAATATAGGGTTATACATAAGATAAATTCGATTGTAAATATTCATTAGAAATCCAAAAAGATTTCCTACATAATGGTATTTTATTTGTAATTTTTAGACATCAAATAATTTAATTTATTTATGACACAAAGATGATGCAGTAATTATCTTATTAATGAAATATTGACATAATTGATGTTATAAACACCAAACTAAATGTAATTTTAGACTTTTTATGAATTCCACTAATTTTATAGGTTACTATGCTATATTAGTATTGCTTTAATCATCTTGGTTCGAACATATAATTCTGTTAGGACTTTCACAAAAATCATATATCAAATAGTGTCAAAATTGAAAAAAAATAGTTTTTAAATCAAATATTATATTATTAATTGTTATTTTATTCCTAAAAATCTAAGGTTCGGCCAAATGACTTAGATAAGGATATATGTATTACTAATAAACAATTTGGGGTTCGTTTGGCATGTTATAGTTTGTGTATTAACCATATAGTGAAAGAAAACAAAAAGACACGGTAAAAGTTAAATTATTTAACTTAGAGTTAAATCTAATTGATAAGGTTAAAATAATACCCTAAACTTGTCTAAATCTTATTGGTTGATAGGATTTCGACCCAACCCCACTTTAGCTTCGAAATAAGACCCTTTAGAACCATTATAAACCGATTTTGACATTAATATAAAATAATATTTTGAGGTATTCCTAAGGTGCCCCTCTCCTCCCTTATAAAAGGACACCTCCTCCCCCTCCTCCTCACACCAATTTGAGCACTCAAGATCGGCCAACCCCTGCCATTTTCTCCTCTCCACTTCCCTAGAATAATACTAGAGGTCCTGGTCTTCTCCAAAGACCAATCTTAGTTCCTTAAGTGGAGGATTCAAAGAGGCGTTCCAAAGAAGAGGTAATATCCATTACCGATCTTTTCAATTTCTTTCTTCTTCAACTTCTTCTTCTTTAGTTGTTTCATGATAAAGTAATAACATCAGTATTACTTACATACTGATATGTTATTATAAATATGAAACAACCCTAATTCACCTTCTATCCATCCTACGGAAAAATGAAATCACCGCGCGTGCTTACGTACGGAATACCGTCTCCACGCCGTGGTGTAATCTATTTTCCACCATCACCTTACAAGGATGGGTATAATGGTGTAATGAGTAACTATATATGATTATTATGAAGTAATATTGATACTGAAATAATATATATATACTCCAATACAATTCCACGATCATAGGAACGATATCATCACTCGTGCGTACGTACGGAATACCGTCTCCACAATGTGATGCGACTCGTTCTACATGATATTCATTTCATAATGATTATATAAATGAATTGAATGAATGAATATGGTATATACTACACTAATACCATTCTGGAAATGAATTATCTATAACCTAAAGATAAGAATAATAATTTATTCGACAAAACACGCATAAGAACAAAAAGTTATAAAGACCCGAGTAACAAGTAACAATGATATATTACTAACAAGAAGCTAATAATATGACCATATATGATCTCATATCAATATGTATGATTCTGGAATAAGTCAATAACAGTATTTAAACCATTATACAGGAGCTTCGGACACGAACAAAGCAAATCGGACCTAAGGTAAGGGAAATATCACAATCTCATTTTTATCCGAGATTGTTTATTCGTAAGTAATTACTGGGGTGTATTTTATCATCCACATCCATGTTCCCTCAATATGTAATATTGTTTCCATCCACTTAAAATAGTTTAAATCCAATTTTACCCTTTGGTGAGTTTTTAGTAAAGAATATGAAAGGAATCTTTTATCGTTTTCTTTTGTACGAGGTACTTTCTGACTTTTCCGACAAAAGTACGAAGAATGTTTTTTTTAACTTATACGGCATGAATGGATTTTTAAAACAAAATTTCCAAGAATCTTCCTTTACAAGTTTTCAAGTTTATTTTTAATCAACTTCTTTTATTTTAAAGTCGTATAACATGTTATGAAAGGAAAAATGTTTTTGAAGAAGAAAGGATATTTTCCTCAAGAATGGAGTTCAAGTGTTTTGTCAAAATTATTTTCCATCTAAGATAATAAAGGGTTCTGTTTTAATCCCTATTAGTACATTGGTTTGATTATGTTGTGATGGAAATATTTTTATGAATTCCTTTATCTTATATGAATTGTTTTATGATGTCATGTTGTTTAAGAATCCCATTTTTATTACATGGGTTACGCTATGATGTATGGTTTATGATTATGTGGCACACATAAGAAAGGATTCATTATAAGATGGGTGGGACCTATATCTCCCTCCAATGCATTGGGTAAAGATTTTATATCTCATGAGATAGACATGGCTGGAATGGTGGTTATACCGGTTCAGTGAAACAGGACTGAAATGAGGGTTACTCGATTCAGAAAGGGACCTTGTCCACTAAGATAGTCTTGGCAATGAGTCTTGACTAACAAGAAATGATTCTCTATGATTATGTGTGAATGCCACAAAGTTTCATGTTTTAAGTTATGATTATTGTGATCTCATTTTCACTTCTATGAATTATCCCATGTTATGATATTATGAGCTCTTTTGCAGGTTAAGATTTCCAAAAGCCATGTTCTTATGTATATGATGTGATTGATATTTCTTTTGTTTACCCTTACTGAGCATTTGAGCTCACCCTTTTATGTTTTCTTTTCCCCAGGATATAAATAAAGGTTTTAGGTAAAAAAATGGAAGATCTTTATGGGAGATATTGAAGATCTTTCACCACGATTAGAAGATTACGTTCCGAGTTTCCAAAGACACTAAACTATTACGATCCTTGTGTGTGTGTTTTTGTTATGTACTAAGTATTCCGCTAATGTGATGTAATTTCCATGTACGTCAAGCTTCGGGTCTCTACACCCAGCCTAGGCCGACCCGACCCGTTGGGTTCGGCCCAGCCTGCCAGCGCAGTACAACCCATTGGGCGGCCCGCGATGGGTGACCCATGGCTAGACGGACTACCATCCCTCCTCCGTGACGTGGTCACGCACTGCACCCCCACTCATAGCCAGCAGCGAGCCAGCAGCCCATCCATCGCCGCTGCGGCCTCGCACCATGGCCCATGTACACCCATTGGTGTATTCACGCACCGCCTCCCCTTTGCATGGCCCTTCTCCAGTAGTGTGGTCACACCACTCCTGAGCCCCCTGGTGTCGATCGCCTGCACGGTCGTTGTCGACGTTCTTCGGGTCACAGGGTGTGCCCTGATGGCCCAATATTCATTCTGAAAATTTCCACACTCATCATAGTATGTTTCCAACAATTCAAGTCCACCAAAAATTATCATAGGTTGTAGAGATGTTAGGCCGTGTTCATTTGGCTGACACCCTCTGCGTTAGAACTGTCGCAAGTGGCTTAATTGATCTCTAATCATGAAGAATGACAAGAACAGGGTAAGGGGTTATAAAAAACAAAAATAAACTCTACCTTTAAGGTTCATTGGAAGATTTTGTAAAGAAGTAGTCAGTTTTTTTGGGGATGTTGACATTGGAATTTGTTTCTCCCACAAGATGCTACCGATCTTGGCTTAAGCGCTGTCCTCTTTCTTCGATTTCGGAGGTCGTTCTTCATTGGTGAGATCTTCATTAGAGGGTTATTCATTGGAGTAAGAGTTTATACAAAGTTCCCCCAATCCACCCTATTCCAATAATTCCACAATTCCACCAAAAAATGAATAGACAAATTATTAAATTAAGATTTATTAATTTAATTATAGGGGGTCATTAATTAAATTGGTGTTGGCATAATTAATTAATGGAAGGTGGCACAATTTGTTAAGAGAGAACCAAGAGTCACCTCCCTCATTAATGAGGGAGCTTAAGGGTTTGGTGGTCCCCACCAGTAATTTCAAATTGGGGGGTTTAATACTCGGGTGTTCCCCACCATCAAACATTCAAATGGGAGGTTTTAAAAAATAAAATAAAAGTTGTTCTTTATTTTATTTTTATTCTTTTAACTCTCGCACGAAAAACAGGAAAACTATATTCATTGTCAACCAACTATGGTCAAGGAGAAGGGCCCCTTAAGCGAATACCAGTGCAGAATGTTCAACGGTGTCCTTAGATTTCAATTCCGAGCATTGGTTCAAAAGTTACAAAAACTCGCTCGCATATTTACTGAATGTACCTGAAAAAAGATCAGAAATTTATTTCAGGCACACCGGGCCTCAAAATCATGCGCTGTCAATTTTCACAAACTCCTAATAATCCCATATAATTAAAAAAATGAAATGGAAACTTTTAGTTCTTTACAGCAGCACTTACGCGAAGAACATGGGGATACAACCTTTCATACCGTTGTTGAACTATCACACCTTAATGAATTTATCAATTTTTCATAATTTTTTCAAAAAAGTTCCAAAATTAACACACATGTAAAAATGAATTTTTATCACTTTTACATGTTCAATGGATACTAAATTAATGGCTCCCAATAGAATTTAAAATGATAATGAATTATCTGGAAAAATAATTAAATATATCATTGAAATAGTTGGGCATGATTACATTGTAGTTAATCATGATTTAAATTCATCATGTAGGATTATAGGCTTCAATAGCCAGGTTGGAAGGTGATGCATCTATATCAAATCAATCAGCATCAGAAATTAAAGCACTCACTATTAGGGAAGGCTTGGAACAAGGCACATATTTAAGTGCATTAATACCTTAAAATGGTCCCCCTTATGATAGCGATTCTAAATCAGACCCGGAGCTACATAAGGCTCTTCACCAATTATGTCACAAGGCATGAAAAAAAATATCTAATATAATATCAGATCTTCCCTTTGAGGTAATATCATCACAAATTCAACAGAATTCAACTATGTTCACTTCAATGGGTTTTTGGTTTTGAATAATATGAAATTCATACTGTCGTGAAAGATAACATGTGAAAAAGGGAGAAAGATCCAAAACATTTACAAGATATGATAAAATCTGAATTATTTGTCAATACTGATGAATTACTAACATCATTATTCCAATATAAGTCCAATCATACATACATATGATATAACTCATGCAAAAAGTTAAATAAGAGACTATTCAAATGTAACTTCTTCAACAAAATATGGATATCGTTAAAGGGTATCATGACCAATTTCATGGTTTGTTAAAAGAATCCAAGAAATAGGGTTCAAAATCCATTATCTATGTCAAGGATGCACTTTTTCAAGATGATTACAATGAGACCGGTTAGTTAACTGAACTTCAATAGGTGGAAAATGGAGCTCAATAAGCTATCAAACAAATTTAAATCTATGTCGAAAATCTTTTATAAATTATAATGGATAAAAAAATTTAGGATATTGCTCTAGGAATTTTATTACTTATAAATGAATAGAATTTTTCTTCATAATCATTTATGTCTTTATCCTAGAGTTAGAACCATTTTTTCATAAGCTCAATATTACAGAGACTTAGTATGCAATATTCAACTTTTTATTAGATTTCCCTTTTTGGGTTTTCAAAATAACATGATTTGTGTCTTTGGATATTTATTTCTTCATATTTCGTAGACCATATAGTGTGTAGTATACTGAGTTAAGACTTGAATTTTTTTAATATTTCCATTTGTAGGTTTTCAACCCGGTGAGTACTATATATCAATTTTTTGGCAGTTTAAAGTCATTCATGTTAGGACAATATGGATAATATTTATGAACGTTTGACTTTGACCAAAAATGTTGAGATTATAATCCAAACAAGGAATGATATTTTGGGAAAGTCCAAATATTCATAAGATATTTCCAACGGGAATCTGGAGTTATGATGATGCTTTTTTGTGGTCACAAAATATAAATTATAAAGTATAAAAATATATGATGCATCCTTTATGGATAATGTTATTTCTCTTTGAAAAAATATTTATGGGGGTTTTATTATGAAGGGATTCCTAGGGAATGTATTTCATATTCAAACAGTTGCATCTTTTCACTGACAAGCCCGTTTTGTAGGCAGTTAATACATGGACACCTAGTGGAACGTACTACATTATCTTGAAAAATAGATCTCAAGAATTATGAAATTGTATTATTGATAAACTAAAGGTCTTAAATTCGGGATTTCTCAATAAAACAGTGGGTGGATATCCCAATGAATGGTATTTGAGAATAAAATGGTACATCTGTGTCAATATAGGACATGAATGATGAACCACTCCTATTTGAATTTGGTTGACAAAGGAGGGTATATTTTCCTAAAAGGGTACTTTTGATATTTTTCTATGTAGTTTAATGTAATGTTGCAATGACAATAAGTTTCCTAGTTTTATGTAATGCAACAAGTATATTAGGATGTGAAGCTATAAGTTATGCAATAAGACATTAGGTTGTGCAGTTTTAAGTGATGCATTAAAGACATTATTGGGACTTATTTTAAGGTCGTTAAATTGGACCAGATGTTTTTGAATCTCTAATTTCTTAGTAATTTATCTATAAATATATTACCATACTCAGGTATGGAATGGATAAATTATAAAATCTCATTTATAGATTTTTGAATTGAAAAGTGATATGGGAAAGGGTTAATAGAATTATCTGATGTCTTTTCCATGAACAATGTTACCATTTTAAAAAAACCATCATGGGGGCTCTATTATACAAGTTTGTCTAAGGAATATGCTACAAAGACAAAAAAAATGCATCTTTCAGTTGATTGGCCCATTATATAGATGACATATCTACAGAAACCTATGGGAACATACTTCACAGTCAGGAAAAATATTTCTTAGGTATCAGAAATTCAATTACAAAAATATGACAATAGTGTATGAAGATTCATATTTTCCAAATCAATGTGTTTTATTTACAGAGAAAATTAACTGCATATAGAGGGGATATTTATATTCCTAATTTAATTTTATTTCAATATTCATCGAACACAAGGAGAGGTAAAATGTGTAAACTGTGGTCTTGGAAGCTTTGAGGTCATGAGAAAGGATATGATACAAATATATAGTGGATGAAAGCTTTAAAATCCAGGTTCATATATATCATCATAAAATTTTGATGCAGGCAGAAAAGGCGTCTATCAATAATGATGTTACCACTATTTGAAAACATGTTAGGGAGGCTGTATTATGCAGGTCTATCTAGGTCATGTGTTTCATATCCATATAGTAGAATTATTTGGATGCTAAGCCTGTTATGTATGATAATTTTATGCAAGGGAACCTAGGGGCACATAGTGCATAGTAAGGAAAAATAATTCTCAAGTATCAGAAACCATGCTACCCAAAACCAAAGAATGATTATGAATATCTAATAGTATTCATTATTAAGAGTGTGAAATGAGAAAGTGGTGATGTTCAATGTTGATGAGAAATATTTGAATCAATATTTCCCATGAGATTCGAGTCCCTTATAGAGATCTGACTCATATGTATAATGAGAATATTTTTTTTTCATTAGTAGGATCTCTAATAAGAGGACATAAAATAAAGGGCTTCTACATGGATTTGTAATTGTATGCGGGATATAAGAAATTTTAATTTATCATATAACTAGAACTAATATATAAGTCATAGTTTTCACTAAGTATCCCAATAGAAGGGTAATTAATCCATACGTAGTTTTTTGGGTACCGTACAGTTTAAATTCATCCAACATGAACATTACAGTATCATATATAAATAGAATTTGAATCTCCTCATTTATATCAAACTCATACATGGGATAAAAAGGATTTTTCACATTATGTTGTAGTAGGGCCCCAGATTGAAAATATTTACACCACTATGAATCTCATATAAATGAGAATCAATACATATATAGTTATTTTATGTCCATGCTGTTTATCATGTTGTAGTGAGGATGAAGGTGAACTAACCTAAAATGTATACTTATATCATAGAAATCAAGATTAGAACACACAAGGATTTTTATGAAGATAATGCAGTTTATTGTCATATGATGAAGATATATAACCCAAAATAGGAATTAAAATACCTTATTTATGTAGATATGTTCTTTAAAAAATTCTTGATCCCATGTGAGATATTCTCGTTGTGATAAAAGAGGTTTGGTAAGAAGTATCTTCTTCAAAAAAAGGTATAACACATGATAAATATGGGTATTACAATTATATGGTGGTGATCTAGGTTATATGACCTGGGCATCATTATGTATCTTACTAAAGAAAGAATAAAGACACACATAGTCCTTGTGATTTTCCTTATATCCATTAAGTTTTAATGCGGGGAAGTGGAAACTACTAGAAAACATACTTTTCACAAAAAATTTATACCAACAGTTCTTTTGAACCGTTGGTATAGGTGATTTTTACCAACATTTTGCATAAACCATTGGTAAAGATGGATTTTGAGGGAGTTTTCCCAACTGTTTCATCAAACCATTTGGAAAAAAATGATTTCCAAATGGTTTTTAATAACTGTTGGGAAAAATATTCCCAAAATTCGACAAACACTAGGCGACCCCCCCCCCCCCCCGATTCCAGAAGCGATTCCCGACTCCCAGAAGCCCTTGAGAAGCCCCAACACAAGTGCACCTCTTCCATCGGATCAACTTCCTGGTTAGAAACATTCAACCTCTTCTCAAGGATATCCTTCCACCTCTTCTCAAGGATACCCTTATATTCTCAAGGATATCATTATTCCCTATTTATAGGGTTTTTGGAAAATTTTATGATTCACTACTCCACGAATTGTGTACTCAAATCACTAAGTCCATGAATTGTGTACTCAAATCACTACATCGGTGTACATATTGTCCAATTAATGTTTTCATTACACATATATATTTATAAGGTCATGGTGTCTCTTTCTTGTGTTCTAATTTCAAATATTCATAGTTTTTTTAATCTCAATGCTTCAAATATTTTAGATTCATGTATATGAACTCATAAGAAATTGTTTGTAATATTTATTCATAGTATTTCATGAAAATCACTCATTTCATTAAGATCATGTCAAACATGAAGATCTTATTCATCTTAATTTCTATACACTATTTGTATTACATAACAAGTACGTATCATGTTTCTATCAAAATCTATATACATATAAAATGACACATTGTTCACTTATCCTTTACACAATAGAACATATGGAGTATCATCTTGAACATTTCCAAATAGTATGTGGTCCCTAATTATTCTTTATAGAAAAATAATAAATACTTAATCGTACAATTTAATTTTCATTATGAATAAAATATCTTCAAAGGGAACTCTCAGTGGGACCTTTCTTTTTCCCATGTAGTACTTCTTCCTTCTTCAGGAAACTAATTCATAGAATGCCAAATTCGCAATATTAATGAATATTAGTTTTCCTAATATAACCATTAATCATTCTTCCTTCAATGTCATACAATAGTTATTAAATCACCATTTTAAAACACAATGACCATTTTCAAAGATTTGGGGTTCCTCAAAATGCTTGGGAAAATCAAAAAAATACACATTTATTTAATCGTGTTTCTTATGTGGTTTCATGGATACAAGTTCATCTTTAAAATCATGACTGTGTGGTTCAAATATCTAGAGGACCATGGGATTATTATTCTTCACACAAATGGATTTGTTTTCTGCAACTATGTGTTTTTGTTTTCACATTTGATTTGGCCGAAAGGGGAGTTTTGTGGTCATTAATCATGGTTGTGGATGGTCATTTAGGATTTAAGATAGTATGACTTCATTTTACTTTATATATCCTTTATTATTATTGATTTAATTTAAATTTGACTATCTTTGACAAGTGATGTTGTTTAATAAGTTGTTATTAAATGTTTTAATAATGAATATATGGTATAAGGGTTCACATGGTGTGTATAATGGTTGACATGGTGTCTATGATAATCTAGTTTCCTCAGAATTTACATGGGAATGTACACACAGTACATGACTTGGTTAGCCATGTAAATATACATGGTCAATCCCTTATGGTGAAATGTATGTTTGGCCAAATGAGGTGCTGAAAACATCCCATTTACACATGACAACCCCCCCCCCCCCCCTCCTACCTAGAACCTGGACAACCCCCCTTCTTCCTAGACCCTGGACAGCCCCCCACCCTCCTCCCTGGACCCCGGACATCCCCCCACCCTCCTTCCTAGACAACCCCCCTCCTCCATGGACCACAGACAGCCCCCCAACCCACCTTTCTAGAACCAGGACAGCCCCCCCCCCCCCTCCTTCCTGGAACCTGGACAGCCCCACCACCATCCTCCCTGGACCCCAGACATCCCACTACCCTCCTCCCTAGACCCAGGACATCCCAAAAATCATTATTTGTGTGTGAGATAAAACAAAATAAAACTCAAAGGTCCCTCTCCAGTGAGTGGCCATCTGAGTTCGGGTCACTAATGAGTGGTATTCTAGTTGGGATGTCACAATTCCAGTATATCCTTGTTATAGGTGTTTCAAATCAAATCTATACCCATAACTATTGAAGGTCCCTCTCTAAATTCTATTGGTACATGATTCAATGAATAATCCCTACCAACATGTATCTTATTTTCTTATATACACTGTATTTTATTATATTTATTAATATGATTCTCATATAGAGTATTGTGTCAGTTATGCTTTTATTTAAATTAAACAATTTTCATTTACCTAAATATTTTTTTGATTGAACTTAAATATTATTTAATTTCTTTGAAATGACTTATTTCAATTTTTTTACAGAATAGATAGAAGTTGGATGTACGAAACAGATCGTATTTCAAACGATTTTCAAAATAATCTGAACAGCTTTCTAGATTTTGTATTTGACAAGGCTTTAGATAGTGTTCGCATACACTTCCCATGTTATAATTTTTTTGGAAGACCTTAGTTGATTCATGAAGTTGTTATCTATCATATAACCAAATATGGTTTCCAAACGAACTATTATGTGTGGTATCACAATGGAGAGAAAATGGAATATCAAAATGTTGATGATCCAAATAATAGGACTGAATTGGATAGTTTGATATATGATCAGTTTCCATTTATTCGGCATCATGAGAAGGAAAGGATATCCATCCAACAAGATTTCGATACAAGCACTCATGATGCATCCATTGAAAATGATGATGTTGATAGGGTGAAAAAATTGAATGATGTTGCGACGACTCCAGTATATCGGCAATGTGGTAAAATGAAAAAGTTGGAATTTTTTATATGATTGTTTCATGGAAAAACTATTTATGGGATTTCAAATACTGCAATTGATTAAATTCTTACCTTTTTTAAGGACTTACTTCTAGATGATTCAGATATTCTCTCAAACCACTATATGGCATGGATGTTAGTTAATGAACATGGATTCTAAAAAAATTCAAGATTGCTCGAATGATTGCATCTTATTTTGGGAGGATACTGCTGAACGAAATGATTTTATCAAATGTGGAACCTACTGATGGAAGCCAAAAGATGATTGAACACCATCTCATGTGCAACAAAAAGTAATGTGGCACTTTCCATTGATCCCCATATTACAGAACCCTTTCATGTCTAATGAAATATTAGTAAAAATGCGATGGCATGACACCGAGAGAAAAAAGAATAATGAAGAGTTGGTTCACCCTACAGATGGATTTTCATGGCAGAGATTTGATGCTCGATATCCTGAATTTGCAGCCAACGTGCGTAATGTGGGACTGGGTATTTCATGTGATGGTTTTAATCCATTTTGGTAGATGCTTACTTCGCACAGCACATGGCCAGTTTTTATACTCATTTATAACATTCCCCCATGGTTGTGTATGAACAAGCCTTACACTTTCTTGAGTATACTGATATCTGGACCTTCTGATCCCGGCAATGATATAAATGTATATATGCAACCTTTAATAAAAGAGTTGAAAAATCTTTGGGATGTGGGTGTTCCCACATATGATGCATGTTTGAAAGACATATTTCAAATACGTGTTGCCCTTATGTGTACGATCAATGATTTTCATTATTATGCAATGAAATGTGGATGGAGCACAGATGGAAAATTGTCAGGTGCTGTTTGTATGAAGAACACTCGATCGAGAAGACTTAAATATTATCGTAGTTTTAGTTTTATGGGACATCAACAATCCTTTCCAATGAACCATCCATATAGAAACAATCGTCAATGATTTGACAATACCGTGGAGACTAACGATCCACCTCAGCGTATGTCTGGAACTAATGTGCTTAATGAATTGAAAGATTTAAGTTATTAATTTGGGAATGGTGTAATGAAATCTAGAAAGAGGAAAAATGTTTTCAATGATACCTGTTACAATTGGAAGAAGAAGAGTATATTCTTTGAGTTGTTGTATTGGTCAACCAACTTGTTACGTCATTGCTTAGACGTAATGCACATTGAAATAAATATATGTGAAATGTTGTTTTCAATTCTTCTAAATATCAAGGGGAAGACAAAATATGATTTACGATCTCGGCGTGACTTGGTATATTGGGGGATCAAACCATAATTTCACCATGTATATATCAGTGAAAATAAATGGAATGTTCCATGTGCTTCTTATGTGATGACACCTGCTGAAAAAAATCAATTTCTGGAAGTGATGAAGACTATTTAAGTTTCTGATTGCTATTCAGGCAATATATCAAAACGTTTCAATAGAATAGAGTTGATGCTAAAATCTTTGAAGACTCATGATTATCACGTTCTTTTGCATGATTTGATTCCAATAGAAATCCATCTTCTCTTTTCCAATAATGTTAGAGTATCAGTTATTCGAATGTTCTATTTGTTTAGATATCTTTGTGCTAAGAGGTTTTCCAAATCCTTCTTGCAAAAACTCTTGGCAGAGACACCATAAATTTTGTGTGAGTTAGAGAAAACATTCCCTCATCCATTTTTTACATGCATGTTGCATCTGACTATCCATCATCCGACCGAAATACTTCTTGGAGGACCCGTTGCTTTCCGTTGGATGTATCCAACTGAAAGAAACATGCGCACATTGAAATCATAGGTTCAGAACTGGAATTATCCCAAAGGTTCTATTGTGAACGGTTACTTGGCTCAAGAATGTATGGATTTCTTCTCAATGTATTTGTATGAACTTACTACGAGAATAAATAGACCAATGAGAAATGAAGAAGAACAGTATGGGAAAATTGAACCCAGTTTTCCATCACATCCTCAGACAGAAGGAATTCTGGGATCATATACATTGATGACATTAAGCCTTGAAGATCTAGATATGGAACATCGCACAGTGTTGTTCAATTGTGATTTGTTTGATGAGTATATCAATTAAGTAAATTGTACATATATCACTTATCTTATATCTTGTAATTTTGAATATTTGTTAAACTATTATTATTTTTATCTACAGGGAACATAATGCATTGATATATAGAAAGCATCATTCTTTATCTTTGAGAAGGAAAGAGACTTTGCATAGAAAAGGGTTTTCAGATGGTTGAAATTGAAGGTAAAAATATTTCTGTAATAACTAAATAATAATAATATTTAATTAAGTTTACTGTTTTTTTATATTTCAGGTATTGATTTTTCCTACAGACTCTGTTTTTGAGGAAATAAGATCTTTGGCTTTTGGTTCTAATACCATGGTTCGTGCTTGTAAATCACTTGTGATCAATGGATTCAAATTTATTATCACTGAACGAGTAAAAAACAAGAGAACACAACATGAAGTTGTTATGCTAACTGCCACAACAAACTGTTTTTCCAGTTCATCGGATAATATACCTCGTTCTGAAAATGTAGCTTATTATTGTGTCCTGGAGAAAATAATAATTTTGGATTATTACTCACATAGTCGAGTCATGATGATGAAATTTCAATGGTTTGATTCAATGATTAGGCCAGGCACCTTTATTGATGATTGTTAATTTTGAGTTATTGACATGACTCGCACTCTTGCCACTGATTGACCATATGTATTGGAATAAATGGTGAAATAAGTTTTTTATGTCAAAGATCACCGTCATTATAAATTAGAAGTAATTATTAAAGTAAATCTTAGACATGTTTTTGATGATGGTGATGATCATGTTGACACTATCCCTGCTGTAATTGGAAGAAATATGTTTATTACTTATGATGACTCCAATAGCTCCACTGTCAGAGTTGATTGTGAACTAGAAGTTTTGGTGGGAAATATATAGAATCATACAGTCTTGTTCTCCCTATATGTTTCACCAACATCATTCAGAGTGTGTATCCTAGTACTTACCCTCAAACCACCATAAATATTCTATTTCATTATGTTTTTTTATCAGAATGGTTTGACTATATTTTGTTTTTTGGGTCACACATTAGTTATCTGTTTCTAATTACTTCCATATTTAGTTTCATTGTAGGAAATGACACCCATTGAAGATAGGCGGCGGAAAAAGATGACAGAAAATAATCATCACATGACACAGATGGTCATTCCTCCACTCATCCCTATTGTGAGTATTTTATTTAAAATATATATATTTCAATAACTTATAATATCATGTTTTTACATTTGTGTTACACTTTATTTTAGGATCCACCCCTTATAAGAGAGCTATCCGACGAGGAACCTGATATTTCTCCCAGTACAGAGGCTGCTGGTAGGAGGGTGGGTGGTGTCAGAGTTAGACCACCATCTGGTGGTCCCAGTACTGAGGCCTATGGTATGAGGGCTCGTGGTGAGAGAGTTAGACGATCCACTGGTTGTACCAGATTGTATTATGCTCCTACTACAGACGTATCTTATGCGCCCCATTTTGATCCTAGTGTGTCTTCTGGGACACATGGGATATTTAGGCCTCTGATTTTTATACTACCAGTTGACCAGACATCTGTGTCATCATCTTTTTCTTATGGTTCATTATCTCCTAGATATTATATTCTACCTTCTTTGACTCTTTCTTTGACATAGTATGTGGCTGAGGAGTGTACACTGAGGGACACTCCACCTGTACAGGATATTCCTTCGGCTTCCGCACATCCAGTGATGCCCATTGATCCAACTACTACAAGTATATTTATATAACTCTAACGAATTTTTATACCAAAATGTATTTTTATTATAACTTGTATGGATATTTTTTTCTTTAATAACAGATTCATCTACTGATAGGAGGCGGGGGAGGGGGTGTACTCGCTTTCATGCGGTATGGAACCGCCAGACACAGTTGATCGTTGAATATAATGATGATGGACAGATGATTGATAAATCTGGGCAGGAATGTCGGGGTTTATTGGCGATGATAGACAACTACTAAGACATCATTCTGGTCATCCCTCTCTCTTAGAGACATCTGCCACACGAAGTCAGGGATAATGCATGGGCACAAATATGGGTAAAAATTTTATTGGATTTAATGTAGTATTTTTTTGTATTTAAATGAATTAATATTTTGGGTGTCAACTTCGGTATAACTTCCCTGATGGCGATGGTTCACGACCGGTGCATTTAAAGGAGCTAGGAGAGCTTTGGAGAGCTTATAAGCATGAGCTGTATGTTGGATGGTGTGATAGAGTGGGCACGGAGTTGGAGACATTACCTATCGTGAATGACTGCCCGATAAAGCAATATCTCCAAATGATTACCCATTGGGCGACTGCCAAATTTAAGGTATTAATCTCATTTGAGGTATTTAAATGATAGTTTTCATAGTTTTTATTAATTTTGTCTAATTTATTATTAATCATTATTTTGGAATCTTCTGAAATAAACAAAAAACATTATTTCAAAGCAATACCTCCACACTTTGGGGTGCACGACTATGTCAGATCATGAGAGGCAGCTGGTACGATATAGTTGTTTATAGTTTTTCTTTAGAACTTGACCTTTTTATTATTTCATACTAAAATTATGTGATTTATTGAATATTGAATATATGATTATACTTTCACTTTATATTGTTTCAATTTCATTATAGAAGAACAAATTGAATATTTAAGGACGTATCCCTTGAGAAAAATTGTTTTTCTAGAGTAGAAGGAAAAAAGATGGAACTGTGGTTAATGAACCGGCCCAAGAAAATATTGTAAGTTTTAATTTGTTTATTTCAATTTTTAATATTTATTTCTAAATTTAATTATCTATTAATATTTTTAACAGGCGGCTTTAGAGGCCCTTTTATGCCCAGAGGCCTAACAATTTATGGCCACATGATCATTTATATCAGGTTTTGGGAGCGGATCACTCGGGTCGAGTATGATGCTGACCTGGTAATAATATAGTCCCATCGAGGTATTGGTCCACTCCAGGTATACATTCTAGTACCACCAATTTTGAAAAGGTCAAGTTTCATTCAAGACAGTCTGATAAAAGGGTCACTGAGTTGGAAGTACAAGTTCAAACGATGGATAAATAATTTATGAAACTGGTGAAAGCTTTATCTTCATCACTTCCACCAGTGGCCGGCGCGACTTGTCAGACATTTAATTCGTCGATGGGTGCATTATCCAATGAACCAGGCAGCAGTTCTAGTGGCGGTCAAGATGATGACGTTCCTGGTGAAGATGAGGATGTTGAAGAGGATGAGGCCATGGATGAGGATGAGTACAAGGGTGAGGATGGGGCCGAGGGCGAGGATGGGGCCGAGGGTGAGGATGGGGCTGAAGATGACCATGGGGACAATGATAAGGATAACGACGAGGAAGGATATGGAAGTGATAATGAGGTAGATGATGAAAGTGGTGATGGTAATGGTGAATAGGGGAATATTGATTCATTACATTTTTTGAATTCTGTATTACTCTTTATTTTTAAACCTAGTTTTTCACTCTAGTATGGATATTTTTGAATTCAGTATAACTCTATATTTTCAACAAAATATGGAAGCCTAATGATGTTATAATGGTATCGAGGTGAGTGATGATATATGATATTTTATGGGTTATTGTGAGGAGTTTCATTACCTTTAATTGATTGGTTCATAAAACATAAGTTGGTGCTACATATATTATGTAATTGGAATTGGTAAAGTAAAATGCTGGTCTTGGATTTTTGAGTTGGTTGTTTGGATAGTATTCTCTATCAAAAGTGGGTATATCTCTATTGACTATGGGTATATTTTCTAATTGAATAGTTTATTTATTAAAATGACCATGAAATACACATTTACCACAATACGAAGCACTAAGAAAATCATAGATAAACATTACACACCACAAGACACCCATGGGAGACACCCCTTAAGGTAGAGTCCCTCTCATAGCCTCTTTAATTTCAAAATGCTTTAAATTGAATTTAGATTCTTTCTTAATTCTACTTAATAATATTGAATTTCATATCTTGACTATGTTTTCTTTAATATAATTGTTTCATTTGATAAATAAAGTCATGTTTTTATAATAAAACCCCTCCAATGGAGGTGCGCTGTCTACAAAAACACACAGTGATAGTTTAGGGTGTGATAATTTGACTCTCAATCAGTAGTTTCAACTACATAGTACCACTTTTAAAAACAACAAATATAAGATATATATATTTATCATACCACAATCTGGAATCAAGAGTCTATTTTTTATAACATAAGATCAGTTTATATAAAGTGATGGAAAACTACATAAAATTTATTTAGAATCCTGGTCAGATGTTGTTGCCCCATGGATGTCGCTGGACCGGGCCATCATGTCGCAGTCACACTATGGTGACGCCGCAGTAATGCTGTGATTTGGCCCTGCTATTGGATGACACTCAGCTATTGTTTGCAGTCCTGTCAAAATTTAATGTATGATACCTAGATAGAGTTTTAGATACATTACCCACCCTCCACCCTGGACCCCGGACAACCCCCCACCCTCCACCCTAGACCCCGTACAGCCCCTCGGACAGCCACCCCACCTTCCTCCCTAGACCCCGGACAGCCCCTCGGACATCCCTCCAACCCTCCTCCCTGGACCCTGGATCCCAATCTAATCTCTCATTAAGATTCACCCAAAATCCCAACGGAAATGGGGTTCTAGAGCTTCTGAAGAAGATGAGAGAATAGTGGAAACCCTAATCGAAAAGTGGAATCAAGGAGAGGATTAGACTCACCCAAATCTTCAATCTGTAGTTGACAGCACTCAAAATTCCCAAGTGACATGTATGAGTCAACTCTTCCTCAATCTGAGGCGCGGTGTGGCCGGCACCACTCAAAGTGTCTCACTTTTCTTTGAAATGTACAACATTTTAAATGGAAACTACAACTGACATACATAAAACAGACCAAACACATTCGGATTCAATTGATACATTAGGACAAGGATCCATGGGTCATTTTTGACATGTATGAGTCAACCCCACCTCAATCTGAGGCAGGGTGTGGCCGGTACCACTCAAAGTGTCTTTATTTTTTTTAAATGGATATGCTTTTAAGTAAAAAGAATTGGCATACAGAAAACCAACCAAACACATTCGAATTCTATTTATACTTTATTAAAATGATCCATGGGTCATTTCGGACATGTACGAGTTATCCCCACCTTAATTTGAGTTGTGGTGTGGTCGGTACCACTCAAAGTGTATCTCTTTCATTTCCAAAGGACATAATTTTTAGTGAATACTACAAATGACATACAAAAAACCGACCAAAGGCATTCAGATTCTGTTAAATCTTTAGTAAAACGATCCTTGGGTCATATGTGACATGTACGAGTCAACCCCGCCTCAATTTGAGAGCCAGTGTGGCCAGCACCACTCAAAATGTCTCACTTTTATATGAAATGGATAGGATTTTAAGTGAAAATAACAACTAGCATATGAAAAACTGACCAAACATATTCAAATTGTGTTGATACTTTAAGACAACAATCCATGGGAAATTTGTGACGTGTACGAGTCAACCCTGCCATAATCCGAGGTGTGGTGTGGCCGAAACCACTCAAAATGTCGCTCTTTTGTTTAAAATGTACATCATTTTAAGTGAAAACAACAACTGACATACGAAAAACTGACCAAATGCATTCATATTCTGTTGAAACTTAACGAAAATGATCCATGGGTCATTTTTGACATGTAAGTGTCAACCCTGCCTGAATTCGAGGTGCGGTGTGGCCGGCAACACTCAAAGTGTCTCACTTTTCATTGAAATGGACAACATTTTAAGTTAAAACAACTACTGACATACGTAAAACCAAAAAGATGCATTCAAATTTTGTTGATACATTTGGAAGAGGATGAAAGGGTAATTTGTGATGTGTACGAGTTAACCCCGCCTCAATCTAAGGAACGGTGTGGAGGGTACCACTCAAAGTGTCTTTATTTTGTTTAAAATGGATACACTTTTATATAAAAACAACTGGAATATATAAAACCAACAAAACAACCTCGAAATGCCATGAAATAAAACGAAAAAAATGGGTGGGTGAATTGTGAAATGGCCGGCTAGATGACATGTCAATCAGCGGTGTCGTTTGACCACGGTGGCTGAAAACACAGTCTGCGTGTCGTAAATGACCAAAACATGTGTTTAATGGTCAAATGCATACCCAAAGTCATCTAAATGACCTTAAATCACAGGAAGACATCCTAATTATTATTCTTGAGGTGTATGAGGAGACTCCATATCATTCAGATGTGCGGTTTGCACGGCACGACTGAATATCTGTTTTTTAGGTGTTTTGCGTGCTTGAAAAGCTTGCGTGAGGTGGTTGAAACTGGCCGAAAAACCTCATAATGCCATGAAATCGAATGAAAACAAAGGGGTAGTGAATTATGAAATAGTCAGCCAGACGGCACATCAATCGGAGGTGTCGTATGATTACAGTGGCCGAAAACGCACTTTGTGTGTCGTAAATGGACAAAACATGCGTTTAACGGTCAAATGTATGTTGAAAGACATCAGAATAACTTTAAATCAGACGAAAATACCCTAATTATTATTCTTGAGGTGTACGAGGAGACGACACATCATTCGGATGTGTGGTTTGCACGGAACAACTAAATATGTGTTTTTAGGTGTTTGGCGCGCTTGAAAAGCTTGCGTGGGGTGGTCTAAACCGGCCGAACAACCTTGGAATGCCATGAAATCAGACACCAACAAAGGGTGGGTGAATTTCAAAATGGTCAGCTAGATGTCACGTCAATCAGAGATGTTGTGTGACCGCGGTGGCTGAAAATGTACTTCGGGTGTCGTAAATGGCCAAACCCTGTGTTTAACGGTGAAATACATGTCGAACGACATCAGAATGACTTGAAATCACACGAAAACACCCTAATTATTATTCGTGAGGTGTACAAGGATATGACATGTCATTCGGATGTGCGCTTTGTGTGGCATGGGTGAATATGTGTTTTTAGGTGTTTGGCGCGCTTGAAAAGCTTGCGTGGGGTGGTCGAAACCAAGCGAACGTCCTCAGAATGCCATGAAATCAGACAACAACAAAGGGTGGGTGAATTGTGAAATAGTAGGCTAGATGGAATGTCAATTGGAGGTGTAGTGTGACCATGCTGGCCGAAAACTCACTCTGCATGTCGTAAATGGCCAAAATATGCATTTAACGGTCAAATGCAAGCCGAACAACATCAGAATGGATTGAAATCACACGAAATCACCCTAATTATTATTTGTGAGGTGTAAGAGGAGCTGAACCATCATTAGGACACGCAGTTTGCATGGCATGGCTGAATGTGTGTTTTTTAGGTGCTTGGCGCGCTTGAAAAGCGTGCGTGGGGTGGTTGAAACTGGCCGAACGAACTCGGAATTCCATGAAATCGGACGACAATAATGGGTGGGTGAATTGTGAAATGGTCGGTGAGACGGCACATCAATCAGAGGTGTTGTGTGACCGCAATGGCCGAAAAAGCACTTCATGTGTCGTAAATGGCCAAAACATGCATTTAACGGTCAAATGCATGTATAACGACATCTTAATGACATCAAATCACACTAAACCCCCCTAATTATTATTCTTGAGGTGTACTATGTGACGGTACATCATTCAGATGTGCAGTTTGCATGGAACGGCTGAATATGTGTTTTTTAGGTGTTTGGCGCGCTTGAAAAGATTGCGTGGGGTGGTCTAAATGGGCCAAATGTCCTCTGAATTCCATGAAATCAGACGACATCAAAGGGTGGGTGAGCTGTAAAATGGCCAGCTAGACAGCATGTCAATTGGAGGTGTTGTGTGGCCGCGCTGGCCGAAAACGCACTATGTGTGTCGTAAATGGCCAAAACATGCGTTTAACTGTCAAATGCATGACCAACGACCTCAGAATGACTTGAAATCACACAAAAACACCTTAATTATTATTTTTGAGGTGTAGGAGGATACAACACGTCATTCAGACGCGCGGTTTGCACGGCACAATTGAATATGCATTTTTAGGTGTTTGGTGCGCTTGAAAAGAATGCGTGGGGTGGTTGAAACTGGCCGAACGACCTCGGAATGCCTTGAAATCAGACAAAAACAAAGGGTTGGTGAATTTTGAAATGGTCGTCCAGACGACACATCAATCGGAGGTGTCGTGTGACCACGCTGGCCGAAAATGCACTCTGCATGTCATAAATGGACAAAACATGTGTTTTACAGTCAAATGTATGCCAAACATCATTGGAATGACTTAAAATCACACAAAAACATCCTAATTATTATTCGAGAGGTGTATGAGCAGACAACACGTCATTCAGAAGTGTGTCTTGTGCGTCACGACTGAATATGTGTTTTTTAGGTGTTCAATGCTCTTGAAAAGCGTGCGTGGGGTGGTCGAAACCAGCCGAACGACCTCAGAATGCCATGAAATCGGACGACAACAAAGTTTCGGTGAATTTTGAAATGGTTGGCTAGAGGTCATGTCAATCGGAGGTGTCGTGTGACTACGCTTGCCAAAAACTCACTCCGCGTGTCGTAAATCGCCAAAACATGCGTTCAACGGTCAAATGCATGCCGAACGACATCGGAATAACTTGAAATCGCACGAAAACACCATAATTTTTATTCTTGAGGTGTATGAGGAGACAGAACATCATTCGGACGCACGGTTTGTGCAGCACAACTGAATATGTGTTTTTTAGGTGTTTGGTGCGCTTGAAAAGCTTGCGTGGGGTAGTGAAAACTGGCCGAATGACCTCAGAATGCCATGAAATCGGACGAAACCAAATGGTGGGTGAATTGTAAAATTGTTGGCTCGACGGCATGTCTATCGGAGGTGTCGTGTGATCGTGATGGCCGAAAATTCACTTTGCGTGTCGTAAATGGCCAAAACATTCATTTAACGGTCAAATGCATGCCGAACGACATTGGAATAACTTGAAATCACACAAAAACACACTAATTATTATTCATGAGGTGTATGAGGAGACGACTTGTCATTCGGACATGCAGTTTGCGCGACACGGCTGGATATGTGTTTTCTAGGTGTTCAGCTCGCTAGAAAAGCGTGCGTGGGGTGGTTAAAACTGGCCGAACGACCTTAGAATGCCATTAAATCGGATGACAACAAAGTTTGGGTGAATTTTAAAATGTTCGGCCAGATGGCATGTCAATCAGAGGTGTCGTGTGACCGTGGTGGCCCGAAACGCACCCCGCGTGTCGTAAATGGCCAAAAAATGTGTTTAATCGTCAAATGCATGCCGAACGACATAGGAATGACTTAAAATCACACAAGAACACCCTAATTATTATTCGTGAGTTGTACGAGGAGACGTCGCGTCATTCGGACCCGCGATTTTCACGGCACGGGTGAATATTTGTTTTTTAGGTTTTCAGTGTGCTTGAAAAGCGTTAATGGGGTGGTTTGAATTGGCCGAATGAACTCAGAATGCCATGATATCAGACAACAATAAATAGTGGGTTCATTTTGAAATGGTCGGGCAGACAGCATGTCAATCAGAGGTGTCGTGTGACCGTCGTTGCTGAAAACGCACTTTGTGTGTCATAAATGGCCAAAACATGCGTTTAACGGTCAAATTCATGTCGAACGACAATGGAATGACTTGGAATCACACCAAAACACCTTAATTATTTTTCGTGAGGTTTACAAAGAGATGACACATCATTCGGACGTGTGGTTTGCATGGCACAGCTAAATATGTGTTTTTTAGGTGTTTGGCGGGCTTGAAAAGCTTGTGTGGGGTGGTCGAAACCAGCCAAATGACCTCAGAATGGCATGAAATCGAACGACAAGAATGGGTGGGTAAATTTTGAAATCTTTGGCTAGACGGAATGTAAATCAGAGGTGTCGTGTGACTGCGCTGCCCGAAGAAGCACTCCGTGTGTCGTAAATGGACAAAACATGCGTTTAACGGTCAAATGCATGACAAACAACATCAGAATGACTTGAAATCACACAAAAACAACCTAATTATTATTATTGAGGTTTACGGAGAGACTTCACCTCATTCGGACATGTGGTTTGCACGGCAAGGCTGAATATGTTTTTTTTAGGTGTTTGGCACGCTTGAAAAGCCTGCGTGGTGTGGTTGAAACCAGTCGAACGACCTCAGAATTCCACGAAATCGGACAACAAAAAAGGGTGAGAAAATTTTTAAATGTTTAGACATAAGACACGTCAATCGAAGGTGTCGTGTGACCGCGATGGGTGAAAACGCACTCTGCATGTCGTAAATGGCAAAAACAAGCATTTAACGGTCAAATTCATGCCGAACGACATCGGAATGACTTGAAATTACATGAAAAAACCCTAATTATTATTTTTGAGGTTTAGTAGGAGACGACATGTCAGTTGGTCGCACGGTTTGCACGGTACAGCTGAGTATGTGTTTTTAGGTGTTTGGAATGCTTGAAAAGCGTGCGTGGGGTGAGTCGAAACCGGGCGAACGAACTCCGAATTCCATGAAATCAGACGACAAAAAAAGTTTGGGTGAATTGTGAAATGTCTGGATAGACGACATGTCAATTGGAGGTGTCGTGTGACCACGCTGGCTGAAAACGCACTCCGCGTGTCGTAAATGGCTAAAACATGCGTTTAACAGTCAAACGCATGCCGAACTACATCCAAATAAATTCAAATCATAGGAAACACCCTAATTATTATTCGTGAGGTGTAAGATGAGAAAGAACATCATTTGGATGCACGAGTTGTGCAACACAGCTGAATATGTGTTTTTTAGGTGTTTGGCGTGCTTGAAAAGCTTGCGTGTGGTGGTCGAAACCGGCTGAACGACCTCAGAATGCCATGAAATTGGACGACAACAAAGGGTGGGTGAATTTTAAAATTTTCAGCCATATGGTACGTCAATAAGTGGTGTCGTGTGACCGCGCTAGCCGAAAACGCACTTCACGTGTCGTAAATGGCCAAAACATGCGTTTAATGGTCAAATGCATGCCGAATGACATCAGAATGACTGGAAATCACATGAAAACACCCTAATTATTATTCGTGAGGTGTACGAGTATACGACACATCATTCATACTCACGGTTTGCACAACACGTCTGAATATGTGTTTTTTTTGTTTTGGGCGCGCTTGAAAACTGTGCGTGGGGTGGTCGAAACAGGGCGAACGACCTCGGAATGACATGAAATCGGACGACAACAAAGGTTGAGTGAATTGTGAAATGGTCGGCTAGAGTTCACATCAATCGGAGGTGTAATGTGTCCACGGTGGCCGAAAACATACCCCGCATGTCGTAAATGTTCAAAACATGCGTTTAACGGTCAAATACATGGCGAACGACATCGTAATGACTTGAAATCATACGAAAACACCCTAATTATTATTCATCAGGTTTAAGAGGAGACGACACATAATTTAGATGCGCATTTTGCGCAACATGGATGAATATGTGTTTTTTAGGTGTTTGGCGCGCTTGAAAAGCTTGTGTGGGATGGTCTAAACTAGCCAAATGACCTCATAATGCCATGAAGTAAGACAACAACAAATGGTGAGTGAATTTTGAAATGGTCATCCAGACGGCACGTCAATCGGAGGTTTCGGGTGACCTCTTTGGCCAAAACGCACTCCGCGTGTCGTAAATGACCAAAACATTTGTTTAACGGTCAAATGCATGCTGAACGACATCATAATGACTTAAAATCACACTAAAACACCCTAATTATTTTTGTGAGGTGTACGAGGTGACTTAACGTCATTAGGACGCGCGGTTTGCGTAGCACGGCTGAATATGTGTTTTTTAGGTGTTCGGTGCAATTGAAAAGTGTGAGTGGGGTGGTCCAAACCGGCCAAAAAACCACGGAATGCCATGAAATTGGATGAAAACAAATGTCGGGTGAATTGTGAAATGGTTGGCTAGACAGCACGTCAATCCGAGTTTTTTGTTATCACGCTAGCCGAAAACACACTCGGCTTGTCGTAAATGGCCGAAACATGCGTTTAATGATCAAATGCATGACGAACACCATCATAATGACTTGAAATCACACAAAAACACCCTAATTATTATTCATGAGGTGTACAAGGAGACGACACGTCATTCGGATGGGCGGTTTGCATGACACGGCTGAATATGTGTTTTTTAGGTGTTAGGCGCGCTTGAAAAGTGTGCGTGGGGTGGTTGAAACAGGCCGAATGACCTCGGAATGCCATTAAATAAAACAACAACAAAGGGTGGGTGAATTTTAAAATGGTTGGCCAGACAGCACGTCAATTAGAGGTGTTGTGTGACAGCAGAGCCCGAAAACGCACTCTGTGTGTCGTAAATGGCCAATACATGCATTTAACGGTCAAATGCATGCCAAAAGACATCATAATGACTTGAAATCACATGAAAACACCATAATAATTATTCTTGTGGTGTAAAAATAGACAACACGTCATTCGGATGCGTGGTTTGCGCAGCACGGCTGAATATGTGTTTTTTAGGTGTTTGGCGTGCTTGAAAAGCATGCGTGGGGTGGTCAAAACCGGTCGAACGACCTCGGAATGCCACGAAATAGGAAGAAAACAAAGGGTGGGAGAATTGTGAAATGTTTGGGTAGACAGTATGTCAATCGGTGGTGTCATGTGACCATCTTGGCTGAAAACGCACTCCTCGTGTCGTAAATGGCCAAAACATGCGTTTAACAGTCAAATGAATGTCAGACGACATCGAAATGACATAAAATCACAAGAAAATAGCCTAATTATTATTCTTGAGGTGTATGAGGAGACGACATGTCATTAGGATGCACGGTTTGTGCGGCACTGTTGAATATGTGTTTTTCATGTGTTCGGTTCGCTTGAAAAGCGTAAGTGGGGTGGTCGAAACTGGCCAAACGACCTCGGAATGCCATTAAATCGGACGACAACAAAGGGTGGGTGATGTGTGAAATGGTCGGCCAGACGACATGTTAATCATAGGTTTCGTGTGACCACGCTGGCCAAAAACGCACTCCACATGTCGTAAATGGACAAAATATGTGTTTAACAGTCACATGTATGTCGAACGACATCGGAATGACTTGAAATCACACAAAAACACCCTAAATATTATTTGTGAGAAGTATGAGGAGAAGACATGTCATTAGGATGTGCGGTTTGCGCAGCACGATTGAAGATGTTTTTTAGGTGTTTGTTGCGCTTGAAAAGCATGTGTGGGGTGGTCGAAACTGGCTGAATGACCTCAGAATGCCATGAAATCGGATGACAACAAAGGGTTGGGGAATTGGGAAATGGTCAACCATACTTCACTTCAATCAGAGGTGTTGTGGGACCGCGGTGGTTGTAAATGCACTCCGTGTGTCGTAAATTGCCAAAACATGCGTTTAGCGGTCAAATGCATGCCGAACGACATTGGAATTACTTGAAATCACACTAAAAACCCAAATTATTATTCATGAGGTGTACGAGGAGACGAAACATCTTTCAGATGCACGGTTTGCACGACACGACTGATTATGTGTTTTTTAGGTGTTTGGCGCTCTTGAAAAGTGTGCGTGGGGTGGTCACAACCGGCCGAATGACCTCGGAATGCCATGAAATCATATGACAACAAAGTATGGGTGAATTGTGAAATGTTCATCTAGAAGGCACATTAATCAGAGGTGTCGTGTGACCGTGGTGGCCGAAAACACACTCTGCTTTCGTAAATGGCCAAAAATTGCGTTTAACGGTCAAATTCATGCCGAATGACATATGAATGACTTGAAATCACACGAAAACAGCCTAATTATTATTCGTGAGGTGTAAGAGGAGACAAAACGTCATTCGGAGGTGCGGTTTGCGTGGCACGACTAAATATGTTTTTTAGGTGTTTGGCGCGCTTGAAAAGCGTGCGTGGGGTGGTCAAAACCTGCCGAACGACCTCGCAATTCCATGAAATCAAACGACAACAAAGGGTGGGTGAATTTTGAAATGGTCAGCTAGACGACATGTCAATCGGAGGTGTCGTGTGACCGTGCTGGCCGCAAATGCACTCCACATGTCGTAAATGGCCAAAACATGCGTTCAACAGTCAAATGCATGCCGAACGTCATCGGAATGACTTGAAATCACACGAAAACACCCTAATTATTATTCGTGAGGTGTACTAGGATACGGAACGTCATTCAGACACATGGTTTGCACGTCTTGACTGAATATGTGTTTTTTAGGTGTTTGGCGCGTTTGAAAAGTGTGCATGGGGTGGTCGAAACCAGCCGAACGACCTCAGAATTCCATGAAATTGGACTACAATGAAGGGTGGGTGAATTGTGAAATGGTCGGCTAGAAGACACATCAATCGTCGGTGTCGTGTGACCGTACAGGCTGAAAACGCACTCCTCGTGTCGTAAATGGCCAAAACATGCATTTAATGGTCAAATGCATTTCGAACGACATAAGAATGACAGTAAATCACACGAAAACACCCTAATTATTATTCGTGATGTGTATGAGGAGATTACACGTCATTCGGATGTGCTGTTTACGTGGCATAGATGAATATTTTTTTTATCTATTTGGCGCGCTTGAAAAGCATGCGTCGGGTGGTCGAAACCGGCCAAACGACCTTAGAATGCCATGAAATCGGACGACAAGAAAGGGCGGGTGAATTATTAAATGTTCATTCAGACAACACATCAATCTAAGGTTTCGTGTGATCACGGTGGCCGAAAACGCCCTCCGCGTGTCGTAAATGGCCAAAACTTGCGTTTAACAGTCAAATGCATGCCGAACGACATCAGAATGACTTGAAATCACACAAAAACACCCTATTTGTTATTCATAAGGTGTAAGAGGAGACGGTAGAACATTCAGATGCGCGGTTTGCGCGACACAGCTGAATATGTGTTTTTTAGGTGTTTGGCGCGCTTGAAAAGCGTTCTTGGGGTGGTCAAAACTGGATGAACAACCTCGAAATGCCATGAAATCGGATGAAAACAAAGGGTGGGTGAATTTTAAAATGGTCAGCTAGACTGTACATCAATCGGAGGTGTTGTGTGACTGTACTGGCCGAAAATGCACTCCGCGTTTCGTAAATGGAAAAAACATTCGTTTAAAGGTCAAATGCATGCCGAAGGACATATTAATGACTTGAAATCACATGAAAAACCCCTAATTAATATTCTTGAGGTGTACAAGGAGACAGAACGTCATTCGGACGCATGGGTTCCACGGCACGGCTGAATATGTGTATTTTAAGTGTTTGGCGCATTTGAAAAGTATGTGTGGGGTGGTCGAAACCGGCCGTACAACCTCGGAATACCATGAAATCGGACGACAACAGAGGGTGGGTAAATTGTAAAATGGTCAGCTAGACGACACATCGATCAGAGGTGTCGTGTGACTGCGCTGGCCAAAAACGCACTCCGTGTGTCGTAAATGGAAAAAACGGTGGTTTCTAGGTCCAAACCAATGTCCCTTTATGAACCCAATACCAATGACTTAATTGAATATTCATACCCACTACCCATGATTGGGATTCATCTCACATCACACCCAGGAGAGAAAATTACAATTAACCACATACCCCCTTATTCTAATTGAAAAATCTTTAAAAAAACGTGTAGGTTATTCCGATAACCCATCTCATATGTCAAGATTCGCCAATGTTTCCGACTAACACATTAGGAACCATTTATACATGGATACATAATCATTAGAGGAATATAAAAATCCCATATGCTTCCTATAACTCATCCTAGGTCTAAGCACATGAGAACTACCATTTTCCATCTTATGGGTATCATGATCGTTGCCACTCTACCCATGTTTTTCTGTTTGTTTTAAGATACTCAACCCAAGACCATGACTAAACATCCCTTGTGCTTCCTATAACATGTATGTTTTTTCCATCACACCTGGACACCCCCACCCCACGGGACCCACCCAACCCCTTGTATGTCATATTTTATATGTGTTTTATATAATTCAGAATTCTGTATGCAACATAATTAATTATATTTATGTTATTGATTCATAATTCAAAATTCATTACATAATTCACTCTTCAAGTATTCAATTGAGAATTCAATTATGAATTATATATTGTATATGGTAATTGGGTTCATATACATGATTATAATTGTGGTAAATTCCATGGTTATAGTATTATCCTATTTTTAAGTTCTATTTTGTGCTATAATAGGTGTTTTGGTTGCTGTTAAGATTGTATGAAGGTGTGTAGTTGAGTGTGTAGTGGAGGATTTTAGGTGCGGTCAAATTCTAGTAATACACTATACCAACATTTTACTAAACCGTTGGTATATTTTTGTACATATTTTCACCAACGGTTTTAGTAAACTGTTGGTAAAACATTGAAATACTCCAGCAATGCCAACGATTTGTAAAACAGTTGGCAATACTCTTTACAAACCACCTTCCCAACGGTTTTAGTAAACCGTTTGTATAGTTCTGTATTCTTCCAGAAATTCCAACGGTTTATAAAACTATTGGAAATTATCTTTACAAACCTCCTTTCCCAATGGTTTTACAAAAACCGTTGGTAATGGGCCACTGCCACGCCTTACTTGCCAACGGTTTGGCAGCCTTTACCAATGGTTTGAAACCGTTGGTAAAGGCTTAATTTACAGTAGTGGAAATTTTTATAATTTACAAGTTGATGGTTGGGATTAAAGTTGAATATATAGGCATCACCATGTATCTCATTAAAACGAAAATAAACTTACATGTATTGGATAAAGTCCCTATGAAAATTTGATTTGTGAATAGCTAAAAGGGGGAGGGTTTTATTTTCATAAAATTGGGTTGGGCCTAAGATTGGAGATCTGGGTGACACTATGTATCTCATAGGGATGAGAATCAAGCCACACGTAGTTCTTGAAGCATTCTCTATACAGGTTGGATTCATACACATATGGAATGAAGGTGTTTTTATGTCATGGCTAGGCCCATTATTGGAGATCTAGGTGTCTCTACATATCCTCTTAAAATTAGAATCATGTCAAACAGAGTTCTTGAAAAGATCGTTCCCTACACCAATTGAGTTTGATGTGAGAGACGAGGTCTGTAACGAACCAAAGTTTTTTTATGAAAATTCTCTTATTATATTTATGAAAACACAACATAATGAACTACTAAGTGATATGTGACCTTTAAACATAAGTTTTCACTTCTTTGTTTGGGATTTCGAAAATCTTACATACACGGCTGTGTTCAAGATGATTTTTTAAGTCTAATGAAACAAAAATAATTTTTGGTGAATAGTGACCTACCCTTATGAATAGTAACATACCCTTATGAATAGTAATATGTCCCTTATGAATAGTAAATCATCCAATATAAGAGTAACATTACCTATTAATAATAAAATAAAATTTAGACTTCTTAGAAAGTGACAATTTGACCTTAGTAAACGTTTTGGTATTTTATAAGTCATAAAATATTAATTATAATTAATTAATTAATTTAAAAGAAAATTTATTTCTCTAAAATATATTCATAAATTATTAAATTCCTATCTTATAGTTTTTAGATAATTTTATAAGAACCTACGTAATTTTTGAAAGCACTATAAAATCAGTTTTCATCTTAAAAACTGTTTTTTTAAGTAAATTATGATTTTAATTAAATATTATATTAATAATAT
This sequence comes from Viscum album, assembly GCA_963277665.1. Classification (NCBI taxonomy): domain Eukaryota; kingdom Viridiplantae; phylum Streptophyta; class Magnoliopsida; order Santalales; family Viscaceae; genus Viscum; species Viscum album. The sequence continues at coordinate 1,691,196,132 of OY728135.1, read as the reverse complement.
TTAGAAAATTATTTTTGAAAAATAGACTTCATTTTTGGATTTTACACGTCAAAAAATGGTTGGGGTAAATTTTTGGGATTTTTCTGAGATACTTGAATTTTTGATGAATAGTGAAATACTGATCATGAATAATACCAGGCAATTAATCAGGAACTAAGTTAACAGTAAATTCAACTTCCCGATCATGAATAATACCAGGCAATTCATCAGTAAAAACATCAATATACTCATTTACCACTAGCACATCATTAATATGAATAGTTCCATTATTTTCAACATTATGTGCAAGGTAACATTCATTTCCATATTTTACTAGTTTCTCAACTTCCTAATATGTTGTCAAAAGCAAAGGTTCATTCTTGTACACAAACTAAAAATCTTTCTTAAAATAAACCTCTTTAGCTCTGTATGCAATCTTAGAATGATAAACAGAAAGCCAATCCATTCCCAAAATAACATCAAACTCTACTAGAGGTAAAACAATAAGGTTTGTAGGTAGATTCTTTCCGCACACAAGGATATAAAGGTTCTTATAATTTCTTTTTGTCTCAAAGTTCCCTCTAGGTGTTTTTACCATAAGTTCAGGATTCATATCATGAGATGGAATTCCCAATTTATTAGAAAACTTCTTAGAAATGAAAGAATGTGTAGACCCTGAATCAAACAACACATTAGCATAATCTGAACAATCAAACAGTGTACCTGATACTACTTCATTCGATGGCCCAACATCTGATGAAGTAGTTGCAAAGGATTTCACAACCCCTTCCTGCTTGCAGTCTATCTGCTTTCCCCCAGTTGAGTTCTTCATTATACACTCATCTTCATAATGACCCATTTCATTACAAATAAAACATCTTACCACTGGCTTTTCATTGCCTGCTTGATCATCTTCCTTACAGTTACGAGCAATATGACCAGACTTACCACACCGAAAGCACTTTACAGACTTAGATAAACATTCTCCAGGATACATTTTACCACACTTCTCATAGGATGGATATTTGGTTTTCTTACCTCTTGGCTTCTTTGATGAATTCTTTCCCTTTACCTGCCAACTGGACCTCTTATTATGTTGTTTGTCAAAGAACACCTGATCGTCGGCAAACTCCATTTCCACCTTCTCCGCACATCGAACATGTTTTTCATAACTTTTTAACTCACGAGAAGCTAAATCCCTTAGATACTTTTGTTTTAACCCTGAGTAAAAACAGTTGATTTTACAATAAATATCTCATATGAAATTTGGAGCATACCTTGCGAGTCGAGTGAACTTTGCTTCATAAGCATCCACTGAGTAGTCCTCCAGCCTCAATTCTAGGAATTGTTTTTCCATCCTAAGACGAACCACCTTAGGAAAATATTTCTCAAGAAACAGACCATTGAATTCGTCCCAGTGAAGATCATAAATCTCATCACTATCCCTGATATTTTTCTTCATCGACCACCACTGATCTGCTTCACATTCAAAACGGTAAACAGCAAGACTAACCTTTTGATGTTATGATCACCCCATGACATCAAAAATCGTCTCTAGTGCTTTAATCCACCCTTCAGCTAGCACATGGTCATATGATCCTCTGAATGATGGGGGATGTTGCCTCATGAAATGTTCCACCACTGACATGTTCCTTTACGGTTGATCTGGCTGATCTTGTGCATGGATACCACCAACATTTATAGCCTGAGTCAACTGTTCCATCGCTGCAACAAATTGTTCAGTCCCAATTCCGACCATCTCAGGTTTTTGATTATGAAGGTTGTCTTCCTCCTGATGTCATACCAACATAGCTGCCTTGTTTCCTCTGCAGAAAACCATTCTGAACAAAGAAATATCTTAGGCAAAGCAACATGGTAATCTTTAAATGTTATATCATTTCAATCATACCATAAACTAATTTATAAATTTTACAATTTTCTAACTCCTAACGTTGTCTAAACCGACCTCTGATACCAACTATAAGCCCATGGCCTTAAACATTACTTAATATTGAATTAAGTGAATAATTCACATTGAGGATCTTTTCAATTTTAGAGTTTTATAGAATTAAGACATAACTATTACATCTCAAAAGTTTACAAAGTAGACACTTCTACATAATTTCCTTTTTTTTACAAAACATGAAATCTTGAAAAAAAATAGTCATGTCTAGTTCCATGTTTAAGACAGCATGAATTTTCCTTGATCCCATCCTTGACCCTATTCCACATTATGTCCTGTGAAAAAAATTTCAAAAAAAAACTTGGGATTAGCATAAAAAAGCTTATTAATTGATACACAAAAATGGAAAACTGTTAGTTTTTCAAAACAACAAGTAAACAACGAATACTTTACCAAATTAATAATTTTCCCCTTTATAAAGTAGTAAAAACTCTTCACTGAATAAAAGATCATATCTTACCCTTTTTTAACCAAAAGATTACCATAAAACCCATATAAAGAACACATAACATATAAAGGTAACTTGGGACATAAACATACATAAATGGGATAACCATACAGTCGACTTCCACAGATATCACTTAATGGAATAGCCATACGGCCGAATTCCGTACCCAATGCATTGGAGGTTATAACATAACCACCTGTCCTGGTATTCACGACACCACCCATCATTTGGTTTATCATGTAACCACACGTCAAATTTCCAAGTACCATTATAAAATCATAACACATAAAACAATTATAAAGGAAAGAAAACATTTCCACATTTCGATCAAAATATATCAATTAAATATATTGACATAAAAAATCCATTATCAAAAACATTTTCAATACCAAAATACATAAAAGATTATATGGTATTTATTTACTTTTAAAAATATTACGGCTTGTTGAGGAAGCCAAAGATCAAATAATACTCACGGTGACGGAAAGGTCGTTGTCACCACGTACGTTAAAAAGAAACATACCTTGTGTTGTTTAGTAAAACGCTTTGTATATAAAAAATTACTTTTGAATAAAAGTTGATGTCAAAGGGGTTTATACACCGTATAAAAGAAATTTGTGTAAAAAAAAATATGCCTCAATGAAATGAGATTGATACGAAGTCCCTTAACTCGTGTCCGAATTGACTTGATCGCTCTTTATTCTCCTGAATATTAAACTAGTGTTAATTTCTACTTTCTTAAGAACCTTTTTCAATCTTATTATTCTTTTTATATCACTTATTTCCATGTTATAAACATTATTTAATCATTTAAGTTTATAATGTTCATTTTATTGATATTTGGTACTTAAGTCAAAAATGGACTTCTTACAATTACATGTTGTTCATGTGGTCAAAGGTTCATTATATCTAGAATGATATTCATAATTTGGATATCATATATATCATATATATCCATAATATACATGTATTTATAATTGTATATAACATTTAGAGGTAAGAAATGAAATGCACTGTTCATGGATATGGTAAGCCGTACATACGCATGAACGCTACTTTCATTTCTATTTCGTATTTAATGGAGTGAAATCATAATGATATAAAGGTATATTATAATTCTAGTATAATATCATATATAATATCATTAATTCCATCCTTTATACATCCAACATATGGAATTAACTAATCAAATCACTTTGAGGGGGCGGTAGTCTGCACTTCCTGAATTGAAATTATCGCGTTTACCCATAATGGAAACCATAAAGGTATGCCATAAATGAAAAATACAAAAGAATAAGAAAAACATAAACATAATATATATCATATATAAATAGAGTGACATCTTAATGGCCACCATTGTATTAAATAGTAAAAATATATTCTAATTGCACTTTAAAATCAATTCAAAAGATAATCTAATTGTATAAATAAATTAGATTAAAAAGATGTTCTGAATTAAAATACAACATTTTTCACTTATTCATTAAAAATGAACTTTATCAGAAAAATAAAAAAAACATACACAAAGTAAGTTTTGATTCCCCAATTATAAATAAGGATTTAATTTGGTCCAATAGAATGTATAAGAGTGACCGAAACTATATTTAATGTGGGTTCGCCATCAAAATCTGATAAGTCGACCTTTTAGTGAATATTAGAGTATCTATGCCTAAAATTGAATTCTTTTCTTATTTTAAGCCTTTATCTTTTATTGGATAAATGTAAAAACATTTAAAAAACATATATAATAATATTTTAGTTATTTCTATTCATTCTCTCTAATACAACGACTACGTGTTAACTATCATTTAAAATAATATTATTATATTACTAGTGTGCAATGTAAGATTTCAAAGAAACTCGTTGTTGCGTATCGGGTACGCTATCGAACATAGAAACCCCTTTAATGTAAAATTAATATTTAATTCATAAATATTAATAAATATGAAAATGTTTTATTCTTTATTTACCTGGGATGTTACATAAAATATATTTTACTTCAAATGAAAATATTTTCAAAATGTTTAAAATCATGTTCTTATGATCCTATGATGACTTTAAAATTCATTTTATAATTTTTTTCATTTAAATATTTTAAAAGTAATATTCATGTCATTTTTTAAACAAGGAATGTTTTTATTTTTACTAAAAATGTGAAAAAAATTAAATGATTTCGACCAAAATAGAATTTCACACTGTTATTACAAATAAATGTATTAAATATTAATTTATATGTTTTATAAGTTTTCTTAAAATAAATTTAATTTCATAATATATTTTGAAATTTTATTTTTAAAATGGTGATATTCAAATTTAAATGGTTACTTTTCTCAAGGAATCATCCAAGTGATCTATCAAAATAATTTTCCATATTTACTGCCATATTTTGATATTATACATTATTTAATGAGTATATTAACCATTGGAAACATTATTAATCTTTCTATGAATGGTTTATGTTGTGATTAATTGATGAAATGTTATAGAAACCAATTTATTTTCCATAGGTTATACTATGATGATATTTTTATGAAACTTTTCATGGGCTCTGATACGGTGAATTTTTTATGATCCTATGGAATTTTTTTTTCTGATTTTCATTTTCAATTTGGGGCAACCTATATTTCCCCTAATTAATTGGTTAAAGATTAATTTCTCCTGAGATATGTATGATTTAAATATGGAGTAAACCCAACTCAATAAGGGACTATATCCATTATGATTGTCTTGGGAGTGAACAATGAATACTATGATGGTTTTGGGGGTGAAACCAATCCACTAGGGTAATATACGAATTTAATGTTTACTATTATGATTTTTTGGAGTTAACATAAAACAATATGATATTTATTGAAGTGAAATGTTGACCAATAAAGATATTATTTTCTCTTATTATGTGTTTCTGAAAATTCAATGTCTTATGCCGATGTTATGCTTCCATGGCTTATGTCATTTGATTTCTTTATGACTCAATTCTTATGAATTTCTATGGTGTATTCCATGACATTATTTTATAATCTATGATATTAAGGGTATGGTTTCCAAATATTATTCTCATGTTCTCACACCTTTATTCTCAAGTTATATTGATATCAATCTTGTTTTCCCTTAGTATTTATCCGATATCACCATTTATTATATATCCATTTCATAGGTTATGATGAATGGTTTTATGTATTATATTTATAATAAGGGTGATAGGTTTTAATAACTATGTGTGATATGATGTTGAACAATTATGAATTTTTACATTTTTTCTTGTTTCCATTAGAACTATACCTAAATGATATTGGCAAGGGTAATTTTGTAATGTGATGAATATTCATATATTAAGATGTAATTTTTATTTATTAGAGTTTTGGTTCATTATTTTGGGTATTGAAGAAAGGGTTAGTTAACCATTGGAAACTAGGATGAAAAATCATTAATGAGATCCCTATTTTTATATTTATCAAGAATTCTACAAATAATTCAATGTATAAGAAAATAAAATAGAGTTTTTTTAATGATATAGCAAGAGATTTCCAATAAATTAAATCATTATCTATATACTACAAGTGGATTTGTCTCTATCATAGGTTTACATATGGGTAATAACTCTATAAAATTTTTATTGATTTATACTCAATCATCACATGGCGCATGAAAACAATCCTTTTTTCACACCTGTTTTGACACTCTATGGTTTATACTTTTTAAATTTACAAAATTTACATGAACCATAAAGAAGGAATTGAATAATGACTACGAATGGCCTTATTTAAGCATAAAGTGTCATATATTGATGATAATGTGTCATGATGTCGAAATACTATAAGTTATTATTCAGGATTATGTTGTTTCCTACTATGATTATTATTGCTCATATACTGAATTTTGTTTTTATCAAATGGAAAAAAATGAGGAAGAATCAAGTTAATGTTGAATGTGATGTAACAGTAAGTGAATATGACTTTCCAAAATTAAATTATTTTTATAGAGAAAGATATATTGATAATTCATAATCATCTATCATGATATATGATTAACATTGTGAACTACCAGTGTGATTCTAAATGCATCGAATGTTGACTTTTGTGAAAGGCCCTGTGTTAATGAGTATATAGAATGAAAGATAAAAAAATAAAACATGTTAATATGGTTGGAAGAGTAATTTATAATATTTTATAGATGATGGGAAGATGTTATACATGTGTAAATCTTGGCCATTGAGAAACTATTTTCCATGGAATTCAATGTTCTAAATATAGGGAACAAAAGCTTTATCTATGGAAACAACCTAAAATAAGGGTTATTCCATAGAACATGAAAATACCTATGTTATTCAAACATATTAAGTAAAATTATTTAAGTTTTTTTGTATTTAGATTCATGAAATATGATATAGATCTACTTTAGTAATGGAATTTTGGTAATAAGATTCTAGAAACTTCTATAGATTGTGTACTTTTTAGATGAATTTATGCCTTCAAGTGATATTAACATAATAGTTATTCATACCATCATGTGTTTGATAGAGTAATGTTAAACATATGTTATAATTCAAAGAAAAATATTTTCACTTTTTTTATGGTGGGTGTTTATCACGATTAAGGATATTTTGGGAGGAATTTAGGGAAACACAACCATATTATTTTATATGTTTTATTGAAAATGGTATTGGAGGAGGAATGCTAATAAATTTTTTGTACTTGAGAATAAAGTTTTGTTAAATATTTGAGTGTATCTTATCTTGAACATTATGGTAATTATTGGTAGTTGTTTTTTTAAATGTTTTAATATATTTCTGAAAAAATGATAACCTACAAGTTGATTGACAACATGTCACATCCAATAATTCTACAAGGAATGAATCGACAATTAAAGGATAACAAGGGTATAATAACTAACACTAGCCAATTTGAAATTGTAAATCAGGTGGAATAACATGAATAAGGATAATTAAATCTATATAATGTGGTATAATATATGTCAAAATGTTAAATATGTCAGTCAAAATTATAAGGGAATACTAAAACTATTACATATACAAGAATGGAAATTAAAAAACATCACTATGAATATTATCATTGGACTCCCCAAAACTTATAAAGGGTATGGAGATATATGGATCATAGTTGATGGCCTTAAAATTAAATAAAATTCATCACTATTATAGAATAATTCTATCTTAATAAGATTCATAGAATATACAACAAGTAAGTAGTACGGTTTCACAGAGTACCACATCCCATTGTGACTTTTACCTTGATGTTCTGGAGAAGTATCAAGAAAGATATTAGAATAGGGTGGATTTTTATTAATTCATATCATCCTCTATTAGATGATCATTCAGAAAGAACAATTCCAACAATAGTGGATATACTATAATATTGTTTTATACAATTCAAAGGTTTTTTGGGATCAACGCCTTCATCTAGTCAAGTTTTCATAAAATAATAGATTTCAATAAATCATTAAACTATATTATTTTGAATCCCTCAAGAGAAATTAATTATAAATTCAATGAAATATGATTATATTTGAGAAAAAATTGAATTAGTACATGAGATAGGTGAATAAGTGGAAGAGAATGTCAAAGCCACTCAGTAGAAAATAAGTGTTTCACAAAGTCGATTGAAATGTAATGGTAATAATTTTTGATGAGATCTCGAATTTTATGTTTGTGAGAAGGTGATTATAAAAAATTATACACAGAAAAAACAATGGAAACGAAGGACTAGGTATATCTTTCCATTTGAAATTCATGATTATATCAAAAATTGTAGAATATAATTTTGAGCATCCATCAAACCTCTAACTGGTCCATGATGTGTTCTATGTATCTCTATTGAATAAATTCATACATGATCCATCACATGTACTAAACATAGAGATCATACCTCTGAAGAATGATATTTTATATGAGGAACAACTGGTGTAGATTCTAGATTATATAGGGAAAGTTATAACAAACAACACCACTCACTTCTTCAATGATATGAGAAAAAACATCATCTTGATAAAGCTACATGGGAACCTGGGGATGTAATGAGATAGAAGTATTAAAATATTTTGAATGAGAGTGATGAGATTTCTTGGCCCAAGTTCTATTTGATGTTGTTCAATTATAACAGCCTATGATTTTCTGTAATATTTATTTTAAATTTTCTTATTTTTTTCAATATATTTCATTATACACACAACAATGTTTATATTGTGTTACATTTTTCAGAACTAATATATCCATTTCAGGTATGGATATTAATTTTAGGTTGTCTAAGGGAAAGGATGTTTTTTAAATTTTCTATGTACACACTATTTAATCTTGAGTACAGGTTGTGTACCCGAATTCTGTCAGTAGACATCTACCATAAGTGTAACGACCGAGTACATGGACATGTAGGTGACCTAGATGACCACCTAATGTGGGAACCATTTGAGGCCAGTACACAGCATGTACAATAAATTATCATGTCGTGTACATTTCATTTTAATTTATATATCAGAGCGGGGCCTCATATAATTTCGGTTCATTCTTCTTCTAACCTTGTTATTCCTAGAGCGATCGAGAGTGATGATCAATGTATGAGCCACCATTTCTCAATCCAAGGTCTGATCTATAATCTGGCAGGTGCGTTGTAATCTAACTTGTGATTTCTTCTTTTATTCTGAGCCACTATTCATGATTTATCTTCTCTCATGAGATATTTAGGGTTGATAGATTTTAACATTTATGTAGATCTATGATGTTCTAAATCGATTAAAGGGCCAATGTTCAAGAGTGTTCTTCATAAAACGTCGAGATATGTTGTTGGTGCCTTTGTTTGACCATCATTGAATTAGATATTCCTTATGTTCTAAATTCTCTTATTTAGGGTATTGTGTGTTTTGGATTTAGACCATGATTAGTACCTGCTATGGGTTAGTTGATTTGGTTAAGGGTTGTTGCATATGCATAAGATTTTATACCCTTATTTATGAGACATACCATGTGTGTGTTCCCTTTTTTGACTATTACCGACCAATTTTCCTATGTTGCTGATGAGGCATACCTTGTTTCCATGTATTAAGTTGTTTAGGATGGAGTTTATTGGTTATATATGATGCATGTGTTTATTATTTGATTAAATTTGAGCCCTGTAATATATTGAAATGCATGTAGAGACTTTAATGTTGATAATCTACTTAGATCAATGTTGATCCATTTAGTAGTTTAAATTGCATTTATAGCCTTTAATAAATGTTTTATGCACACTGATCTTTCAATGAACTGTGAGAGCCTTGGACTAGAAAAACTATGGGGGTTTCCATGTATATTTATATAGGAAAATGAGAGCCTTAGTGTAGTATTTGACCCATGGGTTATTGATCGTGAGAGCTACCTGGAGGTAGTTTACAATTTTTTTCTGTTGTATAGACCCTGTGGTATTAATCGAGATAGATTCTGATGTGTTTGTTTGAAAATGATTGATTATATGTTAAATAAAACAGGTTAGATCATGTGATCTTTCCAGGAAGATTGTTTATTAATGGTTGAATGTTTGTAATGAGTCTGCAAAGCCAAACCAATAGCACAGACACATACTTACTTGGTTTGTTTATATGGTCTTCGGAGACATCTGTTTTCTCATTTACATAGAGAGATATATATTTTAGGGTAGATCCCAGGTTTCATTATTCAATGGTTTGAATAATTAATACATAAAATGAATTTAATTTGAAGATGTAGGATTGTTTACATTTGAGTACTTCCTATTTTATTGCTTTATTTTTTAAATATTTCCATCTATATATATTCAATGATAGTTAGGCATAGATATTTTAGTGGTTTCCTACTCGGGATTTTTCTCACACCTTGTTTGGGTAATGTTTCTAGACACAAAAAGATTATATAGTTATAGGTATAGATATGGGAAAGCTCCATTCTTCATCAAGTACTTGATTGTTGTTCGATATGGAGAGAATGGGACCAAGCTGAGGCTTAAGATGTTGTTAGATTTTACTGTTTTATGTACTTCCATTTCAGTATTGTATTTCCACCATTGTGCCTTGTTTGGAAACTTTCCTAGATACTTTTGACATGCATCATTTATTTATATTTATGCTACAGTTTATTATAGTATCAGTCTTCCATTGTTTTCTTCTATTGTATGGTATTACTGCATCTTCTAGTCTTTACTAATTGTTTTCATTGTGTTACACTACCAATGAGGGCACAAATTTCCCACTATCACAACTAAATCTATCAATACTAGTCAGAAGACTTTGGAATTTGGGGAAATGATCTTACGGCCATGTGACCAACCGGGTTTGGGGAACCTTTGGGCATCACCCGGAACCGGGATGTTATAAAGTGGTTTCAGATGTGTTTTATTTTCTGATTTATCTTACTATTTGGATCATATAGATATGGATAGGAAAGAATAGGTAGTTGGTAATAAGATGTTCCCAAAAGTAGATAACCCATGTATATGTAAAATCGATGTTACCTTCAATATTTCAATTTTTTGGTTTTTAAATTATTACAGCTGATTTGATTTCACCATTGGGTCACACACATGTTTTGTGTTTTTATTATTGATATATTTATGGTTCTTTTTCAGTTTCAACCCAATGAGATGTGGGTATTCCATCTCACACATCATATGGTTTCTTGATATGGATCACATGACATTCATTCTTGTCAAAAAATGTAGGGTGTATAACTGATTTCATATTGGGGTTATAGATGTTGTGCTAGATATGCATGCTATTGTGATAGATGAAATGATAGATTATTTTATATTTTGAAAGGATGTAGAATATGTGAAGTTTCATTTGTATGGATTCCAAAAATTGTCTCATTAGGTGTTATGGGCACTCCTGGGTCGGATCTTGTTGGATTGTGTTTGAAAATTAATTTAATTTTGTCAATTTATGATGTAAAATAGGGTTCAAAAACATATTTTCATATGGAGTATGGTCTACCATAGGTCATAATTTGTCATGCTATAGAAAAAAATTATTTGTTTTCAAGGGTTCTGGAGAAGTATCATGGTCATATTGTCTGGAAACCCGGAAAACACGTCCTGTGATTTTATGAACACACACCATGTGTTATTTTGTTTTGGAAAAAAATTCATAAGTACATGCCTTGTACCTTACGTACACACCATGTAGTCTTTAACTATGCGATTTACTGTGTGAGAAAAGACACGGGGTTGGAAAAATTTGGTAGAAAATGGATTTTCTAGATTGTACATTCAGTTTAGTAGAGACAGTTTATCTGACTGTATGACTAACAACATTGGTGGTTAGAACATAAGTAGTACACATCATGTGTAGATTGAACATGCTGGGTATTGTTACCCAGGGGAGAATCATGTAGTTTGAGCCTTATAGAAGAAATTTAAAAGGAGGGAGAATTTAAGTACATGTCATGTCCAAAGAGGAACATGTCGTGTGTTGGGGTGTTACCCAACCATGATTTCTAGAAGTAAACACCCTTGAAAGGCATAAAGGTAACATGTCGTGTAGAGTTTATACATGCCATGTATCCTTTTTGAGTAAAACATTAATAGTTTTCCTCTTGTTCCATTCATGCACTTCCAGTTCTAGTAATTGATAATATTGAACTGAGTTGTGCCCTTGACCATGCATAGTCATTCCACTAAGACATCCTCTGGTTATACTCCAGATAGTGGGAGATGATTATACACTATAGATGGTATATCATGGACTTCTAGTGGATCCTCCCATTGTGCCTATCTTGGCGTCAGCTATTATACCAGAAACAAGTGTTGATGAATTTTTCCTTCAAGAATTTTTTAGGGTGTTATAGACTTTTTAGAGAGAACCTCATCTTGCAACGTCTGCAGTAGAGCCAACGTGGGGGTTGTAATACCAGCATCCTCCCACTTTTTCTAGTGATGGAGGACCATAGGCTATAGATTCATGGTTAGATTCCATGATTTCTATCTTTGAGCATATAAAGATGCCTCTAGGGATGATGGTTATGCTCGCGATGTACATTCTATGTGATTATACCAAGAGATGGAGGGATGTTGTCTCACAGGTGGGACATCATCGAGATATGGATTGGGAAGAGCTTCAGGAGACCTTATATGTATATTTCTATCATAAGACATTGAGGGACGATTGAGCCAGCGATTTTATGAGTTTTGTGTAGGTCACTCTTTTAGTGATAGAGTTATCTTATCATTTCATATAACTTCATCACCTCACGACTGTTTTCGGAGGTGATGAGTTATCTTTGTCTAGGTGATTTGAGGATGGTCTCAGGTATGACATCCAATCACAAGAGAATGTCTTAAGGCTAACATCGGTGATGGTTATAGTGTACTATGTGTTGAATACTTGTCACACTCTGAGGGAGTCAGGAACAGTGAACAAGGGCAGTTTAGCATCCAGGGTTGGTACTCCTTTGAAAGATAGCTTGAAGTGATACAGGGATCCCTCAGGTGGTGATTCATGTTGAAGTGATGTATCTACATGTAGCCAGGATAGGTTCTACCTATGAGGGAAGAGTGGGAACATGAGACCTCGGTGCCTGAGAGACCTAGTTGAGTGCCGACCTTGCAGAAAGATAGGTAATATTCAGCTTTTTTCCTGGATTATTTTCACTATCAGTTTGTGAGGAGGGATATGTTATGACTCTATATTCAAGATCAGGGCCACCTATTTTTCCTCAGTCAGGGAACTGGAGTTCTTAAGACTGTTTAGGTTGAGGAGGAGGGTGTGGGTGTGGTAGTCATGCTACAGTTCTTCGGCAACAACATGTTGTATCAGATTGGGGTAGTCAAACAGTTTCTTAGATCCATGGTACAGGTTAAGAATTTATAGTAGAGTAAACCCATCGAGAGTAGGATCTCAAACTCTATTTGGTTAGAGGTACAATTCTAGTTTCCTTAGTTTTATATTTTACTCTTTTTGATACAGGGGATTCATATAAATTTTTATATGTTGCTGTTGTGGAGAGCTTGGGGCTCTTTGTTTTTACTTTTGAAAATGTTATGACACTAGACACTTTGTTGGGGATTAGGATGGCATGTGTACGTTAGTGCAAGGGGTAACCTCTTGAGGTTGAATGGTGTCACATCATATGGTACCTCCATGTCTTATATATTATATTCTTTGATGAAATTCTCAAAATGGATGGGTTAGTATCCTTTCAAAACTTTTTTTACTGTTATCATTGTTGGTTGAGTTTTACATCACTAGAGGGTGGGTCCATTCTGCAAAATGGTGAATGGGATGTCCAGGAAAGTTGATCTGGCCCTGAACATCATGGGATGGGTGGAATTATAGCCCATATTTCTAGTTAATATCTAGATGACCAGGGGACTTCACAGATATAATTTCCTCAAGTGGTGGAGTGTTTCAGAGATGTCTTTCTAGACAACTTTTTTGGTTTACCTATAAAGAAATATGTATATTTCTCTATTGATGTTGTGCCAGGAGTGGCACTGGTGTCCATTACTCCTTATAGGATGGCAATACTAGAGTTACATGAGCTCAAGAAGTAGTTGGAAGAGTTACAGCCAAAGGGTATCATCTGACCCTATACTTCTCCTTGTTGTTCTCCTATCCTTTTTGCAAAAAAATATGGACGGTATCCTCACACATGGAATGGATTATCAAAAGTTGAATCAGTTTACAGTCAAGAACTGATATAAATTCTAGCGGATTGATGATCTCTTTGATTATCTCTTTGGAGACCGAGTTTTTTCAATGATTGAATTAAGATATGTTTATCATAAGTTTCACTTTATACCATTAGATATACCTCTTATAGTTTTTCGGAGTAGGTATGGTCTATAAAATTATTTGGTTATGTTGTTCGGTCTCATGAAAAATGTGTAAGTTTTCATGGGGCCAATAAACCGATTGTTCCATCCTTTCTTCTATTTTTTTGTGGTAGTTTTCATGGATGATATCTTGGTGTACTCCAAAAATCAAAATAACAGCACCACCCATATTGAGATTACATTGGGTACACTGATAGATCATTATTTATATTCTATGCTCTCAAATTTCCACTTTTGGATGGGCCATATTCACTTCTTGGGTCATGTTATCTCATAGACTGGAGAATCAGTGGACCTAGAGAAAGTGAGAGCGGTTGTTTACTGGGATCATCTGAAGAACTTATTTTAGGTACATAGTTCTCTAGGGATGGATGGTTACTAAATAGACTTTATACAGGACATTTCATGCTTATATGTTCCACTGAGGGGCCTGACTAATAAGGGTGAGATTTACTTGTGGATAGATTCATGAAATTCAACCATTTAGTAGCTAAAAGGGAAATTGTCTTCAACACCGATACTAATTTTTCCAGAGTTGGTAAAGAGTTATACTATTTACTATGATGCTTAAAGTATAGGTTTGTGATCAGTGCTTTTTTTGGTGGAATAAGTCATTGCATATAGGTCTCCAAATTTAAGGCTGTATGAGAGGAATTACCCAAACCATGATCTCTAGTTAGCTATAGTTGTGCATGCTTTACACTATTGGAGACATTCTCATTTATGATAGAATTTTTTGGTGTACACTGACCAAATAAGTCTCATGTAAATCATTACTCACTGGGATCTGATTTTGAGGCACTGAAGGTGGGTTGAGTACCATAAGTCATTTGGCATTGAGTTTCCCTACATGGATGGGAAAAGCAATGAAGTGGAAGATATGTTGTGCAGAGGGACTCATATATAGATAGTTTAAGAGGCCAGTAGTGAGTGACAACTTATGTCTCAATTTTCTAAAATGCATTTGGAGGTCTACGATAGACAGGGGTAGAAATTCCTTTGTTATATAGTTGTTACCTCTACTCTTATAGATCAGGTTCTAATAAGGCAGCTATCATACTCTGAAGGCCTAGTCTAATGGGAGAGTGTGTCAGGAGATGACCCAACTCATGTGTGGTCCGTAGGAGAGGATGATGTATTATACTTTCATGGGTGTGTATGGGTGCCATAAAACATACATGAGGAGTTGATGCGCGATTTTCATTCCTCATTTTGGGTAGTTCATCGTGGTGTTACCAAAAGCTTTCGAGATCTACATTGTCAGTATTGGTGGATAGGTATTAAGAAAGATATTTCTGGTGTTGTTATGAGATGTTCCACTTATCAAATGGTAAAGGCAGAACATCAGAGACCAAAAAGGATTTTACACTAGTTACCCATTCCTAAGTGGAAGTGGAATGATCTCGTGATGGATTTCATTACGACTTTACCAAGGTCACCTCGAGGGAAATTTGTAGTTTGGGTTTTAATAAACAGACTCACAAAGACTGCACATTTTTTTCGACCATGGAAACCATCATTTTTGATGGTCTAGGAAGGTTTTACATTCGAGATATTGTACATTTTCATTGGGTTTTACAATCTAGTATTTCTGAAAGGGAAATCCAGTTTAATTATCATGTCTGGCAGGGGATACATAGGTACTTCGGTTTAAAACATAGCATCCCCAGACTGATTTCTTGTCCGAGTGCACGATTCAGTTGTTTGAGGACATGCTATGAGCCTACGTCCTAGATTTTTGGGGCTCTTTGGAGTGACACCGACCCCTATTGTAGTTTTTCTTCAATAATAGTTTTCCAGGAAATGATTTAGATGGAACATTTTGAGGATTTATACGGTAGACCATACTGATCAGCCCTAATTTGTATAGAGACAGGAGAGAAAGCTATGCAGGGAGAACGTCTTGTCCAAGATACCACTATGCTGGTGGAGTTGATTCGGAAGAGGACAGATATTTCACAGTCTTTCCAGAATTCGTATGTTGATTGACAGAGATGGCCTCTAGTGTTTGAGGTTGGATATCGTGTTTTCTTACATGTCACAACAATGTTGGGACACAGGAGGATTAGGAAATAGGGAAATATTTCACTAAGATACATCCAGCCATTGGAGGTTTTGGTGGGAGTATGTCTGGTTGCATATCTATTGTAGTTTTCTCAGAGGTACTAAGAAATTTAGGACATCTTTCATGTTTCTTAGTTACAACATTACTTTTTATAACCGTCTCAAATTTTTCAACCAGATGACGATGAGATGGAGGTGGATGCATCCTTATAAGAGAACCGTATATTGGTTGTGAATAACGTCATGAAGGTTCTTTGTGGATTGTCTATTCCCTGGGTATGAGTGTAATAGAATTATGGGGAATTACACAATGTGATTTAGGAGAGGGATGCCGACGCACGATCCCATTGGCTAGAGTTGTTTGATGTTTCATATTCTCCACCCATGGAAGGGTAATTTGGGGATGAATTGCTTTAATGAGGGAAGTTTATAAGAACATGGATCTCTATTTCAGGTATGGGTTTTAATTTCAGGTTATTTTTTAAGAAAAATGAGATTTGAAAATTTTCTTCGTAAACACCTTGTACCCGGTTTCTGAAGGAAGTCGTGTACTAGCTGTGTAACCACCTATTACATGTCTATGTTGGTGAACAAGATGACTACCTAAAGCATGAGCCAGTTGAGGCTAGTACGAGTTTTGTACATAAAATGAACACATCATGTACTATTCTATTTAATTGATAAATTGGAGTGGGGACACATCTCATTTACAAATCATTCTTTTTCGGAACATGATTCGTCTAGGAGAGACTGAGAGAAACGACCAAAGTCCGAGCCACTGTTTCTCCATCCATGGTATGATCTGAACTCCGGTTGGTGCATTGGAATCCAACTAGTGTGTTATTCCTTCTTATTGAACATTTCTTCTCGATTTATCCCCTCTCATGAGATATCGAGGGTTGATCATTTATAACATTTTTGTAGATATATGATGTTCTAGGCTGATTCAAGGGATGATGTTCAAGAGTGTTCTTCGTACAACATTGAGGTAGGTGGTTTGTTCCTTTCTTTGACCATCATTGAATTGTATATGCCTTAAGTGATGAATACCCATGTTTGGGGTATTGTGTGTTTTGGATTTTGACCCTTTTTAATACCTACTATGGATTGTTGATTTTTTATGGTTTTTTTCCTATTCATAATTTTGTATAAAAATTTTTATAGGACACCCCATGGTTGTGTTCCCTTGCTTGAATATTTTTGTCTATTTGTCCTGGGATACCTATGAGGTATACCATGCTTTCATGCCTTATTTTGTTTAGGATGGAGTTGATTGGTTGTATGTGAGGCATGTGTTTAGGATTTGATTAAATTTGATCCATGTAATTTTTTTAATTTTATATGGAGCCTTTAATGTTGATAATGTGATTTGATTAATGTTAATCCATGTATATGTTTTAATAACATGTGTAGCATTTAATGAATTTTGTATGTGATTTGATCATCCAATAGACTATGAGATCCTTGTACCAAGAAAACTATAGGGGTTTCCATGTTTATTTTCAATGGACCATGATATCCTTGGTGTAGAATTCTCCCCATGGGGTACTAACCATCAGAGCTACCATGAGGTCGTTTATAAATTTTTTATGATGTGCAAACCCATGGGTATTGACCAAGAGAGCTCCATAGGTGGTAGTTTTTAAATGATTAATGATATGTTTAATTAATGGGATTAGACCGTTAGATCATTCCCAGAGTGTTGTTTGTTAATGTCTTAATGTTTGTGATGGGTCTACCAAGACAATGAAGAAGCTTAGACTCAGTCGACATGGATTGTCTAGATGGTCTTCTGAGACGTCTGTTATCACTTTAAAATATAGTTATAAAAAGCATGAGATAAATCTTGCGATTCATTATTCAATGGATTGAATAATTAATATATAAAAATTATTGTAATTTGAAATGGTAGTATTTTTTACGTTTGGGTACTTCCTAGTTTATTGCTTTATATTTTCATATTTCTTGCTATATATATTCACAAACAGTTATGCACATATCTTCTGGTGGTTTCCTACTCAGATTCATCACACACCCTGTTTGGGTCATTTTTTTCCAAAATATATTATATTCTTATAGGTATAGATAATGGAATGATCCCATATTCATCACATACTTGATCGCTATTGGATCTAGATAACATGGAACCATGCTGAGGCTTGCGATGATGTTGGATTTTACTATTTTCTGTATGTTTGTTTCAATATTGTATTTCTAGAATTGTGACTTGTTGTATAATTTCCCAGATACATGTGACATGTATCATTTATTTATATATATGTTGTAGTTCTTCATAATAGTTGGCATCTACTGTTTACTTCTATTTTATTGTATTACTACTTCCATGACTATTTATAAAATGTTTCTATTCTGTTACTCTGCAAATGAGGGAATAATTTCCCCATTATCACACCCAAAGACCTCACTTCTAGTTAGAAACCTCTCGAGTTTGGGGAAATGTGACTCATGCCATGTGACCAACTGGGTACGTGGTAACATTTGGCGGTACCCAGAACCACAATGTTACAACATTTAACATCGAGTTTAAATAAAATGTGACCTACTATTAAATTATTATTATTTAATATGATAGTTACTGCATAGTCATTAGAATGGTGGGTCTGAAAAGGATTAAATAAATTATGAAAAAATATTTATAGATATATATTAAATGAATTATTTGGTTACTAATAAATTAGAAACGAAAATGAAAAAACAATTTGAAAATAAAAGGAATCATTTTCTAGAAAAAAACATTATGCATACAAATGTGTTCTATAACAAAAAATTAAATAAATAAATTTTAGGGAATTATTTTAATAAAATTTAAATAAAATATTTTTATTTAATTTTTTTAAACTTTATCTTACATGATATATAGGGTTTAGATAAGAGTAAATGAAATTTCATTCATAAAAAATGTTTTTTCTAAAAAATAGGTTTATCACATTTTACACACTTATTTTAAAAATTTAAATAATAAGATTATAGAAAATTAATTTTTAAAAAATAAATTAATTTTTTTAATCAACCAATAAACATTATATTAGAGTGAATTTGTTGATTTTATTTTGTAAAAACAATATTTTCATTGAATAGAAAAAAATAATGATTTTTATTAAAAATGATTTTTTAAAACAATATATAAGATTAAAGTTTATTTTAAAATAAATTAAAGATTAAAATAATCTATATTTTATATTAATTAAAATAATAAAATTTATTTTATTAAAATTAATACAAGAATATAATATAGAATATTTTTATAAATTTTAAAAAAATTCTCTTTGGAAACGATTTTTTCACCACTTTTGTGGGGTTAATATTAATTTAAATTCTGACACAAATCTAATATAAATTTTAATAAATAGATTCAATATATTTTATCATAATAATTTTTATTATATAATAAAGTAAAATTGATTAATTGTTTTAAAATTAATACACACATTAAAAATTAATTATCACGATTAAGACTAAAACAGGGTTTCGGGAGTTACTTGCGCTTATGTTAAGATTAATTTTTCCCAAAAAATAATTTTAATTTAAAACAATATTTTTCATAGTTATTATAATTGGTTTAAAATTATATAATACTTTTTATTTTAATATATCTCATAATGGATAAAATAACTACGTAAATAAAAAAACTAGTTTCCACGGTGAAAACAAAATTGATAAAAATAAATAATCATAAAGGATATAGATTAAAAAATTTATAACATGAGTTTTTGATTCTATGAGGGGTTTTCTGAACCAATAATTCATAAAATCAATAATTTATAATTTTTTGAAGCACTTTTTTTGATAGAGACTTCCCATTATTGAATATTTTTTTGGTATTTACAATAATACGAATCCTCACCGATTATAAAAGTATGCCTCCTCTACTAACATATTGACACCTATTAAGAAAATTTTTTCACAAAATACCTTCCCCAAACCCTCCTCATAATCCATATACATGTTCTAAAACTTCATTTCATCAGAAAATACCATCCATAGGGTCATTAATAAGAGATCCAAAGTGGGTTGTTCTATGTGATGGAAATTTTCTTCACTAAACACTTTATTTTTAATTATTCTCTTACCAATGTCATTAATGTTATATATACTAAATTTTAGTATAAAATTATTTAAGATATACTGATATGTTGTTATATTATTGGAATAACCCATTTTAATCTCCTCATCCATCAAATGGAATATGAAAACATTGATCATGTGTATGATTGACTACCACCCCACAAACTGATGTACTTTGTTTTCCACCACCACCTTTCATAGATGGATATAATTATGTATTTAATATACATATATATATATGATATTAATTAAATTAATATTATTATGGATTTATATAATCACATATAGCTTCTTACTTTCCATTTTGTTGTTATATGATTACGTCGCTCATGTGTATGGCGGACAATCACCATATGAAGTGATGTGATACATTCATCACGTATGATTTTCATGGAATGTAATAAGGATTTTTTAATGAAAATATTTGGTAAATATTATGTAAAAATTATTATATAATGTAAATAAAATATTTAACATTATTTGGTTTCATCTGTTGAGAAAATGGAGAGAATGTTCATGTGTAAGTATGATATACTACCTACATGAAAAGTGTAATTAATTAATATTTATATAACGTTAAAATATTAACCAAAATAAATATAAATTTAATTTATATTATAATAATATAATATATAAAATTTAACTGATTATTTAACATTGAGAAATGTATAATGTATCATAATACAAACCAAAACATATTTGAAAAACTAAATAGTCATTCCCTAAAACATTATTTTAACAAGGAATGTATAATAAATGGGTAGTTAATGGACGTTTTTAAACCACATATATTATGAAACATATGATTATCATTCTGTATCATATTTATAATAATCATATTATTATTTTTACTGAATATTCAAATGTGTAAAAAGGATGTTAAGACTTAAGGTAAAAGATTTTACTCTCTCTTTTGTTTTAGGGAATCATAAAGCATATTCACCACTCATTTATATTTTATAGTGTGTATAATACCCTTTGACATGATTTATCATGAATCACCTTATTTCAGTTTTGTTTTATTTTTCAATTTATTTTTTCATTTTTTGATCCTATGATTCAAAAGATATCAATGTGGTAGATGTTTAATGTTACAATCTCTTTTTTATCAGGAATATTTATGATTATATTTTCAATTGATAAATATTACAACTTATATCTCAAAAAACTAATTAACATTCTTATCCTTTGGTTATTCCATGATTATAAATTTTTTTCATTCATTTTTCAATCTTTATATACTCATAATTTCAAAATAATTTTTTTACTAAAAACCGATTTATTTATCTCTTTGGTCAAAAATAAATTTTCTTCCATACCCATGTCTTCCAAAAATGTTTGAAATAATATTTATTCTATTATAAAATGATTTTTAATGTCATTTTTCCTCTATTTAAATTTTTAAAAAGTTATTTTAATAGGTATCTTCTTTTCATTTTCCAAATATGGCCCATTTGGCTATTTCCAAAAATGAGAAAAGATTTATTATTTTAATGTGTATAACATTAAAATAATTTCCAATATTCATGACCAATCACTATTTTAAATATTCCTTTATAATTTTCAAATTTAATTTAAAAATAAAATTATTATTATAATGTTTTGTGAAATTTTAGTTTTAGAAGGTTATTTTCAATGTGAATGGTTATTTTTCTCAAGAAATCTTCCTTGTGATATTTGAAAATAATTTTTATTTAAAACGACCTCTTTTGGTGTAACACCCCAAGCTTCTACGGTACGTTTCCCTTCGAATAATGCGATAGCGTGTGTTGTACGCAACCTCGAGTTCTAACACACACCACAACTAATTAAACTAGCCGTTCTGAATAGTAATACCTAATTTTTGAAATTATATATATTTTATATTTGAAAATGGACTTCATTTTTGGACTCGGAATATCGAATTTAGCCTAAGGTGAAATTTTGGTACTTTTCGGATAACTTTCATATTTTGATGAATAGTGAAAATTACTAAATTTTAATTAAAATCAACTTTTTTAATAAAAATAATTAATAGTGATAAATTATGAATTTTAGTGGTTTTAAAGTATATTTAGAATATATTTTTACATTTTAATATAATGTTGGTCATTGTACATAATTTTACAATTAAACCGAACATAAACAAGTGTCAATCTTTTGATAGTTATTATCTCTTAAAAACACGCTTTTTGTTTTGACAGCGGGAATTAATTTTAAATTAATTTCTGCCACTTCTGTGTTTTGAATTTAGGAAAATGGATTCCATATTTGGAATCAGGATGTTTAAATTGTGTAAATAGGTAACTTTTATTTTTAGACAATTTGAATAATTACTGCGGTAAATATTTTATTTACCATGGTTAAAGGGTAAATCCGGTAAATAAGGGTTAAAAAAATAATATTATAATAATACAAAATTACCCTAAAACGTGTCCTAACCTTGTTGGTGTACACATACCCGACCATGGGCATTCTTGGGTCAATTTGGGGACCCCTTGGAGCCACTTGTAAGTGATAATGATACATTATATTAATAAAGTTAAAATAAAAATAAAAATGGCATAAGATTACATCTTTTAGAAGAACAATTTTTACATAGGGTTATACATGTTGGATTTTCGATTATAAATATTCATTAGAAAGATAAAAAGATTTACTACATGATGATATTTTATATATAATTTTTAGACATCAAATAAGTTAAATTATTAATGACACAATAATGATGCAATGTTTACCTCATTAATAAATCATTTAAATAAATAAGATTATAATGATTAAAATATTATCTAAAACCTGTCCAATTCTTATTGGTTTATGTTATTTAGAATATGAGTCATCTTATCTTCGACCTCAATGATTTTTGGACCATTATAAACCGAATAAAAATATATTATAAAGTAATACTTTCACACTTTCCTAAAGAGCCCCTCCTCTCCCTTATAAAAGGAGACCACTTCTACTCATTCCTCACACCTCTCAAGCCACTTGGCTCGTCCAAACTCTGCCCAACTAAGCTCCCCACATCCCTCTACGCCTCCTTGAAGCTTCCCCTTAGGCAGAAAGCATTTCAAGAAGTCCTTTGGTTCCAACCAAAGTGAGTTACCTAAATTAAAGGTAACGATTTCTCTTAAATTATTTTCATTTATTTTGCTTCTCCAGCCCCCAAACTCTTTTTATTTCCCTTCTTTTGTAACAAAACCAGTATCCTAAATATACTAGGATGTTGTTATAAGAAGTATTCAAACTACACATACACACAACTCCATCTAATGGATGATGAACATAATGTTTCTGTGGATGGAAAATTAACGCCTCACGAAACGATGATTGTTCAAATACATCTTACCGCCTCTCATGGTGGCCATTATGATGGAAGTGTAATTAAATATGATATTAATGATATATATTTTATATATAAGCTTCTGTAATTCCATTTTATTTCATACCATTATTCGTTTCATGTTGTATATACATACGATAATTTCATTTGAGGAAGTGCGAACTACCGCCCCCTTAAAATGATATGACTCGTTCATACCACACATGGAACGTATAAAGGATGTTGTTAATGAACATAAGTAACATATATAAAATATTATATTATACTGGAATAGTAATATACCTATGTATCATTTGGATTCTATTCTTTTAAAATAAAAATTAAATGGAAGTAGCGTTCGTGCGTACGTACGGACTACCGTCTCCACGAACGCGATGAGATTCATTCTCCATCGTATCCATTCAAGTATAATTATCATTTAATGATTTAAAAATGATGTTTAAGGACTTGATATCATTCTGGATATGAATAAGATACAACAAACATGACTTATGTAACAAAACATATAAAAGAAAATGAGTAAGTTAACACCCGAAACGACGATAATTCTAAGATATTATTAACAAATCAATGTTAAAAGATCATATATGATATCATATTAATATATATGATTCTTGTATAATTTAATAACAATTATTTCACCATTATACAGGAGGTTAACCTACCCCAACCAAGGAAAAGTACAAGGTAAGGGTTTATTTCACAATCTCTTCATTATCCGAGGTTGTTATACGTAATAATCTACTGGGATATCTTTATCATCCACATCCATGTTTCTTAAAAATGTATTTCAAAACATTTTTACTATTTACAAGAATATGGGTCAAAGTCATTTATACCCTTGTTTGACTTTTTATAAGAGGTTTATAAAGGAATCTTTCCGTCGTTTTCAAAACAAGGTCCTTTTTAACCTTTTCGACAGAATTGAGGTAAGAATGTTTTTTTTAACTTATACGGTGGGTGCGGTTATTTTACGCCGTTATAAAATCTTCAAAGCTTTCCTTACAAGCTTATAAGAATATTTTCAAAGAAAATGTTTTATTTTATATGGATCTTAAATGATTTCAAAATAAAAGGAGATATTTCTTTAAAAAGAATTTTGATTTCATCTATGTCAACATCCTTTGACGGATTTTAAGATTATTTGAAGTTGATTTATTATGATACAAAACTTCTATATTGTATTGAAGGTTTTGTGATATGTTTGACTATGGATGTGCTATTTTTATACCATTCATATTTTATGGTGAAATTATTGACATTTCGTATGCTAGTTTTAATACGAATGTTTATGTTATGTTTAAACCTTTTCATATGGGAATGCATTGGACTTAATAAGTGACGGGTGGAGCCCGCTATAGCTCCTCGATGCATCGGTAGGTCTCATGAGACAAACTAGTGTCTTGGCACATGGCCTTGACAAAATCTTATTTGTAGTCTTGGCACGAGGCCTTGGCTATGTGGTTATGATAGTCTGGCATTATGCATTCCAACATTATGAAAGTGGTTATTGATTTTTGCATGTGATTATTCAATTAGTAGAATATCCATGTGAATAAGTAAATGGCATTATTTCGTTTTATTTATGCCATACTATGTTAAATGTTCAAGTTTAAAAGGCTTTTGTTTTAGTTATACATTGCCTTAAATGTTTATTTTTATTTATGAAAGTTTCCTCTATATTGTTATCCTTACTGGGCATTTGAGATCACCCCTTTTCTATGTTTTATTTTTCCCAGGTAGTGAAGAAGTAAATTATGAATGACTTGCAGGGATATTATGAGGGGTTAATAGTGTGGATATGAAGACTTTGTTGTTGTAGTAGTTTTTCACTTTGAAATGTAATGTAAAACATTATGATTATATCTAGTGTTTCCAAGGCTACTAAACCAATCGGTCTTTCGAGATTTGATCTTTCTTGTGATCATGCCAATGTTACGTAAATAATGCACCGACTCTGGGTAGCTGGGGTCGGGGCATTACAGTTGGTATCAGAGGAAGTTTAGTACAAACCTTGGAAGCTAGATTTAGATAAACTCTGATTAGAGCGCGTAGACCTAAGATGAACTTTGAGGATTAGTATAGAAGAACTTCCTAGAATTTTGGTATTGTAGAGATTTTGTGAGTTTTCCGAGCAATACATCCCTGTCTGGATACGAGCAGGTAGAGGCGGCTCTGGCACAGATGTAACTAGGGGTAAAACCCGAAAACACTGCTTTGAGCTAGACTCGAACGGGAACTGGTGCACGACAACGGGCCTTGCTGCACTCTTGGTTACGACACTCCCGGGGGATATGCTTAGGATAACTCTCATTTTCTTTACAAATCATTATGAAGGGTTTATGAGTATATACTTCCTCAAAGAAAACATTTTTATGATTATGGATTATATCCATAAATAGTTCAATTTATGTTAAGTGTTTTATAAGTATGGGATTATGTATTTTGATTCATAAACTGATCTAGTTTATGCCATTATTTAGAAATGGCGCCTAGTGGAAGAAATGGAAACCGTATCAATGCACGCACTCCACGTAGGGATTTCCCTCCTACTCAAGATAATTATAGTGGGGCTGGTGATGCAACTGGTGCTGATCAGCTAATCACCATACTGGGACAACTTACTCAGGTTATGAATAATAACCTTACCCGTATGGAGCACCCTGATCCGCAGCGTGGAGGGTCAATGTTAGATCGATTCATGAGACAACAACCACCAACGTTCAATGGGAATACAAATCCATTAGTAGCTGAGCAATGGATATTTTCCCTAGAGAAAATATTTCAGGCTTTGGGGAGCAGTGAAAGGGAAAAAGTTATCATGGCAGTTTACCGCCTCACTGGAGATGCTGATCAATGGTGGTCATTGATTCAAAATACGAAGGAAGATGATGAAGTATCAAATATGGAATGGAGGGAGTTCAAAGATCTGTTTTTAGAAAAATACTTTCCTCGCGACCATCGAGCAGATATGGAAAGACAATTTCTGAGTCTGAGACAAAAGGAGGATGAGAATGTCACAAAGTATGAGGCTAACTTTACAAGGTTAGCGAGGTACGCTGGTGATTATATTCGCAACCCAAGAAGTAAGATTGATCGTTTCTTTGATGGGTTAAAACCATTTCTCCGTCGAGCATTAGTCTCACAATCCTTTTCATCGTACGAAGACATTGTCTCATGTGCTATCAAGACCGAAAAGGAATTCTCTAAGTCTTATGACTTTAAAGCGAAGCAAGAGAAGAAGAGACCTGCTGATCAATCTGGGAATGGAAATAAGGGGAAGAAGGGAAAGGTTGAATATCCATCTTGTGGTAAATGAGGGAAGAAACATCCTGGTACTTGCTTGAAGGGAATGGGAGTCTGTTACAAGTGTGGTGAAAAAGGCCACCAAGCTCATGATTGCAAGGGGAAGAAGGAAGCTACCAATGTTCAGTGCTACAATTGCAGGGAAATGGGGCATTATGCGAATGCATGCCCTAAGCGTCAGGAGAACTTACCTCAGAAAAGGCCAAGGGATCAAGGCCAGGGTTATGCTATCACTACTGCTGAGGTAGAAGCTCCGAAAGACGTGGTGGCAGGTAATTTAATGGTTTCCTCAAGTTTAGCAAATGCATTATTTGATTCTGGATCATCGCATTGTTTCATATCTTCCCAGTTTGCTAAGAAAATTAGATATTTCCAATTTGATTTAATAAGGGAGTTGTCAGTTAAAACTCTTAAGGTAAGTATCGTTGCAACAAAGTTTTGTGAATCAGTCCCCATTAGAGCACATAAATTTTCTTTATCTGCTGATCTCATCGTCATACCTATGATTGAGTTTGATATAATCCTCGGTATGGACTGGCTTTCGGACTATGATGCGAAGATTTTTTGTAAGAAGAAAGAGGTTACGATTCTTGATGATAATGATAAGGAACACCTTATTTTTAGAGCAGAATCATCACCACCTAATTCTTATTTAGATCCACCCTCAATAGCTCAACTAAATTCAATTATTGGGGAGGAAGAGAATGAAATAACTGCGGGTGAGGAAAGGAATGTTCAAATAGAGGATGTACCTGTTGTGAAAGAATTTGTAGATGTATTTCCAGAAGATTTACCTGGACATCCTCCAGAATGAGAAGTTGAGTTTTCCATTGATTTGATTCCTGGATCAAGGCCTATATCGAAGACCCCTTATAGAATGGCCACTATAGAGTTAGTCGAACTAAAGAAACAACTAGAGGAATTGAGTAATAATGGATTTATTCGCCCTAGTGTTTCTCCATGGGGAGCCCCTGTTCTTTTTGTTAAAAAGAAAGATGGATCTATGAGGTTATGTATCGACTACAGGGAGATCAATGCTATAACGATAAAGAACAAGTATCCCCTACCTCGTATTGATGATTTATTTGACCAACTGCATGGAGCTCAATACTTTTCAAAGATTGACCTTCGATCTGGATACCATAAGTTGTGTGTAAAGAAGGAAGACATTCCGAAGACAGCATTTCGAACCAGGTACGGGCATTACGAGTTTACTGTAATGCCATTTGGATTGACTAATGCACCCTCTGTATTCATGGATCTGATGAATAGAGTTTTCAAGGAGTATCTCGATGAATTTGTGGTGGTATTTATTGATGATATCTTGGTATACTCCAAAACCTACGAAGATCATGAAAATCACTTGCGCATTATCTTGAATACTCTGAGGAGGCATGAATTATATGGAAAGTTTAGCAAGTGTGAATTCTGGCTTCAGGAGATTTCTTTTCTTGGCCATATTGTCTCTAAAGATAGAATCTCTGTTGATCCTTCTAAGACCAAGGCAATCCAAGAATGGCCAGCACCTACGAGTATAACTGAGGTACGTAGTTTTATTGGTTTGGCAGGTTATTATCGACGTTTCGTCCAGAATTTTTCCCGATTGGCTAACCCATTAACGAAGCTCACACGTAAAGGGGTTAAATTTGTTTGGACAAAAGAGTGTGAAGAATGTTTCGAAGAACTGAAGAGAAGATTAGTCAATGATCCTATATTGACTCTACCATCGGGGAATGATGGGTTCGTTATTTATAGTGATGCATCGAAGAAAGGACTTGGCTGTGTCCTTATGCAGAATGATAGAGTTATTGCCTATGCATCACGACAGTTGAAAATTCATGAACAAAACTATCCTACTCATGATCTTGAGTTAGCAGCTGTGATCTTTTCTTTGAAGATATGGAGGCACTACCTCTATGGTGAAAAATGTGAGATTTATACTGATCACAAGAGTTTGAAGTATATTTTCTCACAAAAAGAACTCAACATGAGGCAAAGGAGATGGCTTGAATTACTAAAGGATTATGATTGCACGATACACTACCACCCGGGGAAAGCAAACAAGGTGGCAGATGATTTGAGCAGAAAAGACCATGGAGTTTTGAACATGATGAGAATTGAAAGGGATCCAATTTTCATGGATCTAGTGAAGATGGACATGGGAATAATCAGGGAAGGTGAAACATCAATGATTTTTCAAATGGTTGCCAAACCATCTTTACTAGAAAGGATTAAGAGTTCTCAGACCGATGATGAAGAATTTCAGAAGAAGATTAAAGCTGTGAATGATGGGAGATTGAGAGACTTTGTGTATGAAGATGGAACTTTGAAATTTGAAAAGAGACTTTGTGTTCCCGATTTACCTGATCTGAAAAGGGAATTACTGGATGATGCTCATAGTTCCAATTTCTCTATACACCCTGGGAGCACCAAAATGTATAGAGATTTGAAGGAACATTTTTGGTGGGACAACATGAAGAGGGAGATTGCTGATTTTGTATCAAGATGTATGGTTTGTCAACAAGTGAAAGCTGGAAGGCAACAGCCTGGAGGAGTCATGCAACCTCTTCCCATACCGGAGTGGAAATGGGACAATATTACGATGGACTTTGTCATGGGGCTACCAAAGACTCCTAGAAGTAATGATGCAATATGGGTTATTGTTGATCGTCTTACCAAGTCAGCACATTTTCTTGCTATAAGAGAAGATCTACCCCTGGAACGTCTAGCAAGACTATATATTAATGAAGTTGTGAGACTTCATGGAGTACCCTTATCAATTATTTCTGATCGTGATCCCCGTTTTACTTCAAGATTCTGGAAAAGTCTTCAGAAATCCCTAGATACTGAACTTCATTTGAGCACTGCTTACCACCCTCAGACAGACGGACAATCAGAACGGACTATTCAGACCTTAAAAGACATGTTGAGATCTTTCTCACTTGATTTTCAGGGTATGTGGGATCAATATTTACCACTAGTAGAATTTTCCTATAACAATAGCTTCCATTCGAGTATTCAGATGGCACCATATGAAGCGTTATACGGAAAGAGATGTCGTACACCAACCTGTTGGGATGACGTTGGTGAAGGAAAACTTGTAGGCCCAGAACTGGTGGAGGAAACGGTGGAAAAGGTGAAGGTAATCCAAAATCACATCAAAGCAGCTCAAAGTAGGCAGAAGAGCTATGCCGATAATCGAAGGAAGGATTTGGAATTTCAAGTCGGTGATCATGTTTTCCTGAAGGTATCTCCGTGGAAGGGAGTCATACGTTTTGATAAGAAAGGTAAATTGAGTCCCAGGTACATCGGACCTTTCGAAATTCTAGAACGAATTGGAGCTGTAGCTTACCGATTGGCAATGCCGCCAAGTCTCTCCAAAGTTCACGATGTGTTCCACGTATCTCTGTTGAGAAAATACATGCCTGACCCAACGCATGTACTCACCTATGAGGAATTAGAACTGGAACCCGATCTTTCCTATTGTGAAGAGCCCATCCGGATTCTTGATACGAGAGAACAAGTACTGAGAAACCGGACGACGCGTCTGGTAAAAGTTTTGTGGAGAAATCATAAGATGGAAGAGGCAACGTGGGAACCCGAGGAACTTATGATGAAGAACCACCCGAGTATTTTTATGCAGTAATACCCTAGAAATTGCGAGGACGCAATTATTTGAAGGAGGGGAGAATGTAACACCCCAAGCTTCTACGGTACGTTTCCCTTCGAATAATGCGATAGCGTGTGTTGTACGCAACCTCGAGTTCTAACACACACCACAACTAATTAAACTAGCCGTTGTGAATAGTAATACCTAATTTTTGAAATTATATATATTTTATATTTGAAAATGGACTTCATTTTTGGACTCAGAATATCGAATTTATCCTAAGGTGAAATTTTGGTACTTTTCGGATAACTTTCATATTTTGATGAATAGTGAAAATTACTAAATTTTAATTAAAAACAACTTTTTTAATAAAAATAATTAATAGTGATAAATTATGAATTTTAGTGGTTTTAAAGTATATTTAGAATATGTTTTTACATTTTAATATAATGTTGTTCATTGGACATAATTTTACAATTAAACCGAACATAAACAAGTGTCAATCTTTTGATAGTTATTATCTCTTAAAAACACGCTTTTTGTTTTGACAGCGGGAATTAATTTTAAATTAATTTCTACCACTTCTGTGTTTTGAATTTAGGAAAATGGATTCCATATTTGGAATCAGGATGTTTAAATTGTGAAAATAGGTAACTTTTATTTTTAGACAATTTGAATAATTACTGCGGTAAATATTTTATTTACCATGGTTAAAGGGTAAATCCGGTAAATAAGGGTTAAAAAAATAATATTATAATAAAACAAAATTACCCTAAAACGTGTCCTAACCTTATTGGTGTACACATACCCGACCATGGGCATCCTTGGGTCAATTTGGGGACCCCTTGGAGCCACTTGTAAGTGATAATGACACATTATATTAATAAAGTTAAAATAAAAATAAAAATGGCATAAGATTACATCTTTTAGAAGAACAATTTTTACATAGGGTTATACATGTTGGATTTTCGATTATAAATATTCATTAGAAAGCTAAAAAGATTTCCTACATGATGATATTTTATTTATAATTTTTAGACATCAAATAAGTTAAATTATTAATGACACAATAATGATGCAATGTTTACCTCATTAATAAATAATTTAAATAAATAAGATTATAATGATTAAAATATTATCTAAAACCTGTCCAATTATTATTGGTTGATGTTATTTAGAATATGAGTCATCTTATCTTCGATCTCAATGATTTTTGGACCATTATAAACCGAATAAAAATATATTATAAAGTAATACTTTCACACTTTCCTAAAGATCCCCTCCTCTCCCTTATAAAAGGAGACCACTTCTACTCATTCCTCACACCTCTCAAACCACTTGGCTCGTCCAAACTCTGCCCAACTAAGCTCCCCACATCCCTCTCCTCCTCCTTGAAGCTTCCCCTTAGGCAGAAAGCATTTCAAGAAGTCCTTTGGTTCCAACCAAAGTGAGTTACCTAAATTAAAGGTAACGATTTCTCTTAAATTATTTTCATTTATTTTGCTTCTCCAACCCCCAAACTCTTTTTATTTCCCTTCTTTTGTAACAACACCAGTATCCTCAATATACTAGGATGTTGTTATAAGAAGTATTCAAACTACACATACACACAACTCCATCTAATGGATGATGAACATAATGTTTCTGTGGATGGCAAATTAACGCCTCACGAAACGATGGTTGTTCAAATACATCTTACCGCCTCTCATGGTGGCCATTATGATGGCACTGTAATTAAATATGATATTAATGATATATATTTTATATATAAGCTTCTTTAATTCCATTTTATTTCATACCATTATTCGTTTCATGTTGTATATACATACGATAATTTCATTTGAGGAAGTGCGGACTACCACCCCCTTAAAATGATATGACTCGTTCATACCACACATGGAACATATAAAGGATGGTGTTAATGAACATAAGTAAAATATATAAAATATTATATTATACTGGAATAGTAATATACCTATGTATCATTTGGATTCGATTCTTTTAAAATAAAAATTAAATGGAAGTAGCGTTCGTTCGTACGTACGGACTACCGTCTCCACGAACGCGATGAGATTCATTCTCCATCGTATCCATTCAAGTATAATTATCATTTAATGATTTAAAAATGATGTTTAAGGACTTGATATCATTCTGGATATGAATAAGATACAACAAACATGACTTATGTAACAAAACATATAAAAGAAAATGAGTAAGTTAACACCCGAAACGACGATAATTCTAAGTTATTATTAACAAATCAATGTTAAAAGATCATATATGATATCATATTAATATATATGATTCTTGTATAATTTAATAACAATTATTTCACCATTATACAGGAGGTTAACCTACCCCAACCAAGGAAAAGTACAAGGTAAGGGTTTATTTCACAATCTCTTCATTATCCGAGGTTGTTATACGTAATAATCTACTGGGATATCTTTATCATCCACATCCATGTTTCTTAAAAATGTATTTCAAAACATTTTTACTATTTACAAGAATATGGGTCAAAGTCATTTATACCCTTGTTTGACTTTTTATAAGAGGTTTATAAAGGAATCTTTCCGTCGTTTTCAAAACAAGGTCCTTTTTAACCTTTTCGACAGAATTGAGGTAAGAATGTTTTTTTTAACTTATACGGCGGGTGCGGTTATTTTACGCCGTTATAAAATCTTCAAAGCTTTCCTTACAAGCTTATAAGAATATTTTCAAAGAAAATGTTTTATTTTATATGGATCTTAAATGATTTCAAAATAAAAGGAGATATTTCTTTAAAAATAATTTTGATTTCATCTATGTCAACATCCTTTGACGGATTTTAAGATTATTTGAAGTTGATTTATTATGATACAAAACATCTATATTGTATTGAAGGTTTTGTGATATGTTTGACTATGGATGTGCTATTTTTATACCATTCATAGTTTATGGTGAAATTATTGACATTTCGTATGCTAGTTTTAATACGAATGTTTATGTTATGTTTAAACCTTTTCATATGGGAATGCATTGGACTTAATAAGTGACGGGTGGAGCCCGCTATAGCTCCTCGATGCATCGGTAGGTCTCATGAGACAAACTAGTGTCTTGGCACAAGGCCTTGAAAAAATCTTATTTGTAGTCTTGGCACGAGGCCTTGGCTATGTGGTTATGATAGTCTGGCATTATGCATTCCAACATTATGAAAGTGGTTATTGATTTTTGCATGTGATTATTCGATTAGTAGAATATCCATGTGAATAAGTAAATGGCATTATTTCATTTTATTTATGCCATACTATGTTAAATGTTCAAGTTTAAAAGGATTTTGTTTTAGTTATACATTGCCTTAAATGTTTATTTTTATTTATGAAAGTTTCCTCTATATTGTTATCCTTACTGGGCATTTGAGCTCACCCCTTTTCTATGTTTTATTTTTCCCAGGTAGTGAAGAAGTAAATTATGAATGACTTGCAGGGATATTATGAGGGGTTAATAGTGTGGATATGAATACTTTGTTGTTGTAGTAGTTTTTCACTTTGAAATGTAATGTAAAACTTTATGATTATATCTAGTGTTTCCAAGGCTACTAAACCAATCGGTCTTTCGAGATTTGATCTTTCTTGTGATCATGCCAATGTTACGTAAATAATGCACCGAATCTGGGTAGCTGGGGTCGGGGCGTTACATTTGGTTTTATGAATGATTTATATGGGATATGAATAATGGAAAAAATAGTATTCTATCTCTAAATGTTTTAGTTTTTTAATGAAAAGATGTTTATGAAACCCATTGGATTTTCCATGGGTTATATAATGATGAAATGAAGAAATGATTATGAAACCTGTCTCTTTTCTATAGTTATTATAGGATACAATTGTTATGAAATTTATTTATTTTAATAGTTTTTGATATGATTAAATTTTTATGATCATGTTACATATATATTTATGGTTTTCATTATGTGATGGGTGGGACCTATATCTTTCTATAATGCATTATGTAATGATTGATATCTTATGAGGTAAATAGGATTCGAATGGGGACTGAACCCATTTTAGTAAGAGAATCTATCTAATGATATTGTCATGGGAGTGATCCATGAACACTATAATCATTAGGGGGTTGAACCCAATACACTATGATAGTATTTATTGTGAAACATGACTACTACATCAGTCTAGGAGTGAACACAATCCACTATGATTGTCCTGGATGTGAAGCCTTGAATAATTAGTAATATATTTTTTATGCTTATGTGTATTACATAATTCTATATATTATTCCAATGTTATGCATCTATGTATTATGTTCACTGATTAATTTATGATTCATCTTTTATGAACATCCAATATTTAGACCATCACTCAATTTTAAGATAAATTATATAAAGGGTATGGGTTTCAAATGTTATTCTCATGTTTTAATGTTATTATGCCCACATTATATTCATATCTCACATATTTATCTTTACTGAGAATATGATATTGCACATTCTTATATTACCTTTCCTTAGGTTATGAAGAGTGATTCATTGTGTGATATATCAATGAAGGGTTCTAGTTATGAAGAAATAAATTGGAGATGATGTTGATATCTTATGAAATACATGATTATTTTTCTTATCTTTCAAAACACACTAAACCTAAATAATTATAGAGAGTATCCTTAGGTTATGTAAAAAATATTCATCAACTAAAATAAAATATTTGTGTAGGATAAGTTTGTGTTTTTACATGGGGTGTATAAAAATATATATGGATTTATTTTATTATTTATTTATTGAATATAATGATTTTTTAAAATTTATTTCATGGTCACTACTTCATTTTTTCCTGATTCAAAATTCACTAATGTCATAATGGATTATTCATTGAAACGTTGTTATTGATTTTTGAAACTCATTTCCCACCATTTCTTTGTTCAATCAAATATTCCAATAATATTCATACTTTTAGCTCAATTATTTTTGAATGATAATTTAAATTGCATATTAATTTATTTTCATTATTTTTAAAATGAAATTCATTAATGTTTTTTCAATAAGTTATTTTTACTTTCATTAATATAGGTAGGAAAATAAGACTTTATTATTATTTATGGGAAAAATGGATTTTCCCATCACCGTGTACAATATTTTTTACTATAATTATTGATTAATTTATTATGTGATATTCCAAATAATATATTTTGTAGATATTACATTAATTTTTTGTTATTAAAATTTTTTAAAAAATAATATTTCTTAAATTTTTATATGAAAATCAAACATGATAATTCTTACGGGATCAAATCATATTTTTTATACCTTTTGTAATGAAAATAAATGTTTATGTGTTTCATTAGTGATACATTCCTTATAAATTATAGACCAGGATATGTGGGTTTGATATAGCCCTTTAATTCATTAGGTAATATAAATAGGGTTAACTATTTATAAGTCAAACCTTTTATGTGTAAAATGTTAACTATTTATACATAATATTAGGAAGTGGACATAGTTAACTATTTATAAGATAAAATTACGAATGGGATAGAGTTAAATATTTATAGATAGTATAATAATGTTGACATAGTTAACAATTTTATGTCACTCTTATGAATTGGACATAGTTAATTTTTTTATAATTTATTCCTATGTATTAATTAAAATTAACCAGGTAGGTCCTTTCTTTTTTATGTGTGAAAATAAGATGGGTATAAATATGGTCCCCCAATGTACAATCATGTTTATTCAATCCCTTTAAAAGGTTATTTATTAAAAAAATTATTTAAAATGTTAAAAAATGTGTTTTTGTTTTAAATAAGTGTTCTAATTATTTATTGGTGATATTTTTTCTCTCAAGGAAATGATTTCTTGTGTTTTAAGAAACCCTCGTGAATTTTTATTTTCCCTTATACATGTTTGAAAATAATTTTATTAATCATTTGGACATTAATGTTAATTTAAAATGTAATTAAAATATGATTTTTATATAAATGTTCATTTTGTAATATGGAATATTATCATATGGATTTTCATGAATTTATAAACTCATTAACAATTTTCCTTTCCTTTTATGTCAATTACAGAACATTATTTTTATCATACAATTTGTTTAGATGAATTTTAAAATTTCTTATGTTTTTATTGTGATTATAGAATGGTCAATGTTTAGACATCTTTAATGAATAAAATGTGTAATGAATGAAATAGTAGTGAAAAAATAAGGCTAGGTTTTGTGTAAAAAATGTAAATTGTATGGAAAAATACAATCTTCTTTGTATTTATATTCCAATTTTCAGAAATTCAAAACTATATAGATCCTATAAATGTAATAAATAACAAACCTAATAATATATCATGTAATTATTGTTTTTTTATGTAATTGGGTGATATACACTCTCATGTTCATTGAAAATAAAATAAATTATAAATGATCATTTAAAAATTATTAATGAGATGATTTTCAATTTTAATTTAATATTAATATAAAAAATTTACAAACAATTACTCATTTTTTATTCTCCTTAATATTCTAGATTCATTACATTTTGTTTATCCATGTTTATGAAAGTTGGTTTAGATAATTCTTCATTATCATTTATAAGAAATATAGATTTGAATGAGTATGATTTAGCATGTCCGATGGTTGTCAAAATTGGTTTCCTTATATACCCATGTATAACTATTATAAATACATGGATAAGTAATTATGATAACTAAAATGTGAATGGATTTTTATTTCGTATCTTATAGTTATATACTAATTTATGTAATGGGTTTTAATTCATTTATAGAAACACTATAAAAAATTTATGTTTCGGACTATTGTTGTTTAATATAATGGGTGAATTTCCAAAAATATAGAATGTGGTTAAATTCTATCAGGGCTTCTTTGACATTTTTTTATGTATTATATAGTAATATTTTTCCATTCTATTACCAGCTAAAAGAATTATTATAAAACTAAAAAAAATTAGGGCTATATTTCCCCTTTGATGTTATGCTATCATATTTTGTATATAACATCGAAATGAGATATAAATTTATTTGTTTTATTATACTTGAAATTTATAATAAAAAATAAAATTCAATCCATCATAGCTAAAAAATTAGAAAAATTAGAAATGGAATAAATCCATAAGTTGTAAATATGTATAAATTAAAATATAATTATTGAAGTATGATTGATATGTATAAATAATCATTTCGAATTTATTTAAATGTTATGTATTAATAAAAATTATAAATATAAGATATATTAGGATGGAAAATAATCTTTATTATAAATATAATATTATTTATTCAAATTAATGATACCAAAAATCAATTAATTATTATAAGAAAATGTATTGTTTAAATTATAATAATGACAAGTAATATAATAAGAAAATAACCATAAGATTATAATGTAATTATAAGACATACAAATTTATTTATTTAATGTAAATGAAATATGTTTTATTTTAATATATAATATATTTTTTAAATTAAAATTTGTCAAATTTTGAATATTAAATTTAATAAATTTTAATCAATATATATAAATATGTATATATATATCAATTCATATTACTACTATTACATGGTATTGAATAAGAATAAATTTCTTCTAATAAACAATACTTTTATGTGTCATGAAATATTATTGTTTTATGAAAATACATTTATCAGGGTTTTAAAAAGTTTTTTCATAATTATAAAATTCAAAAAAATGTTATCATCAATTTAATGATTTGTAATTGATTTAAAATAAGAATCATAACCCATAATGTTTAAGTGTTAATTTTCCAAAACATTATTTTCTATAATGATTTGTTATATTAATTTAAAAGATTAATCAAAAATATTTTTACATTCAGAAGTCTTAATTTGGAATCCTACAATAAAAATTAGGTATTTTGGTGAATTATTAATTTTTATTAGAAAAATATGAACTATTTTAAATAAATATAAAATTTAAAAGGGTTATTAGAAAAAAAATTAAAACCACTTGATTATATTTTATATTATTTAAAATATAGATATTATATAATTCATATGTTATAAATGTGGGTCAATTCGAAATGTCACCATAATCATTTCTTACAAAACTCCCCAAATTCCCATGTGATTCCACCTCTACCCTTCACCTAACTTTGTCTTAACTGAAATTTTCCTAATTTTCATATATAAATCGAGCTATTATCAACCCAATCAAAACCACATATATCATTCATATATCTCCAACACCATTTCAAAATAACAAGTCCAAATGTTGTCTACAATATTTTAGTTTTTGGTCACAAAAAGTATGCTTAACTGTATGATCTTAATCATTCATTATTTGTTACATTTTTTGGTTTGGGATGGCTTTACCGCTTACCACTATAAGAAAATTTCATGTGTCTAGTAGTTTTTTTAGTTTTAATTAGGTTTATATCACCAATAAAAGTTGGCATGAGCAACCAACCCATGGCTTTTCATTCAATTTTGCTGAATTTTCAAGTAAAAAATCAGAGAACGTATATTTAGAAGTGATTAGTTTTGTTTTAGTGGTGATTTTCTGGAAAATGAAATGTCTAGGATTTATTCGTTATTTAACCTTCCACTAAATCCATAAATTTTGTATAGTAAAATCACAAAAAAAAACAAAAACAACCACCGGTAAATAATAATGACCTTATATAACATTAATTTTAACTGTCGTTAAAAAAATTATATAATGGTTGTTTAAACCGATGTTAAAAAATAATATGTCCTATTTTTTATTGTTTTAAAATACCGATATATGATACTTTTAAAAAAATGATGCTATATAATCTAGAGCCAAAGAACAACACTCAACCCTCAAAAAAACTAACAATGAATTCATTGTTGAAACAACACATTTAATCCATCACCGAAATAAATTTAACACCATTAATAACAATATATAAAATAATTATACAATTCATGAATAAAAAAACATAACCTTGATTGTTTACCAAATCCAATAATATTCTATAAATTACATAAGAACTCTGAAATAGAGTATTCTGAAATATAAGGGAGATATATATATCCCTACCAGACACCAAAACATTGTTTCTGAATAAGAAAATTTGTATTATTTTGTCACAATATTAGTTTTACATCATTCTTGAATCCAAATTGAACACTAATCACTAGCTGAGGAACTTTTCTCAACACCCTCTCCATATCGGTCTCTACTTCCTGCTACCAGCATCTGCATGCAAATTATATTAAAAATTAAATAGTTTTGTATACTTATATTTAAACATAAGAAATAAATGTTTCTAAACTAAATGATTTTGATATTTTTTATTTACCTTCCCACCAATAGCCATCAATGTAATGTCAATGGGGACAGATCCAGCTGACTTCTGATATAAATCAAAAAACACTTTCTATAAAGTACATATATGATCCCCCAATTCCTAATTTTTTTAAATAGAAACAAACTCACTCTAATCATCTTTAGGTATAGAGTGAATAAAACTAGGATAATGTGAAGCTATAATCCATTATGTCCTTCCAAAGACCCCATATTTTTATGGTTTCAACCCATTCCTTGCACTCAACCAGGATGCTTTTTCCCATGGACTTGACCAACTTGGTCTTCTTATGAGATTCATATAGACTAGGAGGGATTGTAATATCATAGTTCTTTAATTTTTACCTTGAAATAAAAAATCATTCATATATTATGAAATATATATTTACATAGTGACAACTGAAAATAAATTAAAACAATGAAAAAGGAATTCAAAACCCAACTTCTCTGGCAAGGTCATTTATAAAACTCCTATAAGTCATTGAATGAACAATCAAAAACATTTCTATTTTAGATATTTGGAACCCTAAATACTATGACTCCATTAAAGAAAGAAAAAGAAATAAATTAACAGATGAAACAGATAATATTATCTTATAAATAGTTAATCTAATTAAATGATTACCAGATTCGATCTGTTTTTTGAAAAACTATTTGACCTAGTAGTGTGAGAAATGATTTTCTTAGCTCGACTAATGCCTTCATCCTTGAAGCATCTGAAAATAAATGACATCTAAGTTAATAATAATGTATGAAATTTCATCTCCTTTTTTAAATGCATATATGAAAACAAAACAATATTAATATAATAATATATATTTAAATACCATGTTCTTTTGATGATGATGACTATCAAAAAAACCTTCATTGCTCTCTAGGTACCTCTCCGTTTTAAACCCTTCAATTTCGTACCCAAATTTTCAAAAGTACACTATTGTTCTATAATATCGGTAATGATAAATTGGTAAAACATATAGAAAAAGAGATTAATTTTTAAAATATTATAATTTAATAACCTATTGACATTCAATTAAACTATAATTTATTAAAATTACTTGTATATATGATTAAAAAAATTATTTTTCCATGATTGAGGTATACGACTCCAATATTAATATATAATCGGAATGGTTACTGGATCTAATGACATTTGTACTAGAATTTGGCCCTATAATCCTGATAAATTATCTGTTGGGACCTCGTAGCAGTCAAATGGGACAACTATGTTCATTTCGCTCAGATTACAGACATATAAAGATGTCACATTTCTCTTTGTAGTAAAATAATTACCATCTTTTATGAAAAAATAGTTAGTAGTATAAAAAAGTGCGACAACATTATTCATATTAAAATTTGTACCTCCAAATATCAACCTCCAATATCCTCATGATGAAATAGGAGTGAAGAGCTACTCTGTCACTATTGAGCCTACTGAATAGTGAGGTGTTGGTTGAGCTTTTAATGAGACATTGACGAAGGGTATACCAGAAAATGATGGAATGGTGGTTGAGAGAGACAATATAGTGGGAAAGAAGATGT
Source organism: Viscum album (assembly GCA_963277665.1). Lineage (NCBI taxonomy): Eukaryota > Viridiplantae > Streptophyta > Magnoliopsida > Santalales > Viscaceae > Viscum > Viscum album. Next base: position 1,691,154,736 of record OY728135.1, on the reverse strand, counting down.
TTTCTGATGGAAGGAGATCAATGGATCATCATTTGTTAGTATGCTTGAGGGGACATTAACATAGAGTCGACTGGGATCAATAAAATTATTCTTCCTTTGAATTGTTATCATTTAATCAAATAAAATTTACCTTAGAACATAAATTTAAAAAAACTAATTCAGAAGAAAATTAAAAATTTCAATAGTTTCACAGTGATGAAAAAAAAATATACACAGCTATGATAATGAATGTATGGACAAATAACATATGTGGTTGATAAATGAATGGATGAATACACATAGAATCATTTTTTCCTTCAATAATTTCATTTTCTTGCTCCATCAATATGTCAATTATTTCATCAACACTTTCATGATGAATATTTTCAATATCATGACGGAAAAAATGTTTTCTTCTTGCTGTTGATGGGATTCAATGTCAACGGTCAAATCATCTGTGTCATCACGCATATCATACAAATATATCTATTTTATATGAACAACTACACTCAACCCTTTATCCATGAAATAATCCACATAAAATACCATTTTCTCATGAAATGATGATATATTAATATCATATAATTCATTATCATCGACGTTCATCGAGAAATAGATGTTCACAGAAGTAAATTTCATGGAATCTCTTTTCAAACCCCATATAATGTTTACCCAATTTTATTTAAATAGAAAAACAAAAATTCCCCATGGTATTTATATTCAATAATATCAGTCATAATTACATAGTATACCTCCTTGAAAAACAAAAATATATCAATATTATGTGTTTTCAAACCCTTTTCACAATTGAAAGTATGAAATTTAAAGACATTAACATTATAAGAGTCAAATTTTATAGCCCGGTTTAGAGGACGTCAAGAAAATAACATCAATTCATCTTATAACTCACCTCTAGTATCAGTATTCATGATCTAAAAAAAGTTATATACATGATTTTATTTACAAAATATATGTATCGACCTAATATCCTTGTGGATTGTAATATTTATGAACTTAAACGTTGTGAAAAACATTATATAAGATCTTTATTAAGTTCTTTAGTTATATCTTCCTCATTTCATGTTAGGTCTCTCATTTATTTCTTTTTTGTATTATGATATCTTCAATAAATGGATCTACAATATCACTATTTAGTAGAACATATATATTTTCCTATAATAATTTCATTTCTTTCAGTGTAACCTTTGAGCTTCTCCCAACTGATCGGCTAGTAGGAGGAAATATTTATGATTTCACATGTTGTTGAGATTGATTTTACGTGTCATCAACACATAGCATATGGTTAATTCATGTCTCAATATCATCCATGTATCTATAAAAATGTCATGACACTATTCTTCCAAATATCCTTCAAAAATATGTCCTTCATGTTGAATTTTATATTTAATTTATGATTTCAAATAACGAAGATATTTATGAAAGAAAATAAATAAAACATAATTCTGTTTTTATTTATGTTCCATTAATTGTTTAATTAAGATTAAAAACATATAAATAATGTAACTATCAACGGGATACATCAATCGATAATGTACGGGGCCTCCTAATTTAGCTTCCTCGACCAAATCCACAATTAAATGTATCATGATAGTAAAAATTGACAAAGGAAAGATCATATCCATTGAACAAAGTGTAAATAAAAACATCTCCTAAAGGATGTTATGATCAATAGTTTAAATTTTTTTCTTACATAGTTATCTATTGAATGATTAAAATTAGAGTACAATAATGGTAAATTTTTAATATAATAAAGTACACAATGCCAATAGTATTCACTTCAATAACAAAATATACCAATCATGAATTTTTAGTCAATTCCACCTATAATATTTTAGTCAAAACACCTTGATATGTTATATGAATACCCATAAGATATCAATACATTGTATTAAAATTTTAAGGAATGTATCTTATCCTTGTTTTCCGTTGCAAAAAATTGTGAGAGTATATTTTCCATTCTTATCTGGCCATCAATCATGATTTATGTTCATTGTTTTTTATGTCCTTCTGAGAATTTATATGGTCCTTAAATTTTCCATTTTCATTAAGAAACACAAAGATCAAATTGTATCAAACATTATTCTCAATATTCACATCATCAAGACTATTCAGCAACATATTAAATTCCCTATAAAGAAGTTTGAAGAATAATTTTTTTTCTTTTATTATTCCTTTCTGATTTCACATGATGATGAACTTCAAATTAGATTCTAGATATCATTCAAATTATGGTCCTTCCAAAATTCTATTCCAAAAATTCCATGTTGCTTCAATATTTCATAACCTATCAACAACTTTGGAGGTGGTCTATGATCATTTTAACCCTTTAATATTTACTTGTTCATAAAAAATATAAGAGATGTAATGATAAATCATTGATGAAACAAAAAGAACCATTTTTTACTATGACATGGTCATTCAGGAATGAAATCAATGTTATAGAAAGCACAATCCAAACTCATGTAAGTGTTCCAAACATCAAAATTCATATGTCTATAGAAGTAACATTTGGTCCACATTAGATAAGCTTGTATTTTGAACTTTTTTTAGAATATGCATCATATGTCTCAACAATTTTTCTCTATAACTTGTATAATTATTAAATAAGAGGCTAAAAGAAATTATCAATATCATTTATATGAATTTTTTTCCAAGAATAATCATTGAAATGATAAAAAAACATTTGTTTCATACATATCCATAGAGGTATATTGTATGGGATCAAAACAACTAATCAAATGATATAACTAGTGCTCAAAGTCTCAAATGGGTTAAATCCACCAGTATCTAGTCCAAATCACACAGTCCTAGCATTAGATGAGAAATATAGATGTAATGAATCAAATGTATTCTTGTAGTTTCCCCCTGAACATGTTTTCTGATTAGGAATCACTAATTTTAGATGGTTTCAATCAGACTTATTTATAAAAAAGAAAAATCCAACGGTATTGTATAAAATGGTACCTTCTTTCCAAATGAATGTGTTCGTTAGGTTTGTTTAACATGTGATACATAAGAACTCACATTTTTTGAGATGATGGGAGGTCGAGATCATCACACCCTCTTGGGGTTAATTATTTCCTAGTTCATGACTCTCATATAGATCTAAGATATTTTCAAAAAACCTCGTTAATATACCTAGTATAATATAGGGTTCCCTTTGAGATTGCAATCAATTATTTAGCTTGTATGCGATTAAAAATCATCAATGGGTATTAAAGGTTCTTAATCAAGGTAGATATACATATGTATTGGAGGTTCTCCATCAATGGTATCCTCCCATAAAGTACTTAGAGATTCATCATACATTGTTATTATTATGATGGTTCTTAATCCAATCAGTGGGGAAGTCTAAAATTTATGGTCATATAGTTATACAAAAGTTGATTTTATGTTGGGATCATACCAATAAATGGGATACATATGAATTCTTATAAGATGAATTAGAACACTCGTAGTTTGGTGCAGCTTAATAGGGTACATCATACCTTTTATGATCTTGTGATAAGGACCAAACCATATGGTTTAATGTCATGTGCTAAATTCATCTAAGAGGAAGGTTCTTGGTCAATGCTTGGTGTGTGACTTATTCATATTAATCCCATGTAATCTATAAAATATATGTATTTTCATGTTGGATTAGACCATGGTGGTAATATAGACTTAGAGAAACAGGGTTTATTTGGAGTATTGGGTTTTTACCTCAGGGAGGATTCCTATTTATCCCCCATGGATGGGAATATATCAAATCCCACATAGTCCTTTATGTCTCATAGAGGAATATGGAACTTCAAGAGAAAGTGTTTTGGGATTTATACTAAAAAGGATTCCTTTATAAAAGGTTCCATGAAATATATCTTAACTCATTGAGATTTATGGGGGGATTAATTTGGGGTTTAATTACAAAGAGGATTCCTGGATTAAGGGGGTTGTGTTTGGATTTCGAAGGATGATGTGCTATCATATCATGCCCTAGGTGAAGACTTACTACATTTCCCATTTATGGTGGGAATTATAGTTCTCGTAGTTCGCTAAATTATGTGTATTGTGAATATATTTTAACCATTACAAATCTCTAAGCCCACGTGAGACATGATTGGAGTGAGAAATAAGAGGATGTGAAGGATTCCAAAAAACCACACACTTTCTACTCGGATGATGGAAGATGTTAGTCCTACATGGAATGAAGATGAGGTGATGATGGATGAGTTCACAGAGCAATAAACCCTTCAATTTGAAATGGAAGTAATGGTAATTGGATATGGTGAAATGGACTAGGGTCTTACTCCATGATGGATTCAATAAAATTGAACCCTATAGAGGAGGTAGACTTTTCATTTAAATTAATTAAAAGCAGGTGTGAACCATACCTTCCCTACAAGGGAACCGAGGATCCATGTTTTAGAGAAAAAGGGACAAACATTGACCTAAACCTAATCCTCCTAACCAAGAACTCCTCAAAATAATTCCCAGGATTAAATCCCTCCTGGACATGCAGATACAACTCCACATACAATTCATGAACCCTATCTTCCCAATAGGATAAGTATGAAAAGCATATGACCAAAAAGATACAAATCAAAATAGGAGACACACTTGTGTTCCTTTCACTATGGTTTTGAAAATTGGGAAGTCTTGTTGGAGGTTTTAATATGAACCCTTTCAGACAAGGGATATTATGAAGAAAAGTTATTCCATTAATGGATTTGAAGGAGGCACCATGAAAGGCTCAAAGAGGCTAAAGAGGTGATGTGAACCCAAGAAGGTCACTCATGTCTCTGGTATGCAGGTATTGGTAACACAAGTAGGATTTGGTAACCTGATATCACTGTAAGTGATAAAAAACATGGAGGATAATAATTGGGAGAAACAGTGTTCATGCCTTCAAGAGACTTCATAGGTATTTCTAGAAGTGGGGCGCTCAAGTCCATTAAGTTGGATTTGAGGGCATTCAAGTGTTCTCGATTTAGGGAGGTTAGGAACATTGGTCCCACAAGTGTTATGGATTTCAATCGCCAAATAGACTTATGTCCCATGATCCTTTTTTATTCTCCTTGCCTTAGGTGACAAAGAACTACTATGGAGGTTTCAGAAGTCTTGGATGAAGCACGAGGGAGAACATTGAAGCAACTGGGATTCATGGAAATTCTTATGTCCAAATGAAGACCCCAAGGGACTATTTATAAGAAAAAACAAAAAGCTGGGTGAATTGTGTTTGTCCACACAAGTGGTTAGCGCACCATCTAGTGGTGCACCTGGTAATTACATGATGACGGTGATTTCTCTCAACTAGGGGAATTTCAATTTGGACCCTTTGGAAATCTTGAAAACCACTTTGTATTTTATCATCCTTTTTCTTAGTTATTTTAGTTTGTCACTTTTTCCCCCATGAAATGGAATGATGTATCAAAAAAATCCCCCCAAAAGGACTAGATCCAAATGAAAAGATGGTCTTATGCTCAGTTAATGCGATGAAGAAAATGGTCAATAATTTTCTCTTGATCTTCAGTGAAAGTTAGTGGTGCACAAGGTAGTGGAGCACAAGGTAGTGGCACAAAAGTTGGCTTCAGCATCTATATATAGGCTCTTTGCATTAGTGAAAATCCTAGAGGCTTTATGAAATCATGTTTTTCATGCACAAGTCCCTTCAATTAGGCACATTTTTTGAAAATTTTGGTCGTGCTTTATCTGTATGTTTCCTTAGTCGCACACTGAACTTGGGGTGACAACCTTGCGTACCATAGATGCACTTTCATGAAAAATGTGGTCCAACAACCTTGTGAAATGTAGTTGATGTCATGACCCATCCCCCGAGTCACATTCCATGACTACCCCAAGCATGCCTTCTATAGGCTAGGGGATGGCGACAAGCATCGAAAGGAGTATTCCCTAAAACCGGGATGGTATTGCCTATATATTCTATAAACACACAGAACCAAGCACACATCAAGATACAAACACAGGTAAACTGTATAGTGAAAAGAGTGTATACAATAAGAAAAAGGGGCCAAAATACAAGCCCAGCTGGAAATTACTAGAAAAATTCAAAGTACAAGTAAACTGAAATCACTCTTATGAACACCGACCAAGGATCCTACAAGAAGGGTAGGTACAGATCTCGAATAGTCGTCCCTATGGTATGCCTTGTCTAATTTCCACCTCTGAGCTACCTCCAGGGTATGGTACCCACATCCTCTATCAGCGATGTCCATCATCTGCACCAGACACAACAAGGTGCGGAAGATTCCCATGCATGGGTGAGTATAATGATATATATAAGGGACCCCAAAACCCTCAAAGCTCTCAAAAAATACACAAAGGATAAACTAAAATGTATGGAAACAACCGGAAACCCTAATTATGTATATGCCCATATATATACCAAAGTTATCCAGTATACCCATCTCATTCATGAGGAAACATAAGGCCCAACACTTAGACAATGTACAACTATTCCAAAAAGGAATGAATACAATGAAGGTAACACCACACGAGTATGTACCACAAAGGTAATGCCACATAGTAGAATACCACAGAGGTATCACCACAAAGGTAATTACCACAAAGGTACGCCACATAGAAGAATAACAGAAAGGTATCACTATGAAGGTAAGTACCACAAAGATATGCCACACAGAAGAATACCACAAAGTTAATGACTCAGATCACACCAGGTATAACATAGGCATGGTAATAAATATGATTAGATGTAACTACTGAATCATCTTACTATGTTAAGTGGCAGACCCAAGTAGGATCATAAATCATTAGACCCACATAGGATCCTAATATAGCAGACCCATGTAGTATCCTATATTATTCCCACGTGGATTCCAAGAGTGGATATTGGTGAGGCACTCGAACACAGACACACGTAGGATCCCAAAGCACATACCCACATAGGATCCCTTTCTCATGTTACAGCCAGCCACAGGGTTTCCGCACTATGCTCGCTTGTTTCCAAGAGGGTCTTCTCCTCAAGCCACAGTCCGATAATCCAACTACCAAAAATTCCCACAATGAATTATCCCAAAGGACCGCCACGTGACAGGGGTCTCAACGCAATAGACGGTGCGTCAATCAGACGCACAGTCTGTATGTTATTGGCCTTTTAGTCCCGAGGGCCCGGTTGGATTCATGTTCAATCCAACTCGGCCATACCCCAAATCTATCCAAAACACAAGTGGGGTATACCAAAAAAACATTCTCGATCTAATGTTTTTTGGGCCGCAGAAGGTTCTTAAAACGGATGCCCGTAGCTCATGTTATAGCCGAAAGAGAGGAAAGGGGTCGAAGTTGGTCCGGGTCTGGTCCCCCCTGGCCTGTTGGGTCCATCCCGGACCTCCTACAAGGCGAGGTCGCACGCTGTGCCAACACCGGCAGCCGGATGTGATCCTGACTCCCCTCCATCGATGTCGCAGCCTTGCGCCGCGGCCCCTGTACACCCGATGGCACGGAAGCGGGGCACCGCCCCTTCGCATGGTCGGCCACCACCGACCACCTCCCTTGATCTGCTGTGACCGATGGGCCACTACCCTTCTCCGACGGGGTGGTCGCACTGCCACCTTCATCACTACCGACTGGAGTTTGATCTGCCTTTCTCAAGACCCACTAATGTCGGTCACCGGCACGGTCACCGAAGACATTATTCGGGTCACCGGGTGTGCCCTGGTGGCCTGATCTTCATTCTAAAAATTCCCTCACTCATCTCGGGAGGTAGGAAATGAATCAAGACCACCAAAAATTCACATTGGTTGTAGAGAAATTAGGGTCATGTTCTTTTGTCATGCACCCTCTGCATTAGAACGGTAGCAAGTGGATTAATTGTACTTGAATCATAAATAACGGCAAGAATGGGGTAAGGGGGTATACAAAAAATAATATACCCTACCATGAAGGTTCTTGTAAGGTGTCAAGAGGAACAAGAAAAATTTGTTGGGGATGGTGATGTCGGCATTGGTCACTCCCGCAAGATGCTTCTAATCCACACTCAATCATTTTCATAATTCTTCGATTATGGAGGTCGTTCTTTGTTAGTGAGTTCTTTGTTAGAGGGTTCTTTGTTGGAGAAAGAGTTTTTGCAAAGTTCTCCCCAATCCTCCCTTTTCCAACACATCCCCAATTCCACACAAAAATGAATAACCAAATTATTAAATTATATTTTATTAATTTTTAAGAGGTTTCCATGAATTAAGTTGATTTGTATAATTAATTAATTTAAGTTTTCTCAATTAATTATGAGAAAAACAAGAGTCAACTACATCATTAAAGATGGAGTTCAAGGGTCAGGTGGTCCCCACCATTAATTTCAAATTGGGGGGTTTTAAGCTCGGGTGGTCCCTACCTCCAAACATTCAAATGTGAGGTTTTATAAAATAAAATAAAAGTTGTTATTTATTTTATTTTTATTCTTTTAACTCTCCCACGAAAAAAATGAAAACAAACTTTCGCCCTAGACCATTTATGGTCGAGGTGAAGGTGCCCTTTAGAGAATATTGGAGTTACGAGTTCAACTGTTTCCTCGGATTTTGATTCTGAGCATTAGTTCAAAAGTTACAAAAACCCACTTGCACATTTACTGAATGTACCTGAAATATTGTTCAGAAATTCATTCCAGGCACACCGGGCCTCAGAATCACACTTCTTCAATTTTCGCAGACTCATAATATTCCCATTTAATTAAAAAAATTACATGTAAATTTTCGGGTCTTTAAAATCTCCCCACCTTCGGGTTTTGCATTACCAAAAGTCACATCACAAAAACTAGGAAAACATGTGGGGGTACTAAGCATGAATCTTAGCCTCCTGCTCCCATGTGCTCTGATGAAGGTTCCAGTGCTCCCAATATACAAACAAAAAATCTATCGGTCATCCATGAAGGACTCTCTCCTGTCGATCCTCAATCTCCATTAGGACCTCCGTAAATGTTTCCCCATTGTAAATGTCCAGCGTGCCATGTTTGATGATGTGTGATGGGTCATGCACGTATCTTTTCAGCTGGGATACATGGAAAAAGTCATGGACCCGGTGCAACTGAGGTGGAAGAGCTAATTAGTAAGCCACCTCACCAACTCTACTTAGGACCTGAAAGGGTCCAATTAACCTCAGACATAACTTGTCGCCCTGAAATAATCTCTAAAACCCTCATTGAGATGATACCCATAGAAAGACATGGTCACCATCCTCAAACTCCAGAGATCTTCATCTCCTATCGGCATAAGACTTCTGCCTTCTCTATGTAGTCTTCATCCATTCCTAGATGATCTGCACCTTCTCTGTGGTAGCCCGTACCATATCCAGACCCATGAGTGTTGACTTCCCTGGGTCAGTCCTGCATAAAGGTGATATGAAAGGTCAGCCATAAAACGCCTCTAAAGGTGACATCCCAAAGGTGGAGTGATAGTTGTTGTTGTTTGAAAACTCTACCAAGGGAAAGTGATCCTCTCAGTTATGACCGAAGTCGAGGATGCAATCACGCATCATGTCCTCGAGGGTCTGAATGGTCCACTCAGTCTGGAAATCCATTTGACAATAAAAGGCAGTTCTAAAATGAATATGCTTCCCGAAAGCCTCCTTAAAACCCTTCCATAGTCAGTAAGTTAAACATGCATCATGATTAGAGACAATTTTCGAGGGTACTCCATGTAGCCGCCCAATATCCTACACATAGAGGCATCCCTAGCACTCTATTAATCCTTGCCCTCTGATCGGTAGGAAGTGGGCCGATTTTGTGAGTCGGTCGATGATCACCCAAACAGAATCATGACCCCTTGATGTATATGGAATTCATGACATGAAGTCCATGTATATTCCATCCCACTTCCATTCTAGGAGATCTAAAGGCTTAACTAAGCCTGTGGGTACCTAATTCTCTGCCTCCACTTTCTGACAAGTGAGGCACCGATAGACAAACTCAGCTACCTCTTTTTCATTCCCAGCCACCAGGGCTGTTGTCAGACATCTTGGTATATCTTTTCCACTCCTAGATGTACCGCTAGAGTGAATGTGTGGAACTCCCTCAACACATCCTTCCAAAGTGACACTGGTACCATGGTACGTCCTTTGAAGAAGATGACGTGCTTTCCACCTTCAGAAAATCCATCAGGTGGCTATCTTAGGGATATCTGAGAATGTCGAGCATTGCAGTCAGTGTCCCCGCGATGGACCTTCTCTGACTCACTAAAGAAGTGGGGGAGTGACTGTAAGAGACTGAAGAAAGGCTGATCCATCTTTTTGCACAAATGATATATGTAAAGAGGCCATCTTCTCCATCTCCTCACCCAGCAGTTGTATATGATATCTTCTGCTGAGTGTATATGCTACAATGTTCCCCTTCCTAGGTGTATAGACTATCTCGATGTCATAGCCCTATAAGAACTCTATCCAATTCCATTACCTCAAGTTCAGGTCCTTCTGAGAGAAGATATAACTGAGACTCTTGTTATCAAAGTAAACCGTAAAACTCTCACCCATCTAGTAATTTCCCCACATATTCAAGTTGAATACCACTACTATTAACTTCAGGTCATGGTCAGCGTAGTTCTACTGATGTTTTCTTCTATTTTGAGAACCATATGTGATCAATGCTCTCTCCTGCATCAGAACATATCCATGTCATGTCCCTGATGCATCACAGTAGACTACGTACCCAATGCCCTCCTCCAAAAGCCTCAAGATGGGGGGCCCTCGTCAGTCTTGACCTCGGCTCCTGGAAACTACGTTGGCATTTCTCCAACCACACGAAGGGATTCCCCTTCTTTGTCAATGCTAATAAAGTTGATTCAACTCTAGAGAAATATGGCACAAACCTGTGGTAGTATCCGGCCAAACCCATGAAACTATGTATCTCCACCACACTCTTGGATGGATCCCAAGATATTACCGCCTCAATCTTTGATAGATGCACCTCAACTCCAGCCTCTGAGATGACATGTCCCTCGAAGTGAACCTCTCTGATCTAGAACTGGAACTTCAAGAGCTTACCATAAAGATGGTCCTCTCAGAGTGTGTCCAGAATTATCTACAATTGATAAGCATGATCCTCCTCTGTATCCAAGTTGATCAGAATGTCATCAGTGAAGACTACTACAAAGCGATCGAGGTATGGATGAATGATCCTGTTCACGAGTCCCATGAAAACTACTGGAGCATTGGTCACACCAAACGGCATGACCAAAAACTCATTATGGTCATACCGACATCTAAAATCCATCTTCTACACATCCTTATCACGCACTCTGAGCTAGTGATAGCCTGATCTAAGGAATATCTTAGAGAATCACAGTGATCCCTTTAGCTGATAAAAGAGGTAATCAATCCTTGGGAGTGGGTACTTGTTATTCACGGTCACCTGGTTCATGTGCTGATATTCAATATAAAGTCTCAATATCCCATCTTCCTTCTTGTAGAACAAAATCAGGGATGCCCAAGGAGAAACATTATGCCAGATGAATCCCTTCCCCAGTAAGTCCTCTAGTTGTACCCGCAGCTCATGAAGATCTACGGGAGCCATCCGATACGTTGGTGTAGATATCGGTGTTATCCCGGGGTACATGTCAATGTAAAATTACACATCTATGCATGGAGGTAGACCCAAAACATCATCAGGGAAGACATCTATGTACTGGTCCACCACTACAAGATAGCTTGGACTCTCCACATCAACCACTCCGAGGGTATGGCTAGCTAACTGATGATTTATCGGCTGCACTCTCCTCCGGGTAATTCCATCCTATGCTATAAAGGCTCTATTATCACCAGTGAAGGTAAACCTAGTCCCATCCATGCAAACACACCGCACATTGCGCCAAATATATTCAATCTGAGCTTGAACTGTAGATAACCATTCCATTCCCATGATGACGTCATAAGGCCTCGATGCCGCTACTAGGAGATCCCAGCCTAAGATCGCACCTCCTAGAGTAATCTCACACTGCATGCTCTAGTGTGTAATAGTTGAATCATCTCCCATATGAGTCTCTAGCTATAATTATTGATCCAACGGCTCCACCAGAATCTTTGAGCTCCGAATGAGGGTCATCGAAATAAAATAATGACTGGAACTAGTGTCAATAAGTACTAAAACTAAGGTGTAGTAGACACAGATCGTATCTCGTATCATTTCCAGAGCACCATGGTTGTAGGCCTAAACTGCTTGGAACTGAGATCTCCACTATCCACCTACTACATGTGGTTGGGGTGGACCACCTGGTGGTGGAGGCGGTAACACCTCGAATCGTCTCCCACCAATACCAGCATGACCAGATCCTCTGCCACATCAGCTTACTCCCTGTGGACCTCATCGGTCGAACCTATGTCTCTGACTGGGCGGTCCTTCGACTGTCTGCTGATCATCCGTACGGTGGGTTGGGCAGTCATGATTAATGTGACACTGCTAGCCGCATGCGTAAAACTGCCTGCTCCTCGGATGATTCGATTTGTCTCTGGTGCCCCGCACAACTGACACTGAGTCCTACTATCATCCTCATGTAGGTCTGGTCCTCTTGGACCTCTGTGACATCTGTCTACTGCTAGATGTGGAAGACTCCCCTACGTGATGTCTAGTGGTGGGTCTCGCTATTGGTGACTGTTCAGCAAGAAAACTCTCCACTAAGAGGGCTCTCTCTAACACCCCGCCTACATCGGGATGATGACAGAAATTATAGAAGCCATGATCTCCCACTTGAGTCCCGAGACAAAGTTCTAGGCCCTGATGAATGGGTCCCGAATCATATCAGTGGATTAGCGCAAGAGGTCAGTGAACCTCACTGAGTACTGAGCCACAGTCATTCTTCCCTGCTGCAGATGAAGAAACTCTTGTATGTGCATTGCAAGAAGGGTCGTTGGGAAAATCTTTGCCCGAAACAGGCTCTCAAAGTCTACCCATAGATGTGTCACCTCGTTTTGAACCTTGAGAATCAAGCTCTACCATATGCCTGTAGCTACCTATAGATGACTGGAGACAAGGATCACCATGAGATCAGCCGGTGTCCCTACCAGTTGGAAGACTCTCACCACGACCTCCATCTAATCCTCAGTCGCTTGTGGGCCTGTCTCACCACTGTATCTCGGTGGCCTCTAATACTGGAAATCGTGTAATGCGCTCAAGCAGCATGCACTCTCTTCTGCTGGGGCTGGTGGTATAAGTGGCCCAATGGGTAATGGTACTGCTGGTGCCTCAACTGAAAGAGGGCCCTGCACCGAGGCCACGTCGCTCAGTAGGCTATCATCATTTACTATAACTAGAACCCTAGTAGGCTGTCTTCATGGAGGAAACCTGATAGAAACAGGTGTGCCACATTCAATAAGTTATACCTAGTGATCTGACTCAAAGAGATCACAATTAAAACATTTCAAAACACACACACAATTAGTGTTTTCATGCACTGAGTCAGAAATCAGAATTCAGGGTCCTGGTATATGGATACGTCAGCTGTCAACCCAATATTGGATTCCCTAAACTGATAACCATACTTATAACACGTATCACTATTACCATTAAAAAAATATCAGAGTCTAATGTTCTATGGTAGAATCGACTCCTCTGATACCAATTGGTCACAACCCGTACCCTGGGGCCCATGTCGTGACTACCCCAAGCACGCCTCCCATAGGCCAGGGGCTGGAGACTATAACCAAAAGGAGTATTCCCTAAAAATGGGAAATTAATTGCATTTATATCTTATAAACACAAACAACCAAGCACACATCAAGTTAGACACATAAGTAAACTATATAGAGAAAAGACTGTATACATTAAAAAAGGGGCCAAAATACAAGCCCAACTGGAAAGTAAAAGAAAACTGAAAAGTACAAGTAAACTAAAACAGTTCCTGTGAACACCCACCAAGGATCCTACCTGAAGGGTAGGTAAAACTCCTGAATGATCCTCCCTGTGGTACACCTCGTCTAATGTCCACCTAAGAGCTACCTTCAGGTCATGGTACCCACATTCTCCATCAGCACTCTCCATCATCGGAACAAAAAACAGAAAGGTGCGGGCATAGCCCATGCAAGGCTGAGTATAATGATACTTAGTAGGGACCCCGAGTAACTAAAAGGTCTCAAAAAATCCATAAAATATGAACCATAATGCATGGAATCAACTGAAAACCCTACTTAGTTATTTGCCCATACATATACCTAAGTTATCAAGTATACCCATCTCATTCATGAGGAAACACAAGGCCCAAATATTAGCCAAAGTACAACTATTCCATTACGGAAATAATACCATGAAGTTAACACAGCAAGGGTAAGTACCGTAAAGGTAATACCACACATAAGAATACCACAATGTTATCACCACAAAGATAAGTACCACAAAGGTATGACACACAGAATATTACCACCAAGGTATCACCATGAATGTAAGTACCACAAAGATACGCCACATAGATGAATACCAAAAAGGTAAAGACTCATCTCACTCCAGGTATAATGTAGGTATGTTAGTAATGATGATTAGATGTAACTACTGAATCATCTTACTCTGTTAAGAGGTAGACCCACGTAGGATCGTAAATCACCAGACCCCCGTAGGATCCTGAATCATCAAACCCACATTGGATCCTAACACAGAAGACCCACGTAGGATCCTAGAGTAGTCCGACATGGATTCCTAGAGTGGATCCAGGTGAGACTCTCAAACACAGACCCGCATAGGATCCCAAAGCACAAACCCACATAGGATCCCTTTCTCATGTTACAACCAACCAAAGGGTATCTCCACTAAGATCGTTTGATTCCAGGAGGGTCCGCTCCTCAAGCCAGAGGTCGATAATCCAACTACCCCAATGTCTCATGAAGAAGTATCTAAAAGGACCTCTGTGTGATAGGGGTCTCAACGCAACAGACGGTGCGTTAATCGGACGCCCTGTCTCAATGTTATTGGCCTTTTAGTCCCGAGGGCCCGGTTGGATTTGTGTTCGATCCAACCTGGTCGAACCCCAACTCTATCTAAAACTCATGTGGGGTATACCAAAAGGACCATTTCGATCCAAGGATTCTGGCGCCGCATACAGTTCATCACACTGATGATCATAGTTCATCTTATGGTCGAAAGAGTGGAAAGGGGTCAAAGTTGGTCCAGGTCCGGTCTGACCCAGTAAAACCGACCCGACCTGACCTAGCCTAGGCCGACCAAACCCGCTGGGTTCCGCTCGGCCTTACAGCATAGTACAGGCCACTGGGCGGCTCGTGATGGGTGACACGTGGCTAGCCGGAGGACCATCCCTCCTCCACGGCATGGTCATGTGCCACACCCCCACACATGGCCGGCAGCGAGCCAGCAGCCCCTCCATCGCCGCTGCAACCACATGCCATAGCCCCTGTACACCCATTGGTTCATACATTCACCGCCTCCCCTTTTCATGGCCCTTCTCCAGTAGTGTGGTCCCACCACTTCTGAGCCCCCTGGTGTCGATCGCCATCACGGTCGTTGTCGACGTTCTTCGGGTCATAGGGTGTGCCCCGATGGCCCAATCTTCGTTCTGAAAATTCCCACACTCATCATAGGACGTCGCCAACAATTAAAGACCACCAAAAATTATCATACATTGCAGAGAGGTTAGGCCGTGTTGATTTGGCTGACACCCTCTGCGTTAGAACTGTCGCAAGTGGCTTAATTGTTCTCTAATCATGAAGAATGACAAGAAAAGGGTAAGGGGTTATAAAAACAATAATAAACTCTACCTCTAAGGTTCATTGAAAGATATTATAAAGAAGAAGACAAATTTTTTGGCGATGTTGAGGTCAGGGTTCGTCACTCCCATAAGATTCTTTTGATCTGGGCATTAGCATTGTCCTCTTTCTTCGATTTTGGAGATCATTCTTCATTGGTGAGATCTTCGTTGGAGGGTTCTTCATTGGATGAAGAGTTTCTCCACAGTTCCCCCAAGACACCCTATTCCAATAATTCCACAATTCCACCAGAAAATGAATAGACAAATTATTAAATTAAGATTTATTAATTTAATTATAGGTGGTCATTAATTAAGTTGATGTTTGCATAATTAATTAATGGAAGGTGCCACAATTTGTTAAGAGAGAACCAAGAGTCACCTCCCCCATTAAAGAGGGATATCAAGGGTCTGGTGGTCCCCACCATTAATTTCAAATTGGGGGGTTTTATGCTCAAGTGTTCCCCACCATCAAACATTCAAATGGGAGGTTTTAAAAAATAAAATAAAAGTTGTTCTTTAATTTATTTTTATTCATTTAACTCTCGCACGAAAAACAGGAAAACTATATTCACTATCAACCAACTATGGTCAAGGTGAAGGTCCCCTTAAGTGAATACCAGTGCTGAATGTTAAACGGTGTCCTTAGATTTCAATTCAGAGTGTTGGTTCAAAAGTTACAAAAACCCGCTCGCACGTTTACTGAATGTACCTGAAAAAAGTTCAGAAATTTATTTCGGGCACACTGGGCCTCGGAATCACGCGTCGTCAATTTTCAAAGACTAATAATATTCCCATATAATTAAAAAAATGAAATGTAAATTTTTAGGTCTTTACAGTTGAACTTACGTGAAGAACATGGGGAGACAACCTTTCATACCATTGTTGAACTGGCGCACCTTAATGAATTTATCAATTTTTCATAATTTTTTAAAAAAAGTTCCAAAATTAACACACATGTAAAAAATGAATTTTTATTACTTTCACAAGTTAAATGGATCATAAATTAATGGCTCCCAAGAGAATTGAAAATGCTGATGAATTTTCTGGAAAAAGAATTAAATATATTATTGAGATAGATGGGCATGATTACATTGAAGTTAATCCTGATTTAAATTCATCATGTAGGATTATAGGATTCAATGGCCAGGTTGGAAGGTGATGCATCTGTATCAAATCAACCATCATCAAAAATTTAAGAAGTCTCTATTAGGGAAGGTATAGAACAAGGCACATATTTAAGTGCATTAATACCTTAAAATGTTCCCCCTTATGATAGTGATTCTAAATCAGACCCGGAGCTACATAAGGCTCTTCACCAATTATGTCCCATGGCATGAAAAAAAATATGCAATATAATATCAGATGTTCCCTTTGAGTTAATATAATCACAAATTCAACGGCATTAAACTATGTTCACATCATTGGGTTTTTAGTTTTGAATACTATGAAATTCATACTGTCGTGAAAGATACCATGTGAAAAAGGGAGCAAGAGCCAAAACATTTAGAAGATATGATAAAATCTAAATTATTTGTCAATACTGATGAATTACAAACATCATTATTCCAAACTAAGGCCAATCATACATACATATGATATAACTCATGCAAAAAGTTAAAGAGGAGACTGTTCAAATGTAACTTCTTCAACAAAATATGGATATTGTTAAGGGGGAGGATGACCAATTTCATGGTTTGTTAAAAGAATCCAAGAAATAGGGTTCAAAATCCATTGTTTATGTCAAGGATGCAATTTTTCAAGATGAGTAGAATGGGACCGGTTAGTTAACTGAACTTCAATAGGTGGAAAACGGAGCTCAATAGGCTATCAAACAAATTTAAATCTATTTCGACAACTTTTTATTATTTAAAATGGATAAAAAAAATTAGGACGTTCCTCTAGGAATTTTATTACTTATAAATGAATAAAAATTTTCTTCATAATCATTTACGTCTTTATCCTAGAGTTAGAACCATTTATTCATAAGCTCAATATTACGAAGACTTAGTATGCAAGATTCCACTTTTTATTAGATTTCCCTTTTGGGTTTTCAACCAAACATGATTTGTGTCTTTGGATATTTATTCCTTCATATTTCCTAGACAATATTGTGTGTAATATAGTGAGTTAAGACTTGACTTTTTTTAATATTTCCATTTGCAGGTTTTCAACCCGGTGAGTACTATATATCAATTTTTTGGAAGTTTAAAGTCATTCATGTTAGGATAATATGGATAATGTTTATGAACATGTGACTTTGACAAAAAAAGTTGAGATTATAATCCAAAAAAGGAATGAAATTTTTGGAAAGTCCAAATATTCTTAAGATATTTTCAAGGAGAATCTGGAGTTATGATGATGCTTTTTTATGGTCACAAAATATAAATTATGAAGTACAAAAATAGAGTATGTATCCTTTATGAATAATGATACTGCTCTATGAAAAAATATTTTTGGGGGTTTTATTATGAAGGGATTCCTAGGGAATGTAATGCATATTCAAATAGTTCCATCTTTTCACTAACAATCCCATTTTGTAGGCAACTAATACATGGCCACCTGTTGGAACTTACTACATTATCTTGAAAAATAGATCTCAATAATTATGAAATTGTATTATTGATAAACTAAAGGTTTTAAATTCTAGATGTCTCAATAACACAGTGGTTGGCTATCCCAATGAATGGTATTTGAGAATAAAAGGGTCCATCTGTGTCAATATAGGACATGAATGAGGAACCACTCATATGTGAATTTGGTATACAAAGGAGGGTATATTTTCCAGAAAGGGTCCTTTTGATATTTTACTATGTAGTTTAATGTAATGTTGCAATGACAATAAGTTTCCTAGTTTTATGTAATGCAGCAATTATATTAGGATGTGAAGCTATAAGTTATGAAATAATACATTAGGATGTGCAGTTTTAAGTCCTACATTAAAGACATTATTGGGATTTATTTTAAGGTCGTTAGATTGGACCAGATGTTTTTGAATCTCTAATTTCTTAGTATTTTATCTATAAATATATTACCATACTCAGGTATGGAATGGATAAATTATAAACTCTCATTTACAGATTTTTGAATTGAAAAAGTGATATGGGAAAGGGTTAATAGAATTATCTAAAGTCTTTTCCAGGAACAACGTTACCATTTTAAAAAAACCATTATTGGGGCTCTATTATACAAGTTTTTCTAAGGCATATGCTACAAAGACAAAAAAATGCATCTTTATGTTGATTGGCCCGTTATATAGATGACATATTTACAGACACCTATGGGAACATACTACACAGTCATCAAAAATATTTATTAGGTATCAAAAATTCAATTACAAAAATATGAAAATAGTGTATGAAGATTCATATTTTCAAAACTAATGAGTTTTATTTATGGAGAAAATTAACTGCATATAGAGGGGATATTTATATTCCTGATTTAATGTTATTTCAATATTCATTGAACACGAGGAGAGGGAATATGTGTAAACTGCGGTCTTGGAAGATTTGAGGTCATGAGGAAGGATATGATACAAATATATAAGGGATGACAGCTTTAAAATCCAAGTTCATATATATCATCATAAAATTTTGAAGGAGGCAGAAAAGGCTTCTATCAAGAATGATGTTACCACTATTTGAAAACTCGTTAGGGAGGTTGTATTATGCAGGTATATCTAGGTCATGTGTTGAATAGCCATATATTAGAATCCTTTGGATTCTATGCCCTTTATGTAAGATAATTTTATGCAAGGGCACATAGTGCATAGTAAAGAAAAATAATTCTCAGGTATCCGAAACTATGCTACCCAAAACTAAAGAATGATTATGAATATCTAATAGTATTCATTATTAAGAGTGTGAAATGAGAGAGTGGTGATGTTCAATATTGATGAGAAATATTTGAATCAATATTTTCCATGAGATTCGAGTCCCTTACAAAGATCTGACTCATATGTATAATGAGAATATTTTTTTTCATTAGTAGGATCTCTAATAAGAGGACATAAAATAAAGGGCTTCTACCTGGATTTGTAATTGTATGCGGGATATAGGAAATTTTAATTTATAATATAACTAGAACTTATATCTAAGTCATAGTTTTCACTAAGTATCCCAATAGAAGGGTAATTAATCCATATGTAGTTTTTTGGGTACCGTACAGTTTAAATTCATCCAACATGAACATTTCAATATCATATATAAATAGAATTTGAATCTCCTCATGTAGATCTAACTCATACATGGGAGAAAAAAGATTTTTCACATTATGTTGTAGTAGGGCCCTAGATTGAAAATATTTTCACCACTATTAATCTCATATAAATGAGAATCAAGACACATATAGTTATTTTAGGTCCATGCTGTTTATCATGTTGCAGTGAGGAAGAAGGTTAACTAACCTAAAGTGACTACTTATATCATAAAAATCAAGATTAGAACACACAATGATTTTTATGGAGATATCGAAGTTTATTGTCATATGATGAAGATATATAACCCAAAATAGGAATTAAAATACCTTATTTATATAGATACGATCTTTAACAAATTCTTAATCCCATGTGAGATATGCTCGTTGTGAGAAAAGTGGTTTGGTAAGAAGTATCTTCATCAAAAAAAGGTATAACACATGAAAAATAATGGTATAATAATTATATAGTGGATGAGATAGGTTATATGACCTGGGCATCACTATGTATCTTACTAAATTAAGAATCAAGACACACATAGTTCTTGTGATTTTCTCTATATCCATTAAGTTTTAATGTGGGGAAGTGGAAACTACTGTAAAACATAATTTTCACAAAACTTTTATACCAACGGTTCTTTTGAACTGTTGGTATAGGTGACTTTTACCAACAGTTTGCATAAACCATTAGTAAAGATGGATTTTGAGGGAGTTTATCGAACTGCTTCATCAAACCATTTGGAAAACAATGATTTCCAAACAGTTTTTAATAACCATTGGGAAAAAGATGCCCCAAATTCGACAAACAGTAGGTGACCCCCCCCCCCCCCCCCCCCGATTCTAGAAGCGTTGTGCGGCACTCCAAAGGTGATTCCTAACTCCCAAAAGCCCTTGAGAATCCCCAAAACAGGTGAAACTCTTCCATCAGATCAATTTCCAGGTTAGATACATTCCACCTCTTCTCAAGGATACCCTTCTATTCTCAAGGATATCGGTATTCCCTATTTATAGGGTTTTTGGAAAATTTTATGATTCACTACTCCACGAATTGTGTACTCAAATCACTAAGTCATTGAATTGTGTACTCAAATCACTAAATCGGTGTACACATTGTCCAATTAATGTTTTCATGAAACATATACATTTATAAGGGAATGGTGTCTCTTTCTTGTGTTCTAATTTCAAATATTCATGGTTTTTTTAATCTCAATGCTTCAAATATTTTAGATTCATGTATATGAACTCATAAGAAATTGTTTGTAATATTTATTCATAGTATTTCATGAAAATCACTCGTTTCATTAAGATAATGTCAAACATTAAGATCTTATTCATCTTAATTTTGTACACTATGTGTATTACATAACAAGTATGTTTTATGTTTCTATCAAAATCTATATACATATAAAATGACACACTGTTCACTTATCCTTTCCACTATAGAACATATGGATTATCATCTTGAACATTTCAAAATAGTATGTGGTCCCTAATTATTTTTTATATAATAAATAAGAAATAATTAATCGTACAGTCTAATGTTCTTTATGAATAAAATATCTACAAAGGGAACTCTTGGTGGGACCTCTCCTTTTCCCATATAGTACTTTTTCCTTCTTCATTAAACTAATTCACAGAATTTCAAATTCGAAATATTAATGAATATTAGTTTTCCTAATATAACCATTAATCATTCTTCCTTCAATTTCATACATTAGTTATTAAATCACCATTTTAAAACACAATGACCATTTTCACAAATTTGGGGTTCCTCAAAATGATTGGGAAAATCAGAAAAATACAAATGTATTGAATTGTGTTTCTCATATGGTTTCATGGATACAAGTTAATCTCTAAAATCATGAATGTGTGGTTCAAATATCAAGAGGACCATGGGATTATTATTCTTCACAAAAAATGTATTTTTTTTCTGAAACTATGTGTTTTTGTTTTCAAATTTGATTTGGCCGAAAGGGGAGCTTTGTGGTCATTAATCATGGTTGTGGATGGTCATTTAGGATGTAAGATAGTATGACTTAATTTTACTTGATATATCCACTATTATTATTGATTTAATTTAAATATGACTATCTTTGACAAGTGATGTTGTTTAATAAGTTGTTATTAATGGTTGTAATAATGAAGATATGGTATAAGGGTTCACATGGTGTGTATAACAGTTGACATGGTGTCTACGATAATTCAGTGTCCTGAGAAGGTACATGGGAATGTACACACAGTACATGACTTGGTTAGACATGTAAATATACATGGCCAATCCCTTATGGTGAAATGTATGTTTGGCCAAATGAGGTGCTGAAAACGTCCCATTTACACATGACAACCCCCCTCCTTCCTAGAACCAGGACAAACCCCCTCCTCTCTGGACCCTGGACAGCCCCCCACCCTCCTCCCTGGACCCCAGACATCCCCCCACCCTATTTCCTAGACAACCCCCCCCCCCCCTCCTCCATGGACCCCGTACATCCCCCCCCCCAACCCACCTTTCTACACCCAGGACAACCCCCCTCCTTCCTGGAACTTGGACAGCCCCACCACCCTCCTCCCTAGACCCCGGACATCCCACCACCCTCCTCCCTGGACCCCGGACATACCAAAAATCATTATTTGTGTGTGAGATAAAACAAAATAGAACTCAAAGGTCCCTCTCCAGTGAGTGTCTATCTGGGTTCGGGTCACTAATGGGTGGTATCCTAGTTTGGGATGTCATAATTTTTTGATATTCTTTTTATAGGTGTTTCTAATCAAATCCATACCCATAACTATTGAAGGTCCCTCTCTAAAATATATTGGGACATGATTCAATGAATAATCCCTACCAACCTGTATCTTATTTTCTTATATAAACTACATTTTGTTGTATTTATTAATATTATTCTCATATAGAGTAATGTGTCAGTTATGCTTTTATTTAAAGTAAAAAAAATTCATTTAACTAAATATTTTTTTGATTGAACTTAAATATTATTGAATTGCTTTGAAATGACTTATTTCAATTTTTTACAGATTAGATAGAAGCTGGATGTACGAAACAGATCGGATTTCAACCGATTTTCAAAATAATTTGATTAGCTTTCTAGATTTTGCATTTGACAAGGCTTTAGATAGTGGTCGCATACACATCCCATGTTCTAATTGTGTTGGAAAACCTTAGTTGAGTCATGAAGTAGTTAGCTATCATATAACCAAATATGGTTTCCAAAAGAACTATTATGTGTGGTATCAAAATGGAGAGAAAATGGAATCTCAAAATGTTGATGATCCAAATAATAGGACTGAATTGGAGAGTTTGATATATGATCTGTTTCCATTTATTCGGCATCATGAGAAGGAAAGGATATCCATCCAACAATATTTAGATACAAGAACACATGATGCATACATTGAAAATGATGATGTTGATAGGTTGAAAAAATTGAATGATGTTGCGACGACTCCAGTATATCGGAAATGTGGTAAAATGAAAATGTTGGAATTTTTTATTTGATTGTTTCATGGAAAAACTATTTATGAGATTTCAAATACTGCAATTGATTAAATTCTTACTTTATTTAAGGACTTACAACCAGATGATGCAGATATTCCCTCAACCCACTATATGGCATGGATTTTAGTTGATGAACATGGATTCTAAAAAAAATCAAGCTTTCCTGAATGATTGCAACTTATTTTGGGAGGATACGGCATTAACGAAATGATTGTATCAAATGTAGAACCTACTAATGGAAGCCAAAAGATGATTGAACACCATCTCGTGTGCAACAAAAAGTAATGTGGCACATTCCATTTATCCCCAAATTACAGAACCCTTTCATGTATGATGAAATATCAGTAAAAATTTGATGGCATGACACCGAGAGAAAAAAGAATAATGAAGAGTTGGTTCACCCTAGAGATGGATTTTCATGGCAGAGATTTGATGCTCGATATCCTGAATTTGTAGGCGACGTGCATAAGGTGAGACTGGGTATTTCATGTGATGGTTTTAATCCATTTGGGTAGATGCTTACATTGCACAGCACATGGCCGGTTTTTTTACCCATTTATAACCTTCCCCCATGGTTGTGTATGAAAAAGCCTTACACTTTCTTGAGTATATTGATATCTGGCCCTTCTGATCCCATCAATGATATAAATGTATACATACAACCTTTAATAAAAGAGTTGAAACTTCTTTGGGATATGGGTGTGCCCACATACGCTCCATGTTTGAAAGACATATTTCAAATACGTGTTGCGCTTATGTGGACGATCAATGATTTTCATTCTTATTCCATGAAATCTGGATGGAGCATAGAAGGAAAATTTTCATGTGTTTTTTGTATGAAGAATACTCAATTGAGAAGACTGAAATATTGTCGTAGTTATAGTTCTATGGGACATCAAAGATTCATTCCAATGAACCATCCATATAGAAACAATCATCGATGATTTGACAATACCGTGGAGACTGACGATCCACCTCAGTGTATGTCTGGAACTGATGTGCTTAATGAATTGAAAGATTTCAGTTATTCATTTGGGAATGGTGTAATGAAATATAGAAAGAGGGAAAATGTTTCCAATGATACCTGTTACAATTGGAAGAAGAAGAGTATATTCTTTGAGTTCTCGTATTGGTCAACCAACTTGTTACGTCATTGGTTAGATGTAATTCACATTGAAATAAATATATGTGAAATGTTGTTTTCGATTCATCTAAATATCAAGGGGAACACAAAATATGATTTACGATCTCGACATGACGTGGTATACTGTGGTATCAGACCATAATTACATCCTGTCTATATCAGTGAAAATAAATGGAAAGTTCCATGTGCTTCTTATGTGATGACACCTGCTGAAAAAAATCAACTTCTGGAAGTGTTGGAGACTATTAAAGTTCCTAATGGCTATTCAAGAAATATATCAAAACGTGTCAATAGAAAATATTTGAAGATAAATTTTTTGAATAATCATGATTATCACGTCCTTTTTCATGAGTTGATTCCAATAGCAATCCATCATCTCTTGTCCAATAATGTTAGAGTCTCAGTTATTCGGATGTTCTATTTGTTTAGATATCTTTGTGCTAAGAGGTTTTCCAAATCATTCTTGCAAAAACTATTGGAAGAGACACCATAAATTTTGTGTGAGTTAGAGAAAATATTCCCTCATCCATTTTTTACATTTATTTTGCATCTGACTATCCATCATCCGACTGAAATACTTCTTGGAGGACCCGTTGCTTTCCATTGGATGTATCCAACTGAAAGAAACATGCACACATTGAAATCATAGGTTCAGAACTGGAATTATCCCGAAGGTTCTATTGTGAACGGTTACTTGGATCAAGAATGTATGGATTTATTCTCAATGTATTTGTATGAACTTACTACGAGAATAAATAGACCAATGAGAAATGAAGAAGAACATTATGGGAAAATTGAACCCAGTTTTCCATCACTTCCTCAGACAGGAGGAATTCCGGGATCATATACATTGACGACATTAATCCTTGAAGAGATAGATATGGCACATCACACAGTGTTGTTCAATTGTGATTTGTTCGATGAGTATATCAATTAAGTAAATTTTACATCTATCACTTATCTTATATCTTGTAATTTTAAATATTTTTTAAACAATTATTATTTTTATCTACAGGGATCATAATGAATTGATATATAGGAAGCATCGTTCTTTATCTTTGAGAAGGAATGTGACTTTGCATAGAAAATGGTTTTAAGATGGATGAAATTGAAGGTAAAAATATTTCTGTAATAACTAAATAATAATAATATTTAATTAAGCTTACTATTTTTTTATATTTCAGGTATCGATTTTTCCTGCAGACTCTATTTATGAGGAAATAATAGCTTTGGATTTTGGTCATAATACCATGGTTCGTGCTTGTAAATCACTTGTGATCATTGGATTCAAATTTATTATCACCGAAAGAGCAAGAAACAAGATAACACAACATTATTGTGTTATTCTAACTGCCATAACAAACTGTTATTCCAGTTCATTAGATAATAGACATCATTCTGAAAATGTAGCTTATTATGGTGTCGTGGAGAAAATAATAATTTTGGATTATTACTCGCATGCTCGATTCATGATGATGAAATGTCAATAGTTTGATTCAATTATTAGGCCAGGAACCTTTATTGATGATTTTGGATTTTGATTTATTAACATGAATCGCACTCTTTCCATCGATTAACCATATGTATGGGAATCAATGGTGAAACAAGTTTTTTATGTCAAAGATCATCGTCATCCTAAATTCGAAGTAATTGTTAAAGTAAATCCCAGGCATGTTTTTGATGATGGTGATGATCAAGTTGACACTATTCCTACTATAATTAGAAGAAATTTGTTTATTACTTATGATGACTCCAAAAGCTCAACTGTCAGAGTTGATTGTGAACCTAAAGTTGTACTGGGAAATAAATAGAATCATACAGTCTTGTTCTCCCTACATGATTCACCAACATCATTCAGAGTGTGTATCCTAGTAATTACCCTCAAACCACCATAAATATTCTGTTTCATTATGTTTTTTATCAGAATGGTTTTTCTATATATTTTTTTGGGTCACACATTAGTTATCTGTTTATAATTACTTCCATATTTGTTTTCATTGTAGGAAATGACGCCCATTTAAGAGAGGCGGTAGAAAAAGATGACAGAAAATAATCATCACGTGACACAGATGGGCATTCTTCCACTCATCCCTATTGTGAGTATTTTATTTAAAATATATATTTCAATAACTTATAATATGATGTGTTTACATTTGTGTTAAACTTTATTTTAGGATCCACCCCCTATAAGAGAGATATCCGACGAGGAGCCTGATATTGATCCCAGTAAAGAGGCTGGTGGTAGGAGGGTGGGTGGTGTCAGAGTTAGACGACCATCTGGTGGTCCCGGTAGTGAGTCCAGTGGTATGAGGGCTCGTGGTGAGAGAGTTAGATGATCCACTGGTTGTACCCAATTGGATTATGCTCCTACCACAGACGTATCTTCTAAGCCCCATTTTGATCCTAATGTGTCTTTTGGGACACACGGGATGTTTAGGCCTCTGATTTTTACACTACCAGTTGTCCAGATGTCTGTTCCATCATCTTTTGCTTCTGGTTCATTATCTCCGGGATATTATATTCCACCTTCTTTGACTCTTTCTCCGACATAGTATGTGGCTGAGGAGTGTACACTGAGGGACACTCCACCTGTACAGGATATTCCTTCGGCTTCTACAAATCCAGTGATGTCCATTGATCCGACTACCACAAGTATATTTATATAACTCAATCAAATTTTTATACCAAAATTTATTTTTATTATAAATTGTACGGATATATTTTTTTGTTAATAACAGATTCATCTACTGATAGGAGGCAGGGGAGGGGGCGTACTCACTTGCATGTGGTATGGAACTGCCAGACACAGTTGATCGTTGAATATAATGATGATGGACAGATGATTGATAAATCTGGGCAAGAATGTCGGGGTTTTTTGGGGATGCTAGCAAAATACTCAGACATCATTCCGGTCAGCCCTATCTCTTAGAGACATCTGCAACATGAAGTCAGGGATAATTCATGGGCACAAATATGGGTAAAAAATTTATTGGATTTAATGTAGTATTTTTTTGTATTTATATGAATTAATATTTTGGGTGGCAGCTTTGGTATAACTTCCCTGATGGTGAAGGTGCACGACCTGTACATTTAAAGGATCTAGGAGAGCATTGGAGAGCTTATAACCATGGTTTGTATGTTTTCTGGTGTGATAGAGTGGGCACGGAGTTGGACACATTACATATCATGAATGACTGACCGATAAAGCAATATCGCCAAATGATTACCCATTGGGAGACTGCCAAATTTTAGGTATTAATCCCATTTGAGGTATTTAAATGATAGTTTTCATAGTTTTCATTAATTTTATATAATGTTTTATTAAACATTATTTTGGAATCTTCTGAAAAAACAAAAAAAACATTATTTCAAAGCAATACCTCCACACTTTGGGGAACACGACTTTGTCAGATCATGAGAGGCAGCTGGTATGATATAGTTGTTTATAATTTTTCTTTAGGACTTGACCTTTTTATTTTTTCTTACTAAAATTATGTGATTTATTTAATATTGAATATATGATTATACTTGCACTTTATATTGTTTCAATGTCATTACAGATGAACAAATTGAATATTGAAGGACGTATCCCTTGGAGAAAAATTGTTTTGCTAGAGTAGAAGGAAAAAAGATGGAAATGCGGTTAGTGAACTGACATAAGAAAAGATTATAAGTTTTAATTTGTTTATTTCAATGTATAATATCTATTTTTAAATTTAATAATCTATTAATATTTTTAAAAAGCTGCTTTAGAGGCCCTTGATGCCCAAAATCCTTACAATTTAGGGCCACACAATCATTTATATCAGGTTTTGGGTGAGGATCACTCTGGTCGAGTATGATGCTGACCTGGTAAGAATATATTCTCGGCGAGGTATTGGTCCACTCTAGGTATACATTCTAGTACCACCAATTTTGAATAGGTCAAGGAGCATACAAGACAGTCTGATAAAAGGGTCACTAAGTTGGAAGTACAAGTTCAACGAGGGATAAATAATTTATGAAACTTGTGAAAGATTTATCTTCATCACTTCCACCAGAGGCCAGTGCGACTTGTTAGACATTTATGTCTTCGATGGGTGCATTATCCAATGCACCAGGTGGCATTTCTAGTGGCAGTCGAGATGATGATGTTCCTGGTGATGATGAGGATGTTGAAGAGGATGAGGTCATGGATGAGGATGAGGACAAGGGTGAGGATGGGGCCGAGGGCGAGGATGGGGCCGAGGGTGAGGATGGGGCCGACAATGAGCATGTGGACAATGATGAGGATGACGACGAGGAAAGAGATGGAAGTGAGGATAAGGCTGATGATGAAAGTGGTGATGGTAATGGTGATCAGGGGAAGATTGATTCATTACATTTTTTGAATTCTGTATTACTTTTTATTTTTAAACCTGGTTTTTCACTCTGGTATGGATATTTTTTAATTCAGTATAACTCTTTATTTTCAACAAAATATGGAAGCCTAATGATGTTATAATGGTATGAAGGTGAGTGATGCTATATGATATTTTATGGGTTATTGGGAGGAGTTTCATTCCCTTTAATTGATTGGTTCATAAAACATAATTTGGTGCTGCATATATTATGTAATTGGAATTGGTAAAGTAAAATTCTAGTCTTGGATTTTCGAGTTGGTTGTTTGGATGGTATTCTCTATCAAAAGTGGGTATATCTCTATTGACTATGGGTACATTTTCTAATTGAATAGTGTATTTATTAAAATGTCCATTAAATAAAAATTTACCACAATATGAAGTATTACAAAAATCATAGATAAACACTACACACCACAAGACACTCATGGGAGACACCCCTTGAGGTAGAGTCCCTCTCGTCACCTCTTTAATTTAAGAACACTTTAAATTGAATTTAGATTCTTTCTTAATTCTACTTAATAATATTTAATTTCATATCTTTACTAAGTTTTTTTTAATATAATTCTTTCATTTGATAAATAAATTCATGTTTTTATAATAAAACCCCTCCAATGGAGGTGCACTATCTACGAAAACACACAGTGATAGTTTAGGGTGTGATAATTTGACTCTCAATCAGTAGTTTCAACAACATAGTTCCACTTCTAAAAACAATGAATATAAAATATATATCTTTATCATACCACAATCCTAAATCAAGAGTCTGTTTTTATAACATAAGATCAGTTTATATAAAGTGATGGAAAACTACATAGTATTTATTTAGAATCATGGTCGGATGATGTTGCCCCACGGATGTTGCTGGACCAGGCCAACATGTCGCGGTCACACCGCAGTCACGCCGCGGTAATGCTGTTATTTGGCCTTGCTCCAGGATGACACTCAGCAGTGGTTCAGAGTCCTGTCAAAATTCGATGTATGATACCTAGATAGAGTTTTAGATACATTACCCACCCTCCTCCTTGGACCCCAGACAGCCCCCACCCTCCTCCCTGGACCCCGGACAGCCCCTCGGACAGCCCCCCCCCCCCCACCCTCCTCCCTGAACCCCAGACAACCCCCAAGATAGCTCCCCAACCCACCTCTCTAGACCCCAGATCCCAGTATAATCACTCATTAAGATTCTCCCAAAATCCCAACGGAAAGGGGGTTCTAGAGCTTCAGAAGAAGATGAGAGAAGAGTGCAAACTCTAATAAAAAAGTGGAAGCAAGGAGAGGATTAGACTCACCCAGATCTTCAATCTGCAGTTGATGGCAATCAAAATGACCAAGTGACATGTATGAGTCAACTCTGCCTCAATCTGGGGCACGGTGTGGCCGGCACCACTCAAAGTGTCTCACTTTTCTTTGAAATGTACAACATTGTAAACGGAAACAACAACTGACATATAGAAAATAGATAAATGCATTCGAATTCTATTGACACATTAGGACAAGGATCCATGGGTCATTTTTTGACTTGTACGAGTCAACCCCGCCTCAATCTGAGGCACGGTGTGGCGGGTACCACTCAAAGTGTCTTTCTTTTTTTTAAATGGATACGCTTTTAAGTAAAAAAGAATTGGCATACAAAAAACAAACCAAACCCTTTCTGATTCTATTGATACTTTAGGAAAATGATCCATGGGTCATTTCTGACATGTACGAGTTAACCCCGCCTCAATATGAGGTTCAGTGTGGTTGGTACCACTCAAAGTGTCTCTCTTTCGTTTCAAAAGGACGTCATTTTTAGTGAATGCTACAACTGACATACAGAAAACCGATCAAAGGCATTCATATTTTTTAAAAACATTAGTACAATGATCCTTGGGTCATATGTGACACGTACGAGTCAACCCTGCCTCAATTCGAGAGCCTTTGTGGCTATCACCACTCAAACTATCTCACTTTTATATGAAATGGATAGGATTTTAAGTGAAAATAACAACTAGCATATGAAAAACTGACCAAACACATTCGTATTGTGTTGATGCTTTAGGAAAAAAATCTATGGGTAATTTGTGACATGTACGAGTCAACCTCGCCTCAATCTAAGGAGTGTTGTGGACGACACCACTCAAAATGTCGCTCTTTTGTTTAAAATGTACATCATTTCAAGTGAAAACAATAACTGACATATAGAAAACTGACCAAACGCATTCATATTCTGTTGAAACTTAACAAAAACAATCCATGGGTCATTTTTGACGTGTAAGTGTCTACCCCTCCTGAATCCAAGGTGCGGTGTGGCCGGAAACACTCAAAGTGTCTCACTTTTCATTGAAATGGACAACATTTTAAGTGAAAACAACTACTGACATACGGAAAACAAAACAAATGCATTCAAATTATGTTGATACATTTGGAAGAGGATTCATGGGTAATTTTTGACGTGTACGAGTTAACCCCGCCTCAATCTGAGGAATGGTTTGGCCGGTAGCACTCAAAGTGTCTTTCTTTTGTTTAAAGTGGATACGTTTTTATGTAAAAACAATTGGCATACAGAAAACTGACTGAACGACCTCGAAATGCCATGAAATCAGACGAAAACAATGGGTGGGTGAATTGTGAAATGGTCGGCTTGACGACACGTCAATCAGAGGTGTTTTTTGACCGTCGTGGCTGAAAACACAGTCCGCGTGTCGTAAATGACCAAAACATGCGTTTAACGGTCAAATGCATACCCAAAGACATCGGAATGGCTTGAAATCACACAAAACACCCTAATTATTATTTTGGAGGTGTACGAGGAGACGCCACATCATTCGGATGTCTGGTTTGCACAGCACGGCTGAATATTTGTTTTTTAGGTGTTTAGCGCACTTGAAAAGCTTGCGTGAGGTGGTTGAAACTGGATGAACAACCTCGGAATACCATGAAATCGGATGAAAACAAAGGTGTAGTGAATTTTAAAGTGTTCAGCCAGATGACACATCAATCGGAGGTTCCGTATGATTGCGGTGGACAAAAATGCACTCTGCATGTCGTAAATGGACAAAACATGAGTTTAACGGTCAAATGTATTCCGAACGACATCAGAATGACTTGAAATCACACGAAATACCCTAATTATTATTCTTGAGGTGTATGAGGAGACAACATGTCATTCGGATGTGCGGTATGTGCGGCACAGCTAAATATGTATTTTTTAGGTGTTTGGCGCGTTTGAAAAGCTTGCGTGGGGTGGTCTAAACCGGCCGAGCAACCTTGGAATTCCATAAAATTGGATGACAACAAAGGGTGGGTGAATTTAGAAATGGTTAGCTAGATTTCACATCAATCAGAGATGTCGTGTGACCGCGGTGGCTGAAAATGTACTCCGGGTGTCGTAAATGACCAAAACATGCGTTTAACGGTCAAATACATGTCGAACGACATCAGAATGACTTGAAATCACACGAAAACACCCTAATTATTATTCGTGAGGTGTAAAAGGATATGACATTCCATTTGGATGTGCGGTTTGTGCGGCATGAGTGAATATGTGTTTTTAGGTGTTTGGCGCGCTTGAAAATCTTGCGTGGGGTGGTCAAAACCGGGTGAACGTCCTCAGAATGCCATGAAATCGGACGACAACAAAGGGTGGGTGAATTGTGAAATAGTAGGCTATATGGAATGTCAATCGGAGGTGTTGTGTGACCACGCTATCCAAAAACGCAATTTTCGTGTCGTAAATGTCCAAAATATGCATTTAACGGTCAAATGCATGCCGAACGACATCAGAATGGATTGAAATCACACTAAAACACCCTAATTATTATTTGTGAGGTGTAAGAGGAGACTAAACATCATTCGGACATGCAGTTTGCATGTCATGGTTGAATATGTGTTTTTTAGGTGTTTGGCGCGTTTGAAAAGTGTACGTACGGTGGTCGAAACCGGCCGAACGAACTTGGAATGCCATGAAATCAGACGGCAACAAAGGGTGTGTGAATTGTAAAATTTTCGGTGAGACGGTACATTAATCAGAGGTGTTGTGTGACCACGCTGGCCGAAAATGCACTTCGTGTGTCGTAAAAGGCCAAAACATGCGTTTAATGGTCAAATACATGCCGAAGGACATCAGAATGACTTGAAATCACACTAAAACATCCTAATTATTATTTTTGAGGTGTACGACGTGACGACACGTAATTCGGATGCACGATTTTCATGTCACGACTGAATATGTGTTTTTAGGTGTTTGGCGTACTTGAAAAGCTTGCATGGGGTGGTCTAAACTGGCCAAATGACCTCTGAATGCCATGAAATTGGACAACATCAAAGGGTGGGTGAGTTGTGAAATGTTCATCTAGACGACACGTCAATCGGAGGTGTTGTGTGACCACGCAGACCGAAAACGCACTCTGCATGTCGTAAATGGCCAAAACATGCGTTTAACGGTCAAATGCATGACCAATGACATTAGAATGACTTGAAATCATAAAAACCACCCAAATTATTATTTTTGAGGTGTACGAGGATACGAAACGTCATTCGAACGCACGGTTTGCGCGGCATAGTTGAATATGCATTTTTAGGTGTTCAGTGCGCTTGAAAAGCATGTGTGGGGTGGTTGAAACTGGCCGAACAACCTTGGAATGCCATGAAATCAGACAAAAACAAAGGGTTGGTGAATTGTGAAATGGTCGGGTAGACGACACATCAATCAGAGGTGTCGTGTGACCAAGCTAGCTGAAAACACACTCTGCATGTCATAAATGGACAAAACATGTGTTTTATGGTCAAATGCATGTCGAACATCATTGGAATGACTTGAAATCACACAAAAACACCCTAATTATTATTCTAGAGGTGTATGAGAACGACCTTGGAATGCCATGAAATCGGACGACAAGAAAGTTTCGGTGAATTTTGAAATGGTTGTCTAGACGGCATGTTAATTGGAGGTGCTGTGTGACTACGCTTGCCGAAAACGCACTCCGCATGTCGTAAATGGACAAAACATGTGTTTAACGGTCAAATGCATGCTGAACGACATCATAATGACTTAAAATAACACGAAAAAACCATAATTATTATTCTTGTGTTGTATGAGAAGACAGAACGTCATTCGGACGCACGGTTTATGCAGCACAGTTGAATATGTGTTTTTTAGGTGGTTGGCGCGCTTGAAAAGCATGCGTGGGGTAGTCAAAACTAGCCGAATGACCTCAGAATGCCATGAAATCGGACGAAAACAAATGGTGGGCGAATTGTAAAATGGTCGGCTCAACGGTATGTCAATCGGAGGTGTCTTGTGATCGTGATGGCCAAAAATGCACTCTGCGTGTCGTAAATGGCCAAAACATGCATTTAACGGTCAATTGCATGCCGAACGACATTGGTATAACTTGAAATCACACAAAAACACCCTAATTATTATTCATGAGGTGTAGGAGGAGACGACACATCATTCGGATGTGCAATTTGCGTGACACGGCTGGATATGTGTTTTCTAGGTGTTCAACTCGCTTGAAAAGCGTGCACAGGGTGGTTGAAACTGGACGAACAACCTCAGAATGCCATTAAATCGGATGACAACAAAGGGTGGGTGAATTTTAAAATGTTCGGCCAGACGACACGTCAATTAGAGGTGTCGTGTGACCGCGGTGGCCCGAAACGCACCTCACGTGTGGTAAATGGCCAAAACATGCGTTTAATGGTCAAATGCATGCCGAACGACATCAGAATGACTTGAAATCACACAATAACACCCTAATTATTATTCGTGAGTTGTACGTGGAGACATCACGTCATTCGGACACGCGGTTTTCATGGCACGGGTGAATATGTCTTTTTTTATGTTTTCAGTGCGCTGGAAAAGTGTGCATGGGGTGGTCTAAATTGGCCGAATGACCTCATAATGCCATGAAATCAGAAAACAACAAAGGGTGGGTGCATTTTGAAATGCTTAGCTAGATAGTATGTCAATTAGAGGTGTCGTGTGACCGTCGTGGCCGAAAATGCACTTTGTGTGTCGTAAATGGCCAAAACATGCGTTAAACGGTCAAATGCATGCCGAATGACATCAGAATGACTAGAAATCACACAAAAACACCCTAATTATTATTCGTGAGGTGTGTGAGGAGACTTCACATCATTCATACATGCGGTTTGCGTGGCATAGATGAATTTTTTTTAGGTGTTTGGCACGCTTCAAAAGCGTGCGTGGGGTGGTCGAAACCGGCCAAACGACCTCGGAATTCCATGAAATCAGACGACAAAAAAGGGTGGGTGAATTTTAAAATGGTCGGCAGGACGGTACATCAATCGAAGGTGTCGTGTGATCACGGTGGCTGAAAACGCACTCCGCGTGTCGTAAATGGCCAAAACATGCGTTTAACGGTCAAATTAATGCCCAAGGACATCAGAATGTCTTGAAATCACATGAAAACACCCTAATTATTATTGGTGAGGTGTACGAGTAGACGACACATCATTCAGACTTGCGGTTTGCACAACACGACTGAATGTGTGTGTTTTTTTGGCGCGCTTGAAAAGCGTGCGTGGGGTGGTCGAAACAGGCCGAACGACCTCGGAATGCCATGAAATCGGATGACAAAAAAGGGTGAGTGAATTGTGAAATGGTCGTCCAAGCGGCATGTCAATCGAAGGTGTCGTGTGACCGGGGTGGGCGAAAAAGTACCCCGCATGTCGTAAATGTTCAAAACATGCATTTAACAGTCAAATGCAAGGCGAACGACATCGGAATGACTTGAAATCACACGAAAACACCCTAATTATTATTCATGAGGTTAACGATGAGACGACACATCATTCGGATGCGCGTTTTGCGCGACACAACTGAATATGTATTTTTTAGGTGTTTGGCGCGCTTGAAAAGATTGTGTGGGGTGGTCTAAACTAACCAAACGACCTCATAATTCCATGAAATTGGACAACAACAAATGGTGGGTGAATTTTAAAATGGTCAGCCAGAAGACACGTCAATCAGAGGTTTCGTGTGACTGTGTTGGCCGAAAACGCACTCTGCGTGTCGTAAATGGCCAAAACATGCGTTTAATGGTAAAATGCATGTTGAACGACATCAGAATGACTTTAAATCAAACTAAAACACCCTAATTTTTTTTTTTGAGTTTTACGAAGTGACGTAACGTCATTAGGATGCGCGGTTTGCACAGAACGGCTGAATATGTGTTTTTTAGGTGTTCGGCGTGATTGAAAAGCGTGCGTGGGGTGGTCCAAACCGGACGAACAACCTCAGAATGACATGAAATTGGAAAAAAACAAATTGTGGATGAATTTTGAAGTGGATGGCTAGACGGAACGTCAATCGGAGGTTTCGTGTGACCGCGCTAGTCGAAAACGCACTCTGCTTGTCGTAAATGGCCAAAACATGTGTTTAATGATAAAATGCAATCCTAACACCATCGGAATGACTTGAAATCACACAAAAACACCCTAATTATTATTCATGAGGTTTACAAGGATAATGCACGTCATTCGGATGGGTGGTTTGCATGACACGGCTGAATATGTGTTTTTTAGGTGTTCATCAGGCTTGAAAAGCATGCGTGGGGTGGTCAAAACAGGCCGAACGACCTCGGAATTCCATGAAATCAGAAAACAACAAAGGGTGGGTGAATTATGAAATGGTTAGCCAGACAGCATGTCAATCATAGGTGTTGTGTGACTACGGTGGCCGAAAACGCACTCTGCGTGTCGTAAATGGCCAATACATGCATTTAACGGTCAAATGCATGCTGAAAGACATCATAATGACTTGAAATCACATGAAAACACGATAATAATTATTCGTGAGGTGTACAAATATAAAACAAAACATTCGGATGCGTTTTTTGCACAGCACGACTGAATATTTGTTTTTTAGGTGTTTGGCGCGCTTGAAAAGCGTGCATAGGGTGGTCGAAACCGGACGAACGACCTCGGAATGGCACAAAATCAGAAGAAAACAAAGTTTGGGTGAATTTTAAAATGTCCAGGTATATGGTACGTCAATCGGAGGTGTCGTGTGACCGTGTTGGCCGAAAACACACTCCCCGTGTCGTAAATGGCCAGAACATGCGTTTAACAGTCAAATGAATGCCAGACGACATCAAAATGACTTAAAATCACACCAAAATAGCCTAATTATTATTTGTGAGGTGTACGAGGAGACAACACGTCATTAGGATGTGCAGTTTGTGCGGAACTATTGAATATGTGTTTTTTAGGTGTTTGGGGCGCTTGAAAAGCGTGCGTGGGGTGGTCGAAACCGGGCGAACGACCTCGAAATGCCATTAAATCGGATGACAACAAAGGGTGGGTGATGTGTGAAATGGTCGGCCAGATGGCATGTTAATCATAGGTTTCGTGTGACCACGCTAGCCGAAAACGCACTCCACATGTCGTAAATGGACAAAATATGCGTTTAACAGTCAAATGTATGTCGAACAACATCGGAATGACTTGAAATCACACAAAACACCCTAATTATTATTTGTGAGGTGTATGAGGAGAAGACATGTCATTCAGATGTGTGGTTTGCGCAGCATGACTGAAGATGTTTTTTATGTGTTTTTTGTGCTTGAAAATCATGTGTGGGGTGGTCGACACTGGCTGAACGACCTCATAATGCCATGAAATTGGACGAAAACAAAGGTTTGGGGAATTGGGAAATGGTCAGCCAGACTGCACGTCAATCGGAGGTGTCGTGTGACCGCGATGGTTGTAAACGCACTATGCATGTCGTAAATGGCCAAAACATGCGTTTAGTGGTCAAATGCATGCCGAACGACATCGTAATTACTTTAAATCACACTAAAACACCCTAATTATTATTCGTCAAGTGTACGAGGAGACGAAACATCTTTCAGATGCGCGGTTTGCACGACACGGCTGAATATGTGTTTTTTAGGTGTTTGGCTCTCTTAAAAAGTGTGTGTGGGGTGGTCGCAACCGGCCCAATGACCTCAAAATGCCATGGAATCGGATTACAACAAAGGGTGGGTGAATTTTGAAATGTTCGATCAGACGGCCTGTCAATCGGAGGTGTCGTGTGACAGTGGTGGCCGAAAATGCACTCAGCGTGTCGTAAATGGCCAAAACTTGCGTTTAACGGTCAAATGCATGCCGAATGACATATGAATGACTTGAAATCACACAGAAACACCCTAATTATGTTTCGTGAGGTGTAATAGGAGAAAACATGTCATTCAGAGGTGCGGTTTGTGTGGCACGACTGAATATGTGTTTGTAGGTGTTTGTCACGCTTGAAAAGCATGCGTGGGGTGGTCAAAACCTTCCAAACGACCTCAGAATGCCATGAAATCAGACGAAAACAAAGTGTGGGTGAATTTTGAAATGGTCAGATAGGCGGCACATCAATCAGAGGTTTCATGTGACCGCGCTGTCCGAAAACGCACTCCACGTGTCGTAAATGGCCAAAACATGCGTTTAACGGTCAAATGCATGCCGAATGTCATCAGAATGACTTGAAATCACACAGAAACACCCTAATTATTATTAGTGAGGTTTACTAGGATACAGAACGTCATTCAGACGCATGGTTTTCATGTCTCGACTGAATATGTGTTTTTTAGGTGTTTGGCGCGTTTGAAAAGCGTGCATGGCGTGGTCAAAACCAGTCGAACGACCTCAGAATGACATTAAATTGGACTATAAAGGTTGGGTGAATTTTGAAATGGACTTCTAGAAGACACGTCAATCTGAGGTGTCATGTGACCGTACTGGCCGAAAACACACTCTACATGTCGTAAATGGCCAAAACATGCGTTTAATGGTCAAATGCATGTCGAACGACATCAGAATGACTATAAATCACACAAAAACACCCTAATTATTATTCTTGAGGTGTATGAGGAGACTACACATCATTCAGACGTGTGGTTTGCGTGGCATAGATGAATATTTTTTTAGGTGTTTGGAATTCTTGAAAAGCATGTGTGGGGTGGTTGAAACCGGCCAAATAACCTCGGAATGCCATGAAATCGGAGGACAACAAAGGGTGGGTGAATTTTAAAATGGTCGGCTAAGCGGCACATCAATCGAAGGTGTCGTGTGATCGTGGTGGCCGAAAATGCACTTCGCGTGTCGTAAATGGACAAAACGTGCGTTTAACGGTCAAATGCATGCCGAACGACATCAGAATGACTTGAAATCCTACAAAAACACCCTATTTGTTATTCATGAGGTGTAAGAGGAGACGACACATCATTCAGACGTGCGGTTTGCGCGACACATCTGAATATGTGTTTTTTAAGTGTTTGGAATGTGTGTGGGGTGGTCAAAACTGGCTGAAGGACCTCGAAATTCCATGAAAACGGACAAAAACAAAGGGTGGGTGAATTGTAAAATGGTCATCTAGACGGTACATCAATCAGAGGTGTCGTGTGACGGCACTGGCTGAAAATGCACTCTGCGTGTCGTAAATGGAAAAAACATTCGTTTAAAGGTCAAATGCATGGCGAAGGACATAGCAATGACTTGAAATCACACGAAAACACCCTAATTATTATTCTTGAGGTGTACAAGGAGAAAGGACGTCATTCGGACGCACAAGTAGCGTGGCACTGCTGAATATGTGATTTTTAGGTGTTTGGCGCATTTGAAAAGTGTGTGTGGGGTGGTCAAAACTGGCCAAACAACCTCGGAATTCCATGAAATCAGACGACAAAAATGTTGGGTGAATTGTAAAATGTTCATCCAGACGGCACATCAATAGGAGGTTTCGTGTGACCGCACTGTCCGAAAACGCACTCCACATGTCGTAAATGGAAAAAACAGTGGGTTCTAGGTCCAAACCAATGCCCCTTTGTGAACCCAATACCAATGACGGAATTGAATATTCATACCCACTACCCATGATGGGGATTCATCTCACATCACACCCAGGAGAGAAAATCACAATTAGCCACATACCCCCTTATTCTAATTGTAAAATCTATAGAAAACATGTTGGCTATTCTGGTAACCCATCTCATATGTCAAGATTCACTAATGTTTTCGACTAACACATTATGAACCATTTATATATGGATACAAAATCATTAGAGGAATATAAACATCCCATGTGCTTCCTATAACTCATCCTAGGTCTAAGAACATAGAACTACCATTGTCTATCTTATGGGTATCATGATCGTTGCCACTCTACCCATGTTTTTCTGTTGGTTTTAAGATACTCAACCTAAGACCATGACTAAACATCCCTTGTGCTTCCTATAACATGTATGTTTTTTCCCTCACACCTGGACACCCCCACCCCACGCCCCCCCCCCCCAACCCCTTGTATGTCATATTTTATATGTGTTTTATATAATTCAGAATTTTGTAGGCAACATAATTAATTATATTTATGTTATTGATTCATAATTCAGAACTCATTACATAATTCATTCTTCATGTATTCAATTGAGAATTCAATTATGAATTCTATATTTCATAGGGTAATTGGGATCATATACATGATTATAATTGTGGTAAATTCCATGGTTATAGTAGTATCCTGTTTTAAGTGATTTTGTGTGCTATATTAGGTGTTTTTGTTGCTGTTAAGAGTGTACGAAGATGTGTAGTTGAGTGTGTAGTGGAGGATTTTAGGTTCTGTCAAATTCTAGTAATACACTATACCAACAGTTTACTAAACCGTTGGTATAGTGTTGTACATATTTTTACCAACGGTTTTAGTAAACCGTTGGTAAAACATTGAAATACTCCAGTAATGCCAACGGTTTGTAAAACCGTTGGCAATACTCTTTACAAACCGCCTTCCCAACAGTTTTAGTAAACTGTTTTATAGTGTTGTATTCCTCCAAAAATGCCAACGGTTTATAAAACTATTGGAAATACTCTTTACAAACCTCATTTCCCAATGGTTTTACAAAAACTATTGGTAATGACTGCCACACCTTACTTGCCAATGGTTTTCCAAACCGTTGGTATATTGTATACCAACGGTTTGGCAGCCTTTACCAATGGTTTGAAACCGTTGGTAAAGGCTTAATTTCCAGTAGTGGGAATTTTTATAATTTACAAGGTGATGGTTGGGATTAAAGTTGAATATATAGGCATCACCATGTATCTCATTAAAATGAAAATAAACATACATGTATTGGATAAATTCCCTATGAAAATTTGATTTGTGAATAGCTAAAAG
This sequence comes from Viscum album, assembly GCA_963277665.1. NCBI lineage: Eukaryota > Viridiplantae > Streptophyta > Magnoliopsida > Santalales > Viscaceae > Viscum > Viscum album. Next base: position 1,691,113,668 of record OY728135.1, on the reverse strand, counting down.
GGGGAGGGTTTTATTTTAATAAAATTGGGTTGGGCCTAAGATTGGAGATATGGGCGACACTATGTATCTCATAGGGATGAGAATCAAGCCACACGTAGTTCTTACAGAATTCCCTATACAGGTTGGATTCATACACATATGGACTAAAGGTGTTTTTATGTCATGGCTAGGCCCATTATTAGAGATCTAGGTGTCTCTACATATCCTGTTGAAATTAGAATCATGTCAAACATAGTTCTTGAAAAAATCATTCCCTACACCAATTGAGTTTGATGTGAGAGACGAGGTCTGTAACAACCCAAAGTTTGTTTTTGAAAATTTCCTTATTATATTGATAAAAACACAACATAATGAACTACTAAGTGATAAGTGACCTTTAAACATAAGTTTGTCACTTCTGTGTTTGAATTTCGAAAATTCGACATACACGGTTGTGTTCAAGATGATTTTTTAAGTCTAATGAAACAAAAATAATTTTTGGTGAATAGTGACCTACCCTTATGACTAGTAACATACCCTTATGAATAGTAATATGACCCTTATGAATAGTAAATCATCCAACATAAGAGTAACATTGCCTACAAATAATAAAATAAAATTTATACATCTTAGAAAGTGACAATTTGACCTTAGTAAACGTTTGGTATTTTGTAAGTCATAAATACTTAATTATAATTAATTAATTAATTTAAAATAAAATTTATTTCCCTAAAATATATTCATAAATTATTGAATCCATGTCTTATAGTTTTTAGATAATTTTATAAGACCCTACGTAATTTTTGAAAGCACTATAAAATCAGTTTTCATCTTAAAAACTGTTTTTTAAGTAAATTACGATTTTAATTAAATATTAAATTAAAAATATTTAGAAAATTATTTTTGAAAAATGGACTTTATTTTTTGATTTTACACTTCAAAAAAATGTTGGGGTAGATTTTTGGTATTTTTCTGAGATACTTGAATTTTTTATGAATAGTGAAATATCGTAATTTACAAAATAAGCTAAATAAGCTAATTATAGGGTCATGTGTGATGTTCTGCTGATGTAAGCCCACATGGTTCGGGATTACATTATAAAATTACTATTATTTGTCATTAAATACTGACTATTCCTTGTCTTGTGGGAAAATAATAAACTAATGAATTTTATATTAAAGAAACCCCTCTCCCCTCCACTATAAAAGCCACCCTTCACACCCTCATTTCCTCACACCTCTAAAGCTCCAAGACTTCTCTAAACTCTGCCCAAACACCTTCCCTATACCCTCCCCCACGTCCAAGATCTGCTGGTCTCATCAAAATACCAAGCTTAGGCCCGTAAGGAGTTTCTCAAGAGAAGGATTCAAGAGGTAATTTCTCTCCCTCTTCTCCTTTAATTTCCTTTCAAGTTCAAGTTCATTTCTTGATCTCTCCCCACTTATCTTCATCCAAATTGTAATGCAACTCTATGATTATAAATATACTGTAATTTTATGATTCTAATAGTATATTATATCATCCAACCCCTTTTCCCTCTTCCTTTTATTTTATTAAATAGAACGTTGTTCGTGAGGTGTTGATTTATCACCTTCAAGAACAACATGCTTTCTTCTTCCATTCCTACCTTCAGATCTGGTCATGAAACCATTTTTATGGGTGAAACAGAATATATTATATTTATTATGTTCTATTTAATGTTCTAGAAATAACCTATGTCCATATTAGTAATTGATAATTTAAAACAAGTTCATTGTGATCCAAAAACCGCCCAAATTGACCCAAATAACCATCATTTAATTATTATCTAATGATTGATCCAAATGTATATAATATAATTCATTATAAATTAATTCAAGATCCTGTAATATCATTAATAATATTTAATATCATTTCTTTATGTTTACTCATGTTCTACCAAAACTTCAAGTTAAGTATACAAGTGAACCACCCAAGAAAAACCATAAAAACAAACATCCCTGAACAATGTTTTTAAACTCTATAAGTCATCAAAAGGACCATAATATGACATAATGAAACAATAATTAACCCTATTAATGTACACATGGTTTTGGAATTCTAATTAATTAATATAATGTCATTATACAGTACATTAAAGAGAAGGAATCATTCGGGTACAAGGTTAGGGGAAATCTTGATCCCAATTTTCTTCCTTCGGGTTCTCCCTATTTCACTCCATTTTGATATGGTTACTCCTTAAAAATCATTTGTTAATCATTTTCATTACTTTTATGGGATATAAATTTTTTATAATGAAGTTTATTTCAATCCAAATGTTTTCCAAAAGAACTCGTCTTTTAAGAACTCAACTTTTACCTCTCATTCAAGGTTGATGGTTCTTGTATCAATTATGTTGTTCCCTCATTCTTTTGGGATCCCAAAGCTTATGAATGTATTCTTATGAGATGAAACCCATTCCTTACCATGGGTTATTTATTTCTATTATTGATATATGTTCTATGTGGCATTCATGATAATGATAATGTTATGATGTGACGGGTGCGCCTGGAATTATATAGCGCAATATGAATGATTGAATGTGACGGGTGCGCCCGGAATTATACAGCGCACTAATGCATTGCGTAAAGTGATTAATATCATGAGTAAATGTGAAATTATGTGTGAACAATATGCTATCTTGGTTCACAAGTATGAGTTGTAGTTATCCACTAAGACATGATGTTTCATTTTTATGCATTGCCACATTTCAAGTCTTTTATTTATGCTCATATAATGTTCATTAACTTTTGTATATGTCATGATTATGCTCACCCCATGCTATATTGTTCTTATCTATCCTCTTATTGGGCTTCTATATCACACCTATTTATGTTTATCCTAAGGTGGCTACATGTACTAAGGAGAGGACAGGTTCCAATAAGAAGCTAGAGAAGAAGAAATTAAAGAAATGTTTATGCTAGATGTTGTATTTGTTATGGGTTGTCCTAGTTTTCCCAAGAAACTAAGCCTTTAGATCCTCTTTGTGTAATAATATTATGTTTTTTATCTTTGAAATGATGTAATAGTAATGTAAGAAAAGGTCGGTTCACTATAGTTGGTATGAGAGGCAAGGTTTAGTTAATTTGGGAATTCAGATTAGTGAACCCTAGAGGAAACCTAAAGCATGATACTAAGTACAAATATGCACACAAGAATATTTTCATAGGGATCCCATATGTTATGTTTTTGGTAAATTTTTTAAATGAATAAGTTATTCATGACTTTTTTACTTATGATTTCTTCCAACCTTTTCTATTTTAGAAAATGGTGGGAACTCGGAGAAATCAGGCCAATAACTCGTGCGAGGGCCAATGCAACGATTACCCGAACAGCATCCCCATTGATTTGGGAGGTGGAGTTTAAAACTTCATGGTGATTCTTAAACAGTTATCACAGGTTATGAACAATAACCATAATAATGGGGAACGTTCTCTTTCACCAAAGAGGGAGAAACTGGATATCAAATGTTTTATGCGGCAACGACCACCGACATTTAGTGGATCTTCCAATCCACTAGTTGTGGAACATTGGGTTAACTCCATGGAGAAGATCGTTTCTTCTCTTCACTATTCCGAGACAAAGAAGGTGACCCCAGACATTTATTATCTCTATGGAGAAGCTGATCAATGGTGGGATTTGATTAAGAACACCAAGGTAAGGGAGGAAATTGAAGATATAGAATGGGAAGACATTAAGATAATGTTTCTTAATAAGTATTTCCCACGAACACTTCGCACGAAGATGGAGAGAGAATTCATAGAATCAAGAAAAAATAAGGAGAATCTGTCACAATCTATGATGAAAATTTCACAAGGCTCGCAAGGTATTATTCGGTTTTTGTTATCAACAATGATAGCAAAAAAGATATATTCTTTAGTGGATTAAAACCACACCTTCAAAAGGCTCTCGAAATTCGAGACTTTGGGAGTTATGAAGAAGTTATTCGGTGTGCTCTCAAAGTGGATATGGAGTTTGGGGAATGGTCCCATGGATATGGTTATAAGAAAAGAAATATAGAGTTTTAAGGTGGTGTATCTAATAAAAAAGCTGGGAAGAAAAATCAACGACCCACATGTCAAAAATGTGGGAAGTTGCACCATGGGAACTACCTCAAAGGTTCGGGGAAATGCTTCAAGTGTGGGAAAGAAGGACACCATGTTCTTGAGTTTCGAAAAGACATGAAAAGGAAGGAGAATGTAGCTGATTAATGGAGAGAACCACTCATGGTTAAATGCTACAGCTGTAAGGAGCTAGGGCGTTATGAAAACCAGTGCACTACACCTTGAGCTCTCGAGGGTAATCAGCGTCAGTAGCCACCAAATCCAAAGGAAAAAAGGGAAGTCTTATGCCATCTCTACTATTGGGGTGGAGCATGATAATGAAGTCGTACAAGGTACACTTCCTATTCACTCAAGAATGTCAAAAGTCTTATTTGGATTCTGGTTCTACACATTTTTTATATCTTCCATGTTTGATAGAACTATAGAATCGCAGCCTCGAAACCTTGAAGTAGATATATCTGTAAAAAACACCAATTTGTGCAATCATTTCAACCCAAGTATTTAACTCTTATCCTATTGGCATATGTGGGAAGATTCTTCCATCAAATATCGTAATACTTCCCTTGGTGGAATTCAATGCTATAATGGGAATGGATTGGCTCTCGTTATATAGATCACATATCAACTGTTGGGAATAGGAAATATCTTTTCATATTCCGAACCATCCCATGCTCCTCTACAAGTGCAAAGAAGATCATGAATCTCCTTTGAAAAATAATTCAATGGTGTGGGTGTTGATTCCCTATGAAGAAGCATACCTCGCCCAAATGGTTGAGTCGAAGGAAAGTTCCAACCTTGAGGAAATGCCCATTGTGAGGGAATACGGCGATGTATTTCTCGAAGAGTTACCCGGAATTCCCCCGGATCGTGGGGTTGAATTCTCAATTGAACTCCTACCTGGAGCTACTCCTATCTCAAAGTTTCCCTATAGAATGGCTCATATTGAACTGGAGGAGTTAAATAATCACCTGCAAGAGAATTTGGACAAAGGGTTCATATGACCTAGTGCATCACCTTGGGGTGTGCTAGTTCTCTTTGTGACGAAGAAGGATGGAACAATTCGGCTATGTATCGATTATCGGGAACTCAACAAGATCACCATAAAGAACAAGTATCCGCTCCCAAGGATTGATGACTTTTTCGACCAGTTAAGAGGATCTCAATACTTCTCAAATATGGATCTTCATTCTGGATATCATCAGGTAAAGTTGAAGAAGGAATATATTCAGAAGACTGCCTTCCGAACAAGGTATGGGCAATATGAGTTTTTGTTGATGCCCTCCGGACTTACTAATTCCCCTGAAATTTTCATGGATTTGATTAATAGAGTCTTTAGACATTACCTAGATAAATTTGTGGTAGTTTTTATCGATGATATTCTCAACTACTCCAAGAGAAAGGAGGAACATGAAGAACATCTAAGACATGTGTTGGAGACATTGAGAAAGGAGAAGTTGTACGCAAAGTTAATCAAGTGTGACTTTTGGATGAATCAAGTCACATTCTTGGGACATGTGATCACAAGTGATGGAATTTCTGTGGATCCTTCAAAAAAGAAGGTGATTGAGGAAGGCCCAGGCCCTCTAGTGTCATGGAAATCCTTAGTTTTCTTGGATTAGTTGGGTATTACCGATGTTTTTTGAGAAACTTCTCACGATTGTCAAGCCCGCTAACTATGTTAATAAGGAAAGGGGTAAAGTATTTCTATACAGAAGAATGTGAGGGAAGATTCAAGGAGCTAAAGAGAGAAGGCTGATTACTGCACCTGTACTCACACTGCCGAAAAGTGGAGAATGTTTTGTGATATACAATTATGCTTCAAAGAGAGGCTTGGGTTGTGTACTAATGCAAAATGACAATGTGATAGCCTACACCTCATGACAGTTGAAGATCCATGAGCAGAATGACCTGACACATGATCTAGAGCTGGCAGCTGTGATTTTTGCCTTGAAAATCTGGCAGCACTACCTTTATGGCGAGAAGTGTGACATATACACTGACCACAAAAGCCTAAAGTATATATTCACACAAAAGGAGGTCAACATGCATTAAAGGAGATGGTTTGAGCTAATCAAGGATTACGATTTCTCTATTCACTATCATTGTGGAAAGGCGAACAAGGTAGATAATGTTCTAAGTAGAAAAGAACCTACTACTCTATCCATGTTGCAGACTGAGAAAGACCCTATCTTCATGGATATGAGAAGGATGGATTTTTAAATCATAACGGCAGGGGATAGATCCTACCTTGCCCAAATGATTTATCAACCATACATCCATGAGAATATTAAGGAAGCAAAAAAGGGATGATGTTGAGATACAATAGAGGGTGAATGTAGTAAATGAAGGGAAGCTGCACGAGTTCCATATCGACGATGATGGTGTGATTCAATTTGGAACGCAACTTTGTGTGCCTTCATCACCCGGGATAAAGAATGAGCTATTGGACAATGCACATAGCTCAACATTCTTTATCCATCCTGGGAGTACCAAGATGTACCGTGATCTCCGGGAACACTTCTGGTGGGATAACATGAAGAAGGAGATTGTGGAATATATATCAAGGTGCTTGGTATGTCAGTAAGTTAAAGCTGAGCGACAAAAGTCCAAAGATATGATGCAGCCATTGCCTATACCCATGTGGAAATGGGAAAATGTTACTATGGAATTTGTCACGGGTCTCACGAATACGTCAAAGGGAAATAATGCGATATGGGTTGTGGTTGAATGACTCACCAAGACTGCCCACTTTATCGCTATTCGGGAAAACCTCTCACTTGAACAACTTGAAAAGATATATGTGAAGGAAGTGGTGAGATTGGACGGTGTTCCACTCTCAATTTTCTCTGACTGTGATCCAAGGTTCAAATCTAAATTTTGGAGGAGCCTTCAACATGCTTTGAGTACTGAATTAAATTTCAGCAAGGCCGATCACCCCCAAACTGATGGCCAGTCTGAAAGGACTATTCAAACGCTTGAATATATTCTATGATCCTACTCTATTGAATTAAAAGTTTGTTGGGATCAGCATCTCCCATTGGTTGAGTTCTCATACAACAATAGCTTCCACTCGGGTATTCATATGGATCCATATGAAGATCTGTATGGAAAGCAATGTAGAACTCTAAACTGTTGGGATGAAGTTTGAGAAAGAAAGCTACTTGGACTCGATCTTGTTCAAGAAATGACAGAGACGATTAAATTCATCCAGAAACACATCAAAGCTACTCAAAGTCAGAAAAAGAGATTTGGTGACAACCGTCAAAGGGATTTGGAGTTCGAAATTGGAGAAAAATTCTTCCTTCGAATATCTCCATGAGAGAGTGTCATGCGATTTGGGAAGAAAGGGAAGCTAAGCCCAAGGTATATTGGACCATTTGAGATCCCTGACCGCATAGGATTTGTGGCCTATCATCTTGCACTTCCACAGAATATGGCTCAAGTTCATGATGTGTTTCATGTATCACTACTGAGGAAGTACATACCAGACCTCTCACATGTACTAAACTCAGAGGTGGTGCACCTGGAAGATGATCTCTCCTATGAGGAGAAGATAGTAAAATTTCAGGATCTAATAGATAAGGTTCTACACAACAATACAACTCATCTTTTCAAAGTGTTTTGGAGGAACCATAAGTTCGAAGAAGCAACTTGGGAGCCAGAAGAGGAAATGAAGGATAGGTACCCTCACCTGTTTGAGTAAAGTAAAATTTTGGGGTCGAAATTTATTAAGGGTGATGAATGTAACGACCCAATGTTTTTTATGGAAATTCCATTATTATTTTTATGAAAACACAACATAATGAACTGCTAAGTGATAATTTTACTTTAAACATATGTTTGTCACTTCTGTGTTTGGAATTTCTAAAATTCAACATACACGGTTGTGTTCAAGATGATTTTATGAGACTAATGAAACAAAAATAATTTTTGGTGAATAGTGACCTACCCTTATGAATAGTAACATACCCTTATGAATAGTATTATGACCCTTATGAATAGTAAATCATCCGACATAAGAGTAACATTACCTATGAATAATAAAATAAAATTTAGACATCTTAGAAAGTGACAATTTGACCTTAGTAAACGTTTTGGTATTTTGTAAGTCAAAAATAATTAATTATAATTAATTTATTAATTTAAAAGAAAATTTATTTCCCTAAAATGTATTCATAATTTATTGAATCCAGGCCCTATAGTTTTTAGATAATTTTATAAGACCCTATGTAATTTTTGAAAGCACTATAAAATCAGTTTTAATCTTAAAAACTGTTTTTAAGTAAATAATGATTTTAATTAAATATTAAATTAATAATATTTAGAAAATTATTTTTGAAAAATGGAATTCATTTTTGGATTCTACCCGTCGAAAAAAAATTTGGGGTAAATATTTGGGATTTTTCTGAGAGACATGATTTTTTTATGAATAGTGAAATACACTAATTTATAAAATAAACTAACTATAGGGTCATGTGTGATGTTCTGCTGATGTAAGCCCACTTGGTTCTGGATTACATTATAAAATTACTATTATTGGTCGTTCAAAACTCACTATTCCTTTTCTTGTGGGTAAATAATAAACTAATGAATTTTATATTAAGGAAACCCCTCTCCCCTCCACTATAAAAGCCACCCTTCACACCCTCATTTCCTCACACCTCTCAAGCTCCAATACATCACTAAACTCTACCCAAACACCTTCCCTATCCCCTCCCCCACGTCCAAGAGATGTTGGTCTCAACAAAAGACCTAGCTTAGGCCCTTAAGGAGGTTCTCAAGAGAAGGATTCAAGAGGTAATTTCCCTCCCTCTTCTCCTTTAATTTCCTTTCAAGTTCAAGTTCATTTATTGATCTCTCCCCACCTATCTTCATCCAAATTATATTGTAACTCCTGTATTATACATATAATGTAACTGTATGATTATAATGGTATATTATATAATCCAACCCCCTTTTCATCTTCCTTTTATTTTATTAAATAGAACGTTGTTCGTGAGGTGTTAATTTATCACCTTCAAGAAAGACACACATTCTTCTTCCATTCCTACCTTCAGATCTGGTCACAAAACCATTTTTATGGTCTAACCAGAATATCTTTTATTTATTATGTTATATTTAATTTTTTTTAAATAACATTTGGCCATATTACTAAGTGATAAGTTAAAACAAGTTCATTGTGATCAAAAAACCGCCCAAATTGCCCCAAATAACCATCATTTAATTGTTATCTAATGATTCATCCACATGGATCTAATATAATTAATTATAAAATAATTAAAGCTCCTGTAATATCATTAATAACATGTAATATCATTTCTGTATGTTTACTCATGTTCTACCCAAACTTCAATTTAAGAATACAAGTGAACCACCCAAGAAAAACCATAAAAACAAACATCCCCGAACAATGTTTTTAAACTCTATAAGTCATACAAAGGAACATAATATGACATAATGAAACCAGAATGAACCCAATTAATGTACACATGGTTCTATATTTCTAATTATTGAATATAATGTCATTATACAGGACAATAAAGAGAAGGAAGCATTCAGGTACAAGGTAAGGGGAAATCTCGAACCCAATTTTCTTCCTTCAGGTTCTCCCTCTTTCACTTCATTTTGATATGGTTACTCCATAAATATCATTTTTTCATCATTTTATTTCCTTTTCTAGGATATAAATGTTTTCTAATGATGTTTATGTCAATCCAAATGTTTTCCAAAAGCACTCTTCTTTTAAGAACTCAACTTTTACCACTCATTCATGGATGATGGTTCTTGTATCAATTATGTTGTTCCCTCTTTGTTTTGAGAACCCAAAGCTTATGAATGTATTCTTATGAGACGAAACCCATTACTTACCATGGGTTCGTTATTTCCATTATTGATATATGTTCTATGTGGCATTCATGATAACGATAATGTTATGAGGTGACAGGTGCGCCTGGAATTATATAGCGCAATATGAATGATTGAATGTGACGGGTGCGCCCGAAATTATACAGCGCTCCAATGCATTGGGTAAAGTGATTAATCTCATGAGTAAATGTGAAATTATGTGTGAACAAGATGCTATCTTGGTTCACAAGTATGAGTGGTAGTTATCCACTAAGACATGATGTTTCATTTTTATGCATTGCCACATTTCAAGTCTTTTATTTATGCTCCTCTCATGTTCATGAACTTTTGTCTATGTCATGATTATGATCACCCCATGCTATATTGTTGTTATCTATCCTCTTACTGGGCTTCTAGAACACCCCTTTTGATGTATATCCTCAGGTGGATATATGTACTAAAGAGAGGACAAGTGCCAATAAGAAGCTAGAGAAGAAGAAATTAAATAAATGTTTATGCTAGATGTTGTATTTGTTATGTGTGGTCCTAGTTTACCCAAGAAACTGAGCCTTTGGATCCTCTTTGTGTAATACTATTATGTTACTTAAGAATATTTCGGGTCACTATAAGGACCTATAATGAGTTCTGAAATCATGGTTAAACTAAAGACATGATATGGTATGAATATAAAACCATTTATTTTGGAAGAGCACTCTGTACAGATTTGGTTCATATACATGAGAAAAAATGGGAAATAAATTGCTTTATAGTTGCTATTTGGACCAATATTGGAGATCATGAAAATCTATGTATCACATGTGATTGAGAATCATGCCACATATAGTTATTGAAAATAATATTTCTTTTTTAGATCTATCTCATAAAAATATGGAATGGGGGGATTTTTATTTTTTTGGCTGGGCCCAAGATTAGAGATTTGGGAGTCTCTATGTATTTCATTTGAATGAAAATCAAGACATACATAGTTCTTGAAAATGGGTCTCCATGCATATTTGATTAAAACATATTATGAAATGCGACTCATATTCCACTAAAGAGTTTCAATGATGTGAGTAATGCATGATCATTTAAGCTACTCATTTTTAAAGAACCATATGGAATGATAATTTTTGGTTTCTTGGGGAATTTATTATTGTGAAATGAAAGAGATGTAAACTATACATATTAATGTCGTGTGGAGTGGAAAAATGATGTCATGAAGTTTAACATCATGCACCAAGGACAAAGATGCTACACATTTTAATGTCATGCAGCATGAACTCATATGGTTGTTATGCAGTTTAATGTCTTGAAACTAGGAAATCACTTGGTGTGATTAAAAAATGTACTTCTTTATAAATCATGCATTGGTTAAAGTTGAAATAAGTTCTTCATCCATTTATATTTGGGATTAAACTCTTTTTTAGTAAACCTTATGTATGGAATAAGTTCCTTCCAACATTGCCTCATGATTTGGTGGTTTCTTTCTGAGTTTCATTTTAGTCATGAAGATTAATACCAATTCTCCTTGAAGAAAAGATCATATGTGAACTATTTTGTTAAAATATCTTTCTATTCTATTCCAATAGACATAATAATGATGTAAAGTACGCAATATATTTTGTTCTAATCATTCCATATTATCAAATCACTTCTGAGACAATTCATATATAGAAAAAGGATTACATATGTGAACTCAAAGTAATGGTTATTGAATTTCAGTATGAAGAACTTCTTTTTTTAGATACACCAATGAATACATGGTTGATCATGTTATAGTACATGTATTAGTCTGATAATACCACAAGGCATGTGATATCATATCATTATAATTTGTTTTCTCTTTATCCACCATCTTTCATAGTATATTCGATATGGTCTTGTTGAAAGCCACTATCTGTCCATTATCTGATGCATTGTAGCTAGTTGAATGGTTGGATTTGATATTGTGATCCTAATATAGCTTCTTTAACTCAAAAAAATAGAAATTGGTTATATTTCCCATCAATATGGTTTGAGGGACACCAAATATTGTAACGTTTTTATCCCTGAAAAAGCTAAAAATTCTTTTGGCCTCGACTTTATTGAGGGGTATTTCCTTAGCCCATTTGAGAGGAGAAATCAGTAGAAAATTTTTTTTGTTGAATTTCTTGTCTGTATATTGAAAATAGGGTCCTTAAACATCCATTACCTATATATAAAATTTCCAAGAGTATTTATATGTGTGTAGAAACATTGGGGGTTTATGAATGAAGTTAGCATGCATCGTGAAGGGATGTCACTTCTTAGTAAAATCTGTGCAATCTTTTTTCATCAAAGACCAAAAGTATCTATGTCATTAGATTTAATTAGAAATCATATGCCCATATTTTTTAGTAACATAGGCTCCTATATGTACTTATTTCATGATAGTCTTTGATTCATCCCCATAAATGCAGATGATAATAATTATGGGGAATTATCATATATAAATGATCTTATGATAATATAGCCCCTCGTAAAGGGTGAAATTAACTAATTGTCACCAAATCTATTATTTTTTAAATATATCTAGTGGAAGAACCCCATTTTGGATATATTCTTTGATGGGTGTTACCTATCCTATGGTATGACCATATAGATTAGAAATGTGACTGATTTCATTGACTCTTTCTACTCAGATAAGGTTGAACCACTAGATGTAGATAAATTCTATTGATTTTTTCATCCATATTTAGATCTCTCAAGGTTGTGGATACATTTTCCATTGTATCATCTTGATAATTTTGTGACAGTTGGACATAATACTATGGTGTATTTCAGTGTAACTCTTCCATTAAACCTTTAACATAATCAAACAGGGGGATTAGATCCTATTTTCTAAGGGATTAATCCCCATTTATTTGTTTTATTACTAATTCTAAATCCCCTTTCACCTCTAGGTAATCCACCAGTACTTGTTGTGATAATTCTAGGCTTATAATGAGATCATGATATTATACTTCATTGTATGTTCCACCTTTTAGTAACATAATTGAATATGGAAACACTACTCTTTGGGGAGATAAACACAATTCCTAACCCAACATTGTTAATTTTAGTGTTTTTCATTCTTCTCCCCATTGGACTTATAAAAGAACCATCATAGTAGATTTCCCATATTTAGGGAATTTAATGAATAGATAATATTTTTATTAGGAATTTCAATATTCAATGATTTCTCTTCCACATACGGGTTCTCATCAAGGAAATATACTAATGCATGGCCTTTCACTGTTTTCTATAGAAAAAAATGTATATCAAACTATTTCAAAATAACCACCCACCAAGCTATACATCCTGTAAGAAAAAGACGAATAAGGATAAATTTGGGAAGGTTGTTGTGGGATACCAAGTGGACCTCATTCTGCTGCAAATACAGTCTCATTTTTAACTATAGAAGATAGTGATAGGAATCTTCTTTCAATATCAAAATATCGAGTATCTACATTGATCATTGTTTTACTAAGATTTTAAAGGCTATTTCATTCCCATTATTATTCTTTTGTGCAAGGAAAGAACCTATTGATCACTCTAAGGTTGTCACCTAAAGAACGATTGTCTTTCCTTCAACAAGTGGTCTCATTATCAGTGGGCTCAAGAGTTAATTCTTGGGAATATCAATGATTTTACCCAATATAGGATTGAAACTATGATTCATTTCATGTTGATATTTCGCATCTGCATTCATTAAGCCAAATGGCATTACCCAATAGCCAAATATTTTTTAAGTGGATCTAAAATCTCTATATTCCACATATTATAGAGAAATTAAAATTTATTTATAACCATAGTATCCATCCACGAATGAGAGAACATCATATCCAGTAGGTGCATCAATCAAATGTTTTGTGATTGGAACCGTACAATCATCTTTGGGACAATTATGATTATGATATATGAAATCAATGTATTCTATGATTTTCCAATTCGTCTTCTACACTGGGAAAATGTTTTCTAGCCATTTGGGATATTCGACCACTCTGATAAAGTTAGCTTTGATAATCTTTTCATCTTCAGCCTCAATTTTGGAGTCATGATTGAGGTGCGTTCTTGTTGCCACCTAATTAAATCCCTGATGCACTTCTAGAAAACCCAAATGGTGAGTGGGCGCATCTAGGTTATCGGTTGGAATTTATTTATATTTCCAAGAAAATAAATCTTGGTATTTCTTTATAAATGAATTATACCCATCTATATCTTTAGAAGTCATGGACGCACTAATTAGAGTGGGGAGTGTATATTCTTCTTTACTAAAATTTATTTCTATAAGCTCATCCATAATGATGGAGACACCTTCCTTGAATGATGGAGGGGCGTCCCTTAGATCATCATCTTTTTTCACTTCCTCACATGTTTCTTATTTTGTTTCTACTTTAAGGGTAATTGATTAATCAAGACACGACAAACTAGGGGAGGAGTATGTGTTTGGATATCCTCAAGAAGAACAATCCATTTCTAACACAAATGATAGGGTTTTCCAGGTGTATTGAAGAGAAAATGTTGGGTTGGAAATCAACATCTTTGTATTTCTCTATTATTGCAACGCCTTCTTCTATCTAGGCTGATGGAAAAAATACATACTGAAATTTAGTGGACGAAATGAATTCATATCTATTTAATCATTCACCATGGTTTGGTAAATCGATAATTTATCCCTTTCTCTCAAGCTCAATTGACACAACTGACATTATGGAAGTCACTAAATGAGTGTTTAGATTTGACTCTCTCCTTCCAATGTGATTGATAGGTAGCACGTAATATGCACTGAGATTCTTTAATGGGTTATCAAGGATATTTTACTAACCATTTAGTGCAATGATTATTGTTATATCATTTTCCACAAACATTGTTCCCTTCTTATGATATAATTATGCCTCAATATTTTGAGATTCAGAAGTTTTGAATGGGGCCTTATCACCATGAAATTTATAAATTTTCACATTGATATAATCATTGATAAATTATTTATATGATGAAGGAATGGATGCATACTAATGTAACCATGGTCTTCAAAGAATAATGTTGAAATTTTTGTCCTGTCGGGCATGAAATATGAAATAAATACAAGATCCCCAAATAGGGTTCTGAGTGTAATATCGTCTATAGGTACTTATTCATTCTTTTCATATCCTTCCATCATCAATGTGGAGGGATATTAGTCAAATTTAGTGGAACTGAACCAACAATGTGTATGGATAGGAATGAGGTTGTCTCATGAGCCATTATTAATTAAGGCTCATTAGATGTCTATATCCTTGAACTTTCCATATAAGTACAAGGCCTATATATGTCTATGTACAACATCATCCTCATCTTGATCCATGAATGATATAAATACATGATATTATGTAGGACCATTCTCAATACAGTAGACCTCTATAGTAGAAACCTCAGTTGCAAACTCTTGAGGACATGACAAAGCCTCAATAAGTTCTATCAGAAGGTATTTCTATAAGTTTAGGGAATCGATGATTGATAAATTTATTAATAAATGGTCTTGTAATTTCAAAAAATCATACATGTGGTCTAATATCCAATGTTTTCCAGCATGGAGATGCGTTTTTGCAGGTTCCTTTGATGTTTATACTTCTGATGTAGATGGACCATGGGTCTGGGTAGAAGTTAGAAATACTTCTGCTCTTGGAAGATTAGTCTGACTGGGTCTGCACACCTACCAAGAAAATCATACTATTGAATATAATCATTATTCCAAGATGATCATGTTAGGGCTGATACTGTCATGTGTGGGAGAGTTCCTATGTTCATGTTGATCCATATGAAGGGTTCTCCAATGAGTTTCTACTACATAAATGGTTCAAGTAGGGGTTTTTTTTAAATAGTGGCTTCTATAATATTCATATCTTCCACTATATTCTATACATTTATTTATTACTCTATTTCTCAAATCAGGTATATGGAAATGAGGTTCATAACTAGAATTTTTATTTTCATCGTGGTCCGTTAAGTGGATAATGTTAATAGAACTGAAGATCATCTTCTCATTTGACAGCGATTCTTCTTGAGAGGTCAATTCATGTTGTTACATTTGGAGGGGTATTTCTTGTGAATTTGTAAAAAATTAAATGAAATCTACTTAATTCAATGATAAATTTGGTTTTGAAATGCGATAATATTCTTTATACTTATCTTTACCTTTCTGATCGTACCACTCCTATAAGTGTTGACCTATAGAGGATAGATTTTTGATAAAGATGGATTGGTTTTAGCAGATGTTCTAGGAAGCAGTGTTAGTTATTTCAACTACATTTATATAATGGAATGAGTTTGATTTATTTTTTTCTTACAAACCAATCATCAAACTTCTTTTAATTATTAGTTTTTACTCTCATCCTTTCTCTTTATTCCTCTAGATCAGTAATGGTATCACATGGTACCTAGGATGAATAACTTTTTCATTTCATTTTACAAGAATCCACCATTTGTTTTAGGATATTTTTTAAAATAAAACACTCTTTAATGGGGTTTACTAACATTTTATGGATGCAATAATAGTTTGGGAGGTCATCATCATCATCTTTGTTCATTTTCATGGGTCCTGTCAGTTGGACTAAGTTATTTTCCAATGATGAAATTAAGTAACCAAGAACATGTTCTTTCTGAAAATCATAAAATTTGTTCATTAACTCCTCAAACTATAATCAAATCTAAACTTTTTGATCATATTTATGAGGTGGACATTGTTTATGATGCAAGGGAGGAGGATCCATAGAGTATGATGATGGATTTGAAGTATAATCAGGTATAGGTTCTTGCTTGAGTGTAACTGTGACAGCCTATTCCTTTCATGTTCTCATTCTTGAAGCTGATGGGATTACATGAGAAATAGATTTGGTTTCTTCGATGGAATTATCCACATGTTGGGTTCTTGAAAAAATGAATAAAAACCCATCACTGTATTTCAAAGGGATTAGTAGTGTCTGAAACTCATCAAAGAGATTCTCCACCTGGATTCGTAGAAAATCTTCTTGAGGGATTGTTATATTCACGGAGTAAGTTAATCCTTTCAACCAAGCAATGACATCTGAAACTATTTCATTATCCCATTGTTTTCCATTCATATGATCAATGATTATTGTCTTCAGTAGCGTTGAGATGAATTGGAAAATGAATTTTTGATTGATTTCTTCCCATCCAATAATTTATCTAGACTGCAAACATGTATACCATAAAAAGGCCATCTTGTGTAGTTATTTCATAGAACATCTATGTTATACTAATTCCTGTTGTCGAGTGGTCCCTGTAATGGAATCATAGTAAGACATAAAATTCTTTATGTCATTCTCCAGATATCCCAAACCATTAAATATTGGAATTTTTGTATTTACAATGTTTTGCGGTGGAGGACTCAGATTTACCCTCTCAGGGTAAGCCTTCATTTCAAGTTGTACTACTTCACATCATTCTTCCATAGATTCCAAATTAATTGTTAATGGATCAATTGTATTGATAAGAATTCAAGGAATATTTAGCTGTGCTGGGACGTGTATAGGTACAGTAGCTTTTGCATAAAATGGTGCAGAAACTAGCAAGACCACCGGTGGTGGTGATACTTTTATTTTTCATTGATAAAACATTGGGAAATACATGTATGGATTTCTTGAACCTATTCTAGTTGTGTACCCAATGTACAAAATTCATTATCCACATCATTAGTTTCAAAAAAACCCCATTTCTAAGTATGTCCCACTAAAAGCACAAGATGATGATCTTCTAACATGGAATGTATGGTAGGAATACTACTTTGGATTAACTATGCATTGAGTCTTCTCTACTCCTTCATTTCCACCTCTTTCTATGAAAATATATCTTCATGATAAGATATTTACCTTCTCTATAGGGAAGGTGAAACATAGTTTGACCTTTACCTTTATCCCCGTAGGTTAATTTCAAAGAGGTTGAAGATGATTATTTGAGGGAATAAATAGATTTGGGGTAAGCCATTGATTTCTGGTATGAAGAATTCCTTAACATTATTTAGTGTGAACTGTATTATGAATAATAAAGTCATACTCTAACTCCCCTATACTAGAATCATTTTATGAAGGATCTTTTATAATGGAATTAATGACATTCACCGAAGCATAATGCGTTAATGACATTCTATTAGCCACTTTTTCAGATCACCATAATTCATCCTCCATGAGACTTTGTTATCTTATTTTTTGGTTCCCTAGTAAATGGTTGATCGATTTTAATCTAAAGGTAATTCTTAGATAGCATAATTGTATGTTTACTTTTTGGCTTCTTTCTTAATTGTGGGAAATCTGACTTCCACTGAGGAGAGGATTGTGGTTTTGAAGAAGCCCCCAGCTCTACGGGTGGGGGTTGTTCTTATAATTCTTCCACACCCATTTGGCCTCTTATTATGGACTCCAAATGTTGGGTTAAAAAATACCCAAGATCTATAGGCTGGGGTGGTTCCTCAACTTCTATGGAAAATATTAGTGTATTTTCAATTTTGATTTTACAAATTCGGGTCTACATATTGTTTATGTGCATTGTCTGACACCCACATAAATTACATTTTTCTGAATAACATTATACCATTTTAGTCATTTGTGCTATTTTATGGATGATATTATAGATGTGGAAAACCTACTCAATTTTCCCAGATGATTGATGAAAATGTATCTTGACATCTTGCATGCATTGGGTCTATGTTTGGTGAAAACCCAATCAAGGTCTATTTTTCCTGAGCATCACTTTGATCATGAATAGAAATTTTTTATTGTAGCCGTCCTGGGGAAATATCATTGGATGAGACCAAATTTGAGGGATTTTCATATTTTGGAGAATAGTGAAATTCAATTCTTCATGTGCACCCAATCCTTTGATATGAACACTAGATGGGGTTTCCACAATAAGTTGTTTCAATATATTTAATGAATTGAGGAGTGCATGTTGAAGGGACACATGTTTCTTCTCAATCATTATATGTTGAGAAACCTAGAAAGATACCAAGTGGATTTGGCACTGTGACCCTTATATTACCATAACATAACATCGATATTAATCAAATGATAATACTTTTATTTTTAAATGACGAAGAGTCTTCATTTGGTTGAGGTGTATACCATGAATGGAATCTTCTATAATCCATTTAGGAATTATGTATTGATATGTTTCCAAATTCCATAACATTACTAGTATTTCACACTTATCTAGTTGTTTTTCCATATTCAACATGACCTCTTAATCTATTTCTATAAGTTCTCTAGCTTGGTCTGTCCAATGTGGATGCTTATTGATTGTTTAATCACAAACTATGGGACCAGTTAATGTTTCGTATACTATTTTATAAGAAAAATGATGTAAAGTATATTTGGAGAATGACCTTACCATTAGGATATCTTATAGATGAGAAAATATTTCACTTTCCAATAACAAGTAATTAAACATGACTAGCCTTACATTTTCTAGTGCTACAAGGTAAGAGGGATTTATTATCACTACATTGTCAGTTGGATAATTTTCTTGACAATGTAAAAAAATAAATGTGTTGAAGACATTTGTATAGATTTCTATCTTGGGGAGGACTACCACTTTGGATTATAGTAATGGATAAATACTCTTTCTTCTTGGTCTTTTGGCCACACAGAGGTCTTTTGTGGATTTTATCCATAAAAAAGTTCTATATATTGGCCTAATTGTCATTAATTAAGCCTTTGCGATGAATTATCCCATGAGTAAATTCCAAATTTAATTATTACTACAATAATTTGGTAATCGAAGGGTAGGATCTTGATCTACAATAGATAAATGTATGAAGGATTCAAGTACTCCAACATTAAGAAGAGCCATATATCTGATTGACTCTGGATTCTCTAAATGTTCTTAGTGATACTTCTTCTTCGACACTCTCTTACCTGTAGATGGGTCCACCTTATAAGAAAAGTGGTTATCATGAGTAGGTATATGTGACTGCTTTTGAGTGGCTACTAGAACAGATCGATTATCTCCAATTGTAATGAGTGTATGTTCCTGATTAGAATTTATATATGATATGGTGAAGTGTGCCCTTTAACCCTCATAGACTGGAATAGAGGTATGTATCTTCTCAGGGATGGCTTGATGATGAGTTATACCATGTATGGGGATAGAATTTTGTTTTCATCCCTCTGGAACTGCTGAAATTGCAGTTATGATTTTCTAACAAGCTTCCAGTATATGGGCAAGAATTTTTATCTCCCCTTTCTCCATTTCCAAAATGTTTTTGGGGACTTAAGAGGCCAGAATTGGAATATAAATCCATTCATTATATGGATTATTTTAATGCACATTCTCTTTTCCTCTCTTTAATGTTAATGGATACTGAATGTACTCTTCTATGGGGATAAGGAGCTCACTCGGCCCCAGTTTTGTCGGCAATGCTTTCAGAACGACTTCTCTATGTGCTGCCAAACATGAATGTTGGAAGACTTGATGGATGTTGTAAGGTGTAAGTACCTACTTAAAAGTTTCCTCAACACTTGGTTGACATGCTATATTGAATTAAGATAGATGAATCTACTGACTGGCTGAAATATTGGAAGTAGGTTTATGTTCCTGCACATGGTATTCCATTGGATTTGAATGGTGGGATTGGTTGAGTTCCACCAGACAAGTCTGCCAGTTGGCAGAATTAAGGCAGATCATTGTATGTTCCCTTCCAATGTTTTCCATCAAGATGGTTTGATGGACTTCTATGAAGGAGAAATGGGTAGAAACCTTATCCAAATTGGTTCGTTGTTGTCCATAATGGATCATCATGTGTGCTTGGGTTTGAGGGATCTAGGAAAGATAGTCAAAGATAACACCATAATCATATTAATGATTATCTACTGCACAATATTGGCCATGGTGATTTTTGGAAGAATCCATCGAGAGAGACCCCTTTATCTTTGGGATGGGGCCATGGCTGACCTCTTGGTAAACCTCCCAAGAGTATGGGATGGATTTGTGATTGTGTTCTAGTGATAAAATCAAGAAATGGTTGAAGACGATGGTTGGAACCATAATCATTTGAACTACTAGTCATAATTGATCAAAAAACCGAGGGTTATTCTTGATTTGGAGGGCCTATCAAGAAGCCTCCACGTTTGGGATAGTTCCATGTTGATGGTATATTCAAACCAATTCATTGGAGACCCATAATTGAAGACACCGAGTTTTTTATGATATCCTTAAAGAGGATGATGATTCACCTTGATCAACAACTGAGGCACTCGGAAGTGAAAACTTAAAGGAAGACATTTGGAATGAAGCCAGTTCTTGGAATGAATATGCATGTATATATGAAAAATAAAAACAATTATCTCTAGAAAATAATAATATTTTAGAGGAATACATACATGAATTATTCCCTTGTTTGGCCATCTTTTATCAATTTATTGTGTCCAAACAGATGGGTAACTTTATCGTCTTGGTTAAGGATTCACGTCGGCCTCACCATTTTTTTCCACAAATTATATGTTCTAATTTGAAATCAATACATCTAGACAGTTTCCATAGGATTTATTTATGGAATTTTAAACATCCAATGGTTCTATAACCAAAGGGACCTACAATCCAAAGGCAGGGGTTTGATAGGTTTGTTTTACCAATGATACGTAAAAAAATACATTATATTGAGAGGATGAGATGTTGGGAACATCACACCCTTTTGGGGGCAATTATTTCATACTCTGGTACTCTCTTATAGATCTAAGATATTTTCATGAATCATTATGAATTTACCATGTATAATGTTGGGTTCCCTTTGAGATTTCAATCAATTATTTGTAATGTATGAAATTTAGAATTACCCATTTGTATTCGAGGTACATCATCAATGGAGATATCATTATGTATGTATTTTAGGTTCTCTGTCTATGTAATCCTCTCATATAATAATTAGATATTATTCAGACATTATTACAAAGATGTTGGTTTTTAAGCCACACGGTTTGGCACTTTTGAATTTATGGTCATCCAGGTATAAAAATGTTGTTTGGAGGTTGGGATCATACCAATAAATGAGGTATCTGCATAACCTCTTGAAAGGAATTAGAACCCTTTTAGTATGGTTCCCCTTAATTTTACACATCATACCTTTTATATTTGTGTGATAAGGGCCTAACAGTACAGTTAAATGTCATGTGGTAAGGACATCTAAGCGGAAGGTGATTAGTCCAGGCTTGGTATCAAACATATGCCTAAGCATCCCAAGGATCCTGGAAAGGATATGTCTTTACAGGTTGGCTAGACCCTATTGTGAATGTGGACCAGGAAATACAAGGTGGATTTAGAGTTTTGGGTTTGAACATTGGGGATTATTTCTATGTATCCCACATGGATAGAAATCAAATCCCATGTAGTTTTGCGTGGCCCGCAAGGGAATATGACCCTTGGAGGGAAATTGGTTGGGGATTAATCCTAAAAATGGTTCCCTTTTAACATGGTCGATGGGAGATGTATTAAATAAATAATATTTATGGGGGTTTAATTCTACTTTTACATCCAAGGAGGATACCCGGATAAAGGGACTTGAGGTTGGATAACTGAGGAGGATATCCTATGAGCTCAGGGCCTGGGTGAAGGCATCCAACATATACCATTTATAATGGGAATCAGTATTCTCATGGTTCAATAGATGAGGATGATTATGAGGATGTTGTATTCATAAAAAATCTCGAATCCCATGAGATTCATGATCAGTGCGAGAAATAAGAGGATTTTAATGATTCAACAAACCACACACTTTCTCCTCCATTGATGGAAGTTTCGAGGTCTATGGTGAAAGAAACCAGGGTTATAGTGGACTAGGGCATAGTGAAATGAACCCTAAAATATAAAATGGAAGTTAAGGACAATGGTTTTGACCCGAAAGTATAGGGGTTTACTCTTGGATGGATTCCCTAATAATGATATTGGTTGTGGAGGGGAATCTTCATTTTTGAAAATAAAAGAAGGTGTGAACCATACATTCCCTACTAGGGAACTGAGGCTCTGGGTTTTAGAGATAAGGGAGAGACATGACCTGAACCCTAATACTCCAAACTGAGAACTCCTCAACACAGTTTCTGGGAGAATATCCCTCATGATCATAGATATACAACTTCATATACTTTTCAAGAACCCTAACTTCATAATGGGACAAGTATGGGAAACCTATGACTATAGAGATAACAATTAAAATAGTATACACATTGGTGTTCCATTCCTTAAGGTTTTGTAAATCATAAGGTCTTGGTGGAGGTTTCAACATGATCCCTTTTAGACAATGGAGCCAATGAAGAATAATCTCTGCCATGAATGGATTTTATAGAGGCCTCATGAAAGGCATTAAGATGATGAAGAGTTGAGGTGAACCAAAGAGGGTTAGTCAAGTCTCTGGAATGTGGGTATTGTGCGCACAAGTAGCCTTGGGTTACCTGATGCCACCCTAGGTGATGAACATCCTTGAGTATAAGAAATGGGAGAAACTTTGTTCAAGCCTTCAAGAGACGTCACTTGTATTCTAAGAAGTGGGGTTCCCAAGTTCCTATATAAGGAATGTAGGATGCATAAGTGTTCTTGATTTAGGGAGGTTGGGCACTTTGTTCACACAAGTGTTATGGATTTCAAACACTTAATGGACTTAATTCCTATTATCCCCCTTTAATCATCTCACATTCGGTGCTAAAGTACTACTAGAGAGGTTTCATAAGACTTGGACGAAGTAGTAGGGTGAATAGAGCAACAATTAGGATTTGGGGAAATTAATATACCCAAATGAAGACCCCAGATGACTATTTATTGGCAAAAGTATGACCCTGGATGAATTAAGATTGGCCATGCAAGTGGCTAGTGCACCAGTTGGGGGTGCACAAGGTACATAATGGCTGACAGTGATTTGGATCAGCTGGGGGATTTTAATTTGAACCCTTTGCAAGTCATGAAATCCTCCAGGTATTTTATCCCATTTTTTCTAAGACATTTCCCTTTGTCAATTATTCATCAATGAAATGGAACGAATTTTCAATAGTTCAATGATTGTGCATCTATTGGATGTCTCACAAACCCATCATTGTTATTATATATAGAATTACACAGCATGTTATAGATGGTATTTGTTGATATAAATAATATTTTTAATAGAGTATATAAATGAATGTAATGTAAAACCATTGCAGGTGTGAACCTTTTCATCTTCTTAATAGTAGTATGTTGAATCAGACATCCAACATCACCCATTGAATTCCATCTAATAGATTTTTATTTTTTTCAATTCTGACTACATGAATCCTCTCCCCAATTAAGCATATAATCTTTGGAATATGAATACATTTTTGTATAACTCAGACAAAGCTTGTTAAAAAATTATTTATATCATAAAAGGACTCAGGGATCATTCTTCATGAAATGAATCACACATCATTCCAATATCATGGACATTGCCTTATTTTAAATTCCACATAGGCATTTGATATGTTACAACTTAAGAAGAAAATAATGTTTTATTATTTCAAACATCCATTAGAAGACACTTGATTTCCATCATCAACTAAACAATGAAACACATTATTGTTCTTAGTGAATTTCTCCATTATACTAGACTTTATTGAATCCTGACGAAGATCCAATGGTGTGTTAAAATCTTGATCTATTTATTCAACAGTTTTAAAAAGTCCTTCTCAAGTTTCTTTTTGTAGAAACCAAAACTAGTTGTTTTGATATGTTTTGATATACATGTTGGTGTATTTGAATAACGAATACATCATTCATAAGGATTTTCATTTCATTTTCCATTGTCAATGAAGTTGGGAACTCATTACGTCGATTGACATCAGTGGTCAAATGTTCTAAAACAATTGATTAATCATGCCAAATCGAAAAAATACCATGGAATTGATTCAATGTCAGGTGTTCATTAACTTAACATATCTTTAATCATCTTCTTTATTTACATGAAGGATAGAGTCTTCTTATTGTCCCATCAATGGATCAATTAGAAATTGAAAATTCTAAAATCTCCTCCAAACCCTTAGCATACTGAGGTCTGTTTCTCAGTAATGTGATCCACCAATTATCCTTATATATGATAATGTTCCTACAATTTATTAAAAAAATAAATAATATAAGTATTACTACGTATGAAAATAGATAATGGTAAAATATGGAAAATTTGAATTAGATGGAATTAAACAGATTAAATATTTTATAAAAATATTAATTATTTGAATGAATAGATTATTGATGTGAATATAATGTGGTGTTGGGTAGTGAGTGGATTACTATAATTGATAAATATGTTTGTAAATTATATCCAAGCCCATATCATATAACGAACAAGTAGTCCATATTTATGTTGTTTCTATTAATAGTTAAAAACCAAAAAAATGTCACCTCAATTAAAAAAATTCAAAAATAATAATAAGATATCCATTAATTTCAATGTCCTCAATTAATTTTCCTATTTGGAAAAATATTTACAATATTAATCACCATTTAAAATTTATATTTATAATTTTCAATACAATCATGATAGTAAAATGATAATTTTCTAAATATTTTTTTTAACATCAGGACATTAATAATATAATAATTCTTCTTAATTTATTAAACTTTTTACATAGATTAAATTTATAATTTGAAAATACAATGGCATTTATTTCAATTTATTTTTAACGGAATTCATCCAACCTCATAATATCAAACAAATAATGAATATAATAATTAAAATTTCTCAAACATTTCGACATATCAATGAAATGATATTAAATAATAAATGAAGTGATATAAATATCATATTATAGTACCTAAAATAAATAATACACATATTATATAATTAAGTTTTAGATCTAGAATTAATATGATAATCAAATAATTATAATATGTATATTATTTATAAGATAATATAAAATAGATTTTCTAATAATAATATTAGATGAAAACATGAATCCCTAATTAAATATACACATGTTGATTTATGTAATTTATTTGAACGATTCATGTTTGGTAAAGAAAAGTGAGAAAAACATTCTAAGATATTGTTAGTGTATGTCATTGTTTCCTTTTCAACATAATATATATACATGAAAATGAAGAGAATGAACTAGTATAAAAAACTGAAATTTATAATAAATTCAAAATATAATTTTTTTTATTTAAATATAATGTACAAGAGAAAATATATACTAAAATAAAAATATATTAAATAAATAATCCAGTCACAATTCTATAATATTTATAGATTTTTTTAAACAAATAAAATTATATAATATCTCACTTTCATTCAATTTACATGAGAATTTTAATAAACATGAGAAAAAATTAGGATTATAAATAGTTAATATTCATATAAAGTAATGAAAACTAGTATTATAAATATTTGAAGAAACAAATATAAATATGAATGAACCATTTATGGTTAAAATTGATTGTAATAATGGAGGATATATCTATATATTGTTGTTGATATATGTAATTTTATCCATTTCTATATAAGGGAATTGATTATTTTAAAGTGAAGTACCAAATAAGATAGAAACACACCCAAATTAATAAATAAATAAATAAAAATTATGAAAATATAATGTTTGTTAGTTCATAAATATATAATTTAAAAATTTATTAATTCATACATTCATACACCTTTAAGGGAAATGTATTATTTTATTAGTTGATAATGTTCATTGTAATTTAGCTTTCATAAAATGTTGCAATCATAATAAATTTATGAGATATTAGTAATAATATGATAGGGGTCCAATAAAACTATAATATTATTTACATTAAATTAGAAAGTCCTTTTGAAAAAAAAATAATATAATTTTTTTAATTTAGATATGAAACAGATATAGTTAATTTTTAAATATATATTATTTAAGGTTAATATATTTTATAAATTCATAATAAAATTAAAATGGGTAATTTTAATGACATAATCTAGTGACACTTAATGAAATAACATGTATTTATCAAGTTAATAAACATTAATGATAATAGATTTGTAACTTTTCATTAAAAAATTGTGTTTATTTTAACTAATAATATAACAATGATTTTATTTAGATGAAATTTATATGAGGAAAATGTAAAGGTACCAACATTTTTGTTATAGTTTAGGGGAGTAGTGATCATAATTCAGAGTAAAAATTTCATCAGTTGGAAAAAATAATGATGTTCCTCCTTGTATATTTTTTTTTAAAAACATGAAGAGGAAATGGAAAAAACAAGGTTTTCAATAAAGTGGGTTGTTATATATAATATGGAAGCAGTATTTATTTGAAAAAACATTTTATCAAAAGGTTCTCTATGACTAAATGTAATATTTTCATTCTAACATGTGGAGTATAACTAGATGAGTGGAGACCATAATTGTGTTCCTTAAATTGTACATGAAACATGATTTGAGACATATTAAAGTGAAACCTAGTGTTTAAGAGAGTAAAATCAATCCATTCCAATATACATAATCAAAATCATCGACTATAAAGGAGTTAATTTCTTTTGAAAATTAGATTAATTGAGGCGAGCTATGTTGTATGACTAAAAATATATCAGCTAAAAAATATGTAGGAGTAACTGAATAAGTAAAACTCTATTTATTAGAGTATTAATAATTGGTAGAAAAAATTTAAAAATAAAACTCTAAATGAAAAGGAAGAGAGAAATAAAACTTATATGACCTCATCTATGACGTGGCCTCGAGCGAAGGAAAAATTGGGAGAGGGATAAGGTAAGGATGATGACTTAGGTAAGAAAATGTGAGGGGGAGATAGGTCAGGGGACAATGAAAGAATCACTATGAATCACTTGGGGGGGCATTGTAACATCCCAGTTTTGGGTTCCGCCAAAAGTTTCCCCTACCTGATTGGTCACATGACCTCAAGGGCATTCCCCTGAACACTAAAGGATGCTGACTAGCATCGAGGGCTTGGGTGTGATAGCGAGAATACTATTCTCTCATTGGTAGAGTAATAAATTGGAAATAAATAATAAATAGTAATCGATGAAGTATTACCATACAATATTGTAAACAACATAATACTGATAGTAAATAAACAACTAAACCACTTATATAAATGATGCATGTCATATATGTCAAGGAAATTATCCAAACAAGTCACAATGTTGGAACTACAGTAATAAACCAAAGTAAAATATAAAACAATTATACTATAGCAGTATCGCAAGCCTCATCATGATCCCATGCTCTTTAGCTCCATCATCAAATCATGTACTTGGTGTAGAAGGGAACTTGACATTATCTATACTTGTAACCATATAATTTTTTTGGGTCTAAAAGCATCACCCAAACCGAGTGTGAGATAAATCTGTAACACCCCGAAAATTTATGATAAATATTCTTTTTAAATAATTTTATGTCTTGTGTTATATGATACACCAATATTATATTGTTCTATAAACAACACTGTATTAGCTTGTATTATACACAAACACTATTCTAGGCCTCTGTTGCATGCTAGAGCGACCTTTCTCAATAGAGTGTGTTGTACGCAATACCTAGTTTAACTGAACAATGATATATTGTTATAATATTATTATAAACTAGCCGTGATGAATATTATTAAACACATTTTTAATTTAATACTATTATCAATAATCTTACACATTTTATAGATCATGGTATGACAACAAAATAAATTTTTCTGGTAAAATAAGTATTTTTCAAAAAAATACAGTTTTGCCAACTTTTGATGGAACACCTATTTAAAATAAATTTTTTAACAAGTTTATAAGTTCAATTTTAAAAAATAAACTTCTTATTGTGAATCAGGATATAAAATTTTATATTGGATAAAGTTTTGATATTTTTCTAATAACGTTCATATTTTGATGAATAGTAAAAGACGCTAAATTTTAATTAAAAACATCTTTTCTCATCAAGATAATTTATATGGTTAAATTATAATACTAAAAGGTTTTAAAGTATAAATAGAATATTTTTTTAAAATTTAATATAATTTATGTCATTATCATAATTTTTCATCGAATTCATAGGTAAAAACATTTCAATCTTTTGCAATGTTTTAAATAAAAACTCGTTTTTTCGACAACGAGATTAATTTTAAATTAATTACTGCAACTTCTGTGTTTTGAATTTCTAAAAATGGATTCCATATTTTGAATCAGTTGGTCCAAATTATTTTAATATAATAATTTTTATTTTTGGGAATTATGAATAGTAACTATCGTAAATTTTATTTACCACAATTAAAGGTAAATTAGGTAATTAATGGTAAAAATAATATGATAAAATTTCCCTAACACTTGTATTAATATAATTGAAAGATTATATTTCTTCATAAAATATACTTGGGTCTAAATGATATATATTAGAACCCACTTGTGTGTGATTAAGACCTTTAATTTGTTTTATTTAAATGAAAGTTAAATATGTCTCACTCAAACATTAATAATTAAATTATTTTTAATATATGGATATACAGAATATAAATTCATTTATAAATACTCATTTGAAATATAAATTTTCTTTCTTTTTCATCGTAATTTATTTGTAATTTATAAGAAATATATAATTACATTAATAGCTTATACATTAATGAAGTAGAAATTATTTAATTATATAAAAATCAATAATATAGTTTTTATTAAACTAATAATACCCATAAAAGGTCCAAAAACCTGACCAAAACTTATTTTTCATGTACATATAAACCATTACCATCCAAAGGTAGAATTTTGGACCATTTTTATCCGTATAAAAGTTATTATGACACTTATATTATTTTATTTTAAATGATGTCAAAGTTGTCACCTTCATAATTTAATAAAAATAACATTTTAAAAGTTTGGTTTTTTAGAAGATAAATTCGGATAAATGTATAATTAAGAATTATATTAGATTTATATTTATCATAGTATTTTATTTTTAATTTTTATGCAACAAATAAGTATATTAAATAATTAAACAATAATTTTGTAGTAATTATTTTATTAAAGGAAATATCAAATAAATGGTTTTGAAAATATTAAAATAAATATTATATGAACTCATTAATATTCTCGACAAATTTTCTAGATTAATAATACATGTTAATAACCTATTAAATATATTTTTTCAAATATATTCTATGTGTGAATTTTATTTAAATTCAAATAAATGAATAGTGTCAAAATTTACACTTTTGGTATTTTATAAAAATAACATATTATTAAATTAACTAAAAATCACAAAAATATTTAAAAATTACAAATTCAAAATTATATGGTATAAAGGGTTATAAGGTATCCAATTATTGTAAATTTACAACATATAAGTTTGTATTTAGTACAATTTACAATTTATAATATTATTACCACAAATAAAATTAATTAGATTAAATAAGGATAAATAAAAATGGTATGGTTTAAAATAAACATAAAATAGTTATAAATTTTATTGGTTGATGAAATTAAAACCCTATCTCATCTAATCTTAGAATTGAGTCATTTTTGGAGTTTTTTATGTGGGTGTGAATTTATTATAAATAAAAAAATTTAGGTTTCCAAAGATGCCCCTCTCCTCTCTTATAAAAGGGAACCTCCTCCCTCTCCACTTCACACCATTTTTTGAGCTTTAAAATTCGTCCAAACCCTTAGCATTTCACTTATACACTTCCCAAGAATCCTAATAGAGGTCTTGGTTATCTTCAAAGGCCAACTTTGTTTCCCTAAGATGAGGTTAAGAGGAGGCGAGTCAAAGAAGAGGTAATACCCTATACCGATTCTTTCAAACTTATTTCTTCTCCGACTTCATCTATATGATCTGTTTCATTATTAAGTAAAAACTCCAGTATCACTTGTATAATCATATGTTATTATGAATATGAAACAACCATATTTTATCTTCTATCCATCCTAGGAAAAAATGAAATAACCACATGTGCGTACGTACGACTTACTGTCTCCACGTCATGGTGTAATATTTTATTTCACCACTAACATACTTGGATGGGTATAAGGATGGAAGAAATAACTATATATTATTATTTTAAAGTGATATTGATTCTGAAATATTATACACCATACACATCAATACAATTCCACAATCATGGGAATGATATCATCGCTCGTGCGTACGTACGGCCTACCGTCTCCACGATGTGATGAGACTCGTTCTACATGATCATCATTGAATAATGATTATATAAATGCATTTAATGAATAAATATGATATATATTAAACTAATACCATTCTTTAAATGATGTATCTATAACCTAAAAAGAGTAATAAGAATTTATTCTACAAAACACGAATAAGAACATAAAGCAATGAACACCCGAATAACAGGTAGCAATGAAATATTACTAATAAGAAGATATGAATGTGACCATATATGATATCATAAAAATGAATATGATTTAGGAATAATTCAATGAAATTATTTAAAATATTATAGATGTGGTTCAGATACGTACAAAGCATATCAGACCTAAGGTAAGGGATAATTATTCCAATCTCGTTATTATCCAAGATTGTTTATTTGTAAGTAATTACTGGGGTTATATTTATCATCCATGTCCATGTTTTCTAAAAAAAATTCATGTATGTTTAAATTATTTTTTACTAATTTTTGACTTTTACTACAAGGTATGTAAGGAATCTTTTTTCTGTTATCCATCCGAGGTACTTTTTGACTTTTCTAGAAAAAGTACGAGGAGAATGTTTTTGTTTAACTTATACGGCAGGAGTGAAATTTTTTACGGTTTCATAACAGCTTATTTACATGAAGATTCCTATAAAATATTTCATGATTATTTTTAACAAATTTCATTTATTTTAAAATTGCCTTTCATTTTGAGAAAAGAAATTTATTTTAAAGAAGAAGGGATATTTTTCTCAAGAATTCATTTCAAGTGTTTTAATCAAAATTATTTCCCATATAAGATAAAATTATTTACTATTATTGTGTTTCAAGGATAATGTATATATTATTTACATGGTTTTATTTTTATTATGATTAAATGATATCCTTTTTTTATATGGATTATGTTAAGATGGGATGATGTTTATGAAACCCATTTTATTCTGTGGGTTACGATGAATGATTTATGATTGTTTTGAGGAACACATAATAATGATTTAAATATGAGATGGGTGGGACCTATATCACCATCCAATTAATTGGGTAATGATTTATATCTCATGAGATAAACATGGATGGAATGACAAGTAAATCTGGTTCAGTAATACAGGGCTGGAATGACAAGTAAACCCAGTTAAGTAAAGGACATTGTCCACTATGA
This sequence comes from Viscum album, assembly GCA_963277665.1. Lineage (NCBI taxonomy): Eukaryota > Viridiplantae > Streptophyta > Magnoliopsida > Santalales > Viscaceae > Viscum > Viscum album. The sequence continues at coordinate 1,691,081,506 of OY728135.1, read as the reverse complement.
TAGTCTTGGCATCAATGCCTTGGATACTATGGAAATCATATCTTGTGTTTAATGGTTTTCCATAATTACATGTTTTATTCTCATGCTATTTTATCATTATTAATGTTTCATTATGATCTATGCCTTATGTGCTACAATGTTTTATGTCATTGCTCATGATTTTGATGTTTAAATATTATGTTCATGTTTTCACATTCAAATGATTATGGATTGTTTTATGGTTTCCAAGTTTACCCTTACTGATAATTTGAGATCACCCTTTATATATTTTCATTTTCCCAGGATATAAGGAACAGTTTTAGGTAATAAAACAAAAGGGGAAGATCTTTATGGGAGATGTTGAAGATCTTTTACCATGATTTGAAGATTATGATCTATGTTTCCAAAGACACTAAACTAATATGGTCCTTGGGTGTTTTTTTATGTATTAAGTATTCCTCAAAAGTAATGTAATATCCATGTACGTCAATCATGGTTCTCTAAAGTTGTATCAGAGGAAATTTTTAGTTAACCTATGGAAACTAGGATGAGAAAACTTTAGTGAGATCCATAGAGATATTTCTAAGGTATGTCTAGGGATGTCCCTTAGGATATGTATAAGTATAGGTTACAGCCCTATAATAATGATAACGATCATGAATAACCTAGTATTAAACCTAACATGTTAGGGATTGAAAGTACTCCCCTTGATTATGTTGTTTTCCTAGTATGATTTTTGCCTCTCACACTATTTTTTTGGGATTTAGATAATGGATGGAACCCGAAGGAACCGTATTAATGATCAATGCACTGGTTAATGCAATGATTGTCCAAATGAACAACCAAATGTTATGGGAAATGAGGGGAAAATCTTATAGTTATACTTACACAAGCTATGAATCATTCTGGACTTCCAAATGAGCAGATAATAGAACAATATTCTATTAAGTTCTTCATGAGGCAATGTCCACCTTCTTTCAATGGGTCTTTTGATCCACTTATTGTTGAACAACGGATCAGTACCATTGAAAGGATATTTGCCATATATCGTTGTTCAGAACATGAAAAATCCATTTTGGTTTTTTACCATTTATAAGGTTAAGCAGACCAGTGGTGGACTCTAATTAAGAATAAAAGGCCCCAAGATGAAATTGAATCCATGAAATGGGAGGAGTTCAAGAACTTGTTTTTCAATAAGTACATCCCTCGTATTATTAAAACAAAGATCCAAAAAGAGTTCCTTAAGATTAAGAAAAAGGATGATGAATCTGTTGGTATATACGAGGAGAATTTTACAAGGCTTGCAAGGTATGAATATGGCTTTATCATCTAACCTGAAAGTATAGTTGATCGATTATTCAGTGTCTTAAAACCATGTATTCAAATTCAATTATCTATAAAAGGCTTCAGTATATTTGATGAAATTGTGCGTTGTGCTATCAAGGTAGAACTGGATGTTTCTGTTACATATCCATCTCACGGTTTTGACAAGAAATGAAAGATAGAGTTTAAGGAAGAATCTCAAAACAATGGTGAAAAAGAGATGAATGTTTCGTTATGGTCAAAGTGTGGAAATAAGAATGGTGGAGATTGTCATAAAGGGACTAGAAAATGTTTTAAGTGTGGAAAATAAGGTCATCAAGTAGCTAAGTGTTGAAGTAATGGGAAAAAGGTAGCTAATGATATGAATAGATAAAAGACTACAAAGAACGCACCACCCACACTTCAATGCTCCAAGTGCAAGGAAATGGGGCATTATGCTATCCAATACCCTAATCCAAGGGTTAATGATGATCGAAATAAACAACCCCTTAAGGAAAAGGAAAAAGGGACGTCACACACGATCACTATTGGTGACTTTGAATATGTCAATGAAGTGGTGGAATGATAATGGGTATATGTAACGGGATTCCAAAATAGTGTTGTGGAATCTCATTTATAGTATTATGGAATATTGGAATATCTATGTATTGGTTTTCAATAATTGTATGGTACTAGTAACCATCCAAAGTGATTGAAATATTTTTTTAAAGAAGATGATATGCACATAATGAAGGGATACAGAGAAAATAATATGTTTGATAGTATTATTGAGCTCATGACTGATATAAGGAAAAAGTTACATCATGGTTTGAGTATACAGAAATTTTGGGATTTTAGTATGTGGAAATAATTAACTTTTGACAGTATTCATGTTTTCACTAAGGTTATATGGTAATTCATGTTTCATGAAAATACATTATTAAGGTATTCACATGTTTGGAATATGACCAACAAGATATATCTTATGATATATGGGGGATAAATGATTGTAATCACATGCTTTTTATATGACCTCTCTAGTAGTATTTTCCTTTACACTATGAGATTGGACAAAAGTATTTTGGATAATCCTAAATATTGGAATGGATTAAGTTGGATATAAGAAAGTATTTTTTAAGGCTATAACTTTTTTATATTATGATATTATAGTTTTAGAAAAAGTACAACCCGTAGGATGAGTGAAAACTCATTGCATCGTATAAAGATGCAGGAATCGAACCCACAACCGATGTGCGATAGGACTTTATCGCCTACCACTGGCCTACAGGAAGTCCATGGTTAGTATAAATTAGTTTTATTTTATTAAGTGGTATGATAGATGAAGTATAAGTCCATTTTTGGAATCATATATGGTTAATCTTCCCATAGATAGACTTATGTATATTTGATAACTTTTGTTAACCTTTTGTTCGAGACAGATGGAATGACCCATCATTATATCACATGATCTGCTAACACTTCAAGAATGACAAATTAAACATCATTTATTTCAATAAGAGATGAAGTGAAAATTTTTCATGGAATGACCAACGATAATATTACACTGAAATCAAGTAAGTATTTCTCCTTGTGCAAAAATTTATCAACTTTAGAGAAATGATCTTGAAAACCAAAAATGTTTTCCTAGTACCCTCATATTAGATGAATTAGATGGTAACTTAGATAATATAAAATATATGGATTTGTGATTGTTGGATTTTTCATAGCCATGTTCTCTACCACTTTCCATCAGAACTTGATGGTTAGATTTCTCTTCCATATCCATATTTTTACCTATGTTCTCCTATGTGGAAAACCAATGATGAGTTAATTTGGGTAACCTTTATGTTTCAAACTTTAGTTTTTAAAATTTTGTTTTAGTATTCCTTTTTAGGATGTGGTATTCTATTAAGGAAACATACAAGTAGTAAACGATTTATAACTCCAACTAATTTTGAGAGAAAAATTCATTTTAAGTGGGGTAGAATGTAACACTCTGAGATTTTATGAGAAATATTCTTTTTAATTACTTTGATGTCTTGTGTTGTATGTTACACCAAGATTATCTTGCGCTATACGCAACACCGTATTATCCTGTATTATATGAAAACACTATTCTTGGCTTGTGTTTCAAGCAAGAGAGACCTTCCTCAATAGCGTGTGTTGTATGCAATACTGAGTTTCACTAAATAGTGATATATTATTATAATATAATTATGAACTAGCCGTTATGAATAGTATTAACCTCATTTTTAAATTTAATACATTATTATTCATCTTACATATTTTCTAGAACATGGTATGAGAACAAAATAATTTTTTCGGGTAAAATAAGTATTTTAAAAAAATGCTATTTTATCACCTTTTGATGGAACACCTATTTTAAATCTAATTTTTTACATGTTTATAAGTTTAATTTTATAAAATAAACTTATTTTTGTGAATTAGGATATAAAAATTTACATTGGATAATGTTTTTATATTTTTATGATAATGTTCATATTTTGATGAATAGTAAAAATATGCTAAATTTTGATTAAAAACAACTTTTTTCATCAAGATAATTTATATGGTTAAATTATTATATTTTTTTTAAAGTATAAATATAATATATATTTACCATTTAATATAATGTATGTCATTATCATTAATTTGACATTGAATTAATAGGTAAAAACTATAAGGCCACGGCCTTAAACATTACTTAATATTGAATTAAGTGAATAATTCACATTGAGGATCTATTCAGGTTTAGAGTTTTAGAGAATTAGGACATAATTATTACATCTCAAAAGTTTACAAAGTAGACACTTCTACGTAGTATCCTTTTTTTTACAAAACATGAACTCTTGAAAAAAAAGAGTCATGTCTAGTTCCATGTTTAAGACAGCATGACTTTTCCTTGATCCCATCCTTGACCCTATTCCACATTGTGTCCTGTGAAAAACATTAAAAAAAACTTGGTATGAGCATAAAAAATCTCAGTAAGGGATAAAAAAGAAGTAAAAGTATTAGTTTTTGAAAACAAAAAGTAAACCAAGAATACATTATCAAATTAATACTTTTCACCTTTATGAAGTAGTAAAAACTCTTCACTGAATAAAAGATCACTACTTACCCTTTTTGTAACCAAAATATTACCATAGAACCCATATAAAGAACACATAACATATAAAGGTAACTTGGGACATAAACACGCTTAAATGGAATAACCATACGATCGACTTCCACACATATCACTTAATGGAATAGCCATACGGCCGACTTCCATACCCAATGCATTTGAGGTTATAACGTAACCACCCATCCTGGTATTCACAGCACCACCCGTCATATGGTTTATCACGTAACCACACGTCAAATGTCCAAGTACCATTATAAAATCATAAGACATAAACAAATAAAATGGAAAGAAAACATTTCCACATTTCAATTACAAAATATCACTTAAATATATTGACATAAAAAATCCATTATAAAAACCATTTTAAATACCAAAATACATAAAAGAGTATATGGTATTTATTTCATTTAAAAAACATTACAGCTTGTTGAGGAATCCAAAGACCAAAAATAATACTCGTGACGGCGGAAAAGGACGTTATCACTGCTTATGTTAAAAGCAACATTCCTTACCTCGTGTCCGACTTGACTCGATCTCTCTTTAATCTCCTGAATAATAAACTAGTGTCAATTTATACTTTCTTAAGAACCTTTTTCAAGTTTATTATTCCTTTTATATCACTTATTGTCATGTCATAAACATTATGTAATCATTTAAGTTAATAATGTTCGTTTTGTCGCTATTTGGTACTTAAGTCAAAAATGGACTTCTTACTATTACATGTTATTCATGTGGTCAAAGGTTAATTATATCCAAAATTATATTAATGATTTGGATATCATATATATCATATATATCCAGCATATACATGTATTTATAATAGTATATAACATTCAGAGATAAGAAATGAAATGCACCGTTCATGGAGACGGTAAGCCGTATGTACGCATGAACGCTAATTTCATTTCTATTTCGTATTTAATGTAGTGAAATTATAATGATATAAAGGTATATTATAATTCCAGTATAATATTATATATAATATCATTAACTCCATCCTTTATACGTCCCACATATGGAATTAACGAATCAAATCACTTTGAGGGGGCGGTAGTCTTCACTTCCTAAAATGAAATTATCGCGTTTACCCATAATGGAAACCATAACGGTATGCCATAAATTAAAAATAATGAAGAATAAGGAAAACATAAACATAATATATATCATATATAAATATAGTGACATCTTAATTTCCACCATGAAATGTGTTAAAAGAAGATTGAACAATCATCATTTCGTGAGGCAGAAATTCACCATCCACAGAAATAGTATGTTCTTTAACCATTAGATAGAGGTGTGTGTAAGTGTAAATAAAATAAATATCATAACAACATCCTATTATATTATATATAATGGTGTTGTTACAAAATAAAGGAATAGGAACATTTTAGGGGGCTGGAGAAGAAAAATAAAACATAAGGACATAAGAGAAGACATTGCCTTTAAATCGGGTAACTCCCTTTGGTTTGAACCAAAAGGGATTCTTGAAGAGCATTATGCCTAATGTAATGCTTCTAGGATTAGGAGAGGGATGTGGAGAGATAATATGAGTAGTGATTGGCTGAGCCAATGGCTTGAGAGGTGTGGGTAAGGTGGTAGAGGTGGGAGCCTTTTATAAGAGGGAGGAGGGGCACTCTTGGAATGTTATAAAATGTTACTTTATTATAAAATGATTTTTAGATTTTAAAGGCCCCACGTTGATATATTTAAAGGATAAGGTGATAAGGGTTCGAAATATACTCATCCAATAGGATTTTGAAAATTTTAGGTTTTATATTTTACATTATCTTTTCATTTTATTTAAATCATTAAATAATGAGGTAATCGCTGCATCATCATGGCGTCATAAATAATTTATTTTATACAATGTCTAAAAATTATAGAAAGATAATCATGATTTAGTAAATCGTTTTAGATTTCTAATGAATATTTATAGTAAAATCTATTACTTGTATAACCCCATTTAAAAATTGTTTTAGTAAAATAATACTTGTTTGTGACAATTTTAATTTAACTTTAAATAAAAAGTTATTAATGTCATTTTCTTACCCAAGTGGCTCCATGGGGTCCCCATGTTGACCCATGGATTTTCTTGGTCGTCCATGACACATCCAATAAGTGTAGTATATGTGTCAAGGTAATTTCATATTATTATAACATTATTTTTACCTTAAATTACACTAATTACCTTTAATCGCGATTAATAAAACTTAAAAGTTACTATTCACCAAAAATTATTTTCAGACCATTGAACCACATTTTACATCCTAATGACAACCATGTATGTCGTATTTTTGAAATTCAACTCACAGAAGTGGTAAAATTTCATTAAAACAAAAAATCTGTTTTTTAACTACCACTTAGTGGTTTCACTATTCATCATAAATTGAATTTTTTCATAAAAATACAAAAAATTCACCCTAAGATATATTTGATATTCCGAATTCAAATATTATGTCTATTTTACAAAATTAAAAATATATAAGTTGCATTAATTTAATTATTAATTATCGTTGTTAAAACAAATGGCGTGTTTTTATGAAACAATATATATCAAAAGATTGACACTAGTTTAAGTCTAATTTCAAAGTCAAATTAATTACAATGACCACCATTGGATTAAATGGTAAAAATATATTCTAATTTAACTTTAAAATAAATTCAAAATATAATCTAATCATATAAATAAATTAGATTAAAAAGAGTTTTTGAATTAAAATACAACATTTTTCACTTATTCATTAAAAATGAACTTTATCAGAAAAATAACAAAAACATACACAAAGTAAATTTTGATTTCCCAATTATAAAGAAGGATTTAATTTGGTCCTATAGAATGTATAAGAGTTACCAAAACTATATTTAAAGTGGGTTCGCCATCAAAAGATGATAATTCGGCCTTTTAGTGAATATTAGAGTATCTATGCCTAAAATTGAATTCTTTTATTATTTTAAGCCTTTATCTTTTATTGGATAAATATAAAAACATTTAACAAACATATATAATCATATTTTAGTTATTTCTATTCATTCCCACCAATACAACGACTACATGTTAACTACCATTTAAAATAATATTATTATATTACTAGTGTGCAACGTAAGATTTCAAAGAAACTCGTTGTTGCGTATCAGGTTCGCTATCGAACATAGCAACCCATTTAATGTAAAATTAATATTTAATTCGCAAATATTAATAAATATGAAATTGTTTTATTCTTTATTTACCTGGGATGTTACATCCTTCCCCCCTTTTGGCAATTTCATCCTCACAATTTTATTCACTTATCAAAATAAGTGGGGGTATTTATCCCTCATATCATTTTCAGAATCCCATGTTGCCTCTTCAACCATATGGTTTTTATACAAAACCTTTACCTGGGGAATTACCTTATTCTGAAACACATTCTCTCTACGGTCAAGAATCTAGACTGGTTGTTCTTCATAAGAGAGATTCTCTTCCAACTGAACTACCTTTGGGCTCAAAACATGAGATGGATCTGGCATATACTTTCTCAACATCGAAACATGAAAAACATTGTGTACCTGAGATAAAATCAGAGGTAAATCCACTCAGTATGAAAATGATCCAACTATCTCCAGAATTTCATATGGTCCAATGTACCTTGGACTCAAATTTCCTTTCTTACCAAATCACATCACACTTTTACATGGTTAAACTATGAGGAAGACATGATAACCTACCTCAAAAGAGAGATCCTTCCTCCTATTGTCAGCATAACTTTTCTGCCTTCTCTGAGCTGTTCTAATGTGTTTCTATATCAGCTGAACTTTTTCTACCAACTCTTCTACTAATTCCAATCCCATCAACTTCCTTTCACCCACTTCATCCCAAAAAGATGGAGTTGGACACCGCTTCCCATATAATGCCTCAAATGGATCCATCTGTATACTGGAATGAAAACTGTTATTATAAGAAAAATAAACCAAAGAAATATGCTGGTCCCAACTTCCCTTATAATCCATCGAATAATCACGTAGAATATCCTCCAAGGTCTGAATTTTTCATTCTGACTGCCCATCTGATTGTGGATGAAAAGTTGTACTAAAATTTAATTCAGTAATCAACGACTTCTGAAAGCCTTTACAAAAGTTAGAAGTGAACCTGGGATCATGATCAGATACAATGGAGAGGGGAACTCCATGCAACTTGACTATCTCTTTAACATACAACCAAGAAAGTTGATCTAGAGACAAATTATCTCTAATAAGAAGGAAATAAGAAGATTTAGTCAATCGATCAACAATAACCCAGATTTCATTATTACCTCGAGATGTCTTCGGGAATCCCACAAAAAAGTCCATGGATATATTCTCCCATTTCCACTCTAGTACAGGTAAAGGCTGAAGCATCCCATTAGGTAACTGCCACACTACTTTAACCTGCTGACAAGTCAAACACTTCACAGTATATCCGCAATATCTCTTTTCATTCCATCCCACCAGTAATACTCTTGCAGATCTCTGTACATCTTAGTACTGCTAGGATGAATTGAAAACGGGGAACTATGAGCCTCAAATAACAACTCATTCTTCAACTGTGAATCACAAGGCACACATAATCTCTTCCAAAACCTCAAAAAAAAATCATTATCAATGTTAAATTCAGGAAACTTACCCTTCTGAACCAGCTCTACCTTTTTCTGCAACCCACCGTCTTTCTTCTATGCTTGCTTAATTCTGTCTGATAGAGATGATCTCACTGACACCTGAAACAAAACAGAAGAACATCCTCCACCAAAAAATTCTATTCCAAATTTCATCAAATCAAAAACCAAAGGATCTCATTCTAAACATAGCATGGTTAATGATGCATTAATTTTTCGACTCAAAGCATCAGCCATTTTATTTGCTTTTCCCGGATGGTAATGAATTGTACAATCTTAATCCTTGATTAATTCCAGCCATCTCCTCTATCTCATGTTCAATTATTTCTGAGTGAATATATACTTTAAATATTTTTCATCAGTATATATTTCAAACTTTACTCTATAAAAATGATGCGACCAAATTTTTAGAGCAAAAACAACAGCAGCTAATTCCAAATCATGTGTAGGGTAATTTACCTCATGAGTTTTCAACTGACATGAAGCATAAGAAATTACCTGATCATTCTGAATTAGGACGCAACCAAGTCCTTTCAATGAATCATCACTGTAGATAACAAACTGACCATTCCTGGAAGGTAGTTCCAAAACTGGAGCATTCACCAATCTTTTTTTCAGTTCCTGAAAACAATCATCACATTCTTTTGTCCAGATAAAATTAACACCCTTTAGAGTTAGCTTTGTCATTGGACTAGATAACCGTGAAATTTTTTTAGCAAACCTTTGTTAATAGCCTTCCAAACCAAGAAAACTATGGATCTCGGTTAAATTTTTGGGTCTTGGACATTCTTCAACAACTTTTGTTTTAGCAGGATCAACAGTTATGCCATATTTTAAAACAATGTGACCAAGGAAATAAATTTGTTGTAACCAAAACTCACACTTGCTGAATTTTCCATACAATTTCTTTTCTTTTAAAGTTTGAAAGATAACCCTTAAATGACTTTCATGATCCTCTTTACTTTTAGAAAACACCAAAATATCATCAATGAAAAAACCACAATCTTATCCAAGAACTCATGGAAAATTCTATTCATAAGGTCCATGAATACAGCAGGTGCATTGGTTAACCCAAAAGGCATAACTACAAATTCATAATGGCCTTATCTTGTACGAAACACCGTCTTCGGAATGTCAGCTTATTTTACTTTCAACTGATGGTACCCTGACCTCAAGTCAATCTTCGAAAAATACTGAGCTCCCTGGATCTGATCAAACAAATCATCGTTATGAGGCAAAGGATACTTGTTCATAACAGTGATCTTATTCAATGCTCTATAATCAATTCAAAGTCTCATTGAACCATCTTTATTTTAAACAAACAAGACAATAGCACCCCATGGTGATGTGCTAGGTCAAATGAAACCTTTATCTAATAACTCCTGCAATTGCTTCTTTAACTCTAAAAGTTCAACTTGAGCCATTCGATAAGGGGTTTTGAAATTGTCTTAGAATCAGGAACTAAGTCAACAGTAAATTCAACTTCCCGATCATGAATAATATCAGGCAATTCATCAAGAAATACATCAAGATACTCATTTACCACTGGCACATCATTAATATGAACAATTCCATTATTTTCAACAATATGTGCAAGGTAACATTCATTTCCATCATTTACTAGTTTCTCTACTTCTGGATATGTTATCAAAAGAAAAGGTTTATTATTGTACACAAACTAAAAATATTTCTGAAAAGAAACCTCTTTACCTATGCAGTCAATCTTAGCATGATAAACAGAAAGCCAATCTATGCCCAAAATAACATCAAACTCTACTAGAGGCAAAACAATAAGGTTTAAGGTACATTCATTCCACACACAAGGATAGGAAGGTTCTTATAATTTCTTTTTGTCTCAACGTTCCCTCCAGGTGTTTTTACCATAAGTTCAAGATTCATATCTTGAGATGGAATCCCCAATTTACTAGAAAACATCTCATAAATTAATGAATGTGTATACCCTGAATCAAAAAACACATTGGCATAATCTGAACAAACAAACAGTGTACCTGATACTACTTCATTCGATGGCCCAACATCTGCTGAAGTAGTTGAAAAAAAATTTCACCACCCCTTTATGCTTGTATTCTGGCTGCTTTCCCCCATTTGAGTTCATCGTTAGACACTCATTTTCATAATGACTCATTTCATTGCCCTTAAAACATATTACCACTAGCTTTTCATTGCCTGCTTGATCATCTTTCTTACAGTTACGAGCAATATGACCAGAATTACCACACTAAAATCACTTTCCATACTTGGATAAACATTCCCCAGGATTCATTTCACCACACTTCTCACAGGATGGATATTTGGTTTTCTTACCTTCTGGATTCTTTGATGAATTCTTTCCCTTTGCCTGCCAACTAGACCTCTTATTATGTTGTTTGTCAAAGAACACCTGATCATCGGTAAACTCCATTTCGATCTTCTCTGCACATCGAACAAGTTTTTCATAACTTTTGAACTGATGAGAATCTAAAGACCTTCAATACTTTGGCTTTAACCCTGAGTAAAACGGTTGATTTTACTATCAAGATCTCGTATGAAATTTGGAGCATACCTTGCTAGTAGAGTGAACTTTTCTTCACAAGAATCAACTAAGTCATCCTCCTACCTCAATTCTAGGAATTGTTTTCCATCCTAAGATGAACCACCATAGGAAAATATTTCTCAAGAAACATACCTTTGAATTCGTCCCAGTGAAGATCATAAATCTCATCACTATCCCTAATATTTTTCATCATCGACCACCACTGATCAGCTTCACCTTCAAAACAGTAAACAGCAAGACTAACCTTTTGATGTTCTGAACACCCCATGACATCAAAAATATTCTCCAGTGCTTTAATCCACCCTTCAACTAGCACAAGGTCAGATAATCCTCTGAATGATGGGGGATGTTGCCTCATGACATGTTACACCACTGACATGTTCCTCTGTGGTTGATCTAGCTGATCTCGTGCATGGATACCACCACCATTTATTACCTGAGTCAACTGTGCCATCACTGCAAAAAATTGTTAAGTCCCAATTCCGACCATATCAGGTTGTTGATTAGGAAGGTTGTCTTCCTCCTAATGTTGTCCCAACATAGCTGCCTTGTTTCCTCTACGGAAAACCATTCTGAACACAGAAATATCTTAGGCGAAGCAACATGGTAATCTTTAAATGCTATATCATTTCAATCATACCATAAATTAATTTATATATTTAACAATTTTTTAACTCCTAAATTTGTCTAAACCGACCTCTAATACAAACTATAAGGCCCCAGCATTAAACATTACTTAATATTGAATTAAGTGAATAATTCACATTGAGTATCTTTTCAAGTTTAGAGTTCTAGAGAATTAGGACATAACTATTACATCTCAAATGTTTAAAAAGTATACACTTCTACATAGTTTCCTTTAAAAAAACATGAACTCTTGAAAAAAAAGGGTCATATCTAGTTCCATGTTTAAGACAACATGAATTTTCCTTGATCTCATCCTTGTCCCTATTCCACATTATGTCCTGTGAAAAACATTTCAAAAAAACATGGGATGAGAATAAAAAAGCTTAGTAAGGGATACAAAAAGAAGGAAAACTTTTAGTTTTTCAAAACAAGTAAACCATGAATACATTATCAAATTAATACTTTTCACCTTTATGAAGTAGTAAAAAATCTTCACTGAATAAAAGATCATTACTTACCCTTTTTGTTACCAAAAGATTACCATACAACCAATATAAAGAACACATAACATATAAAGGTAACTTGGGACATAAACATACTTAAATAGAATAACCATACGGTCAACTTCCACACATATCACTTAATGGAATAGCCATACGGCCGACTTCCATACCCAATGCATTGGAGGTTATAACGTAACCACCCATCCTGGTATTCACGGCACCACCCTTCATATGGTTTATCATGTAACCACCCATCAAATGTCCAATTACCATTGTAAAATGATAATACATAAAACAAATATAATGGAAAGAAAACATTTCCACATTTCAATCAAAATATATCACTTAAATATATTGACATAACAAATCCATTATAAAAACCATTATCAATACCAAAATACATAAAATGGTATATTGTATTTATTTCATTTTAAAAACATTACGGCTTGTTGAGGAATCCAAAGACCAAAAATAATACTCGTGGCGGCGGAAAAGGTCATTGTCACCGCATACATTAAAAGAAACATTCCTTTTTGTCATTTAGTAAAACACTTTATAGAAAAAGATTCCTTTTGTATAAAATTAAAAGTCAAATTGGTTTATACACCATATAAAAGAAAGTCATATATAAAACAAAGTATGCCTCAATGAAAGGAGATTGAGACGAAGTCCCTTACCTCGTGTCCGACTTGACTCGATCGCTCTTTAATCTCTTGAATAATAAACTAGTGTTAATTAATACTTTCTTAAGAAACTTTTTCAAGCTAATTATTCCTTTTATATCACTTATTTCCATGTTATAAACATTATGTAATCATTTAAGTTAATAATGTTCGTTTTGTCAATATTTGGAACTTAAGTCAAAAATGGACTTCTTACAATTACATGTTGTTCATGTGGTCAAAGGTTCATTATATCCAGAATTATATTCATGATTTCGATATCATATATTATATATTCAGCATATACATGTATTTATAATAGTATATAACATTTAGAGGTAAGAAATGAAATGCACCGTTCATGGAGACGGTAAGTCGTACGTACGCATGAACACTACTTTCATTTATATTTCATATTTAATGGAGTGAAATAATAATGATATAAAGGTATATTATAATTACATTATAATATCATATATAATATCATTAACTCCATCCTGTATACGTCCCACATATGTCATTAACGAATCAAATCACTTTGAGGGGGCGGTAGTCCGCACTTCCTAAAATGAAATTATTGCGTTTACCCATAATTGAAACCATATAGGTATGCCATAAATGAAAAATACCGAAGCATAAGGAAAAAATAAACATAATATATATCATATATAAATATAGTGACATCTTATTGGCCACCATTAAAGGTGTTAAATGAATATTGAACAATCATTGTTTCGTGAGGCAGAAATTCACCATCCACAGAAACAGTATGTTCTTTAACCATTAGATGGAGGTGTGTTAAATTTTAAATCAAATAAATCTAATAACAACATCATAGTATATTATAGATACTGGTGTTGTTACAAAATAAAATAATAGAAACAATTTAGGGGGTTGGAGAAGCAAAATAAAACATAAGGACATAAGAGAATACATTATCTTTAAATCGGGTAACTCCCTTTGGTTTGAACCAAAAGGGTTTTTTGAAGAGCTTTCTACCTAAGGTAAGGATTATAGGATAAGGATAGGGATTTGGAGAGATAATATGATCATATATTGGCCGAGACAATGGCTTGAGAGGAGTGGGTAAGGTGGTAGAGGTGGGGGCATTTTATAAGAGGGGGGAGGGGTACTCTTGTAATGTTATAATATGTTACATTATTATAAAATGATTTTAGGATTTTAAATGTCTCACATTGATATATTTTGAGGATAAGGTGATAAAGTATAACGCCCCGACCCCAGCTACCCAGAGTCGGTGCATTACTTCGTAACATTGGCATGATCACAAGAAAGATCAAATCTCGAAAGACCGATTGGTTTAGTAGCCTTGGAAACACTAGATATAATCATAAAGTTTTACATTAAATTTCAAAGTGAAAAACTACTACAACAACAAATTCTTCATATCCACACTATTAACCCCTCATAATATCCCTGCAAGTCATTCATAATTTACTTCTTCACTACCTGGGAAAAATAAAACATAGAAAAGGGGTGAGCTCAAATGCCCAGTAAGGATAACAATATAGCGGAACATTCATAATAAGCATAAACATTTAAGGCAATGAATTACTAAAACAAAAGCCTTTTAAAATTGAACTTCAACATAGTATGGCAAAAATAAAAATGAAATAATGCCATTTACTTATTCACATGGATATTCTACTAATCGAATAATCACATGCAATATCAATAACCACTTTCATAATGTTGGAATGCATAATGCCAGACTATCATAACCACATAGCCAAGGCCTCGTGCCAAGACTACAAATAAGATTTTGTCAAGGCCTTGTGCCAAGACACTAGTTTGTCTCATGAGACCTACCGATGCATCGAGGAGCTATAGCGGGCTCCACCCGTCACTTATTAAGTCCAATGCATTCCCATATAAAAAGGTTTAAACATAACATAAACATTCGTATTAAAAATAGCATACGAAATGTCAATAATTTCACCATAAACTATGAATGGTATAAAAATAGCACATCCACAGTCAAACATATCACAAAACCTTCAATACAATATAGAAGTTTTGTATCATAATAAATCAACTTCAAATAATCTTAAAATCCATCAAAGGATGTTGACATAGATGAAATCAAAATTCTTTTTAAAGAAGTATCTCCTTTTATTTTGAAATCATTTAAGATCCATATAAAATAAAACATTTTCTTTGAAAATATTCTTATAAGATTGTATGGAAAGCTTCGACGATTTTATAACGGCGGAAAATAACCGCACCCGCCGTATAAGTTAAAAAAACATTCTTACCTCAATTCTGTCGAAAAGGTTAAAAAGGACCTTGTTTTGAAAACGACGGAAAGATTCCTTTATAAACCTCTTATAAAAAGTCAAACAAGGGTATAAATGAATTTAACCCATATTCTTGTAAATAGTAAAAATGTTTTGAAATACATTTTGAAGAAACATGGATGTGGATGATAACGAGTTCCCAGTAGATTATTACGTATAAACAACCTCGGATAAAGAAGAGATTGTGAAATAACCCTTACCTTGTACTTTTCCTTGGTTGGGGTAGGTTAACCTCCTGTATAATGGTGAAATAGTTGTTATTAAATTATACAAGAATCATATATATTAATATGATATCATATATGATCTTTTAACATTGATTTGTTAATAATATCTTAGAATTATCGTCGTTTCTGGAGTTAACTTACTCATTTTCTTTTATATGTTTTGTTACATGAGCCATGGTTGTTGTATCTTATTCATATCCAGAATGATATACAGTCCTTAAACATCATTTTTAAATCATCAAATGATAATTATACTTGAATGGATACGATGGAGAATGAATCTCATCGCGTTCGTGGAGACGGTAGTCCGTACGTACGCACGAGCGACAATATCATTCTTTTGATATTAAAATAATATATAAATGGATGGTATATCATATATACAGAATCATTAACATGTTATATTTATTATTTACATGAGTTACACATCATTATTATACCCATCCAAATAATATTATATTGAATAACAATTACACCACGACGTGGAGACGGTAAGCCGTACGTACGCACGTATGGTGACATGTTATTCAAAGGGTGGATAGAATACTGAATATGATTGTACCATATTTATAATAACATCACAGTATATGTGAGATACTGGAGTTATTATTTCAGAATGGTAAGAACAAAGGAAGAAGAAGTTGAAGAAGAAATGAACTTAGAAAAGGGTGGTGAAATCATTACCTCTTCTTCGGGTTCTTCCTTTTGATTTGATCAAAAGGGCTCCTTAGGTTGGCTTTCTGATCAAACTAAGGCCTCTAGGTTGTAGTGAGGGATGTTGGGAGAGTATTTGGGCAGAGTTTGGCCGAACCAAAAGGCTTTGATGGTGTGAAGAAATGATAAGGAGGAGTGCCCTTTTATAAGAGGGGTGAGGGGCACCTTTGGAAAAGCTAGAAATATTAATTTATAATAAATTCATATTCGGTTTCCAAAGGCTCCAAAGTTGACTATTCAAAGGATGAGGTGGGTATAGGTCTAAAACAACTCAACCAATAGAATTTAGACAGGTTTGGGTACTTATATTAACATTATCTTTAAGTATTAACTCTAAGTTAATTAGTTTCACTTTTACAATGTCTCTTTGTATTTTTATATTATATGGTTAATAAACTTACTATATACATCCAATCGACCCCCAAGTGGTCCATTAATGATTAACATATCATTATATAAGTCTCTTGGCCGAACCTTAGATTTTTAGGAATTTAATATCAATTAATAATATAATATTTGTTTTAAGAACTCTTTTATGTCAATTTTGACACTATTCAATAGTTGATTTTTGTGAAACTCATAACAGATTGATTACTTCGAACAAAGTCCATTAAATCAATCCTAATATTTCATATTAGCCTAGAAAATTAGTTTAATTCATTAAAAGTTTCATATTATATTTATTTGGGTATTTATAATATCAATTATTTTAATTTTTCACTATTTTAGTAATTACTGCATCATCATTGTGTCATAAATAAAATAAATTATTTAATGTCTAAAAATTTTAAATAAAATATCATTATGTAGTAAATCGTTTTAGCTTTCTAATGAATATTTATAATCTAAAATCCAACATATATAACCCTATGTAAAAATTGTTGTTCTAAAATATATATGCTTGTGTCATTTTTGTATTCATTTTAACTAAATTAAAATAAAGTGTCATTATCACTTACAAGTGGATCCATGGGGTCCCAAAATAGACCCAAAGATGCCCATGGTCGACCATGTATCAACCAATAGGGTTAAGACACGTTTTAGGGTAATTTAGTATTATTATAATATTATTTTTTTAACCCTTATTTACCGGATTTACCCTTAACCATGGTAAATAAAATATTTACCGCAGTAATTATTCAAAATGTCTAAAAATAAAAGTTACCTATTTACACAATTTGAACATCATGATTCCAAATATGGAATCCATTTTTCTAAATTCAAAACACAGAAGTGGCAGAAATTAATTTAAAATTAATTCCCGCTGTTAAAACAAAAAGCGTGTTTTTAAGAGATAATAACTATCAAAAGATTGACACTTGTTTATGTTCGGTTTAATTGTAAAATTATGTCCAATGACCAACATTATATTAAATGGTAAAAATATATTCTAAATATACTTTAAAACCACTCAAATTCATAATTTATCACTATTAATTATTTTGATTAAAAAAGTTGTTTTTAATTAAAATTTAGGAATTTTCACTATTCATCAAAATATAAAAGTTATCCGAGAAGTACCAAAATTTCACCCTAGGATAATTTCGATATTCCGAATCCAAAAATGAAGTCCATTTTGAAATATAAAATATATATGATTTCAAAAAGTAGGTATAACTATTCACAACGGCTAGTTTAATTAGTTGTGGTGTGTGTTAGAACTCGAGGTTGCGTACAACACACGCTATCGCATTATTCGAAGGGAAACGTACCGTGAAAGCTTGGGGTGTTACATTCTCCCCTCCTTCAAATAATTGCGTCCTCGCAATTTCTAGGGTATTACTGCATAAAAATACTCGGGTGGTTCTTCATCATAAGTTCCTCGGGTTCCCACGTTGCCTCTTCCATCTTATGGTTTCTCCACAAAACTTTTACCAGACGCATCGTCCGGTTTCTCAGCACTTGTTCTCTTGTATCAAGAATCCTGACAGGCTCTTCCCAATAAGACAGATCGGGTTCCAGTTCTAATTCCTCATAGGTGAGTACATGTGTTGGGTCAGGCATGTATTTTCTCAACAGAGATACGTGGAACACATCGTGAACTTTGGAGAGACTTGGCGGCATTGCCAATCGGTAAGCTACAGCCCCAATTCGTTCTAGAATTTCGAAAGGTCTGATGTATCTGGGACTCAATTTACCTTTCTTACCAAAACGTATGACTCCCTTCCACGGAGATACCTTTAGGAAAACATGATCACCGACTTGAAATTCCAAATCCTTCCTTCGATTATCGGCATAGCTCTTCTGCCTACTTTGAGCTGCTTTGATGTGATTTTGGATTACCTTTACCTTTTCCATCGTTTCCTCCACCAGTTCTAGACCTACAAGTTTTCTTTCACCGACGTCATCCCAACAGGTTGGTGTACGAAATCTCTTTCCGTATAACGCTTCATATGGTGCCATCTGAATACTCGAATGGAAGCTATTGTTATAGTAAAATTCTACCAGAGGTAAATATTGATCCCACATACCCTGAAAATCAAGTGAGCAAGATCTCAACATGTCTTCTAAGGTCTGAATAGTCCGTTCTGATTGTCCGTCTGTCTGAGGGTGGTAAGCAGTGCTCAAATGAAGTTCAGTATCCAGGGATTTCTGAAGACTTTTCCAAAATCTTGAAGTAAAACGGGGATCACGATCAGAAACAATCGATAGGGGTACTCCATGAAGTCTCACAACTTCATTAATGTATAGTCTTGCTAGACGTTCCAGGGGTAGATCTTCTCTTATAGCAAGAAAATGTGCTGACTTGGTAAGACGATCAACAATAACCCATATTGCATCGTTCCTTCTAGGAGTCTTTGGTAGCCCCATGACAAAGTCCATTGTAATATTGTCCCATTTCCACTCCGGTATGGGAAGAGGTTGCATGACTCCTCCAGGTTGTTGCCTTCCAGCTTTCACTTGTTGACAAAACATACATCTTGACACAAAATCAGCAATCTCCCTCTTCATGTTGTCCCACCAAAAATGTTCCTTCAAATCTCTATACATTTTGGTGCTCCTAGGGTGTATAGAGAAATTGGAACTATGAGCATCATCCAGCAATTCCCTTTTTAGATCAGGTATATTGGGAACACAAAGTCTCTTCCCGAATTTCAAAATTCCACCTTCATACGCAAAGTCTCTAAATCTCCCATCATTCACAGCTTTAATCTTCTTTTGGAATTCTTCATCATCAGTCTGAGAACTCTTAATCCTTTCCAGTAAAGATGGTTTGGCAACCATTTGAAAAAGCATTGATGTTTCACCTTCCCTGGTTATTCCCATGTCCATCTTCACTAGCTCCATGAAAATTGGATCCCTTTCAATTCTCATATTGTTCAAAACTCCATGGTCTTTTCTACTCAAAGCATCTGCCACCTTGTTTGCCTTCCTTGGGTGGTAGTGTATCGTACAATCATAATCCTTGAGTAATTCAAGCCATCTCCTTTGCCTCATGTTGAGTTCTTTTTGTGAGAAAATATACTTCAAACTCTTGTGATCAGTATAAATCTCACATTTTTCACCATAGAGGTAGTGCCTCCATATTTTCAAAGCAAAGATCACTGTTTCTAACTCGAGATCATGAGTAGGATAGTTTTGTTCATGAATTTTCAACTGTCGTGATGCATAGGCAATAACTCTATCATTCTGCATAAGGACACAGCCAAGTCCTTTCTTTGATGCATCACTATAAATAACGAACCCATCATTCCCCGATGGTAGAGTCAATATAGGAGCATTGACTAATATTCTCTTCAGTTCTTCGAAACATTCTTCACACTCTTTTGTCCAAACAAATTTAACCCCTTTTCGTGTGAGCTTCGTTAATGGGTTTGCCAATCGGGCAAAATTCTGGACGAAACGTCGATAATAACCTGCCAAACCAATAAAACTACGTACCTCAGTTATACTCGTAGGTGCTGGACATTCTTGGATTGCCTTGGTCTTAGAAGGATCAACAGAGATTCCATCTTTAGAGACAATATGGCCAAGAAAAGAAATCTCCTGAAGCCAGAATTCACACTTGCTAAACTTTCCATATAATTCATTCCTCCTCAGAGTCTTCAAGATAATGCGCAAGTGATTTTCATGATCTTCATAGGTTTTGGAGTATACCAATATATCATCAATAAATACTACCACAAATTCATCGAGATACTCCTTGAAAACTCGATTCATCAGATCCATGAATACAGATGGTGCATTAGTCAATCCAAACGGCATTACAGTAAACTCGTAATGCCCATACCTGGTTCGAAATGCTGTTTTCGGAATGTCTTCCTTCTTCACACACAACTGATGGTATCCAGATCGAAGGTCAATCTTTGAAAAGTATTGAGCTCCATGCAGTTGGTCAAATAAATCATCAATACGAGGTAGGGGATACTTGTTCTTTATTGTTATAGCATTGATCTCCCTGTAGTCGATACATAACCTCATAGATCCATCTTTCTTTTTAACAAAAAGAACAGGGGCTCCCCATGGAGAAACACTAGGGCGAATAAATCCCTTATTACTCAATTCCTCTAGTTGTTTCTTTAGTTCGACTAACTCTACAGTGGCCATTCTATAAGGGGTCTTCGATATAGGCCTTGATCCAGGAATCAAATCAATAGAAAACTCAACTTCTCGTTCTGGAGGATGTCCAGGTAAATCTTCCGGAAATACATCTACAAATTCTTTCACAATAGGTACATCCTCTATTTGAACATTCCTTTCCTCACCGACAGTTATTTCATTCTCTTCCTCCCCGATAATTGAATTAAGTTGAGCTACAGGGGGTGGATCTAAATAAGAATTAGGTGGTGACGATTCTGCTCTAAAAATAAGGTGCTCCTTATCATTATCATCAAGAATCGTAACCTCTTTCTTCTTACAATAAATCTTCGCATCATAGTCCGAAAGCCAGTCCATACCGAGGATTATATCAAACTCAATCATAGGTATGACGATGAAATCAGCAGATAAAGAAAATTTATGTGCTCTAATGGGGACTGATTCACAAAACTTTGTTGCAACGATACTTCCCTTAGGAGTTTTAACTGACAACTCCCTTATTAAATCAAATTGGAAATATCTAATATTCTTAGAAAACTGGGAAGATATGAAACAATGCGATGATCCAGAATCAAATAATGCATTTGCTAAACTTGAGGAAACCATTAAATTACCTGCCACCACGTCTTTCGGAGCTTCTACCTCAGCAGTAGTGATAGCATAAGCCTGGCCTTGATCCCTTGGCCTTTTCTGAGGTAAGTTCTCCTGACGCTTAGGACATGCATTTGAATAATGCCCCATCTCCCTGCAATTGTAGCACTGAACGTTGGTAGCTTCCTTCTTCCCCTTGCAATCATGAGCTTGGTGGCCTTTTTCACCACACTTGTAACAGACTCCCATTCCCTTCAGGCAAGCACCGGGGTGTTTCTTCCCGCACTTACCACAAGATGGATATTCAACCTTTCCCTTCTTCCCCTTATTTCCATTCCCAGATTGATCAGCAGGTCTCTTCTTCTCTTGCTTTGCTTTAAAGTCATAAGACTTAGAGAATTCCTTTTCGGTCTTGATAGCACATGAGACAATGTCTTCGTACGATGAAAAGGATTGTGAGACTAATGCTCGACGGAGAAATGGTTTTAACCCATCAAAGAAACGATCAATCTTACTTCTTGGGTTGCGAATATAATCACCAGCGTACCTCGCTAACCTTGTAAAGTTAGCCTCATACTTTGTGACATTCTCATCCTCCTTTTGTCTCAGACTCAGAAATTGTCTTTCCATATCTGCTCGATGGTCGCGAGGGAAGTATTTTTCTAAAAACAGATCTTTGAACTCCCTCCATTCCATATTTGATACTTCATCATCTTCCTTCATGTTCTGAATCAATGACCACCATTGATCAGCATCTCCAGTGAGGCGGTAAACTGCCATGATAACTTTTTCCCTTTCACTGCTCCCCAAAGCCTGAAATATTTTCTCTAGGGAAAATATCCATTGCTCAGCTACTAAGGGATTTGTACTCCCATTGAACGTTGGTGGTTGTTGCCTCATGAATCGATCTAACATTGATCCTCCACGCTGCGGATCAGGGTGCTCCATACGGGTAAGGTTATTATTCATAACCTGAGTAAGTTGTCCCAGTACGGTGATTAGCTGATCGGCACCAGTTGCATCACCAGCCCCACTGTAATTATCTTGAGCAGGAGGGAAATCCCTACATGGAGTGCGTGCATTGATACGGTTTCCATTTCTTCCACTAGGCGCCATTTCTAAAAAAAATGGCATAAACTAGATCAGTTTATGCATCAAAATACATAATCCCATACTTATAAAACACTAAACATAAATTGAACTATCTATGGATATAATCCATAATCATAAATATGTTTTCTTTGAGGAAGTATATACTCATAAACCCTTCATAATGATTTGTAAATAAAGTGAGAGTTATCCTAAGCATATCCCCTGGGAGTGTCGTAACCAAGAGTGCAGCAAGGCCCGTTGTCGTGCACCAGTTCCCGTTCGAGTCTAGCTCAAAGAGGTGTTTTCGGGTTTTACCCCTAGGTACATCTGTGCCCGAGCCGCCTCTACCTGCTCGTATCCAGACAGGGATGTATTGCTCGGAAAACTCACAAAATCTCTACAATACCAAAATTCTAGGAAGTTCTTCTATACTAATTCTCAAAGTTCATCTTAGGTCTACGTGCTCTAATCAGAGTTTATCTAAATCTAGCTTCCAAGGTTTGTACTAAACTTCCTCTGATACCAACTATAACGCCCCGACCCCAGCTACCCAGAGTCGGTGCATTACTTCGTAACATTGGCATGATCACAAGAAAGATCAAATCTCGAAAGACCGATTGGTTTAGTAGCCTTGGAAACACTAGATATAATCATAAAGTTTTACATTACATTTCAAAGTGAAAAACTACTACAACAACAAAGTCTTCATATCCACACTATTAACCCCTCATAATATCCCTGCAAGTCATTCATAATTTACTTCTTCACTACCTGGGAAAAATAAAACATAGAAAAGGGGTGAGCTCAAATGCCCAGTAAGGATAACAATATAGCGGAACATTCATAATAAGCATAAACATTTAAGGCAATGAATTACTAAAACAAAAGCCTTTTAAAATTGAACTTCAACATAGTATGGCAAAAATAAAAATGAAATAATGCCATTTACTTATTCACATGGATATTCTACTAATCGAATAATCACATGCAATATCAATAACCACTTTCATAATGTTGGAATGCATAATGACAGACTATCATAACCACATAGCCAAGGCCTCGTGCCAAGACTACAAATAATATTTTGTCAAGGCCTTGTGCCAAGACACTAGTTTGTCTCATGAGACCTACCGATGCATCGAGGAGCTATAGCGGGCTCCACCCGTCACTTATTAAGTCCAATGCATTCCCATATGAAAAGGTTTAAACATAACATAAACATTCGTATTAAAAATAGCATACGAAATGTCAATAATTTCACCATAAACTATGAATGGTATAAAAATAGCACATCCACAGTCAAACATATCACAAAACCTTCAATACAATATAGAAGTTTTGTATCATAATAAATCAACTTCAAATAATCTTAAAATCCATCAAAGGATGTTGACATAGATGAAATCAAAATTCTTTTTAAAGAAGTATCTCCTTTTATTTTGAAATCATTTAAGATCCATATAAAATAAAACATTTTCTTTGAAAATATTCTTATAATCTTGTATGGAAAGCTTCGACGATTTTATAACGGCGGAAAATAACCGCACCCGCCGTATAAGTTAAAAAAAACATTCTTACCTCAATTCTGTCGAAAAGGTTAAAAAGGACCTTGTTTTGAAAACGACGGAAAGATTACTTTATAAACCTCTTATAAAAAGTCAAACAAGGGTATAAATGACTTTAACCCATATTCTTGTAAATAGTAAAAATGTTTTGAAATACATTTTGAAGAAACATGGATGTGGATGATAACGAGATCCCAGTAGATTATTACGTATAAACAACCTCGGATAAAGAAGAGATTGTGAAATAACCCTTGCCTTGTACTTTTCCTTGGTTGGGGTAGGTTAACCTCCTGTATAATGGTGAAATAGTTGTTATTAAATTATACAAGAATCATATATATTAATATGATATCATATATGATCTTTTAACATTGATTTGTTAATAATATCTTAGAATTATCGTCGTTTCTGGAGTTAACTTACTCATTTTCTTTTATATGTTTTGTTACATAAGCCATGGTTGTTGTATCTTATTCATATCCAGAATGATATACAGTCCTTAAACATCATTTTTAAATCATCAAATGATAATTATACTTGAATGGATACGATGGAGAATGAATCTCATCGCGTTCGTGGAGACGGTAGTCCGTACGTACGCACGAGCGACAATATCATTCTTTTGATATTAAAATAATATATAAATGGATGGTATATCATATATACAGAATCATTAACATGTTATATTTATTATTTACATGAGTTACACATCATTATTATACCCATCCAAATAATATTATATTGAATAACAATTACACCACGACGTGGAGACGGTAAGTCGTACGTACGCACGTATGGTGACATGTTATTCAAAGGGTGGATAGAATACTGAATATGATTGTACCATATTTATAATAACATCACAGTATATGTGAGATACTGGAGTTATTATTTCAGAATGGTAAGAACAAAGGAAGAAGAAGTGGAAGAAGAAATGAACTTAGAAAAGGGTGGTGAAATCATTACCTCTTCTTCGGGTTCTTCCTTTTGATTTGATCAAAAGGGATCCTTAGGTTGGCTTTCTGATCCAACTAAGGCCTCTAGGTTGTAGTGAGGGATGTTGGGAGAGTATTTGGGCAGAGTTTGGCCTAACCAAAAGGCTTTGATGGTGTGAAGAAATGAGAAGGAGGAGTGCCCTTTTATAAGAGGGGTGAGGGGCACCTTTGGAAAAGCTAGAAATATTAATTTATAATAAATTCATATTCGGTTTCCAAAGGCTACAAAGTTGACTATTCAAAGGATGAGGTGGGGATAGGTCGAAAACAACTCAAACAATAGAATTTAGACAGGTTTGGGTACTTATATTAACCTTATCTTTAAGTATTAACTCTAAGTTAATTAGTTTCACTTTTACAATGTCTCTTTGTATTTTTATATTATATGGTTAATAAACTTACTATATACATCCAATCGACCCCCAAGTGGTCCATTAATGATTAACCTATCATAATATAAGTCTCTTGGCCGAACCTTAGATTTTTAGGAATTTAATATCAATTAATAATATAATATTTGTTTTAAGAACTCTTTTATGTCAATTTTGACACTAATCAATAGTTGATTTTTGTGAAACTCATAACAGATTGATTACTTCGAACAAAGTCCATTAAATCAATACTAATATATCATATTAGCCTAGAAAATTAGTTTAATTCATTAAAAGTTTCATATTATATTTATTTGGGTATTTATAATATCAATTATTTTAATTTTTCACTATTTTAGTAATTACTGCATCATCATTGTGTCATAAATAAAATAAATTATTTAATGTCTAAAAATTATAAATAAAATATCATTATGTAGTAAATCTTTTTAGCTTTCTAATGAATATTTATAATCTAAAATCCAACATATATAACCCTATGTAAAAATCGTTGTTCTAAAATATATATGCTTGTGTCATTTTTGTATTCATTTTAACTAAATTAAAATAAAGTGTCATTATCACTTACAAGTGGATCCATGGGGTCCCAAAATAGACCCAAAGATGCCCATGGTCGACCATGTATCAACCAATAGGGTTAAGACACGTTTTAGGGTAATTTAGTATTATTATAATATTATTTTTTTAACCCTTATTTACCGGATTTACCCTTAACCATGGTAAATAAAATATTTACCGCAGTAATTATTCAAAATGTCTAAAAATAAAAGTTACCTATTTACACAATTTGAACATCCTGATTCCAAATATGGAATCCATTTTTCTAAATTCAAAACACAGAAGTGGCAGAAATTAATTTAAAATTAATTCCCGCTGTTAAAACAAAAAGCGTGTTTTTAAGAGATAATAACTATCAAAAGATTGACACTTGTTTATGTTCGGTTTAATTGTAAAATTATGTCCAATGACCAACATTATATTAAATGGTAAAAATATATTCTAAATATACTTTAAAACCACTCAAATTAATAATTTATCACTATTAATTATTTTGATTAAAAAAGTTGTTTTTAATTAAAATTTAGTAATTTTCACTATTCATCAAAATATAAAAGTTATCCGAGAAGTACCAAAATTTCACCCTAGGATAATTTCGATATTCCGAATCCAAAAATGAAGTCCATTTTGAAATATAAAATATATATGATTTCAAAAAGTAGGTATAACTATTCACAACGGCTAGTTTAATTAGTTGTGGTGTGTGTTAGAACTCGAGGTTGCGTACAACACACGCTATCGCATTATTCGAAGGGAAACGTACCGTGAAAGCTTGGGGTGTTACATAAAGTTTCTAAATATACTCATCCAATAGGTTTTTGACAATTTTAGGTTTTATATTTTACATTATCTTTTCATTTTATTTAAGTCATTAAATAATGAGGTAATCGCTACATCATCATGGTGTCATAAATAATTTATTTTATTTAATGTCTAAAAATTATATGAAAACTATCATTATTTAGTAAATCTTTTTATCTTTCAAATTAATATTTATAGTAAAAAATATGACTTTTATAACCCCATGTAAAAATTTTTTTAGTAAAACATTACTTGTTTGTGACATTTTTAGTTTAACTTTAAATAAAAAGTTATTAATGTCATTTTCTTACCCAAGTGGCTCCATGGGGTCCCCAAGTTGACCCATGGATTTTTTTGGTTGGCCATGACACATCCAATAAGAGTAGGACATGTGTCAATGTAATTTCATATTATTATAACATTATTTTTACCTTAATTACACTAATTACCTTTAATCACGATTCATAATACTTAAAAGTTACTATTCACCAAAAATTATTTTCATCTCATTGAACCAAATTTTACATCCTAATGACAACCATGTATGTCGGATTTTTTAAATTCAATTCATAGATGTGGTAAAGTTTCATTAAAATTAAAAATCCGTTTTTTAACTACCACTTAGTGGTTTCACTATTCATCAAAAATTGAAATTTTTCAGAAAAATACCAAAAATTCACCATAATGTATATTTGATATTCTGAATTAAAATATGATGTCTATTTTACCAAATTCAAAAAATATAATTTGCATTAAGTTAATAATTAATTCTTATTGTTAAAACAAATAGCGTGTTTTTATGAAACAATATATATCAAAAGATTGATACTAGTTTAAGTCTAATTTCAAAGTGAAATTAATTCCAATGACCACCATTGGATTAAATGTTAAAAATATATTCTAATTGAACTTTAAAATCAATTAAAAAGACAATATAATCATATAAATAAATTATATTAACAAGAGGATTTGAATTAAAATACAACTGTTTCACTTATTCATTAAAAATGAACTTTATCGGAAAAATAACAAAAACAGACACAAAGTAAATTTTGATGTCCCAATTATAAGGAAGGATTTCATTTGGTCCAATATAATTTATAAGAGTGACCAAAAATATATTTAAAGAGGGTTCGCCATCAAAAGCTGATAAGTCGACCTTTTAGTGAATATTAGAGTATCTATGCCTAAAATTGAATTCTTTTCTTTTTTTAAGCCTTTATCTTTTATTGGATAAATATAAAAACATTTAACAAACATATATAATTATATTTTATTTATTTATATTCATTCTCGCCAATAAAATGGCTACGTGTTAACTACCATTTAATATAATTTTATTATATTACTAGTGTGCAACGTAAGATTTCAAAGAAACTCGTTGTTGCGTATCGGGTACGCTATCGAACATAGAAACCCCTTTAATGTAAAATTAATATTTAATTCTAAAATATTAATAAATATGAAAATGTTTTATTCTTTATTTACCTGGGATATTACAAAAACATTTCAATCTTTTTCAATTTTTTAAATAAAAACTCATTTTTTTCGACAACGAGATTAATTTTAAATTAATTAATGGAACTTCTGTGTTTTGAAGTAGGAAAAATGGATTCCGTATTTGGAATCAGTAGGTACGAATTATTTTAATAGGCTAATTTTTATTTTTGGGCATTATGAATAGTTACTACGGTAAATTTTATTTACCACAGTTAAAGGTAAATTAGGTAATTAAGGGTAAAAATAATATTATAAAATTACCCTAACACTTGTCTTAATATAATTGGATAATTATATTTTATCCTAAAATATAATTGGGTTGAAATGATATCTATTATGACCCACTTGTATGTGATTGAGACCTTTAATTTATTTTATTTAAATGAAAGTGAAATATGTCAACCTCAAAAATTAATAATTAAATAATTTTTAATATAAGGTTATACAGAATATAAATTCGGTAATAAATACTCATTTGAAATATAAAATGTTTTTATTTATCATGGTAATTTATTTAAAATTTTTAAGAAATATATAATTACTTTACTAGATTATACATTAATGATGCATAAATTATTTATTAAGTGAAAAATAAAAAATATAGTTTTTATTAAACTAATAATACTCATAAAGGCCCAAAAACCTGACCGAAACTTATTGGTCGTGTATATATGAACCCTAATAATCCAAATGTCGAATTTTTGACCATTTGGATCCTTATAAAAGCAATTATGTCACATATATTATTTTATTTCAAATGATGTCAAAGTTTCCACCTTCATAATTTAATAAACATAACATTTTAAAAGTAGGGTTTTTTAGAAGATAAATTAGACGAAAAGTATTATTTTTTAATTCTATTAGATTTATATTCATCATAGTATTTTATTTTTAATTTCTATGCAACAAATAAGTATATTAAATAATTATTTAAAAATGTTGTAGTAATTAGTTTATTAAGAAAAATATCAAATAAATGGTTTTAAAAATATTAAAATAAATATTATATGAACTAATTAATATTCTCCATGAATTTTATAGATGAATATGGAATGTTAGAAACCTATTAAATATTATTTTTTGAATATATTCTTTGTGTTTATTTTATTTAAATTCAAATAAATAAATAGTGTCAAGATTTACACTATTAGTATTTTATAAAAATAACATATTATTAAATTATTTATAAATCACAAAAATATTTAAATATTTTAAATTTAACATTATATGGTCTAAATGGTTATAAAGTATCCAATTGTGGGAAATTTATAACATATAGTTATGTATTTATTAAAATTTAAAATTTAGAATATTATTACCACAAATAAAATTAAATAGATTAAATAAGGATAAATAAAAATGATAAGGTTTAAAATAAACATAAATCATGTTTAAATTTTATTGATTGATGATATTAAAACACTAAATTACCTCATATTTTAATTGAGTCATTTTTGGATGTTTTTAAGTGGGGTTTGAATTTATTATGAATTAATAATTTTTAGGTTTCCAAAGTTGCCCCTCTCCTCCCTTATAAAAGGGCACCTCCTCTCTCTCCACTTCACACAATTTTGGATCTTTAAAAATCGACCAAACCCTGAAAATTTCACTTATCCACTTACCTAGAAACCTTCTAGAGGTTCTGGTCTTCTTCAAAGACCAACTTTTGTGCCCTAAGAGGAGGTTAAGAGGAGGCGCGTCAAAGACGAGGTAATATACTTTACCGATTATTTTAAACTTATTTCTTCTCCTACTTCCAATATATGAGTTGTTTAATTATTAAGTAATAACTCCAGTATAACTTTTATACTGATATGTTATTATGAAAATGAAACAACCAGATTATATATTCTATCAATCCTATGCAAAAAATGAAATCACCACGCGTGCGTATGTACAGCTTACCGTCTCCACGTCGTGGTGTAATATTTTATTTAATCACTATCATACATGGATGGGTATAAGGATAGAATAAATAACTATAAATTATTATTGTAAAGTGATATTTATTTTGAAATATTATACACCATACACTTCAATACCATTCCAGAATCATGGAAATGATATCATCCCTCATGTGTAGGTATGGCATACCGTCTCCACGATGTGATGTGACTCGTTCGACATGATCTTCATTAAATAATGATTATATAAATGAATTGAATGAATAAATACGATATATGTTACACTAATACCATTATTTAAATGATGTATCTATTACCTAAAAAGATGAATAATAATTTAGTCTATAAAACACGCATAAGAACATAAAGCAATGAACACCCGAATAACAAGTAGCAATGAAATATTACTAATAAGAAGATAATAATATGACCATATATGATATCATAACAATTAATATGATTATGGAATAAGTCAATGACAATATTTAAATCATTATACATGATGTTTGGATATGTACAAAGCATATCGCACCTAAGGTAAGAGATAATTCTTCCAATCTCATTCTTATCCGGGATTGTTTATTCGTAAGTAATTATTGGTGTTATATTTATCATCCATGTCCATGTTTTAGAAAAATGTTTTTGTGTTTGTTTAAAGTCTTTTTAACCATTTTTTACTTTTTCTACATGTTATGTAAGGAATCTTTCTTTTGTTTACCATATGAGGTACCTGTTGACTTTTCTAGAAAAAGTACGAGGAGAATGTTTTTTTTTAACTTATAAGGCATGAATGAATTTTTTTACAGTTTCATAACGCCTTATTTCCATGAATGTTACTATCCAATATTTCATGATTATATTCAACAAAATTAATTTCTTTTAAAATTTCATTTCATTTTTATAAAAGAAAATGATTTTGAAGAAGAAAGGATATTTTCCTCAAGAATTCATTTCAAGTGTTTTAATCAAAACTATTTCCCATCTAAGATGACAATATTTTGTATGATTATGTTTCAAGTGTAATGTCTCTATTATTTACATGGTTTGATTTTTCTTGTGATGAAATTATATCCATTGGTTTTATATGGATTATGTTAATATGGGATGTTGTTTATGAAACCCATTTTATTCTTTGGGTTATGATGAATCATTTATGATTATTTTGTGACACACGTAAGAATGATTTCAAAATGAGATGGGTCGGACCTATATCTCCCTCCAATGAATTGGGTAAATATTTATATCTCATGAGATAAACATGGCTGAAATGGAAAGTAAATCCAGTTCAGTAATACAGGGCTGTAACGGCAAGTAAACCCAATTCAGTAATGGACTTTTTCCACTATGATAGTCTTGGCAGCAATGTCTTGACTACTATGGAAATAATATCATGTTCTTAATGGTTTTCCAAAATTACATGTTTTATTCCCATTCTATTTTATCATGATTAATGTTTCTTTATGATCTATGCCTTATGTACTATAATGTTTTATGTCATTTCTCATGATTTTGATGTTTAAATATTATGTTCATGTTTTCATGATCAAATTTTTATGGATTGTTTTATATTCTCCATGTTTACCCTTAATGAGAATTTGAGTTCAACCTTTATATGTTTTAATTTCCCCAAGATATAAGGAACAATTTTAGGTAAGAAAACAAAAGGGTAAGATTATTATGGGATATGTTGAAGATCTTTCACCATGATTAGAAGATTATGTTCCCAGTTTCCAAAGACACTAAACCATTACGATCCTTAGGTGTATATTTTTGTTATGTATTAAGTATTCTGCAGAAGTAATGTAATGTCCATGTACATCAATCTTGGGTATCTACAAAATCACAGTAGGAAACCACCAAAAGATATGTGCCTAACTGTTAGGGAATATATATAGTGGTTAATATGTAGAAATGAAGCAATAAACAAGGATGTACTCAAAAGTAAATAGTCTATAATTTTTCAATTAAATTCATTTACATTTATAAAATATTCAATCCATTTAATAATGTAACATCGATGTCTAGACTATGATCTATATTGCCATGAATATTAGTAACAAAAAACACCTCCGATGTACATTTAAACAAACAAGTAAGACAAAGTCCAAGATTTTTCTTTGTCTTGGAAGACATGTCACAATCATACAATTTTTCAATATCAACCATCTGGGAATTTTTTCACAGTCTAACCCCTATGGTTTAACATATAAACAATTCAATATATAATAATGATCCTCTAGGAAATATCTCACGGTCTAACCCCTTTGGCCCCCACAGAGCACTAATCAATTACAAACGACAACAATAATAGCTCCCAAAGTCAATAAACCTTGGTACTCATAGAGATAATTATCATAATGACCCTCTAGAAGCTCTCACATTCAATGACCTATGGTCTAATGTTCATTTAATAATGACCATCTGGGTACCTCTCATGTTGAAACCCATCTGGTCAATGACACCACGACAGCTCTTGCAGTCAATGCCTCTGGTCAATGGTAACAACAATTATAAATAAATGACACTATGTCGGGAATCTCCCATGGTCAATGACCCTTGGTAAAGCATTCACAAAGCAAAACACATTCATCTTAGATAAATAGTAATTCCATCATAACAACACAAGGTATGAAAAAAAGAAATCTTAACCGACAATTCTAGACCAAACAACCATAATCAATCAAACATGGGATACACATCGATAATCAAGGTATTAAACCTTATGCCTAATCAATAACATTTAATCAAACAAAAAAGACATAAAAGGTATTAAACCGGGTTAAAATCCAAGAAACGAAATACCGTAAACATGATTATTCAACATTTTGAGCATATATAATCTAAAAACAACCAAATAAAGGAAAAAACCACCTACCTAGATGTTGTGCAAGGAACACAATTAAACGTCGGTCCTTGAATTATCCTAGAACGTCGTATATATAAAAAAAATTCAAAAACGTTCAAGATTAGACAATGCAAGGGAGATGAGACATTAGGAACAGAGGCTCTAAGGGAAGAGATAACTCACCGGTGAGAATCCAACGCACCCAATGAAATCTCAACTAGAGCTCAGATAGAGGAATCATAGGATCTAGAAGGTTTTTAGAAGTACATGACACTCCTATATGAAACATAGGAAGAAGAATATGCTTTTGGGGATTAGATGTGACCTCGATCCGATTAATAAAATAAAAATACACAACGTGTTTATTTAATGTGCATACCGTGTACTGGCCTCAAATGGCCCCCGCTTTAGGCGGTCTACATGGCCACATAGTCGGCCATTACACGACCAATACATAGGTAAATGTGGAAACCAAGTACACAGAGTGTAATCAAGAGTACACGATATGTACATAGAAAAGTTATTAATCTTCATTTTCCCCCAAAAAACCGAAAATAATGATCCATACTGGAAATGATGATCCAAGTCCTTAAAAACATCACCAAATAATTAAATTCATCCCTGAATTTCCCTTCCAAGGGTAGTGAAGAAGAAACATCAAAAAACATTGTCCATTGTAACTGTACGTCGGCCTCACTCTCCCATGTCTTATCCTGTACACGTCTGTGCTGCCATAGCACCCATACGACATGAAAAAACTAGCCTTAGAGAACCTTATTCCTACGATCCACAATACGAATAGGTTTCTCCTCAAAGGATACATCTACCTTCAACTCATCCTCCTAATGGTGAAAAATATGAGATGGGTCTGAAAAGTAACACCATAGATGTGAAACATGAATGACATCGTGCATAGACCGATACATATGAGGAAACTGCAGTCGATAGGCAACCGACCCGACTCCCTCCAAAACCTCATTCGGCTCCACGTATCTTAGTGAAATATTCCATGACTCCTCATCCTCTTATGTCCCAGCCTCAGTGGGACATGTTAGAAAACATGATCTCTAACAACAAACAATAGAGGTCGTCTCCATTGATTAGCATAAGATTTCTTCCGAGATTGTGCAGTAGTCATCCTCTTCTGAATCAACTCCACCAGCTCAGTGGTCTCTTGGACAAGATGAGGTCCCTGCATAGCTTCCTATCCAACCTCAAAAAATATAGGGGTGATTGGCATGGACTAATGTATAAAGCCTCATAAGGTGTGATCTAAATCATCACATAAAAACTATAATTTTAGGAAAAATCCAATAAATGTATATGTCTGTCCCAAGATCCCATGATATCTAGGATGCAGGCTCGAAGCATGTCCTCGAACACCTGAATCATGTGCTTAGACTGGCCATCTATCTCGTGATGGTAAGAGGTACTCAGAAGTACCTGTGTTCCCAAATCCCTCTGTATTCCCTGCCAGATGTGAAAAGTAAACCGAGAATCCAAATCTGAAACAATATAGTACAAAACCCCATGCAAACATACAATCACTCAGATGTAAAACATTTCAAGCTCATTAAAACTGAAGGTTTACTTTCTCAGCATGAAATATAAAACCTTCATGAGTTAAAAAACAACAACCCAAATCGATTCATTCCATTGAGGTGACCTTAGTAAACCCATCACAAAATCCATCACGACGTCATTCCACTTCCACTCGGGAATGGATGACTGCTGTAAAATCCTTCCTGGTCGCTGATGCTCTGCCGCACAGGGTGACAGGTGCAACATCTCATAAAAAAACCAACAACATCTCTCTTTATACCTAGACAACAATACTAATGATGTAGATCTCGATACATCTTGGTGACACCAAGATGAACTTCCCAAACTGATGAATGAAAATCTCACAATAGTTCCGTGCGTATGTCTACTAGTACCCATACGTGCCCATGAAAATTCCACACCTCATCCTTTCCCATGGTCCATCCAAGAGTATGGTCCTCTCCTAGAACACTCTCTTATAGAAATAGGACTTGATAATCTGATAGTTTCTTCATTAACAATCGATCTAGTACAATAGAGGTAACAACTATAGAAGAAAGAAACATCTGACCTTTTTTATCATGCACCTCCAAATGCATCTAAGAGAATAGAAACATAAGTTGTCACTCACATATGGTCTCCTAAAAAATCTATATATGATTCATCCTGATCAACACATCATCCACTATGTTTCTTTTTCTATGAGTTCAGGCAAGATCAAATTCAGATCACTAAAGGTACTCAACCCACCATCACTATATCAAATTCAAATCATGCTATGTAAATATATACTTTAGGATTTTTTGTCAGTAAATACCATATAATTATAACTTAAAAGATAATTTCTCCAACAATGTAGAGGAAGAACAAATATATTCAAATCAATATCGTGTGTCAGGTAATTCCTCTCATATGGCCTCAACTACTGAGAATCGTACGCAATGACTCATTCCCCTAGCATAATCATTCCTCTCAACCCGATACCAGATTCATCAAAGAAAATTTTTTATCTCTTCTCTGACTTGGGAAACACCAGTATCAGTGTTAAAGACCATATCCCTTTTATCTCTTGAAAGGCTAAATCGCAAGAATCTGTCCATAAGTAATCCACACCCTTCTTAGTTTGGTCCATCAGCAGTGCTACTAGGCATGAGAAGTCCTGAATAAAGCTGATGTAGTAACCAACTAGCCCCAGAAAACTCTGGACCTCGAATACATTTTTCAGTTTCTCCCATGACTTTACTTCTCTCACTTTCTCTAGGTATAATGATACTCCGGTATCTGAAATAACATGACCCACAAAATGAATCTGGTCCTTCAAAAAGTGGCATTTTGAGAGCTTGGCATATAACTGATTATCTCTTAGTGTACTCAATACAATCTCAAGATGGGTGGAATGGTCTTGTCGATTGTGAAAGTACACCGAGATATCATCCACAAAGACTAAAATAAAAGAATCCAAGTATGGATGGAACACTCTATTCATCAGTTCCATAAAAATGGTTGGTGTGTTCATGAGACCGAATGGCATAACCACATACTCATATATACCATACCTACATAGAATGGATATAAGAGGTATATATAATGGTATAACATGAAACTGATGATATCTGGATCTCAATTAAATGATTGAGAACACACGGTCTCCTCAAAGATGATTAAAGAGATCATCAATCATCGGTAGGGGATATCAGTTCTTGACCGAAACTAGTTTAGCTTCCAATAATCCACAAAAAATATAAAGATACTATATGGATTCTTCA
Organism: Viscum album; assembly: GCA_963277665.1. Lineage (NCBI taxonomy): Eukaryota > Viridiplantae > Streptophyta > Magnoliopsida > Santalales > Viscaceae > Viscum > Viscum album. The sequence continues at coordinate 1,691,044,778 of OY728135.1, read as the reverse complement.
CAAAAAAGACTGGCGAACCCCATGGAGAAGTACTGCATCAGATGAAATTCATTTCCTGCAACTCCTACAACTGCTTCTTGAGCTCTTGTATCTCTTGTGTAGCCATCCTACAAGGATTAATGGACATTGGTGCCACCCCCAAAGCATGATAAATAGTGAAATCTACCTCTCGCTCGAGAGGTAAACCTGAAATGTTGTCCAAGAAGACATCTCTAAAATGATCCACCACTGGAGGAATGTCCATCTTTGAAGTGCCTTGGTCTTCTTAATATAATCTATCAATATGCGCTATAAGTACTCCAAACCCATGATAATTCGTTCCCTCTATGATCGCTTGGAGATCTCATTCACCCTAGTATATAAAATACCCACCCTACGGTGATTTGAAACTCACCATCTGGTGATATCATTCAAACACATCGATGAATGAGACTGAAATGTCTATTCTGAGTATGACATCGAATCCTATCATCTCTAAGACATAAAGGTCCCATAAGAGTTTACACCCACCATCCTTAATAGGGAACTCCTTGAACTGATGTATGCTATCCACCTTAATACCCATTGGAGTGTCTACTATCATAACATCTTCATAATTAAAGATAAAGAGCCCAATTATCTCCACAACAACATCATATATAAAACAATGGGATGACCCCGTATAAAAAAGAGAAGAAGATAAAACTGAGGAAACTAGAATCATACATCTAACCATATAGGGTATGAGATCCTACATATACTAGGTTTTCTCCACTTAAAATGTCTTACATTTACTGCGTCCCTGTGACCCTGCCTAACTACCCTGAGCTGATCCACCATGCGGTCGCGAAAATCGTGTTGCCTGACTACAACCGCCATGACCACCTCCTCGACTTGAATGGCCTGTTGAACTCAATTTACCTGACTGATGAGAAATTGGTGGTCCTTATCCTAAACGTAGAGTCATAGATGAACCCATATCACTAGCTGTTGGTGTGAAAAACATATAAAAACACTGATGATTGCTCCATCACTAAAAGAGTGTCATGATCCAAATGCATGAACTATCGTTCTTGATCATCACTCAACGTCTAGGGGTAGAAATAGCCATATAAGATCCTATGATACTCTTCCCAAACCATATTCTAATGATGTCTCACCTATGAGATAACATCCCATCATCTCTTGGAGGAATCATGTATAATGTATGTAGAAACCTTCACCCTCCTCTACGGAGGCATCTCTAGATTCACAAGGATAGAATGCATGGCCTCCAACCATGAATCTATAGCATGTGGTCGTCTATCCCATGAAAAGTGGGAGGGTGATATTGCAGGAAAAGCTGTGTCATCTCTGCCTTAGAGGGTATAGGATGTGGTGCTCCCTGGAAAGACTGCATCATCTTTATAAAGCCTTCATGGAACTATGCATAAATTCCTGTGTCTGGCATAACAGCTGGTGGAAAATGGGCATGACGGGAGGATCTACTGTTAGTCCTTGATCTATCCATTCTGATGTCTGTTCATCAGCCTGTTCTAGGTGTACCACTGGAGGATATCTCAGTGGCATGACTCTACATGTTCAAGCTCACACCTAAGTTCAAGATTATCAAGGAATTAAATTTATATGTAAAAGAAAGGAACATGAGAATAAAGCATTAATGTTTTACAAAACAGGGTTTCACGACATGTATAACAACTACACTGTCATGACCCATCCCCCAGGGCCCGTGCCGTGACAACCCCATGCCCACCTTTCATAGGACAGGGGATGGTGACTAGAACCGAAGGCGTATTCCTTAAAAATGGGAAGGCATTGCCTTTATGACCTGTAACTCACACAACCAATCACACAACATGATATAGACACAAGTAAACAGAATTGTAAAAGGACTGTGTACATTAAGTAAAAGGGTCTAGAATACAAACCCAACTGGAATGTATAAGAAAACTGGAATGTACAAGTAAACTGAACAGCTCCTGTGAACACCCACCAAGGATCCTACATGAAGGGTAGGTACAACTCTTGAATGGTCATCTCTGAGGTACGCCTCATCTGTGGTCCACCTCTGAGCTACGTCTAGTCCTGATACCCTTGTCCTTAGTCAGTGTTATCTGTTGTCTGCACTAAACACAACAAGGAGTGGGTGTAGACCATGTAGTGGTGAGTATAACGATACTCAGTAGGGACCCCGAGACTCCCCAAATGTCTTTCAAAATCCACAAAGGATAAACCACAAAGCATGAAAACAATTGTCAGCCCTACTTAGTTATATTCCCACAAATATACCTACGTTTTCAAATATTCCCATCTCATTCATGAGGAAACACAAGTCCCAAATTCAAATCCCAAGGCTCAATTGTTCCACTAAGGAAGGAATACCATGAAGGTAACACCACAATGGTAAGTACCACAAATGTAACGCCACACAGAAGAATAACACAAAGGTTTCACCATGAAATAAAGTACCACACAGGTACGCCACATAGTAGAATACCAAAATGGTATCACAATGAATGTATGTACCACACAGGTACGCCATAGAGAATAATACCACAAGGAATCACCATGAAGGAAAGTACCACACAGATATTCCACATAGATGAATTCCATAAATGTATCACCCCAAAGGTAAGGACTCACCTCAAACTAGGTATAACTTATGAAAAGAAGTAAAGATTACTAGTCGAATGTTAGATCATATTATTCTATTAAGTATCACTGCTTCTGACCCATTCAATATTGATAGGTAACTAACCCTTGCTGACTCACATAGGATCTGACCCATAGAGGATCGATATGCGCTGACCCAAACAGGATCGCTGAGCACTAACCCACATAGGATCTGACCCAAACAAGATCGATATGCACAGACCCATACAGGATTGATGAGTGCTGACCCATATGGGATCTGACCCACACAGGATTGGTATGCACTGACCGAAACATGATCAATGTTCTTTCTTCAGGTACAACCAATCACAGGGTTCACGCACTAAGCTCGCTTGATTCCAGAAGGATCTGATCCTCCAGAAATAGGTCGATACTCCACCTGCCAAGAAGTCCCATGATGAAGTATCCCAAAGGTCCGTCATGAAAAAAGGGACCCAACGCAACTAACGGTGCGTCAATTGGACGCCCAGTCTGTAAGTTATTAGTGTTTCTACCCAGAGGGCCCGATTGGATTTGGTGTTCGATCTAACCCAGCCATACTCCAACTTTATTCAAAACTCAAGTGATTATACCAAAAGGACCTTATTGATCCAAGGTTTCTAGTGCCACATAAGATTCATCAAACAGATGCATGTAGCTCAAGATATGGTCGAAAGAGAGAAAATGGTTGAAGTTAGTTCGGGTCCTGTCCGACCTGGTCAGATCGATCGTGCCTGACCCGGTGTCCAGTCTTATGTCAGACTCGGCCCACAAAATCTGACCTAGCCCGCTGGGTCTTACTCGTCCCATCAGTGCTGCTCGCGGTGTAGAGGCCCGCAGTGGGGAGGCTCGTGGTATGGCCCTGGATGGCTAGATGGTCGGCCTCTCCGCGTGGCGCGGTCGCACGCTGCGTCATCTCCGGCGGCCGTCATCGAGCTGGTCGCCCTCCCTCGCTGTCGCAACCTTGTGATGTGGTTCTTGTATGTCAGGCAGTGTGGGCGTGTGCTGCTGCCCCTTCATGCGGTCGGTCGATGTCGGCCGCTACCCTTGCTCTGCCATGGCCCTTCTCCGGCGGTGCGGTTGCGTCGTCGCCTTCTTCATGGATGACAGTGGTGTCGGTCGCCGCTCACGAGTCCCACCATTGCCAATCACTAGAACCAGTCACTATCCTCCTCTATCGTGAAGGACACATCAAAACCATAAAGGTTGTGGAGTGGTTTGTCCATGTTCGTTTGGCCCGCACCCTCCATGTTAGAGTGGTAGCAAGCATCATAGACGCTCTTAATTCGCGAAGGATGTCAAGAACAAAATAAGGGTGTATAAATCAAGAAAAAACCCTACATGATACCATGAAACAACCTCCCGCAAAGATAAATAAAACGCGGGACAACCCATTAGTCGGTTGAATGCATTCTTCGTATAACTTAAAGAATGGGGAAGAGGAAATCAAAAATGCTAAAACGAAATAACCCCTACCATAAACATCGGAGAATCATCCGTTCTTTATAGTGTACCGTGTTATTAGTTCCAATGACTTTCTCCCAAAGACACCACTCGCATGTCAACCATTGGTGGTTTGATGTTGTCTGTCACCTCCCGCTTGGTCGACTTCTTCATCTAAGTGTTGGACATCGTGGAACGTTACCAGATATTCGTCGCTTGGTGAAGTCGTAACAAATCCCCTCCCAAGATCCATATAAATAGGAGAGGGGGATGGTAAGTAATGATCATGGAATTTATGAAGGTTATTTTAATAGGAACCTTCCTAAATTACAACTATGTTGTTATATAGTATTTAAAAGTCAAACCATTTAATTTACATTGGTGAAATTAAATGGAAGGTTTCCCAAGGGACATCCCCATATTAAAGAGGGGTTTTGGTGGTCCCCACCACCATGTATTCACAAATGGGAGTTTTCTAGCTCAGGTGGTCTCCACCTCCAAGCATTCAATTGGGAGGATAAAATTAAAATAAAATTTTTTTCTCTATTTTATTTTTATTTCCATGAAAAACATGAAAACTAACATTCACCCTCAACCAACTACAGTTGAGGTGAAAGTCTACTTAAACGAATACCATCACTGTGAGTTCAACGGTGTCTTTAGATTTCAATTCTGTGAACCGGTTCAAAATCTACTAAATTCCTCTTGTGCGTTTACTATACGTACCTGAAGAATGTTTGTAAAATTATTAACAATCACCGTCGACCCGCGGTGGTCAAGGTTAGGATCTGCCCAAGTGAAACACGCCCCAATGAACCCAATGGTACTCTCATATTTCCAATCTGAGTTATAGTTTAAATGTTTTTGATTTTAAAACAAAATAATGGTCACATAATTATTTTATTTAAGGCCCAAAACTAACTTTCACTGGTGGCCTGTGCCGGCCAAAGTTAGTATCTTCTTAAATAAATCATTCCCTCACGAGTTCATAGGTGGTCTCGTGATTTCAATCCTATATACCATTTGTGAGTTATAAGAATTTGAAAAATAAAATATTTTATTTAAATATTTTAATTACGATTATGTCATTTTTGGTTTTTCTCACAAGAGCCCCATGCCGACTAAAATTATGTCATACCTAGGGTAAAATTTCTATCCTGAGCACAACGGTGCCCTCAGATTTATGATCCGAGTCACAGTTTAATATTTATTCCACTTTTTCAAGAAACTACTTAGGCGTGCTAATTAAAGATTAACAAAACTTCGATGAATCATTTCGGGCAATCCGAGCCTCAGAATCGCACACCGTCAGATTTCAAGTCTCCAAAAAATTCCCATATAATAAAAAAAAATTACAAGGAATTTCTGGGTCTTTACATTCTCCCCCCACCTCGGGGCTTTGCATCCCCAAAAGCTACATTAAAAAAGTAGGAAAACAAGTTTGGGTACTGAGCACAAATCTGAGCGTCCCACTCCCATGTGCTCTCCTAGATATTCACGTGCTTCCAACGCACATGCAGTGAAGGTATCAATCACCCATGAAGGAATCTCTCCCATCGATCCTCAATCTCCACTGGATCCTCTAAAAACGCCTCCCCGTCCTTAATGTCCAGCTCACCATGGTCGATGACGTGAGATGGGTCGTTCATGTATCTCCTTAGCTAGAATACATGGAAGACATCGTGGAACAAGTGCAACTTAGGGGGAAGTACTAGGTGGAATTCCACCTCGCCTAATCTACTGAGGACTTCGAACGGTCAAATGAACCTCAGAGATAACTTTCTGCCCTTACCGAATCTCTACAAACCTCATCGAGGTGAGACCCATAAAATGATGTGGTCACCACCCTGGAACTCTAGAGGTATCTATCTTCTTTCAGCATAAGACTTCTGTCGTCTCTGAATTTTTTTCACTTTCTAACAAGTAAGGAATTGTGATACAAAATCTTCCTGTAATTTCTTCATCCATGGCCACCAGTACTGACGCTGAAGGTCCTGGTACCATGGTACATCCTTTGAAGTGTCTGATGTGCTCTCCCACTTTAGAAAATTAATCAGGTTCATGCCTTGAGGATATCTGAACACGTCAAGACTTGCATTAAGTGTCCCCATGATTCACCGCCCTGACTCGCTTAAGAAGTGGGGGAGTGACTATGAAAGAATGAAGAAAAACTGCTCCATCTCGGTCCACAAAGGATATCCTTAAATCAGCCAGCTTCTCTGTCGCCACACCTAGCAGTTGTATAGTAGATATCTTGCTAGATGCATCTACTTAAACTTTCCCCTTCCCAGGAGTATAGAAAATCTCAATTTAATAGTCCTGGAAGAAATTGAGCCAACGTCGTGGTCTCAGGTTCAGGTCCTACTGAGAGAAGATATACCTGATACTCTTGTGGACCGAGTAGACTGTAAAACGTTCACCCATCAAGTAATTCCACCACACCTTCAGTTCAAAAAACACTACTGATAACTCCAGGTCATGGGTAGAATAGTTGTACTATTCAGTCTCTGTCTCAGCTCCTGAAAGATCTACTGACACTTCTCCATCCACAGGAAAGGATCCCCATTTTTTGTCAAATATGGCAAGGGTGTCGCTACCGTGGGGAAGTTATGTTAAAATCTACGATAGTACCTAGCCAAAGCAGATATCCCTCTCTCTTTGGGGAGGTAATCCTGGAAACATCTTCCGAAAAGATGTCCCCATGCTCTACCACTCCTGTTTGGAAATAAAAAATTCAAACTCCTACTGCCACAAGGGAAACTCTGGCCGACTCATGAGTGATCTACTACACCATCTTATGCATGATTCCATACTTTTTTCCTAGGATTCATTTTCGCTGACCAAGTAAAATCCCATTCCAATTTTGTAGAGAAACTACTACATTTTTGCCTAATAAAGTCAATATGAGTATGAACTCTGGATGCACAGTCCATACCAAAACTAACATTGTAATGCCTCGACACTACCACCGAGAGGTTCCAATCGAAACTCTCACCTCAAGGGTCAGATCACACATTCAACGTAAGTGTGATTATTGAGTCTCCTCCCAAAGGTGTCTCCAGACATAAGGGTCATGTAAACGATTTAACCAGAAACTCTATGTCTTGGACTAGATTCATGGAAGGAAGGAATGATTGTTACATATGTCTATTGATAAGGAATCTAGTATTAGACACTGATCATACCTCTGATCATTCATGGTGTTCTTGGGCCACAATCCTTGACCTCATGCAGCTACTCCCTTCCCCTACCCTCTAGCTCCCTGAGGCTGGTGGGGACCACAAAGGGGGTGATTGTAATATGTTGAAATGTACACCACCCCATTTTTCTACCCTAGCTCTACTTCCACATCTGTAGCCCTACTGATTTATATATCCCTAAAACATCTTCTTCTGGAAATATTTTTGCGTGCTCAAGTCTCTGAGACTTGCACCAGTTTCTTGTTTTCCCACTACTATCATTCACTAGACATATTCGCTCAGCCAAATAACATTCAACCACAAAAGTACTCTCTAGAAACCCAACCTAAGTTGGAATGAAAAGAGTAATAGTAATGGCTTAAAATTCCTTAAAAACATTGGGCTCAAAATTCTAAGCCCTGAAGAACTGATTTTATAGTATTAATCGTGTACCAGGAATGATCAGTATGCCTCGATGAATACTCAGCTACAGATATGTCTTCTTGTCGAGCTGTAGAAGCTCTAGAGAACTCTCATCCACCTCTCAAGCCAGCCCTCATCCACCTGTGATTCAGGATCACCTTGGAACCTGAGGGGTATCTGATATTGAATCACGCGTAAGGCACTAAGCCTATATGTGTCCTATACCAGTACCGTCGGTTATAACTGCTGACCAACAAGAAATGATATAGCTGACACAGTACCCAAAGGTACTATCTCAGGTAATGGTCTGTATACCGATGCCTCATCACTATGTAAACCATCCTCATGGTCACTCACTGAAAAAGTCTAGTATCTAAGATCACCATCTACTCTACTGGTGTCTCAACTAGGCGGAAACCTCTAGAAACTTCCTCTAGCCAGCCCTCAACTGCGTGGGAAACTGTCTCACCTCAGAACCTCGGAGGCCTCTGCTGCTGGAACCTGTGCAACATGATCAGTCGGCATGCACCGTCTGCTAGTGTGGCTAGTGGTATCTTCTGCCCAATGGGTGGTGGTGCTGCTGGTACACCACGTGAAGTTGAAAACATAGTTATAGGACCCTACACTGGAGCCTCATAACTCAATGGGAGGTCATTGTGTACTCTCTCGGGAATCCTAGATGGCTGTCTATGCAGCATCATCCTAATAAAGAACAGGTGTGTCATGGACATTGAGTTATACCTAGTGAGCTGAATCAAGAAAAACACAAGAAAAAATTTCCAAACACATACCCAATCAGTGTATTCGTGCATTGGGTCAGAAATCTGAAGTCAGGGTCTTGGTGTATGGATACATCGGCTGCCGCACTAATATTGGATTCCCTAAACTGATAACCACACTCACTACACATAACACTATTTTCGTTTAAAAGATCAGAGTCCAATGTTTTACGGTAGAACCTACCTCTGATACCAATTTGTCATGACCCTTCCCCTGGGGCCCATGTCGTGGCTACCCCAAGCCCGCCTTCCATAGGCAAGGGGCTGACGACTAGCACCAAAGGCTTATTACCTAAAACTGGGAAGTCATTTCCTTTATGACCTATATCTCATGCAACCACGCACACGACATGATACGAACACAAGTAAATTTAATCGTAAAAAGAGTGTGTACAGTAAGTAAAAGGGGCCAGAATTCAAAACTAACTAGAAAGTACAAGTAAACTGAATAGCTCCTGTGAACACCTGCCAAGGATCCTACCTGAAGGGCAGGTACAGCTCTCGAACAATCATCTATGCGGTATGCCTCATCTGTGGTCCACCGCCGAGCTCCCTCCAGTCCGGGTGCCCTTGTCCTTAGTCATCATTGTCCATCGTCTGCACCAAACACAACATGGTACAGGCATAGCCCACATAAGGGTGAGTATAACGATACTTAGTAGGGACCCCGAGACCCCCCAAAGGTCTCTCAAAATTCACAAAGGATAAACCACAAAGCCTGAGAAAACTGTCATCCCTACTTATGTATATGCCTATATATATACCTATGTTATCAAATATACCCATCTCATTCATGAGGAAACACAAGGCCCAAATCCATAGCCCAAGGCTCAACTATTCTACAAAGTAATGAATACCAAGAATGTAACACCACAAAGGTATGTACCACAAAGGTAACGCCACACAGAAGAATACCACAAAGGGTTCACCACAAAGGAAAGTACCACATAGGTATGCCACACAGAAGAATATCACAAAGGTATACCCACAAACGTAAGTACCGCATAGGTACGCCAAACAAAATAATACCACCAAGGTATGACCACGAATGAAAGTACCACACAGGTACGCAACATAGAAGAATGCCAAAAGGTATCACCACGAAGGTAAGGACTCATATCACACTTGGTATAACTTAAGTACAGAAGTACAGATGATTAGTTGAAGGCTAGATCATCTTATTCTATTACATAGTACTACTTCTGAACAACATAGTGTTGATAGGTAACAAACCCCTGCTGACCCACATAGGAGTTGACCCACATAAGATCGATATGCGCTAACCCACACATGATCGATAAGCGCTAACCCACACAGTATCGCTAAGCACTGACCCACACAGGATCTGATCCACACAGGATCGATATGTGCTAAACCACACAGGATATCAGAGTGTTGGTCCACACAAGATCTAAAGCACATAGAATTGGTATGCGCTGACCCACACAGGATCAATGTTCTTTCTTCAAGTACAACTAGCATACAGGGTTTCTCGCACTAAGCTCGTTTGATTCCGGGATGGTCCGCTCTTCATGCCACATGTGGATACTCCAACAACCATGAATACCCATGAAGAAGTATTCCAAAGGTCTGTCACGTAAAAAGGGACCCAAGACAATTGATGGTTCATCAATCGGACGCCCGGTCGGTAAGTTGTTAGCATTTCTGCTCCGAGTGCCCGGTTTGATTCGGGGTTCGATCTAACCCAGTTTAATCCATCATTATCCAAAAGTAAAGTGGAGTAAACCAAAAGGACCATCCCAATATGAGGATTTATGTGACCCAGATAGTTTGTCAAATGGACACCCATTGCTCAAGATATGGCTGAAATAGTGAAAAGGGTCGAAGTTGGTCCGGGTCCGGTCCGCCTGGTCGGACCGACCCGGGCCGAACCGACCTGACCTAGGGTCAAGCCCTAGGTCAGACTCAACCTGTGGAATCTGAACCAGCCCAACAGTGTGGCCCATGTTGGGCAGCCCGGGCCCGCGGTGCGGCGGCCAGTAGTGTAGCGGCCGCTGGGTGGCCCAGTTGGCCGGATGGCCAACCTCTCCTTCGCGCGGCACGACCGCACATCGCGCCATCTCTGACGGTCGGCAGGGAGCCGACCCTTATCCCTCACTACCCTCAGCCTTGTGTCATAGCTATTGTATTCTAGGCGGTGCAGACATGTGTTGTGTCCCCTTTGCGTGGCCGTCCAATGTCAGCCATAGCCCTTGCTCCGCCGCGGCCGACGGGTCGCGAACCTTCTCTGGCAGTGTGGTCGCACCGCTGCCTTATTTGTGGACGGCCGTGGTGCCGACCGCCACTCCCGAGTCCCACCGATGCCTATATCTATCACTGTTCATCGTCCTCCTCCTTTGCGAAGAACACATCAGAATAATAAATTTTGCAGAGTGGTCGGGCCGTGTTTGTTTGGCCCTCACCCTCTATGTTAGAGAAGTAGGAAGCAGCATATGAATTCTTCATTCAAGAAGGATTACAAGAACGTGATAAGTGGGTATAGATCAAAAACAAACCCTACAAGATACCCTGCAACAACCTCCTGCAGAGACAGAAAAATCATGGGACAACTAGTTAGTCAGTTGACCTGTGTTCTTCGTATAAATTCATGAATCAGGAAGAGGAAATCAAAAATGATCAAACGAAATTACCCCTACCTTGAACATTGGAGAATCATCTGCACATGGCAGTGGACTATGTTCTTAGTTCCCATGACCGGCTCCCAAAGACACCACTCAGACATCACCCATTGGTGGTTCGATGTCATCTGTCACCTCCCACTAGGCCAGCTTCGTCTTTTATGTTTCGGGCATCGCGGTACATTACAAGAGCTTTGTCTCTTGGTGAAGATGTGAAAAATCCCACCCCCAAGATCCATATAAATAAGAGAGGGGTAGGGTAAGTACTGATCATGGAATATATGAAGGTTCATTTAATAGGAACCTTCCTAAATTCCAATGATGTTGTTACTTAGTATTTGAAAGTCAAGCCATTTAATTTACATTGGTGCAATTAAATGGGAGGTTTCTCGAGGTACATCGCCATAATGAAGAGGGTTTTTTGTAGTCCCCACCACCATGAATTCACAAATGAATTATTCTAGCTCAGGAAGTCCCCACCTCCAAGCATTCAATTGGGAGGTTAAAAATAAAATAATATTTTTTCTTTATTTTATTTTTATTTCCACAAAAAAAACACAAAAACTAACTTTCACCCTCGACCAACTATGGTCATGGTTAATGTATACTTAAGTGAATACTAGAACTGTGAGTTCAATGGTGTCCTCAGATTTCAACTCCGATCACCAGTTCAAAAGTTACAAAAATCCACTTGCGCATTTACTGAACGTACCTAAAAATGTTCCGAAAATAATTAGCAGTCACCCTCAACGCGTACCAGTCAAGGTTAGCCTCCTCCCAAGTGAAACACACCCCAACGTACCCAACTGTACTCTCTGATTTCCAATCTGATTTACCATTTAAAAGTTATGGATTTTACAATAAAATAATGGTCACTTAATTATTTTATTTGCGGCCAAAAACTAACTTTCAGTGGTGGCCCACACCGGCCAATGTTAGTATATTCTTAAATAAACCATGCCCTCACGAATTTAGTAGTTGTCTCATATTTTCAATCTGAGCTACCATTTGTAAGTTATAAGCATTTTAAAAATAAAATAATTTATTTAATTATTTTATTTACAGTTATTCCATTTTTGGGTTTTCTCACCGGAGGCCCGCGTCGACTAAACTTAAGTCACAACTAGGGTTAACCCACCATTGTGGGTGCAACGGTGCCCTCAGATTTCTTATACGAGTAACTATTTAAGAGTTATTCCATTTTTTTTGGAAAACTACTAACAAGTGTTAATTAAATCTTAACAAAACATCAAAAGATCATTCCAGGCACTCCGGGCCTCGGAATCGCGCGTCGTTAGATTTCACAGTCTCGAAAAATTTCCATATAATTAAAAAAAATTACAAGGAATTTCCAGTTCATTACATACACTTTGTGTTCCCTTTAATCCTTACATGGGTGTGTGTAACACCCCATGCTTCCACGGTATGTTTCTCTTTGAATAATGCAAAAGCTTGCATTGTACGCAACTTTGAGATTCTTACACACCGCGACCAATCAAACTAGCCGTTATGAATAGTAATACCCACTTTTTCAAATGTTATAAATTTAATTTTTTAACATGGACTTCATTTTTGAATTCTGAATAACGAAATTAGCTTAGGGTGAATTTTTGGCACTTTTCTAAAAACTTTCAATTTTTTATGAATAGTGAAAAATACTACATTTTAATTATAAACAACTTTTTTAGTAGAAATAATTTATAGTGTTAAATTATACATTTGAATGTTTTTTTAGTATCATTAGATTATATTTTTATCCTTTAATATAATTTATGTCATTGGATGTATACTAATGATTAAAGTGGACATAAACAATTTTTAATCTTTTGATAGTTATTATTTCATAAAAACATGATTTTTGGTTTGACAACAGGAATTAATTTTAAATTAATATTTGCAACTTCTGTGTTTTGAATTTGGAAAAAATTAATTCCATATTTGGAATTAGGAGGTCCAAATTTTGTAAATAGGTAACATTTATTTTTATACATTATGAATATTTACTTCAGTAAATATTTTATTTACCGTGGTTAAAGGGGTAAATCCATTAGATAAGGTTAAAAAATAATATTATAATAGTAGTAAATTACCCTAACACGTTTCCTAACCCTATTGGATGATACTTGTCTGACCATGGGAATCCATGGTCGATTTAAGGTCCCCATTGAGCCACATGGGTGTTATAATGACATTTTATATTAAATATTCTAAAGTAAAGACAAAAATAACAAAAGAAAATATCATTTAGTAAAGAAAAATTATATGAGGTTATATAATTTATCTATTAAACTATAAATAGTCATTAAAAATATAAAATGATTTCATACATCAGGATATTTTATTTATAATTTTTATACATATAATAAATATATTTATATATAACACAATAATGATGCAGTACTTTATTTATTAATGAAACAATCAAATAAATGATATTATATATATTAAGATAAATATATTTTGAAGATTTTGATGACATACACGAATTTTATAGGTGAATATGACATGTTAGGGTTGATTAAATAAATTTTTTTAAGCAATCATTTTGTTATGCCTATAACAAAATAAAAATACCAAATAGTGTCAAAATTGACATAATTGAGTTTTTAAAACAAATTTTATATTATTAATTGATATAATATTACTAAAAATGTAATGTTCATCCAAAGGACTTAGATAAGGTCATATATATTAATAATTAACCAAATGGTGTTCTCATGGCTTGTTATAGTATTTTTATTAACCATATAATAAAAAAATACAAGGAGACATGGTAAATGTCAAACTATTTAACTAAGAGTTAAATCTAAAAGATAAGGTTAATAAGATGACCTAAATATGTGTAAAATCTATTGTTTGAGTGTTTTTCGAGCCATCCCCACCTTATCCTTTAAATAATTCATTCTGGAGCCATTATAAACTAAAAACAATTTTATTATAAAATAATATTTCTAGTTTTTCATAAAGTGACCCTCATCTCGCTTATAAAAGGGAACTTCCCATTATCTTAATTTGACACCTCCAAATCCTTTTGGCTCAGCCATATTCTGCCCAAATAACCTCTCAACTTTTATCCCATCATCATAGAGACCTTCCTTTGGTCATAAATCCATCTTAAGGATCCCTTTTGATCAAATCAAAAGGAAGAACCCAAAGAAGAGGTAAATATTTAATCACCTCTTTCAAGTTCTTTTCTTCTTCCACTTCCTCTTTTTTTGTTGTTTCCATTATAAAATTATAACTCCAGTATATTCTATATATTTTGATATTATTATAAAAATGGTACAACCATATTCATTATTCTATCATTCCTATAAATGAAAAAGTCACCATACGTGCGTACATACAGATTACCATCTCCACGTTGTGGTGTAGTTTTTTATTCAATCACGTCATTGTTTGGATGGGTATAATACTGATTATAACTGATGTGAAATTAAATATAACATGTTACTAATTTTTTAAATATGATATACCATCCAATTACGTACTATTTCTTTATCAATATAATGATATTGTTACTTGTGCATACGTACGGATTACCCTCTCCACGAACGTGATGAGATTCATTCCCTCATCACAATCATTCAAGAATAACATTCATTTTATGATTAAAAATAATATTTAGGACCATAAAATCATTCTTTATATGAATTAAATACATCCCATACATAAAAAATAGGGATTATGTAACCAATCATATAAATGAAAATGAATTAGTTAACACCTGAAACGTTGATACTACTAAAATATTAATATGAAAGCAATATTATAATATCATATATGATATAATATTTATATATATAGTTTTTGAATAAATTAATAATAATTTGTTAACTATTATACATGAGGTTAACACACCATAGACTAAGTAAATGTACAAGTTAGGGGTTAATTTTACAATCTCTTTATTATCCGAGGTTGTTTTTATGTAAGTATCTACTAGAACCTCTTGATCATCCTTTTGCATGTTTTCTTAAAAATGTTTCTGAAAAAAATTTAATATTTACTAGAAAATGGGTTTATATCATTTATACCCTTATTTTACCTTATATGTTTTGAAATGAATTTTTCCGTCGGTTTCCAAACAAGGTACTTTATGGCCTTTTCAATAAAATTAAGGTAAAAATGATTTTTTAACTTATACAAAAGATGCAACTATTTTCCGCCATTATAACATAATCAAAGCTTCCCTTTCAAGATAATAATAATTTATTTCAAAATAAATGTTTTTTATAATTATGCGACTCTTAAATGGTTTCAAAATACAAATAGGTATTTCATTCAAACAATTTTCATTTAATCTATGTCAACATCATTTCATGGATTTTAAAATTGTTTGAAGTTTATTTATTATGATACAAATCTTCCAGATTGTATTGAAGGTCTTTTTATATGTTTGACTGTGGATGTGTAATTTTTTATACCATTCATGTTTTATGGTTAAAGTATTGACATTTATTATGCTACTTTTAATATGAATGTTTATGTTATTTTTCAACCTTTTCATATGAGTAATGTATTGGACTTAGTATGTGACGGGTGGAACCCACTATAGCTCCTCGATGCATCTGTAGGTATCTTGAGAAAATTAGATGTGGAATTGGCCAAGGCCTTTCCCAATTTGATATATTGTTTTGGATAAGGCCTCAATAATTTTTAAAGATCTTGGCCGAGGCTTCGACTAAATATTTTAGAATGTACGACATTATAAATTCAATCATTCTAAATATAATAATGATGGTTCATGTGGTTATTCGACTAGTAGAATACCCATGACTATGTTTTATTATGAAATTATTTACTCAACTCATATTTCTTCCAGAAAGTTTTTATGTTTATTATTTCTAAATTCATGTGTTTTGAATTATTCATCATGCCTAATGTATATGTTATCTTTCACGGTATTTCTTACCCTTAATGAGTGTTTGAGCTCACTCCTTTATAAGGTTTTATTTTCAAAGGATATTAAGAAGTTATTTATGAGTGACTTTCATGCATAATAAAGGAGTCTTGGAAGTTTATAATGGAATAAATTAGTGTTGTGTTTATTTTAAAGTTGTAATGTTGAACTTATGTATGTATCATTTTTCCAATAAAACTAAAATAATCAGTATTTTGGGACATGATTCCTTATATCATGCCAATATTATGTAATAAAGCACCTACTCTGGGTAATTGGGGTCGTGGCATTACAGTGTGTACTTATTCCAATCCTAGTCGTGTAACACCCCTACACACAACATGTTCCTCATATGAATCTATGTGTACTTGAATATTACCTCCATCCCAAGTTCTTCTACAAGGCTTAAACTACACAGTTCTCTCCCAAGTAACACTACATTGAGTGTTTAGCCTAGACATGACATTTACTGGTTATGTTCCATCCAAACATGTAGTTAGTAACATGGTATATACACTGTCAACTATACAAAGCATAAAGGAATGGGACATAGCATGTATATCATACTTTTCATCCAACCGTGTCATTAGTCACACAGCTGGCCACACGGTCCTTACAACACATTATGTAATCCCAATAAACAATAAGTTCTACAAATGTTTCCCAACCGCATGTCTCTTCTCACACAATCATTTACACAGTTAAAGAATTCAAAGTGTGTATATACAGTACACGAAATGTACTTTAGAAATGTTGTTTCTTCCAAAACAGAAGAACTCATGGCGTGTGTTCCAAACACCACAAGACTTGTTGTCTGGGTTTCCAAATAGTAAGCCTATGAAACTATTTTGGAACCCCTGAAATATATAATTTTGTCCATGGAATTAAAAATTCTGACCATTGAGATCCCATACTCCCATGAATCAATGTTTAGAATCCTTAATAAAATTATAACATGATAAAATTCAGTTAAAGATCAAACATAATCTACCAAATTATGATCCAAGATGTACTATAACACCCCAGGGACAAATTTTTGGCATCCATAAAAATAAAAATTTACATATTACAATACCCAATAAAAATAGAAGGTATTATATCCTGAAATCAATCTCAACAGTACACATATCTAGTACAACATTGATCACAACAACATGCAATCAGTAATGCACACTAAATATAATGATTTGAATTCTTGAAATGTGATCTCAAGAAAGAGAATATATGATGCATGATATAGAATACCCACATCTCATTGGGTTAAAAAGTAAATAGAACAAAACTGATATAAATCATAACAACTAAAAATATTTGTGTCACCCAATGGTGAAATGAAATCAACTGTAATAATTGAAAAACAACTCAAATTTCTATATTTGAGGTAATTTGACTTTCCATGTACACGGGTTACCTACTCCTAGGAATAACATATTGCCAACTACCAATTCTCTCTTATCCATACTGATAGGTTCCAAATAGTAAGACAATTAGAAAATAACTCCCATGATACCACTTTGTAACATCTCAGTTCTAGGTGACGCCCATAGGCGCCTCATTGCTGGTTGGTCACATGACCTCAAGTCCATTTTACCAAATTTCAGAGGCTACGGAATAGAATTGAGGACCTTGGGAGTGATAGTGGGGAAACTATACCCTCATTGGAAGAGTAAGATAGTGGAAATAAATAGTAAATATTAAGAGAAGAAGTAGTACCATACAACAAGGTAAACAACAGAATACTAATAGTAAATAAACAACTAGGGAACATATATAAATTATGCATGTCACATATGTCTATTACAGTATCCAAAAAATCACAATAATGTAAATAAATTACTAAAACAAAGTACAAATGAAAAGAAAAATATAAACTCCGGATGTATAACAAGCCTCAGTGTGGTCCCATGCTCTCCTGCTCCATCAGCAATCATGTACTTGATATAAAAGGGTGTTTTACATTTTCTATACATGCAACCATATAATCTATTTGGGTCTAAAATAATTACCCAAACAATTTTCAAGATGAATACTAGTAGGAAACCACTAAAAGATTAATTCTGAACTGTCATAGAATATATATAGCTGGTAATATGTAGAAACGAAGCAAAAAAATAGAAAGTCTTCAAAATTAAAAAATACTATAGTTTTCAATTACATTCATTTAAATTTATAAATTATTAAATAAAATGGATAATGTGACATTTAAATATATCATAAGATATATATTTCCTTGTATAATTGTAACAATAGCCATCTTTGAAGACCATAAAAACAAACAAGTACGACAATGTCCAAGATTCTTCTTTGTCTTGACAGACTCATCGTAATCATACAAATTTTCACAAGAAATGCTATGGGAAATTTAATGTAGTATAACCCCTCCATTTTAATATATAAACAATTCAATTTTTAATAATGACCCTCTGGGAAGGCTCTAATAATCAAAACTCTTTGGCCCCAACTCGCACTAATCAATTACAAATGACCACCTGGGTAGCTCTCATAGTCAATACCACTTGGTCTATGTAGTGATAATAATCATAATGACCTTTTGGCAGCTCTCACAGTCAATTACCTATAGTCCAATGTTCATTTAATAATGACCCTATATGTAGATCTCACGATCTAACCCCTCTTGTCAATGACCCCATTGTAGCTCTCACAGTCAATGCCTCTGGTCAATGATAACAATAATTATATATAAATGACCCTATATTGGGAAGATCTCATATTTAATTCCCCATGGTCAAACATTCAAAAAGAAAAACACATGCATATCATATAAATAGTAACTTTATCTTAACAACACAAGGCATGGGAAACAAGCAATCCTAATAATAAATTATACACCAAATAGACACAATCAATATAACATGGGGAACACATCCATAATCAGGGTATTAAACATTATACCTATGTGATAACCCTTACTCAAACAAATAAACCATTGAAGGAATTGAAAGGGTTGAAATCAGAGACACAAAATACCCTGAACATAGATATTTGAAACATTGAGAATATATAATCCAAAGAAAATCAAATAAAGTCACAAACCACCTAAAATGACACTATGTTAGGAACAATCTTGAAATCCATCCCTTGAATTAGCATAGAACGGCGTAGATCTACAAAAATTTCATAAAATATGATCTTAGAATAACTAAAAAGAGAGGAGAAATCAAGAAGAGAGGCTCTAAGGGAATGGAGAACTCACTTATGGGAATCGAACGCACCAGGTGGCTTCTCAATTAGAGATCGGATGGAGGAATTTGAGGTGCGTGAAGGTTTTCAGCCATATGTGGCCCTCCTGTACATAACATAGGAAGACGAAGACGCTTTTGGAGATTATACATGACCCCTATTTGATTAATCAATTAAAAGAAAAGTACATGGAGTGTTAATTTAATTTACAGAATGTATATTATCCTCAACTGGCCCCCCACATTAGGCGGTCCACATGTCCATGTACATAGCCGTTACATGGCCAGTACACAGCTACACATGGGAACTGGGTACACGACATGTACATAGAAATGTTCCAAATATTCATTTTTACTCAAGGAATCCTGAAATAAAGATCCATACTTGAAATAAAGATCGGGGTTCTTATAGGCATGGGATCGATGGGCTAAGGAGATACACATGTGTTGGAAAGGAGGGGAAGCTCTGTGGTGCTAGGGTTCTGGGTAGGGGGAGGAGAGCCCGAAAAGATAATGGTTAGTGGATAATGGTGGTGAATTAGGGGAAAGGTGTCTTTTATAAATAAAAACATAATATTTAGTGGTGGTTTATAAAAAACCACTACAAAATCAGTTTTTTTCAACATTTTAGTAAACTTCTGTAAAAAATCACTACTAAATAATGAATATGTTATAGTGTATTTGAATGATGCTCTACTATTAACATAATGAATGATTAATAAAACCTAAATATTTAAAATATGAAAAATTAATTAGGAATTTTTGAATTCATAATAATTCTATAATGGTGATATATATATTCCTGGCCATTAATAAAATAAATTATTTTTATTTAATAAGAGATCACGAAAGGGGATTTTAACCTCTTCTTATGTACTATCGCCATAAGCTCGAAAAGGTTATATTTTACATTATAACTATATAAAACATGAATATATGAAATCTATGTCAATTATAGAATATACAAATACATGACCTAGGATTAAGGACTCGTTTCACCATACTTAATCCAACACCGATCAAATAGGAATATTAAAACCAAAATATTATTTTTAACAGGATATGATTAATAAGTTGGTAATAATAAATTATAAAAAATGGTATCAATAAATAAAAATAAAAATATGGTTATTATATATATGGATAATATTAATAAGTTTGTTATATTTTATGTTAGAGATCTTCTAATCAAGTGACATTCCAAAGTAATGGTTTTTCATCTCATGTTCCCTTCATCAATGAATGTTTAACATTATGTAAAAATTTATTTTATATAGTTTACCTAATTCCACATAGAAATATATTTTCATTATTATTATTTTATTATTTATATTAATAGTTATATTTTTTTCTCATTTCTATATACTATAAAAATTCATTTATTAACAAAACAAAAGGTTTTTTTGTTAAATAAATTTCTTTTCATTGAGATAAAACCATTCCTTTTATGATCAATCCAAATGATTTCATGTACACTATATCAAATTTATTTTCCATTATTAATATTCATCCCCATGCGTAATGGTTTTAAAATTTAATATCTATTCTCAATGTATGATAAATTACTTCTTTTAGAATAAAAGTTATTTCAAACAAAAGGGTTTTTTCTTACTCATTCACAATTCTTTAATCCAAACAAGTAATTATTTTAATATTTTCTATTAGGATTTACACATTATGTAATTACTATATTTAAAATTTTATTTCATCTATTATTCAATGGAAATTACATTTCTATTTCCAAATATTACACATTGATTGATTTCATTTTTCTTAACAATATGACCTTGGTATTTATAATTATAATGCACTATATAAGTAATTTTTTCTCCATGTCCTTATTATTAACAAAAATTAATTTTATTCCTCTATACATACAAATTAAATTATTATATTTCTTTTATACTCATCTTATTTCCCGTTATCTCTTTTCAAACGTATATTTCACAAGTCTTACATTGATGTGGGTTTATTCTAAAATAACCTAAAATCAAAAAATGGAATTTCATTATTTCATTTTTATATATTATATCATTCACTATATAATTATGAAAACACACTTTATTTATTTCTATTTTTCCCATATTATCAATTTATTTTAAAAAAATATAGAATTTATCTTGTAACATTTGGTAAGATGAGTTTTAAAAGTGACATATAACTACATATTTTTATAAAATGTTAAAAATGCATTATGAAATAAATATATGTTATTTTTTCCATTTTTGCCTATATATGAATGATATATATTCTATGGGATTGTTATTTATGAATAAAACTCAATATTCTTGTATGATGTACTATTTTTTAATGATACATTTTATTGAATCATGTTATTTAACTCTTGATGTTATTTACTGTGATACCATTCTAAAATTCCATGTCAAAGATTTATTTTTCATTAGGTTTCCATGATAAAATTTATAATTGATTTAATATAGAACATGTTCATATGATAGATAATTATGTTATTGGTGGGACATATATAGGCTTCCAATACCTTCGGTAATGTTTTATATATTTTGGGATATGGATATATTGTATGGACATTATTTTTGCCTAATAATTTTAAAATCTTCATATATAGACATGATTGAATTTAGAAGTTATAAAATCCACATGTTTTGAAAATATTATGATTATCTATATTCGTAAACATGTTCATGGAGATGATTAAAAATTAGACATTCTAACAATGTTATGACTTAATTTACATTTTTTATTCAATTTTAGATGTTATTCCACATATGTATATTATGCCCCATAGCTTTTGATTGTTGTCTCATGTATCAATAATATTAAACCACTATATTTTTATGAATATATGAGGATATATGTTCTTATATAATACCATATGAATATTTTATATGATTACATTTTATTTATAATCATTTATTTTCCCCTCTTCTTGTATTATCATATTATTATTATCATAAACTTTATAACAAATTGGTATGTTTTATTTCCTTAATTTTTAATTGATTTGAATCGTTATGTTTCTTGTCTCTTGGTAATGAATTAGAATATTATTTATGATATGTATGGAAGTATAGAATTTTATAAGGTAATATATAATTGATGTTGATCAAATAAGGTGATACTATAATTTTATGTAGCTAATATCAAATGATTCTAATAATTAGATTTACAAATTTTGTGTTTATATGTCAGATTTAATGTTTAAATTCTAAAAATGATGTAAAATATATTTATTTTTTTATCCTATCATATTAGTCGGTATAAAATTATGTTTTGGTTATTTTATTGTATTTGGATAATATGTATAATAAAACACAATATAAATAATCCTACGTTGATGTAAAAGGGTTATAATGTTTCCAATTATTCCATAGCTAAAATAGAAGTATCAAAAATATAAAAAAAGTGTCATATAGTAATACATTTAAAGAGTGACTTTTTTATTAATTTGATAAGTTACTATAAATTTAGTAATGTATTATTATTTATTATTGCAATAAACCATTTTGGTTTTACATAATGATCTTTAACAAAGTCATGAAATAGAGGTTGATGTGGGTATATTCATTTATAAAAAACTTATTATTTAATTATAAAACTATTTATACCCCCTTATATTTTATATTACATAACTCCATTGATTCAGATTATCAACCATTGTATGTTTAATTATTGGGGAAAAAGTCTAATGTTTTTATGATTAAATAAAATATTTATAAGTCTTCTATAATCATGATTTTTGAGATGGTACTTTCTAAAACTCAACATCATGTTACCTCAGTAGAATTCAATAAGATATTGGTTATGGATTTACAATTACTATGTAGTTATCATATAATGTTTTTGGATTGGGAAATCTCATTTTAAATAAAAAAAATCCATGGCCCAATATCTATGCAGTTATAATGATAAAATCTATTGGGAAAAAATTCCATAATAGGTGTCTTATGGACCAATAATAAGGGGTACTTGGTTTAAATGGTTTTAGAGAAACACCTAATTGAATACATGCCAATTTTTTTAGAATATATCTATCTATTTTCTAAGGAAGTACTTGGTATTCCTTTAGAATGTGAGGATGATATTTCGACGAAATTCAAATATGGTATGTGAATTTATATAAGAATCTATATTATATGACCAAAATTGGATTTGAGTCTTTGACTAAGAAACTGTAGGAGAATCTTGGAAAAAGGTTTATATTTACATGTAATCCACTATATAGCTAACTAGTTCATTTTTTGAAAGAAGAATAATGGGTCAATGAATCTATAAATTGATTATCATTAACATAATATGATCACAATCTAAAGACTGTATCCACTACCATATACTAATGAATAGTTTGATCATCTTAGTGGGTGTCAAAAATTATCAATGTTGGTTCCTCGATACCTATACAATCCATTATGTGTAAATATAAATTATGTAACTAAGATATCCTTACTCACAATATATTATCATTATGAACTCATTATGATGACACTCAAATATAAAAATTCCGTAGAATAATCATGGAATTTATTAATGTTTCCATTATAGATTTCAATGAAAACTTTATGGTAGTCTTTATTAACGACATTCTTATATAATAAAATAGTCAAGAAGAACATAAAATAAATTTTATGATTTTATTTATGAACATATAAATCTAGTAATGTTATTCCATGTTCATCATGTGAGGATTATGTCGACAAAAATATCCTTTCGTGGTCATATAATAACAAGGTATTTTATATTTATGGTTTAATTAAAGATATAACTGATTGACAGGTAGCATAAACAATCATCTATAATTGAAATTTGTAGTTTTCTTAGATTAGTTGGATATTATCAATGTTTTTTATGAAATTTATCATGGTTAAAAAATTCATTAAAAATGTTAATATGGAAGAAAATGTTGTTATTCTGAATAGATGAATGTGGAGAATGCTTCATGGATCTTGGGAATTGATTGGCCATTACACATACACTTAAAGTACCATGTATTCCAAAAAAAAATTTGTAAACCATTAAGTTTCAAAGAAGTTATTGGGATGTGTAATTATGAAATATGAAAATTTGATAGCTTAGGAATCATTTAAAATAAAAATTCATGAGAAATTTTATCTGATAGAGGATTTGGATCCAGTACTGGTAAATATTGAATTAAATATTTAAAATCATTATATCTATGGTGGAATTTAAGATATATATAATGATATAAATATATAAAACTATATACTCACAAAAAATGAGCTTATTATATAAAAAATTAGATAGTTAAATTTAGTCATTGAATATGATTTATCTATTCATTAGCACCGTAGAAAGTCAAATAAAGTTTCAAATGCACTGATTGGGAAAGATGATGCTAACATATCAAGTATGAGGACTGAAAGATATCCAATACTAATTAAATTGAATAGGATAAACCTAAATATCATTCTGAAAGTGATAAAATCTATCCTCTCAAAATATATTACTCATCCATCCATTTATGTGAATATCAATGTGGTCTGTCAATATATCATAGAGGTATAGAAAAACCTATAAAATATTCCAAGGATAAACCTTAATAATGGTTTATTTATAATATTTAGATCCTAAATATTTGTACCATTGATATTAGAAATAAAGAATAATCTTATCAAAGGTGAAAGTAGCATACCCTTCTCTATTCTATAAGGAATAATAGTGGTGAATAATGATCCAAAGAAACAATTCATGTGGTACACCATAAATAGGGTGATTATGAAGTAAATATATTATCACATGGTATGAAATTAAGTAATGATTGAATATCATAAATATAAGGTCATGAATCCACCATTACATATGACAATATTGAAATGTGAGAATATCAACATGGTTTTTATCATAAACCTTCATGATACCAATAAATTCCCTAATTCCATATGGTTTGTGGTGGATCAATATAAAATGTAGACAGACATCATTATTTTTGAGGGGTTTTCTCACTTGATAACATTTCCATGTTACATATATGGGATGTGATAATACATAAAATATTACCAATTTTTACTGAATCAAACAATGATCTATGGTTTATATAAAAATTCTAGGGTAGTATCCTTCAATTGTTGGTTATATAGATGGGATTTAACATAGATTGTAGTCCTTAACCTGATGGTAAATATGAAAAGACCATTAAAAATCTAGAAAATATATTCATGGATTTATTAATTGATTTTGAATGATGAATGGATAAACATATTATATTTTTTGAATTCATATATTACAACCGTTTATAATATCGAAACAAAATGACACCATATGAAGCACTATATTTTAAAATACATTAAACTTTAAAACAATGGGATAAATTTTGAGAGAGGATGCAATTATGACCAAATCATATTCCATAAATGATATAAAATGGTAATAACATTAAAAATAATATCAATTTAACAAAAATTATATAAATGTAGATAAACCTAGAGGATATCTTGAGCATGAATTCATTGAGAAGGTATTTCTTAAAATTTCATTTTGAATTGTATTTATGAGTTCTAGAAAAACGGTAAGGATGGGCCCTATATAGACCATCCTCGTTCAGATTCAAGTTTATGCGCTGATTATATCTTATCACATAAACCCCCCACCATACCCCCATAGGATAATAATGTGATCCTCCTATTACTTTTGAGGAACTATATAAAATATTAATTATATATTATAAAAAATGTTATCAAAATTAGAATATGATCCCTTTTTGTAGGAACAAATGGTATAGATTATTCATTTCAGAGAAAAGTTCTACAAAAAAACAAAAAACATGGTCATAATTATATGGTGAAAACATAAATTTGATGAAGAAACATGGAAATATAGATATGTAATGATACAAAAGTACCATAATTTTCTATAGAAAATTAATTTAATTTATTTATATAAATTAAATTAATTTGTGGAAAGTGTAACACCAAAAAATAGTTGGGCTAAATTAACCCTTTAAAATTATATTATCTTTTCTAACAAGAATCATTAAACTGAGATGTGCTTTTATATTTTTCCTTAATGTATTTATCTATAATTAAATTTGAAATATATTTAAAAAATATAATTTAATAGTTAAAAAATCAAAATATAAATAAACTGAAAAGTTATATTTTTCAATAAAAATAAACATATTTAAATAAATATGTTTGATAGGTAAACATAGTTATTCAAAACTCATATAATAGTCAAATAATGGTCATAACTAAAAATAAAACTACCCAAATAATATAAAAGTTTTTATTATAAATATATTATTTCATCTTAATTTTTTATATATTAGAATTAAAATGATTATTTTCATATAAAAGATTGATTAGAATATAGTAATTTTTTGAAATATAAGTAATAAATATCCATGAAATGATAATGAAATTTTCAGAACTAAATAATCATTTTTTTATTTTTTTTAAAAAGGTTTTAATTAAAGAATATATTTTTTATTATAATGTTCTTAATTAAAATATAAGTTCCTCATACTTTTAATATGATATTCAATTATATATATATATATATATATATATAACATAGAATTGATATAATTATTTTTAAATTCTAATGAATAGGAATAAATGCCTTTTAAATTGTAAAATTTTATTTTTGAAAAAGTATTTTTTATTCATAAAGCCTTTATATTTTAACACATTAGATATACAAATTTTTATGAAAATTTATTATAATGTTAATTAGTATTTGCAAAATAGGTTGTCACTAAACTAATGGTTTATAGTTGATATGCAATATGAATAATAGAATTGAATTAATAAAAAAATTTATTAATACTATATTTGTCTTATTTGTTTTTAATTTAATTTATGATTTTCTCATAAATATAAATTCAATTATATTTTATAGATTAAAAATTTTGAAATATCATGGTCAATATAAAAAAATCATTATAATAACATTTTTTTGTGAAAAAATATTTACTATTATAAATAATCAGAAAACGTAAAAGGGGTAAAAAGTGGGAAATTAGAATGGTTAATTTTTTTAAAAACTATGTTAAATATTGAAATTATATAATTAATTTTTAGTTGTGGGTTCAAAAGTTACATGTATAACTATTATTTTCTACCTAAATCCAAGATGATTCAATCTTTACTCTTCACTTAACACATGTTTTTATAGAAATATCTCTAAATTGCACCTATAAAAGGAACTCTCATGTACCCACTCAAGTGAACCTCAATAAATTTTTCGATAATGAATTCATAATATTACACCCAATCTAATTGTTCCCTCATATATCTTGGAGAATTTTTCCCAAGAATAAGGCATATGTCATTCATTTTGAATGAATATGGTTTATATAGTTGTGATTTTTTTAGAGTGAGTACCAAGATATTAATTCCAATAATTTATTTTTCTTATAAAAAATATTACTAAATACCACTATTATATAACATATATATTTTAATGAAAATTAAATATTCAATAATGAATATGACACACAATAACAATAGTAAACAAACCACAAAATATTATAAAATTAATTTGAGTAATTTAAAATATCCATTTAATAGGAATATATGAATATGATTAACCATATTATGAATCATATATAAAAATTTACTTCTCCATACAAATGTATAGATTAATTCTTATGAAATTATAACTTAGATTTCAGACTGATTTAATGCTTTAAAAGCTAATTTCTGAATAAATGAGTTTTGTTTCTTTTGTAATAAAATGTTATAATTAATTAAATGAACTTTCCTAATTTTTAATTAATTTCAGTGATATAAATTTTTATATCACAATATCAATATTTCTATATGTTTATATTGTTTTCATTTTTCATAAAGGACTGATTTTTGGGTGAATGTTGAAATTAAAGATTTTTCAAATACTATTAATTTTATGATATTATTATGAATTAAGCATGAATTAATTAACTATGAACCCATTTTATTGATTGAAGTTATTCTATATGAGTTAAATAAAATTTTTTAAAATAATTTTTTTTTGAAATCTATAAATGAATAGTGAATTTTATGAAAATTAATTTTATTTTTTTGAAATTTAAAACTATTTTATAGTATTTGAATTTAATGGAATCGTATTAAGGTTAAATTTCTCTCTGTATTGATACAAAATTCTAAAAACCATAATTTTTTATGATTTAAGCAAAAAAATTAGTAAATCAACAATTATATTAATTTTGTTTTGAAATGATTTTTATGTATAAATCGTGAGTTTTTTTAAACACATTTTTCATGTATTTTCATACAGATATTAAATGATAATAATTAAAACTATATAATATTAATTTGAAAATTTTAATTCCATATTTTTAATAAAAAGTTTAAAATTTATAAAATAGTTCAAATTTATGTTTATTCATAATTAATTATTATTGTAGTAAATATGCCTCCTCAGAAAGGTTAAATCTGGTAATTAATGATTAAAATAATGTGTTAAGGCTTTGAAAATATAAAAGACAACAAAAAAATTTACATTACATGAGTTTATTTCGACCAAATCCATCATATATTCAAATATAGGTTATTTTTTCCATTTTTCATTGATAATGTCTTTCATATTATTTTATGTAAAGGAAAATTCCAAAATGTCACGATGTTGATTTTAAATTTACTTATAAGTTAACATAAGGATAAGAAGATTTTATGAATTAATATAATAGTTTATATATAAAATAATTTATTAATTTTTATGAAGGAAATATATTTTTAATTTTTAGTCATAGTATAATTACCATAAATTCTTACACAACACTGACACTCAACTTATGAAAGTTTTAGAAAATCAATGAAAATAATTTTAAGTTATATAATTATAAATATTTTTTCTAAAATTTATGGTTTCACAAAAAAATTATTTTCAATAATAATTTGTAATTAATTTTTAATGATTTTATATTAAATTCCATGATTATAATGATGTCTTTAATGCCTAAATATGTGAATTGTTGTTAAAATGAAATCAATTGCAATTTATGTTAAATATAATATTATTGTATGATTGGAAATAAAAAATTTGAAATTATAAATGGAGGTAGGATATGATTTAAAATTTTACCCCATTACCCTTTTGGATCAATTTTTTTCTTATATGTAAATTTACATCCATTTAATGTGAGAAAATTTATTACCCTGGTTATTGATAAAATTGGTAAATAAGGTGTTAAACCCAATGGTTATTTCTAAAATGAAACATACACCTATCAAATTTTTTAATTTTCGTTTCACCATAACCAGTGTAAGATTCAATATTTTGGAATCATGGTTACACTTTCACAATGAAAAGAATTTATTACATTTATATTTTTTAATTCATTCCAAGAGAATCATTTCATTCACAATAAAAGGAAACCACAACTCCTCTAATAGAAATACCACAATGAAAATAATAGTATAGAAACCCATTTATGATATAAAAAATCATTTTAAAATCTATTATTATTCCTAAATTAGATATATATATCCACTTTAAAAATATTAAATAAATTTTAATAAAAAAGTAAATACTTTTATTAAAAAATGTTTCAATATAGTTTTATTTAAAAGTTTCATATTCAAATTATATATTTTATATATTCAAAATTAATTTAAATTTTAAAATAATCCTTTAAAAATTATATTGAGATGAAATTTTTATATCATTTGTAATAGATTAATATTTCAGTGAATAGTGAATACTGCTGGTATTTATTGAAAAATGTATTTCATTCTTTAGTATTTACAAAGTCAAAATAAATTTTGGATCTATTTTAAAATTTTAAATTTTATTATCTATAATTCAATTACGATATTTGGAATTAATTTTTTAGATTAGTTTTTTATAAAACATTCGAAAGAGGAATTTGTCTAAAAAACCATTTTTGTTGCATTTTCCTGTTTAGTTTTTTATTCAATTTTGTCAAAAATGTTTTTTAACTCATGAATAATGGATTCCATATTTGGAATCCACATTCACCAATTTGATAAAAATTCCAAAAAAAATTGGATGTTATAAATAGTTACTGTAGTAAATATTTATTACCATAGTAAAAGTAAAATTAGTTAATTACGAGTAAAAGTAATTTGATAAAGATTAAAATGTAACCTTAACACTTGAATTAATTTTATTGTATGAGTATTTTTTTCCATAATCATCCAAAAATAGAATGTATGTCCTTTTTATGATATGATAATGATTTTGATTCTTATAATACTTAATTTAACAGAAAGTCAAAAATGTCATTTTTGATGATTTATTATCTTTAATGTTTTTATATAGGGATAAAAATAAGGTATCATTGGTTATAAAAGTTTTTTTCAATAATAAATAATTTTTTAACATGTTAGTTTATTTTAAATATCTAGTGATGAAATAATAACCTTAAATACTGATGCAACCCCAACATCATATTTAAACAATTAATAAAAAAAATAAAATAAATGATATAAAAAATATTAAAATCATATAATTTTATTGAGTTACATAATACCATAATTTTTTATATAATAATACCATATTCTTGGTTTTTAAAAGGATTATATTTTAATTCCACAAACTTATTGAAATTGTTAAAGTGAAATTAAATAAATGTTGTCAAAATTGAGAATAATGATATTGTAAAATAAATAATGTTTTATTAAATAATTTAAAATTCTTAAAATATTATATCTACACAATTAAATTTTATATGGTTGATTATATCATCCATAGTCTATTTATGGTCCATTTTAATTTTTTCGTATCTTTCTTAACACGTTATGTGCAAAAGCATTATTACTGTGGAAATTATCAAAAGGAGTTAACTCAAGTTAAAATATAATGATATAGTAAAAATACCCTAAACATGAATAATTTTTATTATATTACGGGATATAAAATAATAACAACCAATGATTGAAATATTATCAGTTTGGAGCCATTGGAATATGAAAATTATTTTATATTAATTTAATACATTACGAATTTCCAAGAGTTCCCCTCCCCTATATTATAAAAGGTCACCCCCTCTCCTCATTTGTTTACAAATGAAAACAAATATACAAATACCTACCCATATAACCTCATTAAAACCCTCCCCACTACCTATTGGTATGGTTTTGGTCAAAAAATATTCATTTGAATTAATTTGGTGCAAACCAGAAGAAGTTTCCCAAAGAAGAGGTATATTTTTTAATCAAGAGTTTTTATTTTACTTACTATTATACCTCCCGCTAACATCCTCTGACCATGATAAAAAATGACATCAATATATTCCATATAAAATTATTTTATTATTTTTATTTAATGAACTATATCCATCTTCATTGCTATCAAATCGTAAATGAAACCATCATTCATGTGTACGGTGGATTACTGCCTCATGAAACAATGAAATTAATTTTCCATCAGCACCTCTCAAAACTGGTTATAATAATAGATTTAATGTATATATATATATTATAATAATGAAATATATATATTTTCTTATTTGAAATACATCACCTATTTTCTTAATATTTCATTCTCTTAAAAATGAAGGTGTCATTCCTACAAATGTGTGGACTATGACTTCCATGAAGGGACAAGATTGATTTTTCATCATCACATCATAGGGATGATATATATATGTATATTCAATGAAATATTTTGGAATTTATTATATTATTATAATTATTTAAGGATAAAATAACATATACCTTTTTTAAATATTGAGGTATGAAAAATAGAAATGTTACTCATTTGTACATATGGCCTAGTTTCTCTCGGATTGTAAAATAGTTAATTTTTATTACCATATACATGGTTTCCATTAAAAGTATAATTAATATATAAAATTTTAAATATTTGATGATTAATATTTTTGATATTATTTACTAATTACCTTTTATACCATAGTAAATGTATCAGTGTCATTTTGGACCAATGATACAGATATCGTTAAAATGTTAGACATTTACTTAATCAATTATATAATTGGTTATAACAAGATAAATGGAAAAATAAAAATAAATATTTTATTAAGAAAATAAATAAATAATATATATTTTTTATTCATGATGAAAAATAACTTATGTGATGAGGTAAAATCAAGGTAAGGGACACTTTACTTAAAAAAAATTGCTTTAAATTTCTTAAAGGCATATATTCCAAATTATTCTATTACAAGTAAATATTCATTAAATAATTTTATATATGTCTTTTATGTGTATATATAATAATTATAAATGGATTATTATGTTTCTTTTGATTTTAATTCAATGTTTTTCAAAAGTAAAATATTTATATTGTCACGACCCCCTCCCCACAAAGTGTACCCCTCCTGGGCCGGCAATGTGAGAAGGGAGATAATGACCCCCGAGTCCCGCCTCCAGTAGGCCCCGGGTTGGCGACTAGCACCGAGGGTATAATACACACACAAATGGGAGCCATTACCCTCTAAGAGAACACATGGAGAAGAGAGAGATAGAATAGACTCCAACCAACTCCAACTCATAACTGAAATATAAAAGAAACCCAAGTACATATATGAAATGTCATGCAAAAGTACTACAACTGAAAGGGAAAACTAAAAGTACCCAAAAGAAAGTAAAACGGCAGCGACCACAAGCCCAAACAGCTCCTCCTCCAACCGCAAGCTAGTAGTAACCAGCTTGATCTCCAACCTGCTCCAAGTGACCTGAAAAACATTTTATATGTACATAGGGTGAGTATAACAGTATACTCAGTAGGATCCTCCTCAAGCCTCTCGTGCAAAAGTAAGGAAAGCATGCTAAAGCCCAGTAAACAACAAGTGAAACTAACTCGTTACCTAAACAGGTATACTAAGTTCCCAACCTCACCATGGATACTCTCACCAAGTAACAAATACAAGAATATAGCATATAGCATAGAATATCAAGGGTATCCCGCTACTACTTCCCCACTGGTTTGCCGCTTTGCCCCAATGACATACGTCCTGTGCATCTCTCTCAAAAATCTTGCCCGCAAACACCTGGGCTAAGCTCTACAATCTACACCTCGTGCACCACATAGGCTTGCCCGCAGACACCTGGGCGAAGCACCACACCGTCCTCACAACCAAAGGTAACCAGGTAGTTTCTGGGAGCCACCACAGCTCACATAACGTGTATCATACGTCGGGTATAATACCTCAAGCCATTACAGCCCATACTCCGAGTAAGGATCCTCAAGCCATCACAGCCTATACACGTTACACCTATAGTAGTCCATAAGATACTATATCCAGAATATATGTGTGTGAAATAACCACAAGCCATTACAGCCCTTTACACACATATATGGGTAAAATTAACCAGTGTGCCTACCAGCACAAAGATCTACCAAGAGAAGAGAGGGAGGCCAAAGGGGGTAGTCAGCCATTCAACCTCCCATCAGAATGTTGGGGAAAACACCCCCCAGGGCTCAGAATCCCCGGGGTGTCGGTTTCCCTTACCGACAGGGTGGAGTAGCGTATAGAAACACAAAAGTACAGAATATATATATAACTCACAACCACACTATGGGCATTACCTAGTCATAGGAACAACTGCAGCTAACGTCTCTCAGACTCCAGGCTGCTACTTCTAAGACTAGGTATCCTATAAGCACACAACCATTTGAAGAGCTTTATTAGATTACTCCATTTTCATTTTATCAGTTCCACTATACATTAATTAATTCTTTAAACACTAATTAACCATGAACAATTTACCACATTAAACTAAATTGGCATCACATTCAAAAACTGCTCCTTTTTAGGATTCACATAACTATTAAATTCCAGTTTCTCCATCCCCGTGGATTATCACCATTTAAACAAACTTTCATTATGGAATTACCTTCCCCATATTCCCAGGCATTCTAGAAAAGCATCCTATGCTACTAAACACAAAGGGCTCAACACGATGAGTAGATATACTACCCATCGAGTCTTTGCCGCCTATAGCAAGAGCATAGACCCATCCTCCATCGAGAGGCTAAACACGGAAAGCACGTGGCATACCCCACGTGTCTTCGCCTCCTTCGGAAAGAGGGTAAGCAAAACCAACTGCCTTGAGCAGTGGGGAAAGGTAAAGCAGATAAACAACCAAACCAAAACACCAACATCAAACCATCACATTCATCTCATACCATCATCCTTGGTGTCCTCCCCGACACCCACATGCATAAAACGATGCATCTCGCCACACTAGGCGTCATCCGCTGCCACAACCACAAGTCCCCATGCCTCCACATATCACAACAGCCATCCAGGCTCACATCAAATCACGAGCAGCAGGAAATCAAAGATCACAAAATGGGCTCTCGGCCCTTTAACAAGGCATTCAGCCTTCATACAAGATGAGCACTCAGAGCTCCAAACCACAAGGCATTCATCCTTACAAGCAAGCGGGTAACTCAGAACCCTTTTAAAATTATCGAACTAATAGTTCTTTAATCCATCTTGAATTAACAGATTCATTAACATGCCTCTTTATCTTTAGCCAATTATTTAACAAATAATTCCGGCTTTACGTTCTTTATCGATTTCCATCATGAACAAGCAACAAATTAAAGAAAATCATAGATATCACTCTATCTAGGAAAACATGAGGCAAACCATTATCACGGTACAAAGTAACAACATGCGATCAACCAATTCTTTTAATCCGGTTCAAGTATTTAATTAGGTCAATTTCATTGTGATCCAAAGGACTAAATCATGCTAATTCTACGATTGCACATACACAATTAGAGAAGCCATGAATCCCCTACCTCGAAGAGTTCTTGACGTCCTTTATCCACACAACGGGTCATAGTCCTCTTGTCCTCACGGCAACTGCATCCACCGGAGGATGCCACGGTACGACAGTACCAACCAACCCCAAGAAAACCCATTAGAACCATGGAGATTACATGCTAATATGGAAGTAAGAACAAGAGAAGGTGATCCCCGAAGGAATGATGATAAAACATACCTTATATGGAAGAACGATCGACACAACTTGGTTGAATCAAACAGAGCGGAAATGATCTGAGTAACGTTTGATTGTGAAACTCCTACGGGAATGATTGCAAGGTTCTAGTGTCTCGTAGATGAGAACCAAGAGTAAGAAAAATGAATAATGATATCTCGTTCCCTTTAAAAAAAATAAATTAGAGAGGCGACGGTTTAAGATCCGATTTATTCTCCATTAAAAACGGATCGCATTAACCCACACGGTTTGACCAAGTAAAAACATCCCGGCCTTAGGAATAATTAATATAGGATTTATGGCCTTTGAATCGGCCTTAAAGTCCTTAAAATAAGGTTTTAAAAGTATTTTACGTCAAAGAAAACGTCAAATTTGCGAAGCTGGAAACACTGTTCATATACTCAAAATTTGGCAAAGTATGGAATCGGTAGCTCTCATGAAGTCTGGAAACACTGTTCATTCGTGAAATTTGGCAAAGTATGGGATCGGTAGCTCTTAGGATTCTGGAAACACTGTTCATTCGTGAAATTTGGCAAAGTATGGGATCGGTAGCTCTCATGAAGTCTGGAAACACTGTTCATTCGTGAAATTTGGCAAAGTATGGAATCGGTAGCTCTTAGGATTCTGGAAACACTGTACAAGTCTACCGATAGAAGTCCACCGATAGAACCTCACCGATAGAAACACTGTTCAAGTCTACCGATAGAACCTCACTGATAGAAAACACTGTTCAAGTCTACCGATAGAAGTCCACCGATAGATCCTCACTGATAGAAACACTGTTAACTAAACCTCACCGATAGAAACATTGTTCACTGAACCTCACTGATAGAAGTCCACCGATAGAACCTCACCGATAGAAACACTATTCACTGAACCTCACCGATAGAAACACTGTTCACTGAACCTAACCGATAGAAGTCCACCGATAGAACCTCACCGATAGAAACACTGTTCACTGAACCTCACCGATAGAAACACTGTTCACTGAACCTCACCGATAGAAACACTATTCACAGAACTAGAAATTTGGAAAAGTGTTAGCCGAGCTACTGCTGGACTGCGGCTACCAGTATACCGAGCTATCAGTACGCCGTGGCTACCGGTAAACCCAGCTACCGGTAGGATGCGGCTACCGGTAGACCAAGCTACCGGTAAGCAGCAGCTACCGGTAGACCGAGCTACCGGTAATCAGCAGCTACCGGTAGACCGAGCTACCGGTAATCAGCAGCTACCGGTAGACCAAGCTACCGGTAATCAGCAGCTACCGGTAGACTGAGCTACCGGTAGGCAGCAGCTACCGGTAGACCGAGCTACCGGTAATCAGGATCTACCAGTAGACCGAGCTACCGGTAATCAGAAGCTACCGGTAGACCGAGCTACCGGTAATCAGCAGCTACCGGTAGACCGAGCTACCGGTAGGCAGCAGCTACCGGTAGACCGAGCTACCGGTAATCAGCAGCTACCGGTAGACCGAGCTACCGGTAATCAGCAGCTACCAGTAGACCGAGCTACCTGTAGGCTGCAGTTGGGGGATAAGTCACCTTGACCTCCCAGAACACCTCCAACACCACATTTTCAAAAAGTAATGGACCAGGGAGATCCGGGCCATTACATTAGATACCTCTCAAAACATTCTCGTCCTTGAGAATTAAAAACCAACCCTGAAGAAAAGAGGGGTCTGAACAACCACCCCATAAGATACCTCTCAGGGGAAAACCACCATGAGTTGTTCAAAACCTGGAACAAAACTACGACATCCGAGAGTATGGAAACAAATAATCCATAACCAAATAATTCAAACATATCATCACATCAAAGGTACATAAATAAAACATGAAAGGTCTAACCATAAAGGAAACGTCATTACATGGAAAGAGTTAAACATTAAACAACTCTGGTTACTGAGCACGTATCTGTGACTCACGCTCCCAGGTACTCTCCTCCATGCCACCGTGTTGCCACAAGACACGAACTAAGGGGATAGAACTCCCACGCAACACCTTCTCCTTGTGGTCTTGGATCTCCACAGGTCGCTCCTCGAAGGTTGCATCATCGTCAATATCGATCCCTCCCCAATCGATAACATGAGATTCATCATGAAGATAACGACGGAGCTATGATACATGGAAAACATCATGTATCCGACTCATCTGAGGGGGAAGTGCTACTCGATACGCCACAGATCCAACACGAGCTAACACCTCGAAAGGCCCAACAAACCGGGGAGAAAGCTTACTTCCACGACCAAACCTTCGCTGCCCATGACGGGGAGTCACCTTTAGAAACACATGATCCCCAACATTAAACTCTAATGGTCTCCTTATTTGATCAGCATATGATTTCTGACGATCCTATGCTGTCTTCATCCTCTCACGAATCACCTGAACCATCTCTGTTGTATTCTGCACTAGTTCTGGTCCGATAATTGCTGACTCTCCGACCCCAGTACAGCACAACGGAGAACGGCATGGCCGTCCATACAAGGCTTCAAACGGCGCCATACCGATGGTAGAGTGAAAACTATTATTGTAAGCAAACTCTACCAAGGGTAAGTGCTTCACCCATGAACCTCCAAAATCAAGAACACAAGAGCGCAACATGTCTTCAAGAGTCTGGATGGTTCGCTCTGTCTGACCATCCGTTTGAGGATGAAAAGCAGTGCTAAGTCATATTTGAGATCC
This sequence comes from Viscum album, assembly GCA_963277665.1. Taxonomy (NCBI): domain Eukaryota; kingdom Viridiplantae; phylum Streptophyta; class Magnoliopsida; order Santalales; family Viscaceae; genus Viscum; species Viscum album. The sequence goes on along the minus strand of OY728135.1, from coordinate 1,691,007,022 downwards.
AAAATCATGTTGGAGACCTCTCCACAACCTAGAGGTAAAACGAGGATCTCGATCAGAAATGATCGTCCTAGGTACTCCGTGAAGCCTCACCACCTCCTCCAAATACTGCCTCGACAAAACCTCCACTGAGCTCGACTCCTTGATTTCTATGAAGTGGTCCGATTTAGTTAAACGATCCACTACCACCCATATAGCATCATGTCCTCTCGGAGCTCGAGGTAAACCTGTAACAAATTCCATTGAGATGCCCTCCCACTTCCACTGAGGAATCTCTAAGTACTGGAGAAGACCACCAGGAACACAGTGTTCGGCCTTCACCTTATGGCAGACTAAACATTGAGACACACATTCTGCAACTGAACCCTTCAGCCCAGGCCACCAAAACTGACTCCTCAAGGATCGGTACATCTTCGTTACACCAGGATGTACCGCCAAGGGTGAACTATGGAACTCTCGGAGAATGGTCTCGCGCATCGCCAAGGGAACAAAAAGCCTGCCATGATACAACACTCAGTGTTGTTCATCCTCCGACCAACCATCAGGGGCCTCACCCCATACAACTATGTCTCTCCAAACTTCCACCTCTAGATCACCCAATTGAGACTCTTCCACCTTCTGCATCAGGTATGACTACACCGTCATCTGGAAAAGACAACCTCTTCCCCCAACTTCTCCTATATCAAGATGTAAAGATGATAGCTCTTCCATCACTCTCCAAGAATCACCAGATTCACGCACAACATCATTACGTGACTTTCGGCTCAGTGCATCAACAACAACATTTCCCTTCCCAGGTGTATACAATATTTCGAAGTCATATTCCTACAAGAACTCCATCCCCCGACGCTGCCTCAAGTTCAAGTCCCGCTGAGAGAAAACATACCTCAAACTCTTATGATCGGTGAAAACCACAAAGCGCTCGCCAATGAGGTAATGTCTCCACAACTTCAGCGCAAACACCCCAGCTGCCAACTCAAGATCATGGGTGGCATAGTTGCATTCATGGGGACGCAACTGCCAAGACCCATAAGAAACAACAGACCTCTGCTGCATGAGAACACACCCTAGCCCCAGATGTGAAGCATCACAGAAAAAATCAAACTAGACTCCCTCCGCTGGAAGACAAAGGACTGGAGCACTTACCAACTTCTCCTTTAGATACTCGAAAGCTGTCTGACACTGATCAGTCCATATGAACGCTTGATCCTTCCTAGTCAAAGCTGTCAGAGGAGTCGCAACTCCGGAGAAATTAGCCACAAACCTCCTATAATAGCCTGCGAGACCAAGGAAACTTCGCACCTCTAACACGGTCTTGGGGGCTGGCCAAGACACCACTGCTTCTATCTTCGAAGGATCCACAGCTACTCCCTGTTGGGACACAACATGTCTCAAGAAACGAACTTCTCGAGCCCAGAACTCACACTTGGACAACTTCCCAAACAACCGATTTTGGCGAAGAACTCCCAAAACGGCTCGTAGATGCTCTGCATGCTCCTCTTCAGATGTGGAGTACACAAGGATGTCATCGATGAAGACCACAACAAACTTGTCCAGGAATTAACGGAACACGGAATTCATCAACCCCATGAAACCAGCTGGAGCATTTGTCACGCCGAATGGCATAACAACAAACTCATAATGCCCATGACGACAACAGAAATCAGTCTTTGGGATATCCTCATCCTTTACACGCATCTGATGATATCCTGACCGCAAGTCGATCTTTGAGAACCAACTTGCACCCTTCAGTTGATCGAATAGGTCATCAATCCGTGGAAGAGGATAGCGATTCTTTATTGTCACTTTGTTTAACCGACGATAATCGACGCACAACCGCAAACTGCCATCAGCCTTTTTCACAAACAAAACTGGTGCACCCCAAGGTGACACACTGGGCCGAACAAAACCACACTGCAACAGACCATCGAGCTGAATACGTAGCTCTCGTAACTCAGAAGGGGCCATCCTATACGGAGACATAGAGATAGGAGACGCTCCCAGCTGTAGCTCGATCCCAAACTCGATCTCTCATCGAGGGGGTAAGGATACAACCTCTTTTGGAAAGACGTCAGGGTACTCCTCTACGACCCTAGGAAACGCTAACGGTTGAACCTCTGAAGAACTCAGCATCATCCCAGTCATCATGGATGATAAGGATGAAACTCGTCTATGACTCATCCGAGGATCTCTCTCACCAACAAACACTACTTCATCTCCATCTTCATCAAAGAAAACGACCTTCTTCATGTAGCAATCCATAATAGCCTGCACCGAATACAACCAATCCATGCCGAGGATGACATCATATGGTTGTATTCGTAAACATAAGAAATCTCCCCAAGAGCGGTGTTGCCCCAACACTAGCTCACAGTCTCTACATACTTTAAACAAGTCAGCTCGACCTCCAACTGGCGTAGTCAACGCCAAGGGCACTGGAAGCCTCTCTACCTCAAGTCCCAAAGCATGGACAAGGGTAGGTGATATGAAGGAGTGTGTTGCTCCTGAATCAAACAAGGCATACACCAAGGTAGAAAACAAGCAAAGGGTACCTCTAACAACATCTGGCTCGCCTGGGGATGGCAACGCTAGAGCATGAAGCTGACCACGACCACCTCCACGACCTCTCTGACCCTGATGACGACCACCACCACGGCCGCGCTCTGCTCTCTGAGGACGGGGAGCGTCATGGGGCTATCCTCTGCCTGCTCCATCTACCCTCTGGTGATCTAAAGCTGGTGCAACCTACTGCTGCTGCCTCGGCTGGAACTGCCTCAACGGAGGAACCTGGAGTGGAGCGCCTGGTGCACGATGACTGCTCTGAAAAGTCGGGCACTCCCGCTGCTGATGACCACAACCACCACAAGAAAAACAAGCGCCTGATCCCTTGGTATAGGCCTGAGAGTTGCTGCCTCCATAGAAACGAGATGGGAAGGGCTGGGACCTACCCCCAGGTGAATGGAAACTCTTTTTTCCTGAAAACCGGGAACCCCGGACCACAACTCTGCTTCATGAGGAATCATGACGATTCCCCTCTCGTGACGATCCGGTCCTGGTCAAAGTCCTCTCAACAACCTATGCCCTTGCCAGCACCTCAAGATATGTCTTCAGCATAAATGGGGTGACCTGGCGCTGGATCTCTGGACGCAAAGCCTCCTCAAAATGCCTCGACATGGCCTCATCATCTGGTAACAGGTCTGAAGCATATCGTAGAAGGTTCCTGAAATGGATTCCAAACTCTCGAACACTGGAGCTCCCCTGTCGAAGGGTGAGTAGCTCCTGGCGACTGGACGCCTTCGCAGTCGATGAAAGAAACTCGACTCTAAACCTGTCTCGAAACTCCTCCCATGAGATCGCTGACTCCTCACGATCCCCGAGGAACAAGAACCACCACTGTCTCGCTGCTCCACGCAACATCATCACAACCAAGGACACCTAGTGTTCCTTCCGAGCACTAATAGAACTGAAGCCTATCTCGACCTCCTCCAACCAGTCTTCTGTGACTGCATCTGAAACGGAGCCCTCATACATCTGTAGACTCTGGTGCTGAAACTCTCGGAGTGTCTTCCTCCAAGTGTCATCGTCGTCAACCTCTACCCGGCGGCGATCTGCTGGAATAGCCTGCTGGGCACCTTCTGCGCAAACCTGACGAGGACGTCGACCTGTTGCCATACCTATAAAATAACAACCGTTAGAGCTCCTAAGCCTGGAATATGGAAGACTCAATATTAATTAATTAATTATTTTGTTTTATTAATTTTAGGTTACCTATCCCAAGGTCTACCCATTCAAACAAAGGCGCAAAGAATAATGATGCATGATCCTTTCCTAGGTCTCTACCCTGCAACTGGTATCACTTTGTTTAGTAGCCATCGTAAACTTAAAGGTCCGTGAAACAAATCATAGGGGGCCCTAAACGCCTATGTCTCTGCCGGTCTCTAGTGTTTACCCCACTTTCTAAACATGAATGACACTGTTGCCCTACCATCCCATGCATCCTCACCTGTGCCAAACTCCAAACTCCATCTTATCCCTCAACCAGAGCTCTGATACCACTCTGTCACGACCCCCTCCCCACAAAGTGTACCCCTCGTGGGCCGGCAATGTGAGAAGGGAGATAATGACCCCCGAGTCCCGCCTCCAGTAGGCCCCGGGTTGGCGACTAGCACCGAGGGTATAATACACACACAAATGGGAGGCATTACCCTCTAAGAGAACACATGGAGAAGAGAGAGATAGAATAGACTCCAACCAAATCCAAATCATAACTGAAATATAAAAGAAACCCAAGTACATATATGAAATGTCATGCAAAAGTACTACAACTGAAAAGGAGAACTAGAAGTACCCAAAAGAAAGTAAAACGGCAGCGACCACAAGCCCAAACAGCTCCTCCTCCAACCGCAAGCTAGTAGTAACCAGCTTGATCTCCAACCTGCTCCAAGTGACCTAAAAATAGTTTATATGTACATAGGGTGAGTATAATAGTATACTCAGTAGGATCCTCCTCAAGCCTCTCGTGCAAAAGTAAAGAAAGCATGTTAAAGCCCAGTGAACAACAAGTGAAACTAACTCGTTACCTAAACAGGTATACTAAGTTCCCAACCTCACCATCGCTACTCTCACCAAGTAACACATACAAGAATATAACATATAGCATAGAATATCAAGGGTACCCCGCTACTAATTCCCCACTGGTTTGCCGCTTTGCCCCAACGATATACGTCCTGTGCATCTCTCTCCAAAGGCTTTCCCGCAGACACCTGGGCTAAGCTCTACAATTTGCACCTCGTGCACCACATAGGCTTGCCCGTAGACACCTGGGTGAAGCACCACAACATCCTCACAACCAAAGGTAACCAGGTAGTTTCTAGGAGCCACCACAGCTCGCATAACGTGTATCATACGTCGGGTATAATACCTCAAGCCATTACAGCCCATACTCCGAGTAAGGATCCTCAAGCCATCACAGCCTATACACGTTACACCTATAGTAGTCCATAGGATACTATATCCAGAATATATGTGTGTGAAATAACCACAAGCCATTACAGCCCTCTACACACATATATGGGTAAAATTAACCACTGTGCCTACCAGGACAAAGATCTACCAAGAGAGGAGAGTGGGGCCAAAGGGGGTAGTCAGCCATTCAACCTCCCATCAGAATGTTGGGGAAAACACCCCCCAGGGCTCAGAATCCCCGGGGTGTCGGTTGCCCTTACCGACAGGGTGGAGTAGCATATAGAAACACAAAAGTACAGAATATATATATAACTCACAACCACACTATGGGCATTACCAAGTCATAGGCACAACTGCAGCTAACGTCTCTCAGACTCCAGGCTGCTAGTTCTAATACTAGGTATCCTATAAGCACACAACCATTTGAAGAGCTTTATTAGATTACTCCATTTTCATTTTATCAGTTCCACAGTACGTTAATTAATTCTTTAAACATTAATTAACCATGAACAATTTACCACATTAAACTAAATTGGTATCACATTCAAAAACTGCTCCTTTTTAGGATTGACATCACTATTAAATTCCAGTTTCTCCATCCCCGTGGATTATCACCATTTAAACAAACTTTCATTATGGAATTACCTTCCCCATATTCCCAGGCATTCTAGAAAAGCATCTTATGCTACTAAACACAAAGGGCTCAACACGGTGAGTAGATATACTACCCATCGAGTCTTTGCCGCCTATAGCAAGAGCATAGACCCATCCTCCATCGAGAGGCTAAACACAGAAAGCACGTGGCATACCCCACGTGTCTTCGCCTCCTTCGGAAAGAGGGTAAGCAAAACCAGCTGCCTTGAGCAGTGGGGAAAGGTAAAGCAGATAAACAACCAAACCAAACCACCAACATCAAACCATCACATTCGTCTCATACCATCATCCTTGGTGTCCTCCCCGACACCCACATGCATAAACCGATGCATCTCGCCACACTAGGCGTCATCCGCTGCCACAACCACAAGTCCCCATGCCTCCACATATCACAACAGCCATCCAGGCTCACATCAAATCACGAGCAGTAGGAAATCAAAGATCACAAAATGGGCTCTCGGCCCTTTAACAAGGCATTCAGCGTTCATACAAGATGAGCACTCAGAGCTCCAAACCACAAGGCATTCATCCTTACAAGCAAGCGGGTAACTCAGAACCCTTTTGAAATTATCGAGCTAATAGTTCTTTAATCCATCTTGAATTAACAGATTCATTAACATGCCTCTTTATCTTTAGCCAATTATTTAACAAATAATTCTGGCTTTACGTTCTTTATCGATTTCCATCATGAACGAGCAACAAATTAAAGAAAATCATAGATATCACTCTATCTAGGAAAACATGAGGCAAACCGTTATCACGGTACAAAGTAACAACATGCGATCATCCAATTCTTTTAATCCAGTTCAAGTATTTAATTAGGTCAATTTCATTGTGATCCAAAGGACTAAATCATGATAATTCTACTATTGCACATACACAATTAGGGAAGCCATGAATCCCCTACCATGAAGAGTTCTTGACGTCCTTTATCCACACAACGGGTCACAGTCCTCTTCTCCTCACGACAACTGCATCCACCGGAGGATGCCACGGTACGATAGTACCAACCAACCCCAAGAAAACCCATTAGAATCATGGAGATTACATGCTAATATGGAAGGAAGAACAAGAGAAGGTGATCCTCGAAGGAACGATAATAAAACATACCTTATATGGAAGAACGATCGATACAACTTGGTTGCATCAAACAGAGTGGAACTGATCCGAGTAACGTTTGATTGTGAAACTCCTACGGGAATGATTGCAAGGTTCTAGCGTCTCGTAGATGAGAACCAGGAGGAAGAACAACGAATAATGATATCTCGTTCCCTTTAAAAAAATAAATTAGAGAGGCGACGGTTTAAGATCCGATTTATTCTCCATTAAAAACGGATCGCATTAACCCACGCGGTGTGACCAAGTAAAAACATCCCGGCCTTAGGAATAATTAATATAGGATTTATGGCCTTTGAATCGGCCTTAAAGTCCTTAAAATAAGGTTTTAAAAGTATTTTACGTCAAAGAAAATGTCAAATTTGCGAAGCTGGAAACACTGTTCACATACTCAAAATTTGGCAAAGTATGGAATCGGTAGCTCTCATGAAGTCTAGAAACACTGTTCATTCGTGAAATTTGGAAAAGTATGGGATCGGTAGCTCTTAGGATTCTAGAAACACTGTTCATTCGTGAAATTTGGCAAAGTATGGGATCGGTAGCTCTCATGAAGTCTGGAAACACTGTTCATTCGTGAAATTTGGCAAAGTATGGAATCGGTAGCTCTTATGATTCTGGAAACACTGTACAAGTCTACCGATAGAAGTCCACCGATAGAACCTCACCGATAGAAACACTGTTCAAGTCTACCGATAGAAGTCCACCGATAGAACCTCACCGATAGAAAACACTGTTCAAGTCTACCGATGGAAGTCCACCGATAGAACCTCACCGATAGAAACACTATTCACTGAACCTCACCGATAGAAACATTGTTCACTGAACCTCACCGATAGAAGTCCACCGATAGAACCTCACCGATAGAAACACTGTTCACTGAACCTCACCGATAGAAACACTGTTCACTGAACCTCACCGATAGAAGTCCACCGATAGAACCTCACCGATAGAAACACTGTTCACTGAACCTCACCGATAGAAACACTGTTCACTGAACCTCACCAATAGAAACACTGTTCACAGAACTAGAAATTTGGCAAAGTGTTAGCCGAGCTACTACTGGACTGCGGCTACCAGTATACCGAGCTATCAGTATGCCGTGGCTACCGGTAAACCCACCTTCCGGTAGGATGCGGCTACCGGTAGACCGAGCTACCAGTAAGCAGCAGCTACCGGTAGACCGAGCTACCGGTAATCAGCAGCTACCGGTAGACCGAGCTACCGGTAATCAGCAGCTACCGGTAGACCGAGCTACCGGTAATCAGCAGCTACCGGTAGACCGAGCTACCGGTAGGCAGCAGCTACCGGTAGACCGAGCTACCGGTAATCAGCAGCTACCGGTAGACCGAGCTACCGGTAATCAGCAGCTACCGGTAGACCGAGCTACCGGTAATCAGCAGCTACTGGTAGACCGAGCTACCGGTAGGCAGCAGCTACCGGTAGACCGAGCTACAGGTAATCAGCAGCTACCGGTAGACCGAGCTACCGATAATCTGCAGCTACTGGTAGACCGAGCTACCGGTAGGCAGCAGCTGGGGGATAAGTCACCTTGACCTCCCGGAACACCTCCAACACCACATTTTCACAAAGTAATGGACCAGGGAGGTCCGGGCCATTACATATATAATCTATATATAATGATTTGAGTTTCATTACAAAAGAAATAAGAAAAGATGGATTTTTATTTATATGGAACTATCGACTTTTCCCAATATCATTACCTATATTTTATTTTTATCTTATTTTATAATCACCATGTTTTCATGAAATAAAAACCCTCTTCACCCCTTTTCATGGAATTTTAGTTTCCAAAATGAGATTTTAATAAAAAAGTAATAGGTATTTTGATATCTAAAAGTGTTCTGCTTAAGGGATAAAAATATTTTTTCAAGGATTTCATAATAAAAAACTAAAATTTTAAATATTTTAATTCATTATATTTTCAATTAATATTATTTATGGTGAATGTTATGCTTGATATATCTCATGATGATTAGATTTATTGATAAAACTTTTTATGATTAGTGAACCCAAATTGTGGTCTAATGCATTGGGTAAAAATATTTTTCTCTAGAAAATTATATTGGCAGTTGACTATATGATTGTCTCAATTGTATAGGTTCATGTGAGAATTATATAAATATAAATTCTTAATGAACCTACATGACATATCTATTCCATCCAATTGTTTTTTATATAATCCATTTTATTTCAAAAAGTAATCTAATGAACCTTTTTAAATGAAGGATTATACCCATTTTCAGTAAAAGGTAAGTTTTAAGATAATGTTTTTCATAGGTTCCCGTGTTATGATTTTCCCATTTGTTTTCTTTTATAGTTTTCAATGGAAAACATTAGGCAGTAAAAAAATTTCATTTGGGTTCAATGTTTAATGGGAAACTCTTTTTATGATCGCATGGTTTTAAAAGGGACCGACATGTTTCTTTATTTTTTCTATTTTTTCCTATAATAATAATTATTCTCACCCCACATTATGAAATGTTTTCAATAGGTTTTTTAGTATTTTTAGTGTAACATAAAAATATTATTCTTTTAATAAAGGAACTCTTTCCACTCTACAACTTTTTATTATGTTTTTCAACAAATGGAAAAAAATAAAATTTCATAATAACATTATAATTCAAGTGTAAATATAGACCAGTGAAACTAATAATAGTAATGGTATATACACCATTAATAATAGTAAATATACTAAAAAATCGAAAGGCTTTAATTCAAAAAAAATTATCACTTGTACCATAATTACTGTGAAAGGAATGAGAATCATTATAATAAATTGAGATTATCAATGGATGTGTATGAAACGTTGTAAGTGATGTAGTGAATGATAAAGAGAGAATGATGCTTTATTTCTAAAAGAATATGTTAATCTTTATTTATGATTACCATCCAATATGTTTTATGGGAATTATTACCATTTTTAATAAAATATTTTGTCATTTTATTGATATCTATATAGATGAAATTAAATGACCATTGGGATCATTATATAATATCATTTTTTAAAAAACATTAAAATTTAATTTCAATTAAAATTATATTTCATGATAAATTTATATATTTAAAATAAATTTTATATTAAACTAAATTATATTATCAATCACTTTTATATGATTATACAAATTATGAAAGTACTATGTAAATCTTATAATTTTGTAAAATCATTTTGTGACATTAAAACTATTGATTTTCAATAAAAAATGAAATTTTATTTAGAATAAAAAAATTCATATGTATATTATTATTTTGATAAGGAAAATATCATTTTTGGATTCATCGTATCAAAATTAGTTTATGGTAAAATAAATAGAATTTTCCAAAATTTTGATTATTTTTGTGTATAAAATAAAAATACCATTTTATTACAAAATACAATATGATATATTCATGATGTGATTATGATTAAAAACTATTTACTACAAATTATAGATTAATATTTATTTATGTAATAACATAATGAAAAATGAATTATATTTATAAACACATACTTATCCTTTTTAAGAACATGTTTTTAAAATTTCTAAAGAAAACTATTTTTATGAGTTATATATGTATCATATTAGAATTCATTTTTATTATATTTATAAATATAAACTTTTAAAGGGGATTGTATAATTTTAATTTGAAGATTTAAATTAGGCTATAAGAGAAAATTAATTTTTAGAAAAACAATTTCCATGGTAAAAAAAGAGTTACAACACTATAGGTGGAATAATATTGAATGTTAAAATTTAAGAGTAAATACATAAGAAAAATAAAAAAACATATTTAACTAGGGGGTTGAGTTTTTAAACCTCCATAATGAAACATCCCCAAATTAATTATTAACCAAATTCATTAAAATTAATTCCACCAAATAGTTGTTATCCATAATAAACAATAATGATTATTTAATCACTTATATCCACCCATCCTTGAGTATAAATACCCAAATTTTCTTCCTAACTTTCCACAATAAATCCTTTGATCATTAATTATCTCTTAATATACATCTCTCTAGTCTCTCCATAATGGATCCATGGGGTTAAGAGTCTCTATATATCTTATGGAGTATTCTCCCAAGGTAATGGTTTCCTCATTCATTCTCTTTCAATTTTCAAGTACATTACTTTATTATATTATCTCCCTAGAATTCATTTTTAAAATAATTATATTATAATTATTCCATATTTTTATATCCTATAATATTTTTTGAGAGTGTTTATTTATTCCTTCTCATTATAGCCTTTTGGTATAATGTTATAATCCCATACCTATAAAACCAACCTAAATTTAGAAAATAAATTGTGTGTGTTTCCCCCAAAATGACATACCAATTTGGATACTACAATATTATGTGGATGTGACATATTTTTACCTTCGGGTAATAACCCTGAAATGGGTGCATTGTGCTTTTAATGTATTCTAACATGTTTCATGGAAATGAGCCATACTGAACACATAGTTTAACACTCATGGGGGATTTTATTTAGATAAATCATACACACATTATGATCCAGAATAAATATAAGGACCCATATTGACAATATTACATAATATCATTTTAGGCCAAAAATTTAATCTCTTTCACAATGAGTATATTTTCATGTTTGAAGCATTATAGAATTAGAAAATAATACATACATAACATCCCATATTTTTACAGAGTGGATACTTATAAAAAATATATATTTCCACAAATATATAAATCATTTAAAATAAAAAATTATTTCATTGATATTTTCTCATAACATTTAACTTTACTTCATTATTTCTCTTACACATCCTTATCACCTATAAAAACATTTAAAAAAATTGGATAAACAGAAAAATATCAGTAAGGGAAATAAAAAAAGAAAACATGTTAGTCCATTGAAAACATGAAAACCAATTAAAAAATATTCTTTAAAACTAATAAATATTTATTGAAATGGCATGTTTTTTCTTTATGACCTAATTAACATATGACTCTTACATTCACACTTACGAATGGAATAACCTTTCGGACTACTTACCTCTCTGATGTACTCAATGCATTGAAGAGATTTTATGGTTCACACCCATCAAACGTTGATCTATAATAGAGCTCGAACCTTAATATCATGAGATATAATTGGTTAACCCATAATAAACAATTTCCAATGAACATATCACGAATAAACCCATTGATAACTTATTTAAACCAATGATAAACACACATTCAGATACCAAAATATTATTTTCTCATAAAAATCACTTTTAAAATATAAAATTGTGCATATAATAAAGAAATATTTTTTTCAAAAGTTACTATTATTACATATAAAAGAAATATTATGGTAATAATGTGTTATTAAATTGGTGGAAACCAATAATGTCCTATATAAAGGAAAAAATTCTTTTTGAATTTCATAAATGAGACGTTTAAAAGTGTTTCAAAAAGAAATCCCTTTATATAACACATGAGAAATAATAATTTTTGAAACACATTAAATTAATTAAAACACAAATACTCATATGAATAAATTAATAGAAACAATTTTTAAAACATGTACATGAAGTATTATATTTATAAAAATAAATATTTAAAAATTTTAAAATAATTCTTTAGTTAAGGAGTCCCTTACCTTGGGATTGAATTCCTTAAAAAGTGTTAAAACCTCCCATATAATGGTTTGAAGAGTGTAATTAATTTATTATATAACTATAATCATTTTTATATTACCTTACTTTATCTTATTATAATATTTCCAACTATTTATTAGCAATATTTTTTTTCCATTGTTTCAGGTGTGTTCATTTCATTGTTTACAAGGTCGATTTATTAAGGACATTCTTGTAAAAATTAATAATACACTATAAGGGATAAAAATATATATATTTAGTAACTTTTGAAATATTAAAAAATAATTAAAACTTCCCATGATTGTGTTAAGTATAAACAAAAACTCATCGTCCATGAATTCGATGAATTGACACATCATGAATGACGATTTCTTTATTTGGGAATAAAAGGATACGATAAGAGATTTTACGAAGCATATACCATCAAAACAAAACAATTAAACTATATATATGATAATATAGTTTTTATGAATCATTTTTAGGCCATGAGGAGAAGGAAAAACTGAAATATAATTTAAAACAGATGAAAACAGAATCTAACATCATGAAAATTTCTCTTTGAGAACCTCCTCACGGATATTGGATGTTGTCTATTTGTGAGACCTTGAGAAATATAATGTGTTAAAGGATATATAGAAGGGAATATGGAATAGTATAGTTTATAAATAAATATCATGGTGAATAATATTTGTGAATTATTGAGCCTACTTTTATAAGTGAGATGAGGGGAAATTTATGAAAATTATCAAATTATTGAAATATAATAAATATATTATAGGGTTTAAGACATCCAAAAATGACTATAAACTAAATGGGAATTCATTTTAGAGGTAATATTATAATTTCATCACTATTTTAGTAACTTTTTTATTTTTAAATAATTCTATAAAATATTTTATTCTTGATAAATATTTTTTAAAATATAAAAACTATTCATAATTATGATTTTAAACTCACTAAAATTTTTTAAAATTTGAATTATTTTTTTATTATATTATAGAAATTTTATATTAATCTCGGTAATTAATTAATTAGCTTAAAATTATCATATTATTTTTTATTTTAAAATTTTTAATGTCATTAATTTTATTTTTTCATTAATTAAATAATTACTGCATTATAATTGGTCAAGCCATTAATGTATTTATTTCATCCCTAAAAATTAAAACTAAATTTTGATATATAATAAAATTTTATCATATTTATAGAGAATATTATTTTATAAAGGAAACTCCTGTAAAACATAATATTAAAATTTCATACAAACTAATGATTATAATCTAAAAACATTGACTTACTTTTGAATAAAATATAATAAAGGTCATAATGTTATCCATGGGGGTCCAGAATGTCCCAAATTAGATTCAAAACATGATAATAGATGATATTTGATCATATAAAAAGGTTATGGAATAATTTGGGTTATTTAATAATTATTATAATTTTAATTAAAAACATTTTATTTATTTTTCTTATACTTACACAAGCACTACATCAATAATTCACATAGATTAATGTTAATTATTTCATATATATAAAAAATTAATATTATAAAAATAAAATAATAAGGTTCAAAATAAATTTCAGAATTCATTAATTATGTATATTCGTAAATATACTTGTCATGAAAATTGCTTAAATTTGTTTTTTTATCGTTTCCTGCCATGAATAATTAATGCACAAAAAATTTGGTAAGGAATAATTTAATATGAGAATAAAATTAGAAAATACCATCCAAAAACATAAATTATACATAATAATTATTAATTAACCCTTCAAAATAAATTTTATAACTATATAGGTATATATAAGGAACCAAAAATGAAATTGGAAATACTGCGCAGGCACTACGTCAGTACTGACAATAAATTTTATACTTATCATGAAGTAATTTATAACTTACATGTTTTGAATTATTTTTTACTATATTTATATTACAATATCATTTTTTATTTAATAAATAATTTAACAAATCAAAAATCATAATTATGAATTGATGCCTTCAAAAATAATAACGCATTATAAAAAAAATGTATTTATTACTATTCACCATAAATTAATTTTTTTTTAAAATGTCTACAAAATTCTTATGATGATATTTTAAACATTTTGAATTAAAATTAAATTAGTTTTTCAAATTAAAATTCAATAATTTAAAACATAACATCTCAAATAAATAACCATATAATAAATTATTTAGTTTAAGAATTACTATATAAATAAAAAAATAATAATAAATATAAATATAAATTATTCTATAAATACCTTGGTTGTTACATTATCCCTAATTTTTGAAATTAATTCCTCAGAATTTTTATCCACTTATCAAATAATTGTGGATACTTTTCCCTCATATCATTTTCAGATTCCCATGTTGCTTCTTCAACAATGTGGTTTCTCCACAAACCCATAACCGGGGGATTTACATTGTTCCTCAATATTTTCTCACAAGGAAGAATAACTTGAACATGTTTCTCTTAATATGAATGGTTCTATTCCAGCTTTACTACATATGGGATCAAAACATGATATTTATCAGGAACATAATTTTTTCTGATCGAAACATGACAAATATTATCTACGAGAGATAAACTCATAGGTAAAACTACTCTATAGGAAACTAATCCATTTTTTTCAAAATTTCATAAGTTATAATGAACAATGTAATTATTTTTACATTCTTATCAAAATACATAACACTTTCACATTAATAAATTTTTAGAAAAAAATAATCACCTACCTTAAAATAAAGTTCATTCCTCCTATTATCTTCATAACTTTTCTGTATACTCTGAGTTGTACTCAAGTATCACTGAATGAACTGAAATTTATCTACCACTTCCTCTAAAAATTATGGTCCCATCATATTTTTTCCCAAACATCATCCAAAAATATTGGAGTTCGGCACCGCTTTCAATAGAATTCCTCAAAAGGTGTAATTTGTATACATTAATGATAAAAATTATTATAAGAAAACTCAAGTAATAAAAATGTTATTCTCAACATCACTGATTATCCATCTAAAAAGTTCCAAGAATATTCTCCAAGGTCTAAATTGTTCATTGGCATTGTCCATCATATTGAGGATGTGTGGAAATGATTAAAACTAATTAAGTGCCTAATGACTTGTAAAGTCCTTTCCAGAAGATAGAAGTGAACCTGGGATCACAATCATTTGTGATGGAGGGAGGAACTCCATGTGACCTAACTATGTCCTTTAGATACAATCAACAATGTTGAAATGGAGAGGGGGATTATCGAATAGGTATACATTGAGAATATTTAGTCAAATGATTAACAATAACCCATATTGCATTATTACCTTAGTAAATCTCAAGTAGTCCCACCATAAAATTCATGGATATATTCTACCATTTCCACTCTAGCACTGAAAATGGATAAATCCTCCCCTTCGGTGACTATCATTCTTTTTAACACGTCGACATGTCAAAAAATTCATGGTAAAATACGTAATATTTCTTTTCATTACATCCCACTAGTAACACTCCCAACATTATCTTTAAATCATTGTGCTTATATGATAAACTGAAAAAAAATAACTATGAACTCCATATAACAAATCATTTATAAACTGTGAATCATAAGGCACAAAAAATCTGTATTGAATTTAGTAAAAATTTCATGTTTAACTAATTATACCTTTTTCTATGACTCACGGTCCTCCTTTTATTCTTTCTTAATTCTATATGAGGGAGGCAAATTCATTGAATTCTAAAAAAATAGAGTAATTTCCAAAAACAAAATTATCCAATATAAAATTCATCAAATCATTAACCGAGTGATCATATTCCAAAAATGACATGTTTAATGTTGCAGTATTTTTCCAACTCCATACATTGGACACTTTGTTTTCTTTTTTGGGATGGTATTCAATCATGAAATCATAATCCGTGACTAATTTCATCCATATTCTCTATCACATGTTCAATTATTTTTATGTTAATATATAATTTAAACTTTTATGATCAATATTTATTTCCAATTTTACACCATAAAAATGATCCCCCAAAATTTTTATTGATAAAACAACAATATTTAATTCCAAATCCTGAGTAGGGGGATTTAACACATTTGGTTTCAAATTTCATGGGGCATAAGTAATTACTTTATCATTATGCATTGGGAAATATCCAATTCCATTAAACTAAGAGTCACAATAGATAAAAAATCACTATTTTTAGATGGTAAGTTCAGAGCTGGAGCATTCAACAAACATCTTTTAAATTTTTGAAAACAATCATAACATTCTTTTTCACAGACAATCTTTATACATATTCTAGTTAATTTATTATGTGGAATAGATAAATTTTAATAGTTTTCCACAAACATCCGGTAATATCCTTCCAAACCAAGGAAACTATGAATACATGCAATATTTTTCGGTTATGGATATTCACAAACAACTTTTGTTTTAGAAGGATCAATAGTTATGCTATCTTTAGAAACAATGTGGACAAGGAAAGAAATGTTATATAATCACAATTAACTCTTTCTAAATTATCAATATACTTTCTTTTCTTTTACGGTTTTCAAAACAACCCTTATATTTCATTCATGTTATTCATTACTTTTAGAATATACCAAAATGTCATCAATAAATACAACCACAAACTTATCCAAGAACACGTGGAATATCCTATTCATAGTATCCATGAATAGAGTAGGTGCATTATTTCACCTGAATGACATAAATATACATTCATAATTCCCATATCTAGTACGAGATGCATTCTTCATAATATTTTCTTCCTTTATTTTCAATTGATAGCAACCAGACCTCAATTAAAACATCAAAAAATAATGTGCTCTCTAGAGATGATAAAAAAATCAATGACATGAGGAAAATGACACTTTTTATTAATAATGATGTTATTCTAGGCTCCATAATCAATTCAATGTCTCGTTGAACCATCATTATTTTTTTCAAATAAGACAAGATCACCCCATGATGAAGTCCTAGATTTGATAAGCCTTTATCTAAAAATTCCATGAACTACGTTTTCAATTCCTGAATTTCTAATTGATCCATTCGATAAGGTGGTTTTGAAATGGGATTAATATCATGAAATAATTCAATTGTAGACTCAACTTCTGGATCAGGAACAACACCATTAATATATTTTGAAAAAACATTAAGATACACAATTACCCCAGGAAAATCATCAATCTTAACAATTTCATTATTTTAAAAAATATGTTTGATGTAACATAAATTTATATATTTAAATGGTTTCTCAGATTCAAGATATGTTATCTATGATATCAGTTCATTATTGTACAAAACTGAAACAATTTATGAAAAAAACTTCTTTATCTCTATAATCAATCCAAACTTGGTAAATAGAAATCCAATCAATTCCTAGAAAAACATCAACCTCTTATAGTAGAAAAGACATGTTTTTCTAGTAAATTATTTCCACATAAAATGATAGATAGATTCTTATAATTTCTTTTTGTCTTAATACTTTCTCCTGTTGTTTTTACCATGAGTTCAGGCTTCATTTTTATGGTGTAATTTCCAATTTACCATAAAATTTCTCAAAAATAAAAGAATGTGTAGACCTTGAATCTAACAAAACATTGGAAATATATTTTTAAAAAATAAATTTACCTGATAACAATTAATTTTATGTCTCAACATATTTTGATGTAGTTTCAAAATATTTTTCCAAACCTTTTTATTTCCAAACATTCTAATTTCCTACATAATGGACTAGTATTGGACCACTATTAGCAGAATGATCCAACTCTTTATATTTAAAGCATCTTACCATCATCTTATCCTCATTCATCTGATCATTTTCATTACAATAATAATCCATGATTCCAAACATTCAACATCATTAGAAATTCAAAAATTTAAAAGACTTTCTCTAGGATTCATTTTAACACACATTTCACAAAAAGAGAAGTTTATTACCTCTAGATTTTTGAGATTGAATTCTTCTGTAAAACATACAGTCCTAACCGCTTATTATTCTTGTCATCATGAGGGACATATGTTCCATAAGAAACCATTTCATCCTTTTTATCACAATGAACTACTTTCTCAAGGATTTTAAATTCTCATACAGCTAAATCTATTTGTAATCATGGATCCAATCATTAGTAAAACCGATTAATTTTTTTATTGGTTTTTTGAGAAAAAAATCCATACATACCTGTCCAATCATGTGATGTTTTCTTCATATGAATATATGGAATATTTTTCATTTTTTCTCAATTATAGAAATGATGTTTTCCATTTAGAGTCACACAATATTTTGGAATATTTCTCCAAGAAAATATCCTTGATTGTTTCTCATTCTATGTAATCGAGATCGTTTTTTCTCTCTGGTAATATTAACGAAAGGCCACCATTGATAATATTCACCTTAAAAATGATAAACCCCAAGGGTTACCTTATGATGTTCTGAACATACCATTACATCAAATATGTTTTCTAGATCATTGATCCATCCTTCAGCTACCATTTTGTCAGATGTTCAATTGAATTATGTGGGATGTTTCTTAACGAAAGTGTCCACAATAGTCATGTTTATTTATTATGAATCACGTTCTTATATAGCATTAATACTACCACAATTTATCACCTATGTAAATTGATGAAATACTATCACCAATTTCATTGTTCCAATTCCCACCATTCAAATGTAAATATTCAAAATGATATCATCTTATCGATGTCTTCCTACTTCAACTTCCTTGTTTCTTATATGGAAAACCAATATGAACATAAATATATTAGTTGAAGAAACCTTATAAAGTTCTAATTCTATATCTTTTAAAAATATAAATAATATAAAAATAATTTATGGGATTCTATGAATATCATCCTAACCATTATGGTTATCTAAAATATCATTTGATACCCTCTATAAGGACCCAGTTGTAAAACATTTTACAATACTGAGGTAATCCATGGATTTAATTTCTTTCAAATTAGAGATATTTTGAGGTTTAGATCTTTAAAAAATTAGAACTTATTACATACATAACATCCCATATTTATACAGAGAGGATACTACTAAAATAATATCTATTTTTTCCAAAATATTATACTTTTTAAATAAAACATGATTTCATTAAATAATCATCATAAAATTTAACATTACAATCTACTTTATCTTAAAAATTATTCTAACCAATGAATAAAATTTATCAACATGGGATAATCACAAAAATCTATGTATGGGACATAAATAAAAAAAATTGTTAGTCTAGTCAAAACATGAAAACACATTAAAAATCATTTCCTTGATAACATATAAGAATGTAGAGAAATATAATTATGTTTCCTTGAGACTTTAGTAATATTTCACTATTACATTTACACATACAAATAAAATAACCAATCTTTCTAGTTACATCATCGGAGTACCCAATGCATTAATGAGTCATAGGAGGGCTCACCCATCATGTCATAATCTATAATGGGCTCATCCCAACATAGATTTTGCAATAATGGGGCTCAACACGTCATATCATAAGTAATAAAGGATCTCAACCCATAATATCATGATCTATAATGGGATCAACCCATAATAAACAATTTTCATGGAACATATCAAAATTAAAACCATTGATAAATCATTTAAAACCATGATAAAAAATATTTCAAATTTAAAAATTCAATTTTTTCATATAAATAACTTCTAAAATATAAAAACTAAACACTTAAAAATGGAATAATATTTTTCAAAAATAACTATTATATCATATAAAGGAAACATTATAGTAATAATGTTTCATGAAATTTGGGGGAACTTCTCATTCTGTATATATAGAAAAAATATTTTTTTGAATTTCATAAAACAAACATTTAAAAGTATTTCAAACTTAAATCCCCGTACATTACATATGAAAATGATTCCTTTTTGAAACAAAAGAGAGATATTAAAATAATAATACCAATATAAATACATTCATAAAACATATTTTAAAAAATGGACATGAAATAGAATAATTTAGATGAATAAATCATTACAACATTTGAAAAAAAAAGTAGATAAAGAGTCCCTTAACATTGGTTCAACATCCTTAAAACATGTTCAAATGTCTTGTATAATAGTTTCAAGAGTTTTATTAATTTATTTAAGAACTATAATCATGTTTATAATTACTTACCTGATCTTCTTATAAAATGTTCTAGCCATTTTTTAGCAATACTTTGTTATTTCTATTGTTTCGGTTGCAATCTTTTCAAGGATTACCTGGTATTTTTATTATTTATTTCCTCACAAAAAGAATTAATACTAATATTGTTAGGAAATATGAATTTTTAATTTATTTTAAACTATTAAAATATAATTAAACCATCCCATGATTATGGTAATGAAAAACTAAAAACATCGACCATAAAGGCAGTGCATTAACACACCATGGGCGACGATTTCATTATTTCAAAATAAAAGAAGAAGATGACATATTTTATGATATATAAACCATAAGTAAATTATAGTATATATATGATTCTATATTTATCATTAATCATTGGGTAGGAGGTGAGGATAATGTAGAACTAAAAAATAATTTAAAATAGAAGAAAAATGAATCTTACTTCTTGAAATATTCTCCTTGAGAACCTCCCCACGAATCTTTGATTTAGTCATTTTGTGATACCAGAAGAAATATAATGTGACAAGGAATTAAGATAAGGGAGTTTTTCATAGTATAATCTTGCAATAAGGCTCATGATGATGGATATTTGTGAAGGAAGGAGCCTCCTTTTATAAGTGAGGTGAAGGGTAACTTAGGAATTACTCAAATTATTAAAATATAATAAATTTACTATAGGGTTTAAGACATCCTAAAATGCCTAAAACCCAAAGGGTATTGAATTTTAAAAGTAATGTTATTCTTTTTATACTTGTTAAATAATTATGTGATTTTTAAAAAAATTAATATAAAATTTTATTCGAGAAAAATAATTTTTTGAAAATAAAAACAGATAACAAATTTGACATTAAAAACATCAAAACGTATCATTAAATTTGAATAATTTCTTTATTATAACATATATATTTTATATTCATATATAGAATTCATGAATTGTCTTAAAAATATAAATTTATTTTTATTTTATTATTTAGTATATCATTAATTAAATAATTACTACATTATAATTGTGAAAGACATTAAGGTATTTATTTATTCTCTTAAAATTAAAAGTTATATATGTAGATGAAGATAATTTTAGTAGATTTCCAAAGAATATTATTAAAAAAACTTCTTTAAAAACTCATATTAAAATGTTATACAAACTAAAGATTGTAGTGTGACCACATTAACTTTCTTTTGAATAAAACATCACAATGTTCTTAATGTGATTCTTATGGGTCCAAAATATTCCAAATTAGAATCAAAACATGATAATGTATAAGAGATAATCATTTAATAAGTTTTATACAAAATTTGGGTTATTTAATAATTTTTTTATTTTAATTAAAAACATTTCATTTATTTTTCTTATGCTTGTATAAGAACTGCATCAACATTCAACATGCATTAATGTAAATTATTTCATATAAAAAAATAAAAATATATTAATATAATAAAGATAAAATAATTAGTTTGAAAATAATATTCTATATTCATATATTATATTTAATGATATACATTTTAAGATTGTTTCTTAATTTTTGTTATTTTTTCTTTTCTTGCCCTACACAATTTTTGCACACAGATTTGTGTAAGATTAATGTTATATGATTATAAAATTAAAAATTAACAAAAAGACATGAATTTTACATAATATTTAATAAAAACTTCTTGAAAATAACTTTTATCACTTTATTATTATTTATAAGTCATCGCCAATACTGTGCAGGGATTACATCGACACTAACAATAAGTTTAATACTTAACATGAACTAATTTATAATTTACATGTTCGGAATTATTTTTGAACTTTATTTATATTATAATATCATTATATTTTTATTTTATAAATTTAGTAAATTTCATATCATAATTATATCATGATGCTGTCAGAAATAATACCAGAATTTAAAATAAATTGAATTTTTCACTATTCAACAAAAATTATTCTTTTTCAGAAAAAATATAAAAAATACATAATAACATAATTTCAACCTTATGAATTCAAAAATAATTTTTTTTTGAAATTAGAATTATATAATTGAAAAATTAATGTTCTATATAATAGCTATATAATAAATTATTTATGTTAAGAATCCCTATTTGAATAAAAAATACTAATAATTTTAAAAACCAATTATTCTAGAAATAAAAAGGTTTTTACATAGAATAATCTGGATTTTTTTATATTTACATATAATTGGTTCCCTTATTCTGTGAATGTTCCCAAGATCACTTCATTTTGTGATTCCTTCAATTGTGGCATTATCCTCCACATTTTGAATGTCATATAGTATCCCAACATGTTTATTGGATATTTACCTATATAACCACATTTATCATTTAATGAATATTCTTTCCTATATAATTTGAAACCAATTATCATGTTATCTATTATCCTATATATTTCTCATGGTAATTACCTTTATCTTTTATGTGTATGTCACTATAAACACATTTAGTAGTAGAAATGAGATCTTTCTTGAGAATAACCCATCATTGTTTTTTTCTTTCTTTATCATCATATATGAATATCTTCTCATCAAATTTATTTAACTTTTAGATACCTTCGTATTATTCATATAATTTATGTGTGACCATCTCAAAACTCAACATTCAATTGATTGATGAAGTTACTTAATAAATTGTATTCCATTTATTCTAGATGTGATATATCATCCCGGATCACTCAAAAAGAGTGGACAAACATGTGGAATCATGGAAATAAGAACATATCCCTATATGTAGGATGATAATGACTAAGAGTGTGGGTTTATAATAGTTTGGGGGTTGGCCAATACCCTTCTGATTAGGGTGTGTCATAATAGTAACATAAAAGAAATAAATTGAATAAGGATATTGAATTAAAAAGAAGAAGAAGTTTAAATTATCCAAATAAAAATACATCATTAAGAAGCATTTAAATTATATTATAAAAATTAATTTCATATATATATTCTACACAATACCGGATCACAAGAAATAAATGATGAAATAATATACGACAATAAATAAAAAAAAAGTAAAAAATTTATCTCCAAAAGAATCATGAGCACAAAATTGTTCCTCTGCCCTAATACTACATCCTAGAATATATATATCAAGCATAAATAGATGGACCATTGCATTTATCCTTACCTACTACAATGATATATATCTGAGAATGAATTAGTGGCCTAAATATGGTTTCAAATATACTTAGTAGGCTACTACAAAATGTTTCTAACGTTATCCAATCTATGAATATATAAATAAGTAGTGTTAATGAAATAAAATAAACTATAAATTAATTATGTTATACCTATATCTGTTGGAGTTCCCTAATGGAAACTCAATCGAAACCACCAAATTTTTCCTAGAATGGAATGTCTCTAAAATATTACCATGTATGTGTTTATTTATAAAAGTGTCATGGGACCCAACTCATATCCAAGGAGTCCCTCATGGATCATATTAGCATAATTTAGGAATATTTATCACCCTCGGTTTGAGGTATGTAACCCATATTTTTCCCTTTTATGTGTATAAAGTGGTTGTGTATGGTTTGGTAGAGTATTAATGGTTTTTGGGATGGTTTTGGTATTTTATAAGGGAGTGTAGTTTGAGCACAGTTAGTGAACATCATGCAGCTTATCCAGGAAAACATGAATAGGGAGGAAATAGAATATGGGTTGGTGCATGGTTAAGGCTCATGGTTTACCAAACTGTGCAACCACCCTTGGAAAATCATTCAACTTTAGATAATGAGATTTTTAATGGTTGGAAACTAGTTTGTCTGACCATGGGGAAATCACACGGGGTACCCAATGGGGTAGTAGAACGTGCATGGTTTGCACACTGTTTGCCTAACTGGGAAGATAAACAATGTGTGGGATTAAAATTTCGGTTTTAAAAATTGGATCGCATGTAATTTTAATACTAAACACCACATTTTAACCCCATTCCAACCGTCACTCAGTATTTCATCCTCTCTTAGTTAAGAGAACCTATCACACTCTTTTAGAATGATTATTAAAGGGGTTTCATAGTGATTTGAAGGTGAATCTCCCTTAGTATGTATCCTTTCTCAGTAGTTTATTTTTTTCTTATATATAATAATCCCTCAGTCACAATTTCATAGATCTAGTTATGTTTCTAATAAATATAGGGCTTTTGGTTCGAATAATGGTTATATATGGCCATGTTGATAATAGATGAAGGGATCTATGATATATTTGTGTATTTTTTATGTATTTGGTGTGTGTTTGTGTTTTTGGACACTATCAACAAATCTCTAAACATATATATCTTCAATATAGACTCATCTTTCTTGAAATAGAATGCCTAATTTCAAATTATTTGTCTTCATGATTTTTTATTGAAATTGATGTACTAATCTTGTGTGAAATACATTTGCTGTTTATTTATGTGGTTTGGGGGAAATATGATACTATTGTCTAATTTGCCTTATTTTTGGATTTTATGATGGTGATTTTAAAACCAGTTTCATGGTTTGATTTATGGAAATGGATGTGAAAATAGATTTTAGTAAAAAATATTTTTATGAAAAAACATTGTATAAATACATGGAAAGGGTTTTGGGTATATTTCATTAAAATAGTGTTTAGCTTAAAATTTTTATATGGTTTCGTAATTTATAGTACATGATTTTGGAATATGTTAATTAGAATAGCGGTTTGGCTTAAATGTTTAAACATGAGATAGAATGGGATGGTTAGTGGTCATGAAGTACCACCATCAATGGGTTGGAATGTGGTTTTGAAGTACCATAATAAAAAAAAGACAAGTAATGGATGTGATATTTCACCGCCAATAGTATCACCAATATTCAGCGGTTGAGTTCTATGTGTATTTGAGGTGTATGAATTAGGTCATATGAAATAATATGTGTTATCCGAACTAAAAATGGTAAAATGGTTGATGAACTATTATGTTTCTTTTCTTTAAATATGTTTTCTTGGGTAAACAATTTGGTAGAGATGTGTTTGTCTTAATAGAAATTATTGAACTATTTATTTGTTATATACAAATGGTTTGTATAATGTGCTAACTAATTCATTCCTAGTAGTGTGAGTAGGGAAGTCATTGGGAAATTCCTATTGAGTATTATTACTCAACCCTTCACCGAAACAAAAGTGTATTTGTAGATGTTTTACTACAAGATACTGGTAATGTAAAATAATATCATATCCTTAGTGGTTCATCATGATGATCGGGTGCTCTTGAGGTGTTTGATCATGGAGCTTGGTGCGGAGCTATAGAGCTTGTTCCTAGAGTCTATTAGCTTTGTCATTTTATTCTTCCCCTTATTACGTTGTTTGGTTTTCTTGGTTTTATTTAGGTTAGTTGTTGTTGTAACTTATTATCATTTGAGTTGTAATACATTATTAACATGAATCCTATAGTTGTTTATGGTAATGGCATGTTTTCTTGGTTTCATTAATTCAAATGAAAAATCATCCCCCAATCTTTCATAAATATCTCAGAATTTATTTTTAGCCTTTGGTGCCTTAGAGATGTCGTTTATAGCCAAGTATCACTTCCTCCTTGACTCGATCCAATAATGGGGGATAAGATGATACATGTGGTGTCGGTTTTTTTAGTCATTTGGAATCAGTGGTCAGTCTGGGAGTTGGCATTCATTCTCACTTCATTTCTTATGTTAGGATGTTAGTAAGGAGTAGGATTGTTGGAACATTAAATTTATATCATAAAAAATAGAAAATATATTTTGGTTGAACATCAACTTACTTGGGAGATGGGTACATAAGTTTTTTAGAGCCACTTATTGGAATTGGAATCTCATTGTCATGGGTTTATCCGATGAGAAATGTAAGACATGCATTATAGGGAAAAATTACCAAGAGGATTGAATATCTCATTTTGGGTAATGAATTGTGTGTGATATAATTGTTTTTTTTTTAAAACTAGAATATTTTTTCAAATGTGTGATTATGAATTTAAAATGGTTGGGGTATTATTGAAAGGTGATGATTCTCAAAACATGGTGGATATTTTAAAAAAAGGATCGAACATGGGAAATAATGAATTTTTGAATTCAATGAGGTGATAGTTTCAATGTGATATAATATGTAATTGTATGTCTTCAGTTACAATAGATTGAGATAATGGTGGTTGTACTATTGACATAAATGGAACTAGGTAGACCTATTAGAGACCAACCACTAGAAGCTTCTGAGAATGTGTTTCACTTAAGATCTAGATGAACCAGTAGGTGGTTTAGAGTATAGTTCAAGCCTTTCATGATTTAGATAATGGGAATACGAGGGATGAGATGAGGCATGTGAACAACTACGTTCAGTTTTTAAAGAAGAATCCACCCATCTATCTGGTTGAATTGGAACAATAAAAGGTGTAGGTGTGGAAGAAAAGGATGAATCCAATCTTCAATATCCTTGGCACACCGACATATTTGAAATTTAAGTTAGTGAAATACATGTTGGAAGATATTTCACATCAATTCTGGGAGTTAGAGGTCCCGGGTAAAGTGGATCAAGGTATGGCATGTGAAGATTTCAAGTAATTATTTAATAACAAATTATATCTTTAGAAGTTCAGAATTCAGAAAATGATATATTTCTATAGCATGAAGCAGCAGAACCTTTACATAATAGAATATGTGGCTAAATTCATAAATGTAGTCTTATTTCTACCCAATGTTTCTTCTAGAGCCTCTTTGAAAGAAATCATTTTTTAATATAGCTAAGTAAGGATTTTTTTTATGATTTCGGTTCTCTATATAATATATTATATAGAGATGTTAAATAGAGAAATATTTGATGAAAAAGATATCTTAAAACCAATGGGTATAAGAGGTAAGTTGATACCCATGGGAAATGGTGGGAGCTCTATCATAGGAATTATGTAGAAGAGGGAACCATATTTACAAGGTGGGAGTATGGATCAAAATATGATAGAAGGATTGGTGATTCTTTCTCTAAAGCCTAATAGAAATCCGGGATGTTTTTCAATGTGGCTACCTAATCTAAATGAACCGAGAATGAATAAAAACTACTACAGAATTTAAAAAATGCAACCAGATGGGGAATTTTCAGCATTATTGCCACAATTCTCCATTTTTGGTTGTTTGGGACACTTCTCAGTGTCCACTAGTGTCTTATGACTTTATAGTACAAGTAAAAAAGAACACTCCTCATTAGTAGATTAGATTTAGACACAATGATTCAAGGAATACCATGACCACTCATCATGGGTTATTTCAGCGGGGTAATAATGAGAAAAATTTTATGAGTAAGAAGGTATATAGAGCTGAGAAGATTACGATGGACGATTAGTCTGGACTATCCATGATGAGAGGTACAATTCATTTGGATTATGCCTTTTTACATGTACTGTTTTATATGGTTATGTCTCATTATTTTATCTCTTTGTGCGCTGTTGATGTGTTGGGATTAAATGTTGAAATTATTTCATCTATTTTGAAACATCAAACTCATTCAGGTTAAAGAGATTTTCAAGACATTATGTGTAGAGCATGTCGTATAGCTGTTGATGTGGTTGATTTGATATAGGACTTCTCGGTGCATGATATGGATGGTAATGATATAATAAATGGTATTGATTGGTTGAGGATTACTAAGTCCCACATCGACTATTAGGAATGGATGGTTTGTATCATGGTAGATGATGGTTTGGGGAATCTCTTTAGAGGAGAGAAGAAGTTAACGGTGGGTGTAGTGGGTTTGTATGAACTAGCAGTTAGGAAAAAAAATTTCATTTTGTGACTTTATCATTAGAATATATTTAATTAGTTGAGATTCATGGTATTTCATAGATAGTTTATCAATTTTTTTTTGTATTCCCTAAATAATATTTAGGTTTATCACCCATAAGAAGAGTGAAGTTTACAATTGATCTTTTTGGGGGCCAATCCTATCTCACTTTCATATTACTATATCATAGAAAAATAATTGAGGGAATTGAAATATTAGTTAGAGGTGAT
Source organism: Viscum album (assembly GCA_963277665.1). Taxonomy (NCBI): domain Eukaryota; kingdom Viridiplantae; phylum Streptophyta; class Magnoliopsida; order Santalales; family Viscaceae; genus Viscum; species Viscum album. The sequence continues at coordinate 1,690,978,581 of OY728135.1, read as the reverse complement.
TAAAAACAAAGGGTACATTATTATTAGAATGTTTCTGTGGGCACTACCTATCTTGTTTGTTAAAAAGGATGACATAAATCTTTGTTTGTGTGTTTATTATCATATGATTAACCATGTTTCAGTAAATAACTGATATTCACTTCCATGAATTCATGATATATTCGATCAGTTGTGGGGAGCTATGTGGTTCTCTAAAATTGATTCGCGATTAGGATATCATCCCTTGCAGGTGCTGAATGAGGATATCCCAAAAAAATATTTGAAAGTAGAAATGGCCATTATGAGTATGTGGTTATGACCATTGGTCTTATAAATTCACCAGTTATCTTTACAGAATTGATGAATCAGGCATTTGATAGTTATATGGATTCTTTGATGGTTGTGTTCGTGGAAGATATATTGGTCTATTCAAGGAAAAGGGTGGATAATAAGAAACACTTGGAAAGAATGTTTAGATTCTTGAGAGATCAATGATTGTATTCCAAATTATCAAAGTATTATTTTTGTAAACAAGAGGTATGTATTAATGGCCATGTTATTTACAATAAAGGATTTTTAGTCAATCTAGAAAAGATATAGGCTATTATATCTTATAAACTGCCAAATAATGTCTCTGAGATACTGTAACGCCCCGACCCCAGCTACCCAGAGTCGGTGCATTACTTCGTAACATTGGCATGATCACAAAAAATCAAGTCTCGAAAGACCGATTAGTTTAGTAGCCTTGGAAACACTAGATACATTCATAAATGTTACATTACATAATAAAGTGAAAAACTAATAACAAAGTCTTTATAGTCCACACTCATATCCTCTTCTGACTATCCCTGTAGGTCATTCATAAAATACTTCTTCACATCCTGGAAAATATTAAAACATTGAAAGGGGTGAGCTCAGATGCTCAGTAAGGATAATAATGTTGCGAAAGCTTTCACAAATAAACATTAACATTTAAGGAAGTGTATAACTAACACAAAATCCTTTTAAACCTGATCTTCAACATAACATGGAAAAAGTAAAATGAGATAATTCCATTTACTTATTCACATGGATATTCTACTGGTCGAATAATCACATGCAATATCAATAACCACTTTTATAATGATGGAATGCATAATGCCAGACTATCATAACCTCGTAGTCAAGGCCTCGTGCCAAGACCACAAATAATATTTTGTCAAGGCCTTGTGCCAAGACACTAGTTTGTCTCATGAGACCTTCCGATGCATTGAGGAGCTATAGCGGGCTCCACCCGTCACTTATTAAGTCCAATGCATTCCTTATATGAATAGGTTTAAACATATCATAAACCATAACATAATCATATCACATAAAACATGCATAAAGGAAACATAATATTTCCACATTTCAATCACAAGATATCAATACAACACATTGATATAATAAAAACGCTTTCAAAACCATTTTCAATACCAAAATAAAATAAAGTTAAAACTTTGTATTTATTTTTCATTAAAAAAAATTGATGGCTTGTAGAGAAAGCCGAAACTCAAATAATGGTCACGGCGGCAGAGAAGTCATTGTCACCGCATATGTACGGAAAGAAAAACATTACCTTTTTTCGTTTAGTAAAACACTTCGTATAAAAAAGATTCCTTTTGAATAAACGTAAAAGTCAATGGGGTTTATACACCGCATAAAAGAAAGTTATGTATAAAACCAAATATGCCTCAATGAAAGGAGATTGAGACGAATTCCTTAAAAAGATCATTTTTAAAATAAAATAGAACTATTATGTGTATTCACTATAAGTACACATAAAGAAAGCACAAATACAAGATAGGACATAATAATATCATGACATAATTTTAAAATAGGAGATTAACCCAAAGAATGGAAATTGGGTTAAGAAGTTCCCTTACCTTGTGTCCGACATGATTCGACCGTTCTTTAACCTCCTGAATAATAAACTAGAGTTAATATCTTCCATTTTCAATTTCATTATCCTTTTTATATCACTTATTACAATGTTATGAACATTATGTAATTATTTAAGTTAATAACGGTCGTTTTGTCGATTTTTGGTACTTGAGTCAACAATAAACTTCTTATAATTACAAGTTGTTTATGTGGTAGAATATCCATTATCTCCAGAATTATATTCATGATTTAGATTTCATATATATAATATATATCCAGTATATACATTCATTTATAATATTACTTAACATTTAGAGGTAAAAAATGAAATGCACCGTTCATGGAGACGGTAAGCCGTACGTACGCATGAACGCTACTTTCATTTCTATTTCGTATTTAATGGAATGAAATCATAATTATATAAAGGTATAATATAGTTCCAGTATAATATCATATATAATATCATTTACTCCATCCTTTATACATCCCACATATGGCATTAACGATTCACATCACTTTGAGGGGGCGGTAGTCCGCACTTCCTAAAATGAAATTATCGCGTTTACCCATAATGGAAATCATAAAGGTATGACATAGATGAAAAATAAAGAATCTTAAGTAAAACATAAACATATTATATATCATATATAAATATACTGACATCTTAATGGCCACCTTTGAAGGTGTTATATGAGTGTTGAACAATCATCGTTTCGTGAGGCAGAAATTCACCATCCACAGAAACCGTATGTTCTTTAACCATTAGATGTAGGTGTGTGTAAGTGTAGCTCGAATACTCATTATAACAACATCCTAGTATATTGAGGATACTATTGTTGTTACAAAATAAAGGAATAAAAATATTTTAAGGGGTTGGAGAAGCAAAATAAAACAAAACAACATTAGAGAAGACATTACCTTAAAATCGGGAAACTCTTTTGATTTGAGCCAAAGGCTTCCTTAGGAATAATTCTACCCAAAGGGAGGCTTCTAGGAGTAAGGGAGGGAATTTGGGAGAGTATTTGGGCAGAGTTTTTCTGAGCCAAAAGGCTTTGAAAGTGTGAGTAAGGTGGTAGTTGTGGGGGCCTTTTATAAGAGGAGAGGAGGGGCACTCTTGGAAAGTAAGGAAGTGTTACATTATTATACAATGCTTTTCGGATTCCAAAGGTCCCACGCTTATATAATTCAAGGATAAGGTGATAAGGGTTCTAAATACACCCATCCAATAGGTTTTGGACATGTGTAGGTCTTAGATATTACATTATCTTTCCATTTTATTTATATCGTTAAATAATGAGGTCATTGCTGCATCATCATGATGTCATAATTAATTTAATTTATCTAATATCTAAAAATTATTAAAAAAAAATACTATGATGTAGGAAATATTTTTATATTTATAATGAATATTTATAGTCAAAACTATGACTTGTATAACCCCATTTAAAAATTGTTTTAGTAAAACAACTCTTGTTTGTGACCTTTTTATTTTAACATTAAATAAAAAGTTATTTATGTCCTTTTCCTACCAAAGTGGCTCCATGGGGACCCCAAGTTGACCCATGGATTGTCTTGGTCGGCCATGACACATCCAATTAGGGTAGGACATGTGTCAAGCTCATCTCATATTATTAAAACATTATTTTTACCTTAAACTACACTAATTACCTCTAATCGCGATTAAGAACTTAAAAGTTACTATTCACCAAAAATTATTTTAATCTCATTAAACCACATTTTACTTCTTAATTACAACCATGTATGTCGGATTATTGAAATTCAAAACACAGAAGTGGTAAAATTTCATTTAAATGAAAAATCAGTTTTTATAAGTACCACTTAGTGGTTTCACTATTTATCAAAAATTAAAGTTTTTCAGAAAAATCCCAAAAATTCACCCTAAGCTATATTTGATATTCTGATTTCAAAAATGATGTATATTTTACAAAATTCCAAACATATAAGTTGCATTAATTAATTTTATAATTAATTCCCGCTGTCACAACAAATAGCGTGTTTTAAAAAACAATTTATATCAAAAGATTGACAATTGTTTATGTCCAATTTTAAAGTGAAATTAATTCTAATGACCACCATTGGATAAAATAGTAAAAATATATTCTAATTATACTTTAAAACCACTCAATAATATAATTTATCACTGTAAAATACTTTTATTAAAAAAGTTTTTTTTAAGTATTTTTCACTATTCATAAAAAATTGGAAGTTCTCAGAAAATTACAAAAAATTCAAATTTGGATAATTTCGATATTACGAATTCAAAAATGAAGTCCATTTTGAAATATAAAATTTCTATAATTTTAAAAAGTGGGTATTACTATTCATAACTGCTACTTTGATTAGTTTCGGTGTGTTAGAACTCGAAGTTGCGTACAATGAAAGCTATTGCATTATTGAATGAGAAGAGTATCATGGAAGCTCGGGGTGTTACATTCTCCCCTCCTTCAATAAATTATGTCCTCGCAATTTGAAATTTTCTTTGAAAATAAAAGGTTCAAAATAGAAAATACCTTTGTAGAAAACCCACATCGGAAATAAGGTTAATAAAATTTAGCCTTAATAAGAGGGAAATTGAAATAAAAAAGTCACCACCAAATTATGATCTCGATAAGGAGAACATTGGTGGAAATTAGAGACATATAATTGGAGGAAAAACGTAAAAATTTGTAGGGAGTGATTAAGGTCATCATTCACAAACAAGTGTAAAATTGAGGGCCTCAAAGCCTTCAATCTATATTGATTTAAAATATTATCAGTTCAACAATACATAAGGTATTAGGATAACACATTTTTTGTTTTAATATCCCTTTACTAAAGCTTAAGAATTAATTTATTCATAGAATAATATATAGGTATATATATATATATATGATTGAAAAGTAGAGCTTCAACCTATAACTAATTTCTACCACAAACTCATCTTTCACTCAAAAAGATAATGGAACTCCAAAAATATTATATTTATCCTAATCATACAAGGTTCAAAGTATTAACACATACCATTAATATTAGGAAAACTATTTTGTAATAACCAGGGACTTTCTGTAGGCTAGTGGTAGGTAATAAATTCCTGTCGCACTATGGTTGTGGGTTCGATTCCTGCAGCTTTGTCCGACGCGACGGGTTATACCCCACCCTGCAGGTTGTCCTTTTCCTAAAACTATAGTATTATTATATACCAAAAATAATCTTCAGAAATGTTTTAACCTTAAACAATACTATCCAAAGATCAACTTAATCCATTCCAACCTTTATATTTATCCAAAATACCTCCGTCCAGACTTTCTCTAAAAGGTCTCTAAATTCCAAAATCAATTATAACCTCAGATTCCCCAAACAAAGTAAAGTTTCTCTTATTTTCACATACTAAAAATATGATTACCTTCATCATATTAAATCCTTAATGAAATAAACAAGTACTGCAGTACAATCCTTATATATATATATCACATTATTCTAATAACTAGAATATAATCAATGAGTCCAAAAGCACCAATACATTAATTATTCTTCTTCAACTGTAGTAACAGCATAAGATTGTCCTTGATCCCTTGGCCTTTTATGAGGTAAGTTTCCCTGACGCTTAGGACATTCATTTGCATAATGACCCATTTCTCTACAATTGTAGCATTCAAAATTGATAGCCTTTTTCTTTCCCTTGCAATCACGCGCCTGGTGACCTTTTTCTCCACATTTATAACAAACTCTCATTCCTTTTAGGCTAGTACCAGGGTGATTCTTCCCACAATTATCACATAATAGAGAATCTTTCTTTCCCTTTTTCCCTTTATCCGTCTCTTGTTCCACCCTTCTCTTCTTCTCTTGCTTTACTTTATTATCATAAGACATAGAGAATTCCTTTTCTGTCTTGATAGCACACGAGACTATATCTTCGTATGTTGAGAAAGATTTTGATACTAAAGCTTGACGAAGAAATGGTTTTAACCCATCAAAGAAACGATCAATCTTACTTCTTGGGTTACGTATATAATCTGCATCATGTCTCGCTAACCTTGTAAAGTTGGCCTCATACTTTGCGACATTCTCATCCTCCTTTTGTCTCAGACTCAAAAATTGTCTTTCCATATATGCTCGATGGTCATGTGGAAATTATTTTTCTAAGAAAAGATCTTTGAACTCTCTCCATTCCGTATTTGATACTTCTTCATCTTCCTTTGTGTTTTGAATCAGCGACCACCATTGATCGGCATCTCCAGTGAGGCGGTAAACTGCCATGATAACCTTTTCCCTTTCACTACTCCCCAAGGCGTGGAATATTTTCTCTAAGGAGTTTATCCATTACTCAGCTACTAATGGATTTGTACCGCCATTAAATTTTGGCGGTTTTTGCCTCATGAAGCGGTCTAACATTGATCCTCCACATTGTGGATCAGGGTGATCCATACGAGTAAGGTTATTATTCATAACCTGAGTGAGTTGGCCCAGTATGGTAATAAGTTGATCATCACCAGTTGTATCTCTAGATCCACAATAATTATCTTGAGAAGGAGGGCAATCCCTACACGGATTGCGTTCATTGATACGGTCTCTATTCCTTCCACTAGGCACCATTTCTAAACAATGGCATAAACTAGATTAGTTTATGAATCAAAATACATAATTCCATACTTGTAAAACAATTAACACTAATTGAACTATTTATGGATATAATCCATAATAAAAAAAAGTTTTCTTTGAGGATGTATATACTCATAATCCTTCATAGTGGTTTGTAAAGAAAATAAGAATTATCCTAAGCATATCCCCGGGAGTGTAGTAAAAAAGAGTGCAGCAAGGCCCATTGTCGTGCACCTGTTCCCGTTTGAGTCTATCTCAAAGCGGTGTTTTCACGTTTTACCCCTAGGTACATCTGTGCCAGAGCCACCTCTACCTGCTCGTATCTAGACAGGGATGTATTGCTCGGAAAACTCACAACATCTATACAATACCAAAATTATAGGAAGTTCTTCTATACTAATCCTCAAAGTCTATCTTTGGGGTATGTGCTCTAATCAGAGTTTATCTAAATCTAGATTCCAAGGTTAGTACTAAACTGCCTCTGATACCAACTATAACGCCCCGACCTTAGCTACCCAGAGTCGGTGCATTACTTCGTAACATTGGCATGATCACAAAAGATCAAGTCTCGAAAGACCGATCAGTTTAGTAGCCTTGGAAACACTAGATACATTCATAAATGTTACATTACATAATAAAGAGAAAAATTAATAACAAAGTCTTCATAGTCCACACTCATATCCTATTCTAACTATCCATGTAGGTCATTCATAAAATACTTCTTCACATCCTGGAAAATATTAAAACATTGAAAGGGGTGAGCTCAGATGCTCAGTAAGGATAATAATATTGCGGAAGCTTTCATAAATAAACATTAACATTTAAGGCAGTGTATAACTAAAACAAAATCCTTTTAAACTTGATCTTCAACATAATATGGAAAAAGTAAAATGAGATAATTCCATTTACGTATTCACATGGATATTCTACTGGTCGAATAATCACATGCAATATCAATAACCACTTTTATAATGATGGAATGCATAATGCCAGACTATCATAACCTCATAGTCAAGGCCTCGTGCCAAGACCACAAATAAGATTTTGTCAAGGCCTCGTGCCAAAACACTAGTTTTTCTCATGAGACCTGCCGATGCATTAAGGAGATAAAGCGGGCTCTACCCTTCACTTATTAAGTCCAATGCACTACTCATATGAATAGGTTTAAACATATCATAAACCATAACATGATCGTATCACATAAAACATGCATAAAGGAAATATACATTTCCACATTTCAATCACAAGATATCAATAAAACACATTGATATAATATTAACGCTTTCAAAACCATTTTCAATACCAAAATAAAAGAAAGTTAAAACTTTGTATTTATTTTTCATTAAAAAAAAGTGATGGCTTGTAGAGAAAGCTGAAACTCAAATAATGGTCACGGCGGCAGAAAAGTCGTTTTCGCCGCATATGTGCGAAAATAAAATCATTCCCTTTTTGTCGTTTAGTAAAACACTTCGTATAAAAAAGATTCCTTTTGAATAAACGTAAAATTCAAAGGGGTTTATACACCGCATAAAAGAAAGTTATGTATAAAACCCAATATGCCTCAATGAAAGGAGATTGAGACGAAGTCCTTAAAAAGATCATTTTTAAAATAAAATAGATCTATTATGTGTATTAATTATAAGTACACATAAATAAAGTACAAATAAAAGATAGGACATAATAATATCATGACATAATTTTAAAATAGGAGATTAACCCAAAGAATGGAAATTGGGTTAAGAAGTTCCCTTACCTTGTGTCCGACTTGATTCGACCATTCTTTAAACTCCTGAATAATAAAATAGAGTTAATATCTACCATTTTCAATTTCATTATCCTTTTTATATCACTTATTACATTGTTATGAACATTATGTAATTATTTAAGTTAATAACGGTCGTTTTGTCGATTTTTGGTACTTGAGTCAGCAATAAACTTCTTATAATTACAAGTTGTTTATGTGGTAGAATATCCATTATCTCTAGAATTATATTCATGATTTAGATGTCATATATATCATATATATCCAGTATATACATTCATTCATAATATTACGTAACATTTAGAGGTAAGAAATGACATGCACCATTCATGGAGACGGTAAGCCGTACGTACGCATGAACGCTACTTTCATTTCTATTTCGTATTTAATGGAATGAAATCATAATTATATAAAGGTATAATATAGTTCCAGTATAATATCATATATAATATCATTTACTCCATCCTTTATACATCCAACATATGGGATTAACGATTCACATCACTTTGAGGGGGCGGTAGTCCGCACTTCCTAAAATGAAATTATCGCGTTTACCCATAATGGAAATCATAAAGGTATGACATAGATGAAAAATACAGAAGCTTAAGTAAAACATAAACATATTATATATCATATATAAATATAGTGACATCTTAATGGCCACCTTTGAAGGTGTTATATGAGTGTTGAATAATCATCGTTTCGTGAGGCAGAAATTCGCCATCCACAGAAACCGTATTTCTTTAACCATTAGATGTAGGTGTGTGTAAGTGTAGCTAGAATACTCATTATAACAACATCCTAGTATATTGAGGATACTGTTTTTGTTACAAAATAAAGGAATAAAAATATTTTAAGGGGTTGGAGAAGCAAAATAAAACAAAACAACATTAGAGAAGACATTACCTTAAAATCGGGTAACTCTTTTGATTTGAGCCAAAGGCTTCCATAGGAAGTATTCTACCCAAAGGGAGGATTCTAGGATTAAGGGAGGTAAGTTGTGAGAGTATTTGGGCAGAGTTTGGCCGAGCCAAAAGGCTTTGAAAGTGTGAGTAAGGTGGTAGTGGTGGGGGCCTTTTATAAGAGGAGAGGAGGGACACTCTTGGAAAGTAAGGAAATGTTACATTATTATACAATGATTTTCGGATTCCAAAGGTCCCACACTTATATAATTCGAGGATAAGGTGATAAGGGTTCTAAATCCACCCATCCAATAGGTTTTGGACATGTGTAGGTCTTAGATATTACATTATATTTCCATTTTATTTATATCGTTAAATAATGAGTTCATCGCTGCATCATCATGATGTCATAAATAATTTAATTTATTTAATGTCTAAAAATTATAAAAAAATACTATGATGTAGTAAATCTTTCTATATTTTTAATTAATATTTATAGTCAAAAATATGACTTGTATAACCCCATTTAAAAATTGTTTTAGTAAAACAACTCTTGTTTGTGACCTTTTTATTTTAACATTAAATAAAAAGTTATTTATGTCCTTTTCCTACCAAAGTGGCTCCATGGGGTCCCCAAGTTGACCCATGGATTGTCTTGGTCAGCCATGACACATACAATGAGGGTAGGACATGTGTCAAGCTCATATCATATTATTAAAACATTATTTTTACCTTAAACTACACTAATTATCTCTAATCGCGATTAAGAACTTAAAAGTTACTATTCACCAAAAATTATTTTAATCTCATTGAACCACATTTTACTTCTTAATGACAACCATGTATGTCGGATTTTTTAAATTCAAAACACAGAAGTGGTAAAATTTCATTTAAACGAAAAATCAGTTTTTATAAGTACCACTTAGTGGTTTCACTATTCATCAAAAATTGAATTTTTTTTAAAAAATCCCAAAAATTCACCCTAAGATATATTTTATATTCCGATTTCAAAAACGATGTCTATTTTACAAAATTCCAAACATATAAGTTGCATTAATTAATTTTATAATTAATTCCAGCTTTCACAACAAATATCGTGTTTTTAAGAAACAATTTATATCAAAAGATTGACAATTATTTATGTCCAATTTTAAAGTGAAATTAATTCTAATGACCACCATTGGATAAAATAGTAAAAATATATTCTAATTATACTTTAAAACCACTCAATACTATAATTTATCACTATAAAATACTTTGATTAAAAAAGTTGTTTTTAAGTATTTTTCACTATTCATAAAAAATTGGAAGTTCTCAGAAAATTACAAAAAATTCAACTTTAGATAATTTCGATATTATGAATACAAAAATGAAGTCCATTTTAAATATAAATAAAAATATTTAAAAAGTGGGTATTACTATTCATAACGGCTACTTTGATTAGTTGCAGTGTGTTAGAACTCGAAGTTGCGTATAATGCAAACTATTGCATTATTGAATGAGAAGCATATCATGGAAGCTCGGGGTGTTACATTCTCCCCTCCTTCGATAATTTGCATCCTCGCAATTTGACATTTTCTTTGAAAATAAAAGGTTGAAAATAGAAAATACCTTTGTAGAAAACCCACATCGGAAATAAGGTTAATAAAATTTAGCCTTAATAAGAGGGAAGTGGAAATAAAAAAGTCACCACAAAATTATGATCTCGATAAGGAGAACATTGGTGGAAATTAAAGACATATAATTGGAGAAAAAACGTAAATATTTGTAGGGAGTGATTGAGTTCATCATTCACAAACAAGTGTAAAATTGAGGGCCTCAAAGCCTTCAATCTATATTGATTTAAAATATTATCAGTTCAACAAGACATAAGGTATTAGGATAACACATTTTTTGTTTTAATATCCCTTTACTAAAGCTTAAGAATTAATTTATTCATAGAATAAGATATATGTATATATATATATATGATCGACAAGTAGAGCTTCAACCTATAACTAATTTCTACCACAAACTCATCTTTCACTCAAAAAGATAATGGAACACCAAAAATATTATATTTATCCTAATCGTACAAGGTTCAAAGTATTAACACATACCATTAATATTAGGAAAACTATTTTGTAATAACCAGGGACTTCCTGTAGGCTAGTGATAGGTAATAAAGGCTTGTCTCACTATGGTTGTGGGTTCGATTCCTGTAGCTTTGTCCGACGTGACGGGTTATGCCCCACCCTGCAGGTTGTCCTTTTCCTAAAACTATAGTATTATTATATACAAAAAATAATCTTCAGAAATGTTTTAACCTTAAACAATACTATCCAAAGATCAACTTAATCCATTCCAACCTTTATAGTTATCCAAAATACCTTCGTCCAGACTTTCTCTAAAAGGTCTCTAAATTCCAAAATCAATTGTAACCTTAGATTCCCCAAAAAAAGTAAAGTTTCTCTTATTGTCACATACTAAAAATATGATTACCTTCATCATATTAAATCCTTAATGAAATCAACAAGTACTGCAGTACAATCCTTATATATATATATATCACATTATTCTAATAATCAGAATATAATCCATGAGTCCAAAAGCACCAATACATTAATTATTCTGGTTCAACTGTAGTAACAGCATAAGATTGTCCTTGATCCCTTGGACTTTTCTGAGTTAAGTTTCCCTGACGCTTAGGACATTCATTTTCATAATGACCCATTTCTCTACAATTGTAGCATTCAACGTTGATAGCCTTTTTCTTTCCCTTGCAATCACGCGCCTAGTGACCTTTTTCTCTACATTTATAACAAACTCTCATTCCTTTTAGGCAAGTACCAGGGTGATTCTTCCCAAAATTATCACATAATGGAGAATCTTTCTTTCCCTTTTTCCCTTTATCCGTATCTTGTTCCACCCTTCTCTTCTTCTCTTGCTTTACTTTATTGTCATAAGACATAGAGAATTCCTTTTCTGTCTTGATAGCACACGATACTATATCTTCGTATGTTGAGAAAGATTGTGATACTAAAGCTCGACGAAGAAATGGTTTTAACCCATCAAAGAAACGATCAATATTACTTATTGGGTTACGTATATAATCTGCAGCATGTCTTGCTAACCTTGTAAAGTTGGCCTCATACTTTGCGACATTCTCATCCTCCTTTTGTCTTAGACTCAAAAATTGTCTTTCCATATCTGCTCGATGGTCATGTGGAAAGTATTTTTCTAAGAGAAGATCTTTGAACTCTCTCCATTCCATATTTGATACTTCTTCATCTTCCTTTGTGTTTTGAATCAGAGACCACCATTGATCGGCATCTCCAGTGAGGCGGTAAACTGCCATGATAACCTTTTCCCTTTCACTACTCCCCAAGGTGTGGAATATTTTCTCTAAGGAGTTTATCCATTGCTCAGCTACTAATGGATTTGTACCCCCATTAAATGTTGACGGTTTTTGCCTCATGAAGCGGTCTAACATTGATCCTCCACGTTGTGGATCAGGGTGATCCATATGAGTAAGGTTATTATTCATAACCTAAGTGAGTTGTCCCAGTATGGTAATAAGTTGATCATCACCAGTTGTATCTCCCGATCCACAATAATTATCTTGAGCAGGAGGTCAATCCCTACACGGAGTGCGTGCATTGATATGGTTTCCATTCCTTACACTAGGTGCCATTTCTAAACAATGGCATAAACTAGATTAGTTTATGAATCAAAATACATAATTCCATACTTGTAAAACTATTAACACTAATTGAACTATTTATGGATATAATCCATAATAAAAAAAAAGTTTTCTTTGAGGATGTATATACTCATAATCCTTCATAGTGGTTTGTAAATAAAATAAGAATTATCCTAAATATATCCCCCAGGAGTGTCGTAACCAAGAGTGCAGCAAGGCCCGTTGTCGTGCACCAGTTCCCGTTCGAGTCTAGTTCAAAGCGGTGTTTTCGGGTTTTACCCCTAGGTACATCTGTTCCAGAGCCACCTCTACCTGCTTGTATCCAGACAAGGATTTATTGCTCAGAAAACTCACAACATCTCTACAATACCAAAATTCTACTAAGTTCTTCTATTCTAATCCTCAAAGTATATCTTTGGGGTATGTGCTCTAATCAAAGTTTATCTAAATCTAGCTTCCAAGGTTAGTACTAAACTTCCTCTGATAGCAACTGTAACGCCCCGACCCCAGCTACCCAGAGTCGGTTCATTACTTCGTAACATTGGCATGATCACAAAAGATCAAGTCTCGAAAGACCGATTAGTTTAGAATCCTTGGAAACACTATACATTCATAAATGTTACATTACATAATAAAGAGAAAAACTAATAACAAAGTCTTCATAGTCCACACTCATATCCTCTTCTGACTATCCCTGTAGGTCATTCATAAAATACTTCTTCACATCCTGGAAAATATTAAAACATTGAAAGGGGTGAGCTCAGATGCTCAGTAAGGATAATAATATTGCGGAAGCTTTCATAAATAAATATTAACATTTAAGGCAGTGTATAACTAAAACAAAATCCTTTTAAACTTGATCTTCAACATAATATGGCAAAAGTAAAATGAGATAATGTCATTTACTTATTCACATGGATATTCTACTGGTCGAATAATCACATGGAATATCAATAACCACTTTCATAATTATGAAATGCATAATGTCAGACTATCATAACCTCATAGTCAAGGCCTCGTGCCAAGACCACAAATAAGATTTTGTCAAGGCCTCGTGCCAAGACACTAGTTTGTCTCATGAGACCTGCTGATGCATCGAGGAGCTATAGCGGGCTCCACCCGTCACTTATTAAGTCCAATGCATTCCTCATATGAATACGTTTAAACATATCATAAACCATAACATAATCGTATCACATAAAACATGCATAAAGGAAACATAACATTTCCACATTTCAATCACAAGATATCAATACAACACATTGATATAATAAAAACTCTTTCAAAACCATTTTCAATACCAGAATAAAAGAAAGTTAAAACTTTGTATTTATTTTTCATTAAAAAAAGTGATGGCTTGTAGAGAAAGTCGAAACTCAAATAATGGTCACGGCAGCAGAGAAGTCGTTGTCGCCGCATATGTACGGAAAGAAAAACATTCCCATTTTTTCGTTTAGTAAAACGCTTCGTATAAAAAAGATTCCTTTTGAATAAATGTAAAAGTCAAAGGGGTTTATACACCACATAAAAGAAAGTTATGTATAAAACCAAATATGCCTCAATGAAAGGAGATTGAGACGAAGTCCTTAAAAAGATCATTTTTAAAATAAAATAGATCTATTATGTGTATTCACTATAAGTACTCATAAATAAAGTACAAATACAAGATAGGACAAAATAATATCATGACATAATTTTAAAATAGGAGATTAACCCAAAGAATGGAAATTGGGTTAAGAAGTTCCCTTACCTTGTCTCCGACTTGATTCGACCGTTCTTTAACCTCCTGAATAATAAACTAGAGTTAATATCTTCCATTTTAAATTTCATTATCCTTTTTATATCACTTATTACAATGTTATGAACATTATGTAATTATTTAAGTTAATAACGGTCGTTTTTTCGATTTTTGGTACTTGAGTCAATAATAAACTTCTTATAATTACAAGTTGTTTATGTGGTAGAATATCCATTATCTCCAGAATTATATTCATGATTTAGATGTCATATATATCATATATATCCATTATATACATTCATTCATAATATTACGTAACATTTATAGGTAAGAAATGAAATGCACCGTCCATGGAGACGGTAAGTCGTACGTACGCATGAATGCTACTTTCATTTATATTTCATATTTAATGGAATGAAATAATAATTATATAAAGGTATAATATAGTTCCAGTATAATATCAAATATAATATCATTTACTCCATCCTTTATACATCCCACATATGGGATTAACGATTCACATCACTTTGAGGGGGCGGTAGTCCGCACTTCCTAAAATGAAATTATCGCGTTTACCCATAATGGAAATCATAAAGGTATGACATAGATGAAAAATACATAAGCTTAATTAAAACATAAACATATTATATATCATATATAAATATACTGACATCTTAATGGCCACCTTTGAAGGTGTTATATGAGTGTTGAACAATCATCGTTTCGTGAGGCAGAAATTCGCCATCCATAGAAACCGTATGTTCTTTAACCATTAGATGTAGGTGTGTGTAAGTGTAGCTCGAATACTCATTATAAAAACATCCTAGTATATTTAGGATACTGGTGTTGTTACAAAATAAAGGAATAAAAAGAGTTTAAGGGGTTGTAGAAGCAAAATAAAACAAAACAACATTAGAGAAGACATTACCTTAAAATCGGGTAACTCTTTTGATTTGAGCCAAAGGCTTCCCTAGAAAGAATTATTCCCAAAGGGAGGCTTCTAGGAGTAAGGGAGGGAAGTTGGGAGAGTATTTGGGCAGAGGTTGGACCAGCCAAAAGGCTTTGAAAGTGTGAGTAAGGTGGTAGTGGTGGGGGCCTTTTATAAGAGGAGAGGAGGGGCACTCTTGGAAAGTAAGGAAATGTTACATTATTATACAATGCTTTTCGGATTCCAAAGGTCCCACACTTATATAATTCGAGGATAAGGTGATAAGGGTTCTAAATACACCCATACAATAGGTTTTGGACATGTTTAGGTCTTAGATATTACATTATCTTTCCATTTTATTTATATCGTTAAATAATGAGTTCATCGTTCCATCATCATGATGTCATAAATAATTTAATTTATTTAATGTCTAAAAATTATAAAAAAATACTATGATGTATTAAATATTTTTATATTTCTAATGAATATTTATAGTCAAAAATATGACTTGTATAACCCCATTTAAAAATTATTTTAGTAAAACAACTCTTGTTTGTGACCTTTTTATTTTAATATTAAATAAAAAGTTATTTATGTCCTTTTCCTACCAAAGTGGCTCCATGGGGTCCCCAATTTGACCCATGGATTGTCTTGGTCGGCCATGACACATCCAATGAGGTTAGGAAATGTGTCAAGCTCATCTCATATTATTAAAACATTATTTTTACCTTAAACTACACTAAATACCTCTAATCGCGATTAAGAACTTAAAAGTTACTATTCACCAAAAATTATTCTAATCTCATTGAACCACATTTTACTTCTTAATTAAAACCATGTATGTTGTATTTTTTAAATTCAAAACACAGAAGTGGTAAAATTTCATTTAAACGAAACATCAGTTTTTATAAGTACCACTTAGTGGTTTTACTATTCATCAAAAATTGAAGTTTTTCAGAAAAATCCCAAAAATTCACCCTAAGATATATTTGATATTCCGATTTAAAAAATGATGTCTATTTTACAAAATTCCAAACATATAAGTTTCATTAATTAATTTTATAATTAATTCCCGTTGTCACAACAAATAGCGTGTTTTTAAGAAACAATTTATATCAAAAGATTGACAATTGTTTATGTCCAATTTTAAAGTGAAATTAATTCTAATGACCACCATTGGATAAAATAGTAAAAATATATTCTAATTATACTTTAAAACCACTCAATACTGTAACACCCCAAGCTTCTACGGTACGTTTCCCTTCGAATAATGCGATAGCGTGTGTTGTACGCAACCTCGAGTTCTAACACACACCACAACTAATTAAACTAGCCGTTGTAAATAGTGATACCTACTTTTTGAAATCATATATATTTTATATTTCAAAATGGACTTCATTTTTGGATTCGGAATATCGAAATTATCCTAGGGTGAAATTTTGGTACTTTTCGGATAACTTTTATATTTTGATGAATAGTGAAAATTACTAAATTTTAATTAAAAACAACTTTTTTAATCAAAATAAGTAATAGTGATAAATTATGAATTTGAGTGGTTTTAAAGTATATTTAGAATATATTTTTACCATTTAATATAATGTTGGTCATTGGACATAATTTTACAATTAAACCGAACATAAACAAGTGTCAATCTTTTGGTAGTTATTATCTCTTAAAAACACGCTTTTTGTTTTGACAGCGGGAATTAATTTTAAATTAATTTCTGCCACTTCTGTGTTTTGAATTTAGAAAAATGGATTCCATATTTGGAATCAGGATGTTCAAATTTTGTAAATAGGTAACTTTTATTTTTAGACATTTTGAATAATTACTGCGGTAAATATTTTATTTACCATGGTTAAGGGTAAATCCGGTAAATAAGGGTTAAAAAATTAATATTATAATAATACTAAATTACCCTATAACGTGTCGTAACCCTATTGGTTGATACATAGTCGACCATGGGCATCTTTGGGTCTATTTTGGGACCCCATGGATCCACTTGTAAGTGATAATGACACTTTATTTTAATTAAGTCAAAATGAATACAAAAATGACACAAGCATATATCTTTTAGCAAAACAATTGTTACATAGGGTTATATAAGTTGGATTTTAGATTATAAATATTCATTAGAAAGATAAAAAGATTTCCTACATAATGATATTTTATTTATAATTTTTAGACATTAAATAAGTTATTTTATTTATGACACAATGATGATGCAGTAATTACTATAATAGTGAAAAATTAAAATAATTGATATTATAAATACCCAAACAAATATAATATGAAACTTTTAATGAATTAAACTAATTTTCTAGGATAATATGATATATTAGGATTGCTTTAATTGACTTTGTTCGAAGTAATCAATCTGTTATGAGTTTCACAAAAATCAACTATTGAATAGTGTCAAAATTGACATAAAAGAGTTCTTAAAACAAATATTATATTATTAATTGATATTAAATTCCTAAAAATCTAAGGTTCGGCCAAGAGACTTATATTATGATAGTTTAATCATTAATGGACCACTTGGGGGTCTCTTGGATGTATATAGTAAGTTTATTAACCATATTATATAAAAATACAAAGAGACATTGTAAAAGTGAAACTAATTAACTTAGAGTTAATACTTAAAGATAAGGTTAATATAAGTACCCAAACCTGTCTAAATTATATTGGATGAGTTGTTTTCGACCTATCCCCACCTCATCCTTTTAATAGTCAACTTTGGAGCCTTTGGAAACCGAATATGAATTTATTATAAATTAATATTTCTATCTTTTCCAAAGGTGCCCCTCACCCCTCTTATAAAAGGGCACTCCTCCTTCTCATTTCTTCACACCTTCAAAGCCTTTTGGTTCGGCCAAACTCTGCCCAAATAATCTCCCAACATCCCTAACTACAACCTAGAGGCCTTAGTTTGATCAGAAAGCCAACCTAAGGAGCCCTTTTGATCAAATCAAAAGGAAGAACCCGAAGAAGAGGTAATGATTTCACCACCTTTTTCTAAGTTCATTTCTTCTTCCACTTCTTCTTCCTTTGTTCTTACCATTCTAAAATAATAACTCCAGTATCTCACATATACCGTGATGTTATTATAAGTATGGTACAACCATATTCAGTATTCTATCCACCCTTTGAATAACATGTCACCATACGTGCGTACGTACGGCTTACCGTCTCCACGTCGTGGTGTAATTGTTATTCAATATAATATTATTTGGATGGGTATAATAATGATGTGTAACTCATGTAAATAATAAATATAACATGTTAATGATTCTGTATATATGATATACCATCCATTTATATATTATTTTAATATCAAAAGAATGATATTGTCGCTCGTGCGTACGTACGAACTACCGTCTCCACGAACGCGATGAGATTCATTCTCCATCGTATCCATTCAAGTATAATTATCATTTTATGATTTAAAAATGATGTTTAAGGACTTGATATCATTCTGGATATGAATAAGATACAACAAACATGGATTATGTAACAAAACATATAAAAGAAAATGAGTAAGTTAACACCCGAAACGATGATAATTCTAAGATATTATTAATAAATCAATGTTAAAAGATCATATATGATATCATATTAATATATATGATTCTTGTATAATTTAATAACAATTATTTCACCATTATACAGGAGGTTAACCTACCCCAACCAAGGAAAAGTACAAGGTAAGGGTTATTTCACAATCTCTTCTTTATCCGAGGTTGTTTATACGTAATAATCTACTGGGATCTCGTTATCATCCACATCCATGTTTCTTCAAAATGTATTTCAAAACATTTTTACTATTCACAAGAATATGGGTTAAAGTCATTTATACCCTTGTTTGACTTTTTATAAGAGGTTTATAAAGGAATCTTTCCGTCGTTTTCAAAACAAGGTCCTTTTTAACCTTTTCGACAGAATTGAGGTAAGAATGTTTTTTTTAACTTATACGGCGGGTGCGGTTATTTTCCGCCGTTATAAAATCGTCGAAGATTTCCATACAAGCTTATAAGAATATTTTCAAAGAAAATGTTTTATTTTATATGGATCTTAAATGATTTCAAAATAAAAGGAGATACTTCTTTAAAAAGAATTTTGATTTCATCTATGTCAACATCCTTTGATGGATTTTAAGATTATTTGAAGTTGATTTATTATGATACAAAACTTCTATATTGTATTGAAGGTTTTGTGATATGTTTGACTGTGGATGTGCTATTTTTATACCATTCATAGTTTATGGTGAAATTATTGACATTTCGTATGCTAGTTTTAATACGAATGTTTATGTTATGTTTAAACCTTTTTCATATGGGAATGCATTGGACTTAATAAGTGACGGGTGGAGCCCGCTATAGCTCCTCGATGCATCGGTAGGTCTCATGAGACAAACTAGTGTCTTGGCACAAGGCCTTGAAAAAATCTTATTTTTAGTCTTGGCACGAGGCCTTGGCTATGTGGTTATGATAGTCTGGCATTATGCATTCCAACATTATGAAAGTGGTTATTGATATTGCATGTTATTATTCGATTAGTAGAATATCCATGTGAATAAGTAAATGGCATTATTTCATTTTTATTTTTGCCATACTATGTTGAAGTTCAATTTTAAAAGGCTTTTGTTTTAGTAATTCATTGCCTTAAATGTTTATGCTTATTATGAATGTTCCGCTATATTGTTATCCTTACTGGGCATTTGAGCTCACCCCTTTTCTATGTTTTATTTTTCCCAGGTAGTGAAGAAGTAAATTATGAATGACTTGCAGGGATATTATGAGGGGTTAATAGTGTGGATATGAAGACTTTGTTGTTGTAGTAGTTTTTCACTTTGAAATGTAATGTAAAACTTTATGATTATATCTAGTGTTTCCAAGGCTACTAAACCAATCGATCTTTCGAGATTTGATCTTTCTTGTGATCATGCCAATGTTACGAAGTAATGCACCGACTCTGGGTAGCTGGGGTCGGGGCGTTACAGTTGGTATCAGAGGAAGTTTAGTACAAACCTTGGAAGCTAGATTTAGATAAACTCTGATTAGAGCACGTAGACCTAAGATGAACTTTGAGGATTAGTATAGAAGAACTTCCTAGAATTTTGGTATTGTAGAGATTTTGTGAGTTTTCCGAGCAATACATCCCTGTCTGGATATGAGCAGGTAGAGGCGGCTCTGGCACAGATGTACCTAGGGGTAAAACCCGAAAACACCGCTTTGAGCTAGACTCGAACGGGAACTGGTGCATGACAACGGGCCTTGCTGCACTCTTGGTTACGACACTCCCGGGGGATATGCTTAGGATAACTCTCACTTTCTTTACAAATCATTATGAAGGGTTTATGAGTATATACTTCCTCAAAGAAAACATATTTATGATTATGGATTATATCCATAGATAGTTCAATTTATGTTTAGTGTTTTATAAGTATGGGATTATGTATTTTGATTCATAAACTGATCTAGTTTATGCCATTGTTTAGAAATGGCGCCTAGTGGAAGAAATGGAAACCGTATCAATGCACACACTCCATGTAGGGATTGCCCTCCTGCTCAAGATAATTATAGTGGGGCTGGTGATGCAACTGGTGCTGATCAGCTAATCACCGTACTGGGACAACTTACTCAGGTTATGAATAATAACCTTACCCGTATGGAGCACCCTGATCCGCAGCGTGGAGGATCAATGTTAGATCGATTCATGAGACAACAACCACCAACGTTCAATGGGAGTACAAATCCCTTAGTAGCTGAGCAATGGATATTTTCCCTAGAGAAAATATTTCAGGCTTTGGGGAGTAGTGAAAGGGAAAAAGTTACCATGGCAGTTTACCGCCTCACTGGAGATGCTGATCAATGGTGGTCATTGATTCAAAATACGAAGGAAGATGATGAAGTATCAAATATGGAATGGAGGGAGTTCAAAGATCTGTTTTTAGAAAAATACTTTCCTCGCGACCATCGAGCAGATATGGAAAGGCAATTTCTGAGTCTGAGACAAAAGGAGGATGAGAATGTCACAAAGTATGAGGCTAACTTTACAAGGTTAGCGAGGTACGCTGGTGATTATATTCGCCACCCAAGAAGTAATATTGATCGTTTCTTTGATGGGTTAAAACCATTTCTCCGTCGAGCATTAGTCTCACAATCCTTTTCATCGTACGAAGACATTGTCTCATGTGCTATCAAGACCGAAAAGGAATTCTCTAAGTCTTATGACTTTAAAGCAAAGCAAGAGAAGAAGAGACTTGCTGATCAATCTGGGAATGGAAATAAGGGGAAGAAGGGAAAGGTTGAATATCCATCTTGTGGTAAGTGCGGGAAGAAACACCCCGGTGCTTGCCTGAAGGGAATGGGAGTCTATTACAAGTGTGGTGAAAAAGGCCACCAAGCTCATGATTGCAAGGGGAAGAAGGAAGCTAACAACGTTCAGTGCTACAATTGCAGGGAGATGGGGCATTATGCAAATGCATGTCCTAAGCGTCAGGAGAACTTACCTCAGAAAAGGCCAAGGGATCAAGGCCAGGCTTATGTTATCACTACTGCTGAGGTAGAAGCTCCGAAAGACGTGGTGGCAGGTAATTTAATGGTTTCCTCAAGTTTAGCAAATGCATTATTTGATTATGGATCATCGCATTGTTTCATATCTTCCCAGTTTGCTAAGAAAATTAGATATTTCCAATTTGATTTAATAAGGGAGTTGTCAGTTAAAACTCCTAAGGGAAGTATCGTTGCAACAAAGTTTTGCGAATCAGTCCCCATTAGAGCACATAAATTTTCTTTATCTGCTGATCTCATCGTCATACCTATGATTGAGTTTGATATAATCCTTGGTATGGACTGGCTTTCGGACTATGATGCGAAGATTTATTGTAAGAAGAAAGAGGTTACGATTCTTGATGATAATGATAAGGAACACCTTATTTTTAGAGCAGAATCGTCACCACCTAATTCTTATTTAGATCCACCCCCAGTAGCTCAACTTAATTCAATTATTGGGGAGGAAGAGAATGAAATAACTGTCGGTGAGGAAAGTAATGTTCAAATAGAGGATGTACCTGTTGTGAAAGAGTTTGTAGATGTATTTCCAGAAGATTTACTTGGACATCCTCCAGAACGAGAAGTAGAGTTTTCCATTGATTTGATTCCTGGATCAAGGCCTATATCGAAGACCCCTTATAGAATGGCTACTGTAGAGTTAGTCGAACTAAAGAAACAACTAGAGGAATTGAGTAATAAGGGATTTATTCGCCCTAGTGTTTCTCCATGGGGAGCCCCTGTTCTTTTTGTTAAAAAGAAAGATGGATCTATGAGGTTATGTATCGACTACAGGGAGATCAATGCTATAACGATAAAGAACAAGTATCCCCTACCTCGTATTGATGATTTATTTGACCAACTGCATGGAGCTCAATACTTTTCAAAGATTTACCTTCGATCTGGATACCATCAGTTGTGTGTAAAGAAGGAAGACATTCTGAAAACAGCATTTCGAACCAGGTACGGGCATTACGAGTTTACTGTAATGCCGTTTGGATTGACTAATGCACCCTCTGTATTCATGGATCTGATGAATAGAGTTTTCAAGGAGTATCTCGATGAATTTGTGGTGGTATTTATTGATGATATCTTTGTATACTCCAAAACCTACGAAGATCATGAAAATCACTTGCGCATTATCTTGAAGACTCTGAGGAGGCATGAATTATATGGAAAGTTTAGCAAGTGTGAATTCTGGCTTCAGGAGATTTCTTTTCTTGGCCATATTGTCTCTAAAGATGGAATCTCTGTTGATCCTTCTAAGACCAAAGCAATCCAAGAATGGCCAGCACCTACGAGTATAACTGAGGTACGTAGTTTTATTGGCTTGGCAGGTTATTATCGACGTTTCGTCCAGAATTTTGCCTGATTGGCTAACCCATTAACGAAGCTCACACGTAAAGGGGTTAAATTTGTTTGGACAAAAGAGTGTGAAGAATGTTTTGAAGAATTGAAGAAAAGATTAGTCAATGCTCCTATATTGACTCTACCATCGGGGAATGATGGGTTCGTTATTTATAGTGATGCATCAAAGAAAGGACTTGGCTGTGTCCTTATGCAGAATGATAGAGTTATTGCCTATGCATCACGACAGTTGAAAATTCATGAACAAAACTATCCTACTCATGATCTCGAGTTAGCAGCAGTGATCTTTGCTTTGAAGATATGGAGGCACTACCTCTATGGTGAAAAATGTGAGATTTATACTGATCACAAGAGTTTGAAGTATATTTTCTCACAAAAAGAACTCAACATGAGGCAAATGAGATGGCTTGAATTACTCAAGGATTATGATTGTACGATACACTACCACCCAGGGAAGGCAAACAAGGTGGCAGATGCTTTGAGTAGAAAAGACCATGGAGTTTTGAACAATATGAGAATTGAAAGGGAACCAATTTTCATGGAGCTAGTGAAGATGGACATGGGAATAACCAGGGAAGGTGAAACATCAATGCTTTTTCAAATGGTTGCCAAACCATCTTTACTAGAAAGGATTAAGAGTTCTCAGACTGATGATGAAGAATTCCAAAAGAAGATTAAAGATGTGAATGATGGGAGATTGAGAGACTTTGCGTATGAAGGTGGAATTTTGAAATTCAGGAAGAGACTTTGTGTTCCCAATATACCTGATCTAAAAAGGGAATTACTGGATGATGCTCATAGTTCCAATTTCTCTATACACCCTGGGAGCACCAAAATGTATAGAGATTTGAAGGAACATTTTTGGTGGGACAACATGAAGAGGGAGATTGCTGATTTTGTATCAAGATGTATGGTTTGTCAACAAGTGAAAGCTGGAAGGCAACAGCCTGGAGGAGTCATGCAACCTCTTCCCATACCGGAGTGGAAATGGGACAATATTACAATGGACTTTGTCATGGGGCTACCAAAGACTCCTAGAAGGAACGATGCAATATGGGTTATTGTCGATCGTCTTACCAAGTCAGCACATTTTCTTGCTATAAGAGAAGATCTACCCCTGGAACGTCTAGCAAGACTATACATTAATGAAGTTGTGAGACTTCATGGAGTACCCCTATCGATTGTTTCTGATCGTGATCCCCGTTTTACTTCAAGATTTTGGAAAAGTCTTCAGAAATCCCTGGATACTGAACTTCATTTGAGCACTGCTTACCACCCTCAGACAGACGGACAATCAGAACGGACTATTCAGACCTTAGAAGACATGTTGAGATCTTGCTCACTTGATTTTCAGGGTATGTGGGATCAATATTTACCACTAGTAGAATTTTCCTATAACAATAGCTTCCATTCGAGTATTCAGATGGCACCATATGAAGCGTTATACGGAAAGAGATGTCGTACACCAACCTGTTGGGATGACGTTGGTGAAAGAAAACTTGTAGGCCCAGAACTGGTGGAGGAAACGGTGGAAAAGGTGAAGGTAATCCAAAATCACATTAAAGCAGCTCAAAGTAGGCAGAAGAGCTATGCCGATAATCGAAGGAAGGATTTGGAATTTCAAGTCGGTGATCATGTTTTCCTGAAGGTATCTCCGTGGAAGGGAGTCATACGTTTTGGTAAGAAAGGTAAATTGAGTCCCAGGTACATCGGACCTTTCGAAATTCTAGAACGAATTGGGGTTGTAGCTTATCGATTGGCAATGCCGCCAAGTCTCTCCAAAGTTCACGATGTGTTCCACGTATCTCTGTTGAGGAAATACATGCCGGACCCAACGCATGTACTCACCTATGAGGAATTAGAACTGGAACCCGATCTTTCCTATTGCGAAGAGCCCATCAAGATTCTTGATACGAGAGAACAAGTTCTGAGAAACCGGACGACGCGTCTGGTAAAAGTTTTGTGGAGGAATCATAAGATGGAAGAGGCAACGTGGGAACCCGAGGAACTTATGATGAAGAACCACCAGAGTCTTTTTATGCAGTAATACCCTAGAAATTGCGAGGACGCAATTATTTGAAGGAGGGGAGAATGTAACACCCCAAGCTTCTACGGTACGTTTCCCTTCGAATAATGCGATAGCGTGTGTTGTACGCAACCTCGAGTTCTAACACACACCACAACTAATTAAACTAGCCGTTGTAAATAGTGATACCTACTTTTTGAAATCATATATATTTTATATTTCAAAATGGACTTCATTTTTGGATTCGGAATATCGAAATTATCCTAGGGTGAAATTTTGGTACTTTTCGGATAACTTTTATATTTTGATGAATAGTGAAAATTACTAAATTTTAATTAAAAACAACTTTGTTAATCAAAATAAGTAATAGTGATAAATTATGAATTTTAGTGGTTTTAAAGTATATTTAGAATATATTTTTACCATTTAATATAATGTTGGTCATTGGACATAATTTTACAATTAAACCGAACATAAACAAGTGTCAATCTTTTGGTAGTTATTATCTCTTAAAAACACGCTTTTTGTTTTGACAGCGGGAATTAATTTTAAATTAATTTCTGCCACTTCTGTGTTTTGAATTTAGAAAAATGGATTCCATATTTGGAATCAGGATGTTCAAATTGTGTAAATAGGTAACTTTTATTTTTAGACATTTTGAATAATTACTGCGTTAAATATTTTATTTACCATGGTTAAGGGTAAATCCGGTAAATAAGGGTTAAAAAAATAATATTATAATAATACTAAATTACCCTAAAACGTGTCTTAACCCTATTGGTTGATACATAGTCGACCATGGGCATATTTGGGTCTATTTTGGGACCCCATGGATCCACTTGTAAGTGATAATGACACTTTATTTTAATTAAGTCAAAATGAATACAAAAATGACACAAGCATATATCTTTTAGAAAAACAATTGTTACATAGGGTTATATAAGTTGGATTTTAGATTATAAATATTCATTAGAAAGATAAAAAGATTTCCTACATAATGATATTTTATTTATAATTTTTAGACATTAAATAATTTATTTTATTTATGACACAATGATGATGCAGTAATTACTATAATAGTGAAAAATTAAAATAATTGATATTATAAATACCCAAAAAAATATAATATGAAACTTTTAATGAATTAAACAAATTTTCTAGGATAATATGATATATTAGGATTGATTTAATTGACTTTTTTAGAAGTAATCAATCTGTTATGAGTTTCACAAAAATCAACTATTGAATAGTGTCAAAATTGACATAAAAGAGTTCTTAAAACAAATATTATATTATTAATTGATATTAAATTCCTAAAAATCTAAGGTTCGGCCAAGAGACTTATATTATGATAGGTTAATCATTAATGGACCACTTGGGGGTCGATTGGATGTATATAGTAAGTTTATTAACCATATTATATAAAAATACAAAGAGACATTGTAAAAGTGAAACTAATTAACTTAGAGTTAATACTTAAAGATAAGGTTAATATAAGTACCCAAACCTGTCTAAATTCTATTGGATGAGTTGTTTTCGACCTATCCCCACCTCATACTTTGAATAGTCAACTTTGGAGCCTTTGGAAACCGAATATGAATTTATTATAAATTAATATTTCTAGCTTTTCCAAAGGTGCCCCTCACCCCTCTTATAAAAGGGCACTCCTCCTTCTCATTTCTTCACACCTTCAAAGCCTTTTGGTTCGGCCAAACTCTGCCCAAATAATCTCCCAACATCCCTCACTACAACCTAGAGGCCTTAGTTTGATCAGAAAGCCAACCTAAGGAGCCCTTTTGATCAAATTAAAAGGAAGAACCCGAAGAAGAGGTAATGATTTCACCACCCTTTTCTAAGTTCATTTCTTCTTCCACTTCTTCTTCCTTTGTTCTTACCATTCTAAAATAATAAATCCAGTATCTCACATATACTGTGATGTTATTATAAGTATGGTACAACCATATTCAGTATTCTATCCACCCTTTGAATAACATGTCACCATACGTGCGTACGTACGGCTTACCGTCTCCACGTCGTGGTGTAATTGTTATTCAATATAATATTATTTGGATGGGTATAATAATGATGTGTAACTCATGTAAATAATAAATATAACATGTTAATGATTCTGTATATATGATATACCATCCATTTATATATTATTTTAATATCAAAAGAATGATATTGTCGCTCGTGCGTACGTACGAACTACCGTCTCCACGAACGCGATGAGATTCATTCTCCATCGTATCCATTCAAGTATAATTATCATTTTATGATTTAAAAATGATGTTTAAGGACTTGATATCATTCTGGATATGAATAAGATACAACAAACATGGCTTATGTAACAAAACATATAAAAGAAAATGAGTAAGTTAACACCCGAAACGATGATAATTCTAAGATATTATTAATAAATCAATGTTAAAAGATCATATATGATATCATATTAATATATATGATTCTTGTATAATTTAATAACAATTATTTCACCATTATACAGGAGGTTAACCTACCCCAACCAAGGAAAAGTACAAGGTAAGGGTTATTTCACAATCTCTTCTTTATCCGAGGTTGTTTATACGTAATAATCTACTGAGATCTCGTTATCATCCACATCCATGTTTCTTCAAAATGTATTTCAAAACATTTTTACTATTTACAAGAATATGGGTTAAAGTCATTTATACCCTTGTTTGACTTTTTATAAGAGGTTTATAAAGGAATCTTTCCGTCGTTTTCAAAACAAGGTCCTTTTTAACCTTTTCGACAGAATTGAGGTAAGAATGTTTTTTTTAACTTATACGGCGGGTGCGGTTATTTTCCGCCGTTATAAAATCGTCGAAGCTTTCCATACAAGCTTATAAGAATATTTTCAAAGAAAATGTTTTATTTTATATGGATCTTAAATGATTTCAAAATAAAAGGAGATACTTCTTTAAAAAGAATTTTGATTTCATCTATGTCAACATCCTTTGATGGATTTTAAGATTATTTGAAGTTGATTTATTATGATACAAAACTTCTATATTGTATTGAAGGTTTTGTGATATGTTTGACTGTGGATGTGCTATTTTTATACCATTCATAGTTTATGGTGAAATTATTGACATTTCTTATGCTAGTTTTAATACGAATGTTTATGTTATGTTTAAACCTTTTTCATATGGGAATGCATTGGACTTAATAAGTGACGGGTGGAGCCCGCTATAGCTCCTCGATGCATCGGTAGGTCTCATGAGACAAACTAGTGTCTTGGCACAAGGCCTTGACAAAATCTTATTTGTAGTCTTGGCACGAGGCCTTGGCTATGTGGTTATGATAGTCTGGCATTATGCATTCCAACATTATGAAAGTGGTTATTGATATTGCATGTGATTATTCGATTAGTAGAATATCCATGTGAATAAGTAAATGGCATTATTTCATTTTTATTTTTGCCATACTATGTTGAAGTTCAATTTTAAAAGGCTTTTGTTTTAGTAATTCATTGCCTTAAATGTTTATGCTTATTATGAATGTTCCGCTATATTGTTATCCTTACTGGGCATTTGAGCTCACCCCTTTTCTATGTTTTATTTTTCCCAGGTAGTGAAGAAGTAAATTATGAATGACTTGCAGGGATATTATGAGGGGTTAATAGTGTGGATATGAAGACTTTGTTGTTGTAGTAGTTTTCACTTTGAAATGTAATGTAAAACTTTATGATTATATCTAGTGTTTCCAAGGCTACTAAACCAATCGGTCTTTCGAGATTTGATCTTTCTTGTGATCATGCCAATGTTACGAAGTAATGCACCGACTCTGGGTAGCTGGGGTCGGGGCGTTACAAATACTATAATTTATCACTATATAATACTTTGATTAAAAAAGTTGTTTTTAAGTATTTTTCACTATTCATAAAAAATTGGAAGTTCTTAGAAAATTACAAAAAATTCAACTTTGGATAATTTCGATATTACGAATACAAAAATGAAGTCCATTTTGAAATATAAAATTTCTATAATTTTAAAAAGTGGGTATTACTATTCATAACTGCTAATTTGATTAGTTGCGGTGTGTTAGAACTCGAAGTTGCGTACAATGCAAGCTATTGCATTATTGAATGAGAAGCGTATCATGGAAGCTCGGGGTGTTACAGATATGATGATTCTTTTTTCAAGTTTGGTATTATTGATGAATCATTAATTTCTTTTCAGGATTTGATTCACCGATGACAGCTTTAAAAATGAATAATTCTCTATTTCTTTGGATTTAAGAATGGTAGAGGTATTTTGATGTGTTTATGGGTCTCCATATATCATAAAAATTATTAGTTACTGCAAAACTATGGAAAGGGTATGCAGTGTATTGTGATGTGTTAGGATCAATGTTTGGATGTTTTCTCATGCAAGGGTATCATGTGGTTGCATATGTCTCACGAAAATTGAGGTTTCATGAGTAGAACTACCCAATTCATGATTTGGAAATGGATAATTTAGTTCATGCTTCGAAAACATGTTGTCACTACTTATTTACATAAAAATTTATATTTTTTAAAAATCATAATAGTCCTAATCATATTTTCTCCCAAGGTGATTTGAACATGAGATAAAGGATATGGAGGTAGTATCTCGAGATGACTGATTTCGATAGGATGTATACACCGAGTAAAGGAAATTTAGTTGTAGGTGAATTAATAAGAAATTCATATACTTTTGTGTAAAAGGAAGCTTAAAATCAGTGGATTTTGATGTAAGCCATATCATACATGCATTTATAATGTGAATACTGAGGTGATATAGCATTTTTCTCTTCTGATTTCATTGGTTCCTGCTTTTTTTGGATTTTTTAAATAGAAACAATGTTTGATTCAGAATGTGTCACTATAAGGTCAATCCTCAATGGTGGGGAGACCATTGTGGGTTGAAAATTAAATGAGAATGTAGTTTTTTTGGTTTCTAAATTAGATGGTTTTACTAGTGGCATGCCATGAACAACATCTTAGTACATATAATCATTAGAGATGGGATGTCCAACCTAGAATTTAGAATATATATAAGGCATTGAAAGCATTGTTTTGTGGAAGGGAATGAAAAATAAAGTGTCTGAGTGCGTTTAGATATGCTTGACTTGTTAGAATGTCAAGGAAGAGCATTAACAACCAACAAGTATGTTACAATAATTACCTATCTCTATATGGAAATGGGAGCAGATAAATATGGATTTCTTTATAGGAATACCAATAAAGGTTTGAAAGAACAATGCAATATGAGGGATAGCGGATCAACTCACAACTTCATCCCATTTCATCCTTATTCATAAATATAATATGGTGAAAGATCTATCCAAAATGTTTATCTGTGAGGTTGTAAAAAATTATGGTGTTTCGGTTTCAATTATATGAGATTGAAATTTGAGGACCACATCACTTTTCAGAAAATATATTCAACCAGTCCAAAGGAATCAGTTGATTATGAGTACCATGTTTCATCTCCAAATGAATATTAAATCCACAAGGATGATATAAAAGTTGGAAGACATGTTGTGGGATTGTGTGGTGAATATTTCTGGCTCAAGGGAGGATCACATACTCTTAGTGGAGATCTCCTACAATAATATTTATTTGTCCTAGATACAAGAAACTACATTTGAAGCATTGTATGGGTTTCCTTTTCGTTCTCCACTTTGTTGGGTGGAAATATGTGAGATCTTGAAATTTAGGAAGATCCTTGTCTAAGAGAATACATAGGAGAATATGTTGATCACGTAGAGAATGGTGGCGACTCATAGCAGTCTGAAATCATATGTGAGTCTTCATTGATGGCCTTTTCTTTTTGTGGTAGGTAATCATGTGTTCTTGAAAATATATCATAGGCTTGGACATCATCATTTTTAGAAGTATGGAAAGACATCTATGATATATCATCACTTTTGAGATATGTGAATGGGTTGGAGAGGTGGAATATTAGATGGATTTTTCTTCACAGTTTAGTGTGGTAAAAAAATTATTTCATGCATCTCAATTGAAGATTTATCAATTGGATCATGACCATATGATTGAATGGGATAATATTGAGCTAGATCCAGATGGTTTGATGGTTCACATGTTAGTACAGATTGTGGATTAGAAATAGAATTTCATTCATGAAAAATGCATTAGTCAAAGGTGCATTTTTTGGAATCATGGTCAGATTAGGGGGGAGTCTTGGGAACATGAGAATGAAATGGTCTAGAAAAATTATGATCTATTTCGTCAAAAAAAAAATTCTACATTATGATGATGGAAAGGCCAATGGTGAGGATAATTTATCACCCATTGTTTAATTTATGTAACACTTATATATGATTTTTTTTGTTTATAATGATGTTGGGTATGTTTTGGGAGATTTTGGATGATTTTTGGGATGGTTTTGGAGATTTTCTAAGTGTGGACAGTATGAGAATGATTAGTGAAAATCCTGAAGCTTCACTATAAGACCATGAACAAGGAGGTAATGAATGATGGATTGGAATGTAAATAAGGCACATGGATTTACAAACCATGTGGACACCTCAGGTAAATCATGATTCTTGAGAAAATGGGTTTTCTCACAGTGGGTGCATGGTTTATCTAACCATGTGGGATAACCATGAGGGGTACCCTTTGCAGTAGTAGTGGGCACATAGTTTTTTCATGGTTTCCCTAACTGTGGAGATAAACCATGAACGTGTAAAAAATTGGGTCAATTAAAGTTGATCTCACAAGGTTTTTACCCTAATCACCCCATTTGAGCCCCATTTCAACCCTCAATAGGGATTTTCTCATCTCCAATGTATGGTAACCCCTCCCACTATTTTTGGATGCTTTTGGAAGAGTTTTCATTGAGCTTTAAAAAATAATCTCCCCAGGTATGTCTCATTTCATGGTAGTTTATTATTTTTTCATAGATATACTCTCCTCTCACTCTATTTCTTAGATCTATATCTAGTTTGGATAAATATAGTCTTTTCATTTCCAATAACGGTTAGATATTTCCTTGTTGGTGTTAGGGGAAGGTATATTTGTGGTGTTTTTACCTATATTTTGATATAGCTTCTATCATTCTCCATTTTCACCAAAATCCTAATAGTATGTGGGTTTACTCTCAAATATTATTGTTAGAACTAGAAGTATTAATTTCAAACTAATTGTTTGATTGACATTTTTTGTGAAATTGATGTTCAAAGCTTGTGTGAAATCCATTTGGTGTTGATTTTTTGGGTTTGGTGGAATTATGATATTGTTGTAAAATATTCCTTGTCGTTGGATTTTAAGA
Organism: Viscum album; assembly: GCA_963277665.1. Lineage (NCBI taxonomy): Eukaryota > Viridiplantae > Streptophyta > Magnoliopsida > Santalales > Viscaceae > Viscum > Viscum album. The sequence continues at coordinate 1,690,945,864 of OY728135.1, read as the reverse complement.
TGATGATTTTAAAATTGGTATCTTTGTCTAATTTATTGACAGGGTTGTGAAAATGGTTTTCATTATAGACGTAGTTTTATTAAAAAAAAATTGGCATAATATGGTAGAAAGGTGTGTGACGCAATTTTTTGAAATGTTGTATAGATTAAAGAATTGATTTTTTTTCTTAATTTATGGTTGAAATGATTTTGTCATATGTTAATTGGATTGTTTTGTTATTAAATTGTTCATCATGATTTAGAATGGGAATGGTTAGTGGTAATGAATTATCACCATTAAAGAGTTGGAATGTGGTTATGATATACCATAATAAACAGAATGGGTTAGAGATGTGATGTTTCATCCTAAATGGCAACACCAAGCATGGGTTTTTGAGTTGTTATTTTCATTGAGGTGTATGTATTGGGCCATATGAAATGATATCGGTCATGCCCATGGAAAATGGGGAAATGGTTAAGGACATATTTGGTTAATTTCCTAAAAATGTTTTTTTATTGGGTAAACTATTTGGTTGTGATTTTTTTGGCTTGATGGAAATTATTGAACAATATATATTTATTATAAAAATGGTTCACATAAGTTCATAACTTATTCTAACCTAGTTGCGTGAGTAGGGAAGTCATTGGGGAGAGACTAATAAGTTTTGTTACTCCCCCTTTCATTGTAACCTTGATGCTTTTTCATATATTATACTCGGAGATACATGTAATGGTAAAGCATATCATTTCTTTAGTGGTTCATCATAATGCCTTGGTGGTATTCTATTGTTGGACCATGGAACTTGGTGTGAAGCTATGAAGCTAGTTCTTGGAGTCTTTGAGCTTTGTAATTTTAGTCTTCTGCTTGGTAAACTCATTGGTTTTCTTGGTTTGGTTTAGATTGGATGTATTTGTACCATGGAATTATTTGAGATGTAATACATTGTTAAATGGAATCATGTAGTTGTTTTTTGTAATGTAATTTATGGTTGGTTAAGTTAATTCCAAGGTATAATCATCCCTCAATCATTCATTAATACCTTAACATTTATTTCTAGAGTTTGGTTCCTTAGAGATTTCACTTATGTCCAAATAACACTTCCCCCTCGGCTCAAAAAATGAGTAGGGGTGAGATATTACATAACATATCACTTAAAAATTAATACTTGATAAAGTTATTACAATAGGTTCATCCGATGTATAAATATATGACCTAATATAATAATTTTCATTGATTTTTGAGGCACAATAATTTCATTAATTAATCAATTTATTAATTTGAATACTGAGCCCATTAATAGAATTACATATGAAGAACCCATGAATTTCTCCAGGTATAATATGAACGCACCACCCTATAGGAATATCCATTGACATACTCATAGGAACCCTGGTATCTTCCAAGAATGGTATAATGTCAACTACCGCTGATTTTATCCTTGGAGTTCAACATGGTAAACCCAAGTTCAACTCCTGGAGTTATATAAATCACATCCCTTTGATTCCTTCTTTTTAATTCCATGTTAGGATCTAATGTATCAATCATGGAATAATATAATCCAACCATTCATTTTTTATAACTAAATTGTTCATAAAATAAATCGTATATCTCCCTTAGCATCATATAAACCCATTTATAAGTCATATTAAATCAATGATCCTGATGAGTCTATCTGTGGAGTTCCAAGTCATATCCCTTGAATCATCATTTAAATGATGAAAAAATGGAAATGGGACCATATTTTAACCAAAAAATTAAAAATCACATTTAATTATATTTTCACATCCATTTTTAATGAATAATTATAACATAACTTAAAAGTATGTTAAATTTTATATCCTTGTATTATAAGGCATATTTAGGATTAATTTATTCAATTAAATTTAGTAATACACAATATTTAATAAATATAACCTCCCTATTTTAAGGGTTAAATAACACACCTCAGAATGTAGATTAAATTCATAAGAAACTCTTGGTTATTTTTTCTAGTTTATCAACACACCCAAGGGGAGTTATAACATGGTCTCCTCAACCATCAAAATTGTTAACATGTCTCTTAGTTCATAAAATATCGGCATATAAATTTAATTCATTAAAATATTTATTAAGAAACATATAGAATATCTAAATTGTGGAACAATGAAAATATATATATATATATATATATATATCACTATACATAAATATAAAAGGATGATACCACCTATATTTATCTTGTATTGGATTCATAATCAATTACGAGCCTCTAATTCGACCCAAAATGGGAGAAATTGATGAAATGGAAAAAGTCCCTAAAAATAGGGGGAAAGAGGTCAAATGGATTTAACACTACATATGGTAAGATAATAAAAGGAATTAATCATGTGGATTAAGGATATTATTGATACACTACAAATGTGAACAACAACAATATAATCTTAAACCTTAAGAAAAACCAAGATCAAATCCCAGGGGTGGGATATGGGTGGTATCTCAAACATGGGGAGTATATATACAAAAGTGAGGAGAGAGACAAATTTAATTCCTAAGGATGTTAGGGGAAAAATTGAATATTCACACATTTTTAAGAGGTCACATAGTTAGGACAAATATTTTAGAAAACAATGCATAAAAATGTGAACCTATACTAGTTATGTGTCATTAAGTGTACGATCTGGGATCATAGTTTTTCAAATAGTGCACAGGCACCACAGACCCCCAATATAATTTCTCTATAGCTCTCACATGTCTTTGAAACCTACCTAATATAGTTTAAAAAATATTCTTCTCATCTTATAGGGACTCACAATTACTACTAACCATGCACCAACCATGAAACATTGCACGTTCGTCCAAATCATAGAGATCTAAGCATTGAGAAGGCCCTATATTCTCTTGAGCCATTATGCTAACTGTTATTAACATCCATTATAAAAAAAATTATGTTAAATTTAATTTTTTCAAACACATACAAAAATCCATAAACATAAAATATATGGTGTCAATATAAAAATTTTTATTATCTTGATTTAAGGTATTTACATAGAGATATTTCTTACTTTAATTGGATAAAAATTTAGTTTACATGGGACCATGATATGATTGTTAATTTATTTATATATTTTTTCCATATTTGCTACACATTTATTAATTAATATGAATTGTGCACACAAAATTAAATCCAATGAATTTAGTAAACAATTAAACACTAGAGATGTTATGTTCATGATACATTGGAAGAATTTTTGTTAATGTTTTTTTATTTCTTAGTAAAAAGGATTTGTAATATATTTTATGAAACCTTTTTGGATGGGTTATATTTATATGTTTATAAATCTATAATTTTTATTGTTAAGTCACATTTACATATTATTACTATTGTCCTTATGATCATGTTATTCATTATGTACTTCTGATCATGTTATGCCTCTAGTTCTTATGATCATGTTGTGCCCTTTTTACACATTTTAATCATATAGTATCATACCTCATGTATGACCAATGATGTCAATTTATTCTCTTTTTTCCATTTTTTAACCCTAATTGGGATTAATATATTACCTTATTTTATGTTTCCCCATTTCCCCAAGAATTTCTATAAATGGGATATATATAGTGTATGTACATGTATGTAAAATATTTTTGGAATAAATTTGTGTTGTACCATGTGTTTATTTTTAAATGTAACGAATTCTTAATGAAACTACAATTTTGGTCTTGGGTTTTTTTAATTCATGTGATGTATTAAAATTTTAGTTTGTTGAAAATAAGATTTATATATATGTGTCCTGGTAATTTCATTTGGAATCCAAGGGAAGTTTGGATATTTTTTTGAACTAGGATTTGGAGTATATGGTATAGATCATTATATAGATAACATTATTCTCTACAAGTCCTAGTTGTGTATAACCAATATCACCTTGTATGAAAAACATCACCTATATTTTCATAAGGAATCATTTTTACAGATAACATTTAATTGAACATTTGGGTTTAGTAATAGTTATTCAATAAGTTAAATTATGGGGATGTAATTTATCTAATAAGAACATTATTTTGTTATATTATGATTTTTATTAATCAATATTAAAGGATGTATTGAATGTGTAATATTTTCTCTTAATAGAGTATAGTGGTTGCGTTAAATGATACTTAAATCTATATATAAATAAATTTTTTTATAAACTCTCCTTTAGAATTTATTATATCGATTTTAAAAATTATCATTATTCATATATATGTTTTTATATTTAGTCAATTGATGGAAATATGGGGTAATCAAACACTTTATAATTTAGTTACAGATATTAATTTCATGTTTTATCTTTTTCAATTGAACATATCATATTTAAATTAGTAGATCGAAGTAAGGAAATCCCATACAACATTATTATATCTTCTAAATTATTTAAAAATAAACATAATTGTAAAATATTGTTTGAATGATTTCAAAAGTGTTTCAAATATTATACTCATATATATAAAATTATTTGATATATTCACCACCATTTCATTTCTCTAAAATTTTTATATATCATGGTGTATTTGTGATATGATTTTAAATGGTCAATTATATCATCTCTTTATAAAAGGTAAACACATCTATGGACTCAACCATTTCTATATTGGAGTTGCGTACATCATTCTGAAGGATGAAGGAAATATCTACAACATTAAGGAATACAACAATTATTTGAATTTAAGATTTGAATTATAATTATTTATCAATAAGATAAAATTTTGATGCTGAAATTTATATAAGGGTAGAAGAATGAAATGACCCAAAAAATATTCATCAATTAATAAAGTAAAAAATTTCAACCAATAAATTTTCATGTTATAATATAGAATCATATAAAAAGACTTCTATATTTCATAAGTACATTATTCATCAATCTTAAATTTGGTCTTGTATAATTTGATATTTTAAAGTTATATACACATTAAATAATACTACATTCACTAAAACAAAATTCATAATCAAGAATTCCACAAAAAATATTCCTATTTACATAATTATTTTGAATATAAAGAGAAGTGTTTGGAAAATAACTGACATTTTAAAAGGATGTCCAATAAAATTTATATGTGATATAATGGATGATGAAGACCAAAATAAATATGCATTTATAGGAAAATATGTTAATTTTTAATTATAATTATCAACATGTATTTTTTATAGTAATTATGACTGTTAGTCTGTAAAATAGTTTGTAATTATTATTATTACTTATGTAGATGCAATTAATTGATAGTAGGGATTATTTTAGAATTGTATATTTGAAAACTATATTAATATTTAATTTTAGTTCATATATTATTCCATGATATGTTTTATGTTGTAAATAAATTTACTTTTAATTTAAAATTTTCATAAAACAATTATATGATAACATAAATTAGAAAAGTCCAATGTAATTTTTATAATGGTCAAAAAGATCATTTTATCTTAAAAATGATTAATTTTAAATAAATATGGATTTTTAATTGGAATATATAATAATAATATTTATTATATTTATTTGATAAAATAAATATACTTTTGTTCACATCACATCAAAATTTTCTTAACTTCAAATTTTCAAAATTATCTAAAAAAAATTATTTTTATGGTAAAAATTGAAATTACGATTTTATTATGTAATTCCATCTAGTATAATCAAAATATAATCATTTTATAGAATTCATAAATCTGTTTTTTGAAAAAAAAATATTTCCACAATAAAATAATAGTTTTTTTATATGAAGAAACACATTCGTAACATTTTTTAAAAACATGATTTTATCTTTTCTAAAGAAAACTGTCTTTATGAGTTATACAAATATCATATATGAATTCATTTCTTTCAAATTTTTAATTTTAACCAATTAAAATTTATTTTCATAATTTAAATTTAAATTTAAATTTTTTTCTAATATGTTAAAATTATCTTTTATGAAATAAATGATACTATGATAAGAACATAGTTACCACACTATATGTTAAATAATATAAAAGGTTAATATTGAAAGGAAAAGACATATTAGAAATAAAATTTAAATTATTGAATCGGTGGTTGAGTTTTCTAAAGACCTTAACCAATTATTAAAAAATTAGTTATCAATATAATTTAATGAAATCAACTCCATCAAAATAGGTTATCCTTAAATAAATAATTATTATTATTTAATCATTTAAAACACCCCCTTTTCGTATAAAAATACCTTCATTCCCTCCATGAATTACATACTATGGACTTTGGGAATTAATTATCTCGAAATAACCATTTATATATTATCTTTATATTGGCTCATCATTTTTATATATTTTCACTCTATCTTTATGAAATGTCCTCCCAAGGTAAGGGTTTCCTCAATCGTTCTTTTTTCCATTTTTATGGAACATTAACTTTTTTATTTTCTTCCTAAATTAATTTTTCATAAACCACCATTATTATTATTAAAAAAAATTATATTCAATTTGAAATTTTATAAATCATTTTTTATTTATTCCTTTCATAATATTCTATTTCAAAGATGGGATATTCTTGTATCCATAAAACCATTCTAACTTTTGGATTGAAATGTGTGTTTTTTTTTTCTATTAATGATATCCATACCTGGATAATATAAGTGGATGTGTATATAGAAATGTTTTACCTAGTGATAATAACCCAAAATTGTGTACTAGGAACTAAATCAATCATCACCTAGTGCCTGGAAACGAGACTTACTGTAAACATGCTTCGATAGCCCTGAGGAATTTTTTCCAGATAACTCACATTCACTCTATTATCCATAAAAATGGATCTGAATATACTGACTAATAAATATATATAATTGATAAATTTTTTACAAGAACATACAATCCATACATTATTATTTTGATTCATTCGATTTGTTCATTATACTATAGATTTTTTAACATACTATAGTTCCCAATGTTAATTGATTGGTACTCACCATGATAACCGTATTAACCATTTAAATGGGATTCATTCCCACCTAATTCTAACCAATTATCATGTTCTATATTAGTATTTATATTTTTCATTTACTTTACCATTATCCAATATATTAGTGTCATTATGAACACATTTTGTGGAACAAATGAGTTTTCTATTGAGAATGACCCATCACTGTCTCTATATCGACTTATCATAATACATGCATATCTTTTCATCCAATAAAAATCAATCATGGATACCCTTTAATACTTGATATGATTTATTAGTGTGAATTACAATTAATATCAACATATAAATTCAATTAGTGGGGGAGGGGTGAATCAAAGATCACATTTTATTTTATAAAAATGTTTCTTATCTAAATAAGGATACATTTTTACCTCTAAAAACCAGTTAGAGTTTCTATCTAGTAAAATATTTGTCTCAACCCCCATTATGTTTAAAAATAAATTAAATAGATAGAAACACATGAAATTTTAATATTTTTTTAAAAAAAATACTCATTTCCTTGTTTCATATACCCACCAACATGATTTCTTTGACTATCTTTTTTCTTGAATATAGTGGAATAAGCATCAAACTGTTCTACACCATAATAGTCATCTTTCATGTTATAGTTGGTTAAAACCCCATTAAAAATTCAATTTTATATCATCTTCCTTCACATTAGATTATAAAACATAGAAAATAATATTTTTCAGTAATTATTTATCCCATATCATATAGATCATTCATTCATCATCATTTATGATCCACATCAATAAGTTATTCATTTATTCTATAATGGAGAGAGATAAAATTAACCTCTATACAAACATCATGATAATCAATAACCTGATTATGAGTCTATTGGTCTGGAAACGTCCTATTGATCTCTGGAAGATCTAGATATGATCATTATGAGTTTTTATGAACTTCACTAAAATACTCCCTCAGAAATTTTACATGAAATGGATTTGTATGATTTATATCATTTTGATCATCTATCCAGTTTTCCTCTATCCGGTCATATTTTCTATTTACCTCCATCAAATAAAATGTATAGAATTCCTCCATAATAACCTTAGGGAAATGTATCTCCATCTTTAAGATTTACTTTAAGATAAAAAAATTGTTTGGAAACTCATCATGTAACAAAAACATTATTGTTCCATATTTTTGAACATTTTAATAGTGTTGAGTACAGGTGTACATTCACCACTTTATATGGGTGTGTCAATCAAGCGATTCTATGGGAAGTATAATGAATTTTACAATTATCCAAATTACAAATAATAATTTATTGATCATTTTTATTTCATCTATATTCCTATATAATCTTATTAAATGTTATTGAATCTTTTCTGAAACTCAAGAATCTACCATCATCATTGAATTTTCTTATACATGAAGTCATGTAAATTTGGAAAATATCCATAACTTCAACAAGATAGTGAACATTGAAAGATCACCTCCAAAAAATCACATTTAAAGTAATTATATAGTGTTTGTAATGTTCAATAAAATTTAACTATCTGGTCTGTGTCAACCCAAGTATCTTAATATAGTAGTACATTCTAAACATATTTCATCTGATAAAACCACAAGTATTCACCATATAATACAAATTCATTTGGTTTCCATTTTAATAGAAACCTTCAACTATTAAACTTTACATAACACTATTTGGTGAATCTTAAACTACATAATCAGTGTGAAGTTGTTTTTTCAAATCTCACCAAACACTATAAGAAAATTAATTTTCAGTTTTCTAGTTCAAGAATCATTAAAAATATAAATTAATTGTCTATAGAAAATATTCATCCATTTTAATTACATATGTTAATTTTTTGTGATCACCAATATTAACTTCAGTAGTTTTCCTCAGATTAATATTTATTCACTTCATTTATTATTCATCTGATAATATTAATCCAAATATTTCATGAATGTTTGTCCAATGTATTTCCTTCTGGTTAATCTTGGATCGATGGACTTAATCCATTGACTTTCCTTCATCATTCCTTTTTCTATCTTCTCAACATCATGAATCCATCATGAACAACATATCTTCTTTCCATCCAATTATGTCTATCAAAATTTCTCTATCTAATATTTCATTAGGTATTTAGTTAAAAAATTATGTCCACACTCAAATTACAACTTCATTACCTTGGTAAATTTCTCAGATACTTATCACCATTTGTTATTCATCTGTCACTTTCTATTTATTTCTCATTTCTCATAAATTTGGAAGGTTAAAATAAAAAATAATTGACTAATTATTTTGTTCTGATGATCAATGAATAAACTTAATCAATTAATGATTATCTGATTTCATCTCTCTAATCATCATCATTTTATATTTCTCCCACCACAATTTTTTGTATAGAAATTTATAACTTCTCCATATTCTAATTTTCTTATGAATTCTATATCCATTTAGTTATAGCTTTGTACATCTGGTAAAATTCAATCTGGAAATGTGTTTCCAGAATTTATTAACTATTACATTATACAAAATACACTTATCCAAAAATCTGAATTTATTAAATACAATTTTTCATTTTAGTTCTTTCTGAAACAAAACTCTTCTGAAAAAATCATTTTTGAGAAAACCAGACATTGTATGAATAGAAATCCGAACATATCATTCATACTAAAAAACTGTATTATATCTTGAATTCCTTCATGATGTTTATATCCTTTATTGAATTGTAAAGAATAATATAATATTCTAAGAAACACTAAGAAATTCCTATATAAACAATGTTTCTAAAACTTCTCTATTATTTATGTGGGTAGAAAACATTCATTCATATGAATCAGTCTTATTCCTTTTTCATAAGTAAATTTCCATTCTCAAAATGGTTACTTAATTTTTATATAAACTTTTAAAACCAAAAAATACTAATATATAATGCCACAAAAACACACATTGGGCATAAAATAACCCCCTTTTTGTTTTTGTAATAACATATAAAAAAAATAAGAAACACCATCAACCATACATGTGTGTAACTATTAATATCCATAAGATGTTTTCATTTTAATTATCCACATACTTTTCTTCTCTTACCCTTATTGAAAATAAAATTCAAATGGGAAATTTTACTCATATTTATTTATCTCAGAATCATGCAAGCATTATTTAAGTGAAAAATAGTATCAAATACGTTTCATAAAAAAAAGAGTCTTTATTTAAAAAACTATATTTATACATGGGTAAACTTTTTTTGAAAAAAAGTGTGAATAATACATTTATTCACTTTTTCCATAACATAACATTCATGTAATACATTCCACATGATTATTCTAACTTCTTTGAATTAGGGTTAATCAAAAAGGAAAATTCACACAAAATCTTACACTCATCTTAACAAACATATCAAAATACTTTCCTAATGATTCTATATATCATTATTGAATTTGGGTTAATCTAAAATAAAACATTATAAAAAAAATTCACCCATTCTAACAAATATATCGACATATTTCAAGTGTAAAATCACAATTTACACAAAATCATATTTTTCATTAAAATATTGCTTTCTTATTTGAATTAATAGTGATACTCATTTTCCATCATCTGTTTGGATTACCGTTAAGGGTAGCACTCTAATTTTAATCATTTTAGAAGATAAATCCATGTTATATATTGTTATGGTTGAAAAAAATAATTAAATACTCTCCCATATTATATTATTTTTCTTTTTTAATTCCTCTATGATATCAAAATGATTATATTATATTTGGGACTAGGATGAACCTCAAAAATTCATTTGAAGAAATATTCAAACATAGAGTATTTTATTATTCTTTAATTTATCTCATTCTTATTGGATTATTCCATTGGATGTTATTTCCATTATTTTCTTCCTTCATATATTTTTAACATATTTCTTCTCATATGTAGAATCATTAGATGAAGGTGTAATCATTTATTTATATTTAGTAACATTTTTTATAACATTATTATGTAACATTCACATCAAGAATTCTTTTTTGGGTTGGTAGGATAGTCATAAAACATATTGTAGCATGCCTATATTTCTTACATCTCATTAATTTTTTATGAATTTTCATATCATCATCTATTTTTAGTTTATTATCAACATTTTCCACATCATCAAAAAGATGTTTCTTTCATTTTTCTTTAGTATAATTTTTTGATTACTCTATCTATATATATATATGTTAAATTATTCTTGATAAATTATCCATAATTATTTATTTCCATTCTAAACATTCATAAAATTATTTTCCAGTTCAGCTTTTTCAAATGGAATAACATTATTAATCTTTTAATTTTTCACTATTATGAAATTATAATATTCATTAATTTTTTTAATGTTTGTTCTTATATTATCAATATAGATCACCCATGATTCATAAAAATTTTCATATAGAGACACTTATTACTAATATGAATAAGATATGTCCCTGAAAACAAAAAAAAACATCAGCAGTGATTTCTAAATAATGATCTTTCATATGAATTGTAAAATTTGAATACACTTTGTTGCCATTTAGTATTTAAAAACATTTTGAAACTACGTTAATGGAGAAACATTCAGGATGAATTCCACTATTTATTTCCGAATGATGGGTTTTCACAGAACATTGATTTTATAACGTTTGAGTAAGTAGGAAAAAATTTATATTATGACTGGGTATGATTTTCAAAAACCTGTTTTTATAAACCATACCATTCACCATATTCAGAAGATTCACATTTAACCACTATTGATTTGAAAAATATTTAAATCATCTCTCTTAAATAACTCATTATTGTATAAATAATTAATTTTAATTTTAACAAATCTTATTCCTTTTCATGTATAATTTCATGGGGAAAATTCACATTCCTCTTCATTTCATATATTTACAAATTTATCAATTAACTTTCATCCATTATAGGGGTTACAAGAATTTTGATATGCCCATAACAAGAAAATGTTCCCTTAAAAACACTTATATTTCTTGTCAGATCACCAATAATCATTTTCTATGATCTAATTACATTGATTTTTATCTCATTATTTTTTTATCACCCTTCTAAAAAGTAATTTATTTGACACCATTCATTATATTTTTCTAAAAAAATTTGAATTTAGTATTTCTTCAATTACATTTTCAAGATTTTATTTTATAATGAAATTATTTTTTTAATTTATTCTCTATCATCATAACTATTTGCTGAAGTAATATCTTTTATAAATAGATAAAGTTAATTTACATAATGATTAAATTGATTAATATATAAAGAATTATACATTGTTTCTCTAACTAAAAAATAGTTCTTTTTGTTATAAGGAAATTTTGACATGTTTTATTCCTCTTATATTTCTATTATTTGGATATCATTTTATTCTGACTTGGAATCATTATCCTTTTTTTAAGTATTTTTTTGTGAAAAATATCCCTTATTTTTTAATTTCCATAATTTATCTGATTTATCTTACAACATCCCTTTATTATATTTCTATTATGACGGTAAATAATTTTTTTAAAATATTATTTTATTTCCTCAACATCTAAATAATTAATCATTATCTTCCTTATCTATGTTTTCCCTTTTAAAAAATCATTAAAGGATATATCATTCTCAATATTTTTTCATGAGAGTTTTAGTTTTACTCATCTCATATTCCAAAACAATATTATAATATTTATGTAGAGGTAATTCATCAGAATACTCTATAAATGATAACTTGGCATCAAATTTATCTATAACGGTTTTGATTAGTCTTTTAACAATAGTTTAATATCCCATCTAATGATGGAATAACTTTTCATTTTCTTAATATTTATGATGTTAAATAATGTTAAATTAATATAAATGATATATAGATTAGTTACATTCAAATATTAACATTTTAATATAAGAGTTTTTTTAGAAATCATCATGGATATCTATACCACTGACTAAATTAACATGAAAATGTGTTAAATTAATATATATAGAAGATTTTGAGGATGTTTTATTTGAAATAAAAAGAATATTTATTAATTATCATGTTCATGATCATACATATAGATATAATTATTTTTTCATTAACAGTGATTCTTAATTAAAGAAACATGGTTTTTTCTGATGTTGAATGATCTGGTAACTACTTATGATTTATTTAATCTGAAAACATATGAGTTAAATTATAAAACACCTAAAGTGAAATTAATTACAATGTTATTTCTTTAAATATTTAGTGTAATAATTTCTATGTAGCACAGTGTGAAATATATATTAATCTGAATATTGTGATTTATAATTTCACATAGAAAGACTTGATCATAAGGCCAAGATTTTTGTTGGAACTAATTATTAATTTTGAATGAAATACTCATGATTGTCATAAAAAAGAAAATAATGTAGCTAATTATTTGTATTGGAAAAATATTTTAACATTGACCCTGTTATGATTGTAACATGACCCTTTTTTTAATTATTTGAAAAAAAAATCCTTAGAAATCATGAATGAAGGACCTTACTCTATTATTTTTAATGTATATATACAATCATCTCAATCATAAAGAATTAAGAATGAGAAAAAACTAGATAAAGTTTTATCAGAAATGGTAGAATCAATAAATATATTAATGTTTCAAGAATTGAATATTAATGAAGAATTTATTACCAGGATTGGAAAATGAATGTGTGAGTCTTGTACTTCCTAGAAGAAGAATGAATTATTGATTCAATATCATAGTTTCCCATTTTTTCACCTAGAAATTATAACATCTGTAGAGAACATTGGGAGTATTATTGGTGGGTTGGAAGGAAAATAGATACCCTGAAATTTTTGAATTTTCAAGAGGTTATAGAAGAATTAAATTTACCTAAGGGAATTACATAATTTTTTCATTTTCATGAGTAAAAGAAGGGAAATATATCCATGATTTTCATAGTGGGATTTATAAGGACATCACAAGCTAAATATATGACTTGCTTTATTTTTGATTGGCTAACTACGTCTTTACATTTCCATTCCATTATAAATAAAATGATTATTGATGAAAAATTATAACTATAACCCAAAGAGATAATAATATTTTATGAAGTTCCTCTCTCTATTTTATTTGAATATGATCCTAGGTTCCCTTCTATTTTTTGTAATGGAAATTAGATATTATTGGATGATGTATTAAATTTTAGTACAACTTTTTATCTTCAATCTAATAGAAATTCCATAAGAATAATTCATACATTGGATGATAGGATTTGATCTTGTTTGATGGATTAGTAGGTAATTTATGATCAAAATATTTTATTCATTGATTATTCTTATAAGAATAGTTTCAATTATAGAAATAGTTGGAACATTTTGATGTATTATATAGAAATATGTTCTAAAATCCATCCTTTATCCATCCGTTTAGGATAATCTAGGATAAAAGAAGTTGATGGGACCTATGACAGAATATGATTTTTTTTTAAAGTGAATATGGTTCAAGAAAATTTGGGTATGGCTCAGAGATGGAAGAAAAGTGATGTGGATAATGAGATGAATGAAAATTTATTTCATTCTATGTCATATATTTTTTTATAATGTATTTCTTTGGGAATGTGTTTTTCATTTTGATAAAAATATGAATATAATTCCAATGATTATTAGACTATATGATATATTAAAAAAAGTTAGATCTATTTCCTACTGAGTGGACTTACCTCTGATTTTATCCAAACTACACAATGTAACTCCTGTTTCAATGGTTGGAATCAATATACTAGATTTATACCATGTTTCAATCCCTAAATTATTTCAGTTGGATTAGAATTTTTAAATTGAATATCCTACTGATATTATTTATGGTAGAGATATTTTTTTTAATATGGTGATTCATGAGGTAATGTTTTTGTGGAAAACCAAATGTCTAAATTAGGAAAATGGGAATACTAAAATGTAATGATGGAAAGAAATTTTTACCTATTTAACAACTGAATAAAATTTTGAGGTTTCTATTTCCAAAAATGTGGAAATACTGTAACAACCCAGGTATTGATATAATATTTAATTTCCATGTTTATTAGTATTCATAAATAATATAGTTATATTCGTTATAATATTATTAAGTAATTTTCAATCTAAAAAAAAATTGTCTTTTTAAACTACTTTCATATAAAATTTCATTTAAATTTATAAATTTAATATAATATAATTTCTATTTATTAAAAAAATCTGAATTAGTCTTGTTAAAATTATCTGAAGATGAAATTTTGATAATTTTTTAGAAGATTTTTTTTCAATAAATAGTGAGAAGTTATTTATTTTAAAGGAATGTTTTATTTTATCATCAGGTATTCATAAAGATAAAATATATCTTTGAATAGTTTAAAATTTTAATTAGAGTAATTTTATTAATAAAAATATAATTTTGGTATTTGGAATGAATTATATACTTTTATTTTGTATAAAATATTTTTTATTCTTAATTGGAAATTGTTCGAAACCCATTTTTGTTGTTATTTTATTATTAATTTTTAAATTATAATTTTCCACCAATGTGTGTTTAATATTGGAAAATTAGTTAATTTTTTAATTTAAGGGCTAAAATTTAGTAATTAGGCCCCTTTTAATTTTTTACTATAAAATGGGACTATTGTAAATATTTATTACCATGATAAAAGTGAAATGAGTTTATTAAGGGTAAAAAGAATTTCATATGCCTATGAAATTATGCTAAAAAATTATTTAAAGTTATTTTATGAGTAAATTTAGTCCAACAGCTTCCAAAATTTTAAGATATTACATTTTTTCACAATTTCATTATTCTTACCATTATAATACATTCTGTAAAGAAAAACATACAATGCCCTTTTCATTATTTTATTATCATTATTTTTTTATAGATGGAAAGAAAGATGTCATATTTGGTTTTAAATTTTATTATGAAATAAAATAAATTTTTTAAAAGGTAATTAATTTAAATTTAATTTGATTAGATAATTATATTTAATTCATACACAACACTAATACCATATTTTTCAAATTTATAGAAAAATAAAATAGATGATTTTAAAATTTTAAAAGTAGTAAAATTTTAGTAACATATAGTGTCACTTGATTTTTTAGATAGTTATAACAAATATTTGGTATATATAATGTTTATATTATAATTTTATCCATATATTTTTTTTCAAAATAAATTAATACTGTCAAAATTGACATTAATAATATTTTATAATAAATAAGGTTTTACTAATTGATTTAAAACTCATATAAATATTAAAATGATCCATGTAAATGGTTTATTGTTGAATAAAACAACAATGGTAATTATGTGTCATTTTTCATTTTATTGTAACATTATTGTCTCACAAATTGTAAATACTTTAATATTGTGGCAATTTTCAAAAATGTGATAGCATGGGCTAAAAATATAAGGGTAAAAAACACCCAAAAATATTAATTTTAAATTATAAAATATTATTTTGATTCATAATTATATGATTATTAAATAATTTCAATTTTATTTATTTCTATTATAAAATTTATTTATATTAATTTAATACCTTATTAAATTACAAGAGTTCCCTTCCCATATCTTATAAATGGAACCTACTATCCACTTTTAATCACCCAAAAAACATTGTGGTTAGGTGAATCCAAGAACAAATCAATTTCTTAAATACCTAACAACCTCCTAAAGTCTTTGGATTGTTCATAAAAGCACACAAATAATGTTTTTGGTGTAAATCTGAAGAGGTTTCCATAAAAAGATGAATATTTCAGAATAAAGAGTCTTTATTATTTATCTTTGGTATCATCATAAATACATATTCAACCACGATAAAATTATTTAATACATATATTATTTATGCTGATATGTTATTATATTGATTTAATTACCTATATTTAGTGTCTCTTCCATCAAGTAGGAAATAAAGCCATTGTTTTTGTTTGTGGAAGACTACAGACACTCAAATTAATGGAATTCGTTTTACATCACCGCCTCTCACTGCTGGTAATAATTATTTATTTAATTTTTATATATGATATTCTTGTCATATTTATAATTTTGGGGTTTTATGTTATCATCTATTTTCTTAAAATATTATTCACATAAAAATGACAATGTTGTTCATGCGTACGTGTGGAGTATCACATCCACGAGGCGATGCAATTTAGTTTTTATCAAAACATAACATGAATGATTTAAGTAAGTGTATTTGATAAAATTAAATTTTATTTATGATATTCTTATTATTTTTTTATGTCATAATAGTATTTACCTTTATTCATAATTATCATTGTAAAATGGAAATGTTACTCCTTCTTTTGTATGATGTAAAATCTTCAAGGTTGTATCCTAGTTCATTTTTTATAATGATATATAATAGATTTTTTTGAAAAAATATTTAATGTATAAAATATATTATTATTTCATGAATATGATTCAATATATTACAGAATAATTAAATCTTCTGATATTTTTAACCCACTGAAGTCATTTTGGATGTATGAACCGAATATCATTGAAATATCTAATATAAACTCAATTGATTAAGTAATTAATTTGAACATGGTAAAAGGAAAAAAATGAATATGTAACTTGATAAAGTAAATAAATAACATTATTTTATTGATTAGTAATATAAATAATGTTCTTGATGATTCAGACTCAAGGTAAGGGATACTTTAGTTTAAAAAATCATATTTTATATCTATTGAAAGTTTATTTTATAAATCATTGTCTTCATTATCTATTTTCATAAAATAAAATATTTTATTTTTTTATAATATATATAAATATATAAAAAAAGAAATTTTATATATCTTTTCGATTTCATTCAATGGTTTTCAAAAGTAATCCTTTCACTTATTATATACAGAATTATTTGGTTTTTTTACAAAATACTAACGGAATGTTTTGGATGAGCATATATGGAGGAAATTAAATTTAATTCCACCATAAGAATTATATTATGTTTGGATTTATATATAGTATTACATAATTTATTCAATGAAATATTTTTTTCTTATGTTCTGGTGATTTTATTTTTGAAAATGGTCTTTTATTAAAAAGAAATGTTATTATGATATTGGAAAGTGTTCTATTTGTGGGAATAAACAATTTTTTTAGGGGATTCGTAGTGAAAATGTTCTATATTAAAATATATTATTCAAAATAAACTCCTTGAAAATTATTTATGTTGATATGTGGTCTCGATATAGATCACGATGATGGATGAGGCCAATACATTTTACACAAAGGTGGAGCCCAAATATCACTTCAATGAATTGGGTAATGATTTTATTCATCGGATAATTTTGTAAAAATTCTATTGTATTGTTATACCAATTAAAAGGTTTCTTGAATGGGTTCTAGGGAGATGTTTTCCAAATAAATCCACCTGGAATTTATATAATTGCTAACTAATATTTTTTGAAAAAAATTGATTTTATATATTAAGTTGATGAACATTCTATAAACAACGATTACACTATTTTAGGGTAAATATTATTTTCAAAAAAAAAATTCTTAAGTGTGTTATTGTGTTTTCTAAGAAACCCCTATGATTATTATTTTTCTATTATGTTTTCCTATAATATGTTTTATGAAAAAATTGGAAGTAGAACTGAACTCATTTGTCTCAATGTTTGAATGAAAACTCTTTTTATGATCACATGCTTTTAAATTTGACAAAATATAAATTTTTTATTACATGGAACTTACTTATCTTAGATCTCATAAATTATTTTTTTAGAAAATTCCAATACTTTAAGTAAGAGTAGTAAAATATTATATGTTTATTTGAAAATTGTAAATATTTTCCATGAAAAATTTATATATTTTTTGTTATTTATTATTATTAGAAAATAGATAATAATATAAAAATTAAAACATGTATTGTATGGGTTTTTATTTAATTGTTATGGACTAATTATTTACAACTCTACATTGTAAAGATCTTTATTAATGCGAAAAATAAAATTCTAGTCTAATAAGACTATGATATGTAATATTTAAGACTGAACAATATACATAAATATAAAAATATAGGCCAAAACCTATTCTCAACATCCTTTTACATGCTATATAGGTTTTGGTTTCTTTAAAATTACATTCATATAGTCCTTGATGAGATATCAGAGTGATTTATTCAAAGAAGATGAAATAATATTAACCATTAATCATCATTTTACTTCTATAACTTCCTCATTCAATTCTATCCTTACTGTTAATATATAGAATCATCAATATTTTTAATATACAATTATGTTATTATGTTAATGTAATGACATTATTCATACCCATTTCCATCATATGGGAAATAAAAACATCATTCGTGCATACATGTGGACTTACACTTCCATGAAGTGACGTGTTTGGTTTTCCACACCCACATATAAAATATTTTTAATGATGTATTTAATATATATATACTATTATTATTCATGAACAAATTATGAATCTATAAATATAATTTATTATATATATACTTACCCATCCAACTTTTAAGAAATAGTTGCATCTATCATGCGGGAAATAATAAAATAACCTCTACGAAGCTATGTTATTTATTTTTTATGTGAAATTTTAATTAAATATTATAAAATTTATTTTAGATTATTAAAATTATAATTATTTCATTTTTATTATCCTATAAAATTATTTATGTATTTAATAACCAAACATCTTCAAATCACATGTTGTTTCCTTGAACTATTAAGTAATTTATTATGTAATTATAATAACTGAAATAAATTGCCTTATGGAAAAATATTAATAAAAAAATATTTCTTAGGAAAATATATATTTTAAATAACATTATTATATAGGAATTTAATATATTTATATTTAGATTTTAGAGTAAAGGTAAGAAGTTTTAAAATCATTTTACATTCATTGGGTTATACTTGTATAACATTAAATTTATTATGAAATTATTATGTGTTAAATGATCTTTTATTGTATTATTTTATAGATTTTACTTTTATTATGTGGAGATAAAATTGTTACACATAAAATCCTAAATGATTAATATTCACATCAACAATATGATCTTTTTATGGATTATATGTATGAATATTGTTTATTTTAGACATGTTTCTTATTATGAACCTTGTTCATTTTATGTGGTGAAGAAACAAAATATAGAGATATTATATAATAAATGTTCTCTGATTATGATATTGAAGTTTTGTTTAATTTTATACCATAAATTATATATTGATAAAATTATAAATAAAAATTACTATAGTTTTTCATGGTCTTAATTTCATTTATTTGACACGTGATTCATGATTTTCACCATGTTTAATTTTATATGGCATAATTGTTACCCCATTATTATTATTTTATAAAATTCACTCAAAAAAATATTTATTTTATATAGTCATAAATTGTTTCTTCATTCAATATATTTTTGGGTCATGAATTACCAATGTTTCTAAGGCTACTCATCTAAAACTTATTTCAATTAAATATGTTTAATTGAAGTACATTTATTCATTTTAAATAGTGTATGTAATAAATTTTGATATATAAAATCATGAACCATTTTATCATCATGGTATTCTATGCTCCCACAAGTTTTCTTCCTTTCAAAGGGTCTTTAATTTTCTATTACCGTAAATTGTTTTAATTATCAATCATTGATTTAATGTTATTATAAACATTTACTAAAACCCATATACCATGTTCATTATCTTATTTCTATAATTTCATTTTACAAAAATTAATATTTCATAAAGATATTCTCCATTATATTTGAATTTTTTGGAAACTGACATAAATTTGAATATCTTAATGTTTTCAACAGGAGACACTTTTTTCTGTATTTTGAAATGTTTAAAAATAATGTTTTTTAAAATATAAGATAAGAGTATAATATTATGCTATCATGAAAATTTTATTTTTTTAATTATACATTAAAATGTTTAAATATTTTTTAGAGAACAATATTTTCTCATTATTCTATTAATTATTTGTAATAATTTTTATAAAAAAATTATATTTTCAACTATTTTCAAAGAAATATTTGTATGATACATTAAATGTATTTTAAATCTATGTAAAAATAAAAAAATGATTCGTATGATTTACTAGGGATATTATTTTTTATTCCATTCACTTACTTTCTTTAATTTATTATGATGATATTTTAATGATAATTTTATGAAACCCTTTTCTTATTCATATGTAAATAATGCTATGATAATTCTGATGAAATTATGGAATCCATGTGTTTTGCCTCATGATATTATACATATAAATTATTGATGATAAAGGGATTGTGGAGTGAAAATAAATACTTCTAGGATTTTTTTGATATTTGATGGGTGGTAACTTTATATACCTCCATTTTATTTGTTGATGACATATAATTAATTGGATTTAAGTTAATCCTAAGAGATGATAGAGTTATGTTACTCATAGGGATGATGAAGTTAATATATTGCAAGTTACATATAAGAGATAAAAAGATTAATATTTTTTGGTTAATCCTAATGTATGATGTGAATTGTGTTGTTATATGATTCAATGATAAATCTTTGATGTTTTGAGATACATACATAATTTTTTAATTCTTACAATGATTTCTAATAAAACCTTTTCTAAAAGATTTTTTTCACATGGCCCATGATTGTTGACTTATAAGACTCTTATATTATTTTAAATCTCTATTAAATCTATCATAATTAATTATCCACCTTTTATGGGTATTAATTATATTATTTTATGCTCAAGTTATTTTATTAATTCATCATACCCTTATGCTTATCTAATCCTAATTAAGGACATTCAGTTTTAAATGTTAATATTTCAACTTACTTAATGTTTTTTTCTCACCCATATTATTTCATTAATTTACCAATCCAATAGAAAATAAATTTAATCAAATTATGTTTATAATTGTTTTATGTGTTAAAAAATTTATGGGAGGTTTTTCATACTTATTTTGAAATAATAAAATCATGGTATAATATAAAAAAGTTCACTTAATGACAAGGGTATTGTTTTATAATATCTTTTTATAATTATATAAAACTATAAACCGACAAGGAATGTAGGTATATAAGTCATAAATTTTGTTGTGAGATATAGTTTTCTTGTTATTGATAAAAAGGGTCACGTTTATCTATTTTCAAAACAGAAACAAAAATATTACATTTCAGCACCATTTCTGGGAGTGCATGATTAAGGTTATTATAACTAGAATCAAAGCATGGTTTAGATAAACATGGAGATTACTATATATATTTTTTAGGAAAACATTATAGGTATGGATATCAGCAAGAGTTTATAAGTTTAATATTGAACATACATTCTAAGAAATAGACACCTCTATTGATTTCATTAACAAAAGGGATTTTCAAAATATTAATGATATTTTGGGATATATTTCATTATGTTTAAGTACATGTATCCCTTAAGTGTATCATGTGACATAAAAAGAAATATTACTTGGGAATAATGAAATTAATTTTTTTGTCTATAAAACTAATTTTATAAGATAGTATTTTATTCTAATATTATAGTATTTATGTTATTGGAGATAATGGATAATTTTTTTAAAATTATTGAAATATAAATTTCGATATTATAATTGATATTTTGAGTTAAATGTATTATTTATTCTTTTGATGGTATATTAATATCTAGTATTATCTTATGTTGTGATAACCATAATATATTTAGATAATATAAGAGTATTATTTTTTATCCTTATCTAGATCCTATGAACTATTAAATGTTTATTGATTATAAAAAGTAAATATTCAACATTGATAGTTAAAATTTGGATTAAAAGATGATATAAATGTGTAAATAGATTGAAACACATATCCAAAGGATCAAATAATGATTATGGATTTTAGGAAAATTAATTAATTATATTTCCTTATATTCTTATTATAAAGGGTAATGAAATTACTCAACATTAAGAAAATGATTTCAAATAAAAAATGTTATATGTTTACAGTAATTTTTGATGAGTTAAGGGTATTATAAACCCATTATTGATTAATGGTTATGTGTTCATTGACATTATCATGACCATTCACCTTCTTATGAGGAGGTTCTATACCACTATCCTTCATTATTTGGATATTAATTTTCTATATATGTCCATATTTTAACATCCCTCTAATTCCTAGTATTTTTAAGCCATGTTATTTGTTATTATAGAAGTCCATCACATATCAATTTATAAATTTTTAAAAATATATTTTATTAACCATTGTAACATTACAGGGTTTCCAGAATGGTTTTTAAAATTTTAAAAAATTTATTACAAAGAAGTAGTTAAAATTTAATGGATGAAAATTATTAAGTTGGGTGTGGGGGTGATATATAACCGTGTAATTTCAAAATAATTCAGTGTTAGGTAGTTTATACGACACACTACACCAATATTAATGAAACATAAAAATATCATTATTTAAATATGAATGATATAACACCGTCATCGAATTGATGGATATAAATAGAAGTAAAAAATTATTTAATATATATAAAATGTTCATACTCAATTAAAATGTATTGATTAGTTATTACGAAATAAGTATCCATTATTAAATAAATTCAATTCATGCATCCAATATATGTTTTTTGAATAACTGTTTATATTGTTTTTGTGTGAGAATATGATAATTATTTTATTCCCATATTATAATTTTTATACTATATTAATTATATTAACTTTTAAAATATATCATCTAAAATATCATAGTGTATCACCCACTGTTTGAAGAATTTATCCCTTGTTTAATCCTTTTTATGTTTTTAAAGTGGATGGGATGAGTTGGGTAGAGTTTGGTAGAGATTGTAATGGTTTGGGAATGTTTTCGAAGCCTTTTAGGGAAACATGGTTTGAGCACGGTAAGAAGAAACCGTGTGAGATGTAACCGCGTGGGAAGTAGGGTTATGCACAGCTTCTGTAGGGCTTTTATAACTATGTGAGGAGGCCATGAAACAGTCCCCATTAATGTAGTAGCATGCACACTATTTTTCTAACCATGTGAGCTAACCATGTGACCCATAAAAATAGGGTTTTAAAAATATGGGATAATTCGGGATTTCCCTAAAGACACCCAAACATCCTCTCATTTGAGCCTCACTTGAAATTTTCTCTTCTCAAGGGTTATGGGGGATTTTTTTGAAAATGGTTTATTTATTAATAAAGGGGCTTTGTTGTGTGATTTTAAATCATTTATTTTAAAATCATTAGTGTTTGATTATTAAAAATGTTTTGTGAGAAATGGTTTTCAAGAAAGATGTTTTTTATTGAAATTTTCTCTATCATGGAATGTTTGTTAAAGAGAATTTTTAATAAATAGGTGATTATTTGAAGTGAATTGGAATGTGTTGGAAATTATGGTGTGATTATTGTGTTTCCTTGGTGGGTTGTTCTTGTTGTATGATTAAGTGTCATGGATTTTGTGGATTGTGTGGAAGTGGGTGGGAAGTCTCACTATAAAAGGTGATGGATAGTGGATGGAAGACCCACCAGTTTGGATAGTGGTCTGGAAGCACCATAAGTTGGAAATGTAGTGAATAGTTCGAACAAAATTTCCTCCATTTTGGTTGCCTTGTTGTGCGTTTCTTTGCAAGATGGAATCTTTTGTGCTAATTTTAAATTGTGAAATGGTTTATGGAATAGTTGTTTGGCTTATTGAAAATTGTTGATCTATTTAATTTTTAAGATAAACTGTATTATATAAATGTGCTAACATTTTTATACTAGTGGCTCGTATGGGGAAGTATTTTGGGAAAACCTAATGAGTGTTACTACTCACCCCCTACATTGGAATTTATGGGCTTTTGAAGATGTTGTGTTTTAGGACACATGAAGATAAAAGAATCTCATTTTTTTAGGGGTTCATCATGATGATTTTGGTAGCATTGTGGGGATTGGATCATGGAGCATGGTGTGGGGTCATATATAGTGTCCTAGATCTTTGGATTCCTTTTGTTTAGTATTCTACTTGGTACACTGATAGTGATATTGGTAATGATATGGATGCATTTGGTCGTTTAGTTAACTCTCAGTAACATGTTCTTTGGCTCACTTGGTTAACATGCATTACATTGCTTTTCATGTAATGATATATTTGGTTGGTTGATTTTTTCCAAAGGGAAAATTCTTCTTAATTTTTTCTCGAAGCCCTGTATATTTATTTATAGCCCTTGCCCCTTGGTAACATCACTTAAGGGAAAATAACATTCATCTACCCTCTCAAGCCAATGGGATCACACATGATGTTACAAGTGGTATCAGTTTGTTATGTCCTTGGCTTTCATGTGAGAACAGTTGTTCGCTCCTTTGGCATTGATTGTTAGTCTATGTGTTGACATTTGTTCTTGTCCTATTCCTTGTGTTGGGATGGTAACAAGGCGTAGTATTTCCGAAACATAGAATTTATTGCATAAAACAATGTAGTTAACCCTTTTATGCTGAACTCCATGTTACCAGGGATTTGCGTACATAAGTGTTTTCAAGACACTTATTGGCATTTGAAATCTCATTATCCTAGGTTTATCTAATGAGATGAGGTTAGAAGGAATGTTAGAAATGACCTCCCACTAGGATTAATTTTTCATTGTTGTATAATAATCTATAGTGTGATATTAATGTGCAGATTTTAAAAATATAAATTGGGTTTCAAAATTGTAGGATTAGAAACATGGAACCTTGGGTTATTTTGAAAATGGGTCAATTTTGAAATCATGGTGGATTATTCAAAATAGTGAAACAAGGGAAATGTAAACTTGTGCAAAGCCTAGGTGTGATAGTTTTTTTGAAATTGAATTTGAAAACATTATGAATTTACTTCTTAAGGGAGTGGGACTTTTGCTTGTCTATCGGTATTGATAGGAAAGGAACAGGGTAGGTGTTGTAGAGACCAATTGGAGGAAGCTACTGCAAATGTGGTTGCAGTTGAGCCTCAGGTGAACCAATAGCTAGTGTAGTGTATAGTTAAATCCTTCCAGGCTGTGGAAAGTGGTAATAAAAAGGATTAACCAAATTATATGGATCATTAAGTTCAGTTTCAAAGGTAGAATCCACCCATGTTTTGTGGTGATTTAGAGCCGGAAATGGCCGAGGCGTTACTGAACAGAATGAATAGGCTATTTTATTTCATGGGAGAACCAACAAAGATGAATGTGAAATTATCCATGTACATTTTGGAAGAATGTTCCATTTAGTGGTGTGAGCTGGCAGTCCATTTTGGGGTGGACAATGGTTTGACATGTGAAGGGTTTAATAAATTGTTTAACAAGAAGTTCTACAGTCACACATTCATAATTCAGGGTATAATGGAATTATTCAGTTTGAAGTAAGGGAAAATGGAAATAATAGAATATTCTCCTAGTATTATGAACATAGTGGGGTATTCACCCAAGGTGGAATGTAGTACATCATTGAAGGCACAAATTTTTTAACCTGTGTTGAGGAAGGAAATTCATTCCAAGATATTAGTGCTATGTAGAAACTATTACACAGAAATTTTGAATAGAGATATAGTGGATGAGTGGTATCTTTTAGAGTCTTATGATAGGGGAAGTATGTTGTTACCCATGGGGAATAGTGAGATATCGAACGTTGTGTTTAAGGGGAAAAGGTACACTTATTTATAGGGTGTGAATATGGCTCAAAATTCAATGACATGATTGGGGAATCTTCCTTCAAATTCTCAGAGTATTCCAAGATGTTTTCAGTGCAGTTATATGAGCCACATGAAGTAGGATTGTACACCATAACATCAAGCATGTCATAAATGTAAAACGATGTGGCCTCAACAGTGTTATTATCAGAATTCTTCATGGTCGAGTGTCTGTGACACTCTTTAGGGGTCGTAGGGGTCTTATTCCACAATGGGACAAGGATAGAAGAATATCCCTTGGAATAATAGTAATGTTGGTCATGGTGATGTTGTAAATTCCATGATGCCTAATCATGGTATTAAAGTACAAAATGTGGGAAGAAATCTATTGTTTGGGGATGAATAGTATGTGATGGGTGATTAGTTGGGACCATCCACAGTGTGATGAATGATTCATTTAAATTCAACGTTAATGTATGATTTTTTTGATATGGATTATTCCCATTATATTTTTTATTCTCACAAAGTTGATTTTTTAGGTTTACAAGTGGAAATGGTTCCTTCTATTTTTCAACTACAAACTCATCTCTGTTAAATAGAGTGTCAATTGTTCCTCTGTAGAGCGTGTTGTTTAGTTTTGGATGATATTGAATTGATGTAGGATTTCTCAGTGCTTGAGATGGATTGAAATGATATAATCCTGGGAATGGATTGGTTGGAGATTTTTAATGCCCAAATCGATTTAAATGTGAGAATGTTTATTTTTGTGAAAGAGGATGGTGTTAGAAATATCTTTATGGGGAAAATAGTGAGCAGTAGGGTTCAATAGGTTTTTTTGTGTAATGTCATGACCATAGTTACCTAGAGTTGATGCATTATTACAGAACATTGGAATGATTATAAGGAAATCAGGTCCCGAAAGACCGATCATTTTATTATTATTGGAAACAACGTTCATACATAAGTTCAACATTACAACTGGAAAAGAAATACAACAATAATTTATTAAATTAGAAACATCCAAGCCTCATAGATTATGCATGCAAGTCACTCATAACTGACATCTTCATATCCTTGGAAAATGAAACATAAGAAAGGGGTGAGATCAAATGATCAGAAAGGGTAAGCAATAAAGCGGAAGATAACATAAATATTGATCATGGTGAATAATTGAAAACACTTGCCTTTAATAATAATAAAAATAAACACTTTTATGGCTGGAATATGAGCTGAGTAAATAATTCCATAATAAAACATACTCATGGGTATTTTATTAGTCTAATAACCACATTAACCATCAATATTATTTTCATAATGAGGGAATGTATAATGACGGACATTCTGAAACAATTTGTCAAGGCCTCATCCAAGACGTCTAAAAATGATTAATGCCTTAGCCAAAACCATATATCAAATTGGGAAAGGCCTCATCCAATTCCAAATATTGTTGTCTCATGATACCTATCGATGCATTGAGTATCTATAGCAGGCTCCACCCATAACTTACTACGTCTAATACATTCCTCATATGAAAAGGATGAAATATAACATAAAAATTCGTATTAAAACTAGTATATGAAATGTCATTACTTTAACCATAAACCATAAATGGTATAAAAATAACACATCCATAGTCAAACATATCATAAAACCTTAAATACCATATGGAATATTTTTATCATATTGAATCGGCTTCAAACAAGTATAAAATCCATCAAAGGATGTTGACATAGATGAAATCAATACTATTTGAGGCAAATATCTTTTTCTTTTTTTTTGAAATCATTTATCGTTACATAATTATGAAAGAAAACATTTATTTTAAACATATTTTTATAAATTTTTAATGGAATTTCTGATGATCTTATAACGGCATAAAATATCTGCACTTACAGTATAAGTTGAAAAATACATTCTTACTTTAATTTTTTCAAAAATGTTATAAACTACCTTATTTGGAAAATGATGGAAA
This sequence comes from Viscum album, assembly GCA_963277665.1. Classification (NCBI taxonomy): domain Eukaryota; kingdom Viridiplantae; phylum Streptophyta; class Magnoliopsida; order Santalales; family Viscaceae; genus Viscum; species Viscum album. The sequence goes on along the minus strand of OY728135.1, from coordinate 1,690,917,449 downwards.
GATTAATTTCAAAAACATTTAAGTTAAAATAAGGGTATAAATGACATTAAACCATTTTATAGTAAATAGTAAAAAAAAATTGAAATACATTTTAAGAAATATGGATATGGATGATAAAGAGTTCCTAGTAGATAATTACGTATAAACAACCTTAGATAATGAAGAGATTATAGAATTAACCCTTACCTTGTACTTTTCCTTAGTCGAGGGTAGGTAAAAATCATGTATAATGGTGAAACAATTTTTATGAAATTATAAAAGAACCATATACATTAATATTATATCATATATGGTCTTTTAATATTTCTTTATTTTTAATATTTTAGTATTATCGTTGTTTCGGGAGTTAACTGATTCATTTTCCGTTATATGCTTTGTTATGTAAGTAATGTTTTTTATGGATAGGATGTATCTTATTCAGATTCAAAATGATATTAAGTCTTTAAAAATTATTTTTAATCATCAAATGAAAATTATTCTTGAATTGATACGATGGGGAATGAATATCATCGTGTTCGTGGAGACGGTAATCCGTACGTATGAACGAGTGAAAATATCATTCTTTTGATATTAAAATTGTATATAATTGGATGTTATATAATATATATATAGAATAATTATCATGTTATATTTACTATTTACATCAATTATAAATCATTATTATACACATACAAATAATAATGTATTGAATAACAACTACACCACGACATGGCGACGGTAAGTCATACTTACGCACGTATGGTGACATGTCATTCAAATAATAGCTAGAATAATGAATATGGTTGTACCATATTTAATTTCATCACAGTATATAGAATATAATGGATTTATTATTTTATAATAGAAACAACCAGAAAAGAAGAATTGTATGAAGAAAAAAACTTGAAAGAGGTGATGAATTATTTACCCCTTCTTCGGGTTCTTCCATTTGAATTGATCAAAAGGGATTCGTAGGTTGGCATTATGACTAAAGGATGGCCTCTAGGATGAAGGGAGAATATTTTAGAGGCTATTTGGGTGGGTTTTGGTTGATCTAAATGGATTTGAAGATGTTAATTTGAGAGAAGGGAAAGTTCTCTTTTATGAGAGGGGTCAGGGGCACTTTAGAAAAATATTGAAATGTTATTTTATAATAAACACATTATTTGTTTATAATTTATCCAAAATGATTTATTTATAGTATTAGGTGGTAATTATTCGAAATACTCTCAACTAATAGGTTTTATAAATGTTTAGGTCACCATTTTAACCTTATCATTTATATTTAACTCTTAGTTAAATAGTTTGACATTTACCATGTCTCTTTGTATTTTTATATTATATGGGTAATAAAAATACAATAAATTTCAAATAGAACCCAAAATGGTTAATTATTAATATATATGACCTTATATAAGTCATTTTTATGAACCTTGTATTTTTAGTAATATTATATCAATTAATAATATAATATTTGTTTTAAAAACACTTTTATATCAATTTTGACACTATTTGGTATTTTGATTATTCTAAATTTATAACAGCATTAGTACTTATAAAAAACTTAATTTAATCAATACTAACATGTAATATTAACCTATAAAATTATTAAAATTCCTAAAAATCCCCAATTTATATTTATTTGTGTATTTATAATATCAATTATTTTAATGTTTCATTAATAAGGTAATTACTACATCATCATTGTGTCGTAAATAAAATATATTATTTAATGTATAAAAATTATAAATAAAAATCCATTATGTAGGAAATCTTTTTATCTTTCTAATGAATATTTATAGTCGAATTTATATTATGTATAATCCTATATTAAAAATGGTTTAGTTATTAATCATTGATTTTAGCACTTTTAACTCGTCTATGAATTAAATAATAATAAATGTCCTAATCCAATTCATGTGGACCTAAAGGATCGTATTTTATTTCTAAGGTTGTTTATGGTTGAATTAAACTTATATAATATTATTAGGACATGTGTTAGGGTAATTATAATATCATTTTTACCATTAATTACCCTATTTGCATTTAACCATGGTAAATAAAAGTGAAATGTTAATATTCACCAAAAAATTATCTTATTAAATTACATTTTACTTACTGATATCATCTATCTCCCTCAGATTTTTGAAATTCAATTTACATAAGCGGTAAATTTATGTTTTATAAAAATTTGCAAATGCTCCTAGGAGGTGGGTAAAAGACAGTAAAAAGTTCAATAAATTCTCTGTATATCTAAAGTTATTATAAATTGACTTCAATGAATTAAAATGAACATATATAGGTATTATGTATCTATTTTAACCTAAAATAAATTTAAATATAATAAATAATTATTTAAATAAATAGTTGGTTTAAAACTATAACTCACTGTTTTTCACTATTCATCAAAAATTGAAAGTTTTTAGAAAAATACCAAAAATTTACCCTAAGTTAATTTTGATATTCCGAATATAATAATGAAGTCAATTTTGAAAAATAATATTTATAAAATATAAAAAATTGGGTATTACTATTCATAACGTCTAGTTTGATTGGTCGTGGTGTGTTAGAATCTTGAAGATGCATACAATGCAAGCTATTGCATTATTCAAAGGGAAACATATCGTAGATGCTTGGGGTGTTACATTCTCCCCTACTTCAAATAATTTAGTCCTCAAAATTTCTATAATATTACTACATAAAAAGTTTCAGTTGGTTCTTCATCATAAGTTCCTCGGGTTCCCACGTTGCCTCTTCCATTTTATGGTTTCTCTGTAGAACTTTTACCTGACGAGTCGTCCAGTATCTCAACACTTGTTATCTTGTATCAAGAATATTTACAGGCTCTTCGCAATAAGACAGATCAGGTTCCAGTTCCAATTCCTCATAGGTGAGCAAATGTGTTGGGTTTGGCATATATTTTCTCAATAGTTATACGTGGAACACATCATGATCTTTGGAGAGACTTGGCGGCATTGCCAATCAGTAAGGTACAACCCCATTTCATTCTAGAATTTTGAAAGGTTCGATATACCTGGGACTTAAATTACCATTATTATTGAATCGTATAACTCCCTTCTGTGGATATACCATCAAGAAAACATGATCTCCTACCTGAAATTCCAAATCCTTCCTTCGATTGTCGGCATAGCACTTCTGCCTAAATTGAGCTGCTTTGATGTGGGTTTGGATAACCTTAACCTTCTCCATCGTTTCCTCCACAAGTTATGGGCCTACGACCTTTCTTTCACCAACATCATCCCAACAGGTTGGTGTACAACATCTCTTTCCGTATAACGCTTCATATGGTTCCATCTAAATACTTGAATGGAAGCTATTATTATAGGAAAATTATACCAGAGGTAAATATTGATCCCATGTACCTTGAAAGTCAAGTGAGTAAGATATCAACATGTCTTTTGCGGTTTGAATAGTCCTTTCTGATTTTCCATCAGTTTGAGGTTGGTAGGCAGTGCTCAAATGATGTTCAGTATCTAGGTATTTCTGAATACTTTTCGATAATCATAATGTAAAACGTGGATCATGATCAGAACCAATCGATAGGGGTACTCCATGAAGTATTACAACCTCATTAATATATAGTCTTTCTAAACGTTCAAGTGGTAAATCTTCTCTTGTAGCAAGAAAATATAATGTCTTAGTATGACGAACAACAATGACACATATTGCATCATTTCTTTTAGGAGCATTTGGTAGTCCCATGACAATGTCCATCACAATATTAACCCATTTACACTCATGTATGGGAAGAGGTTGCATGACTCCTCCAGGCTGTTTCCTTCCATCTTTCACTTGTTGACAAACCATACATCATGACACCAAATCAGCAATCTCCCTCTTCATGTTGTCCCGCTAAAAATGTTCCTTCAAATATCTATACATCATGGTGCTCCCAGGGTGTATAGGGAAATTGGAGCTTTGAGCAACATCTAACAATTCCCTTTTCAGATCAATTATATTAGTAACACAATGTATCCTCCAAAATTTCAAAATCCCATATTCATAAATGAAGTCGATCTATCTCCCTTCATTTAAAAATTTAATCTTCTTTTGATATTCCTCATCATCATCCTGAGAACTTTTTATCATTTCTAGTAAATATGGCTAGACAACCATTTGAAAAATAATTGATGTTTCACCTTCCATGGTTATTCCCATATCCATCTTTACTAGATCCATGAAAATTTGATCCCTTTCAACTCTCATATTGTTCAAAAATACATGATCTTTTCTGCTCAAAGCATCAACCACCTTATTTTCTTTCCCTGGGTGGTATTGTATCATGGAATCATAATCCTTGAGTAGTTAAAGACATCTCTTTTGCCTCATGCTGAGTTAATTCTGAGAGAAAATATACTTCAAACTCTTGTGATCAGTATAAATATCACATTTTCACCATAGATATAGTGTCTCCATATCTTAAAAGAATTTATTACTGATTCTAGATCAAGATCATGTGTAGAATAGTTTTTCTCAGGAATTTTTAGCTGTCGTGATGCATAGGCAATAACTCTATCATTCTGCATAATGACACAACCAAGTCCCTTCTTTGAGACATCACTATAAATAACAAACCCATCATTCCTAGATTGTAGAGTCAATATAGGATCATGGACTAATCTTCTCTTCAGTTCTTCGAAAAATTCTTGACACTCGTTTTTCCAAAAAAAATTAACCACTTTACATGTGAGCTTTGTTAATGGGTTAGGCGATCGGGAAAAAATCTAGATGAAACATCGGTAATAACTTACTAAACCAATAAAACTACATACCTTAGTTATAATTGACAGTGCTAGACCCTCGTGGATTTCCTTTTTCTTAGAAGGGTCAATATAGATTCCATACTTAGAGAAAATATGGCCAAAAAAAGAAATCTCCTAAAGCCAAAATTCACACTTGTTAAACTTCATGTATAAGTCATTTCTTCTGATTGTTTTCAGAATGTTGCACAAGTGATTTTCATGATCTTCATAGATTTTGGAGTATACAAGGATATAATCAATAAATTCAACTACAAACTCATCAAGATATTCCTTGAAAACTCTGTTCATTAGATCTATGAAAACAGAGGATGCAGTAGTCAAACCAAAAGGCATTACTGTAAACTCGTAACGCTCGTACCTGTTTCAAAATGCTATTTTTGGAATGTCTTCCTTCTTTACACACAACTAATGATATCTAGATCGACGTTCAATTTTTGAAAAATATTGATCTCCATGATGTTGGTCAAATAAATCATCAATTCAAGGTAGGGGATACTTATTCATTATTGTTATAGTAAGGATCTCCCTGTTGTCAATTCATAACCTCATAGATCCATCTTTTTTCTTAACAAAAATAACAGGGGATCTGCATGGAGAAACCTTAGGGAGAATAAATCCCATATTACTCAATTACTCTAGTTGTTTCTTTATTTCCACTAATTCCACAATTTCTATTCTATAAGGGGTCTTCGATGTGAGCCTTGAACCAGGAATTAAATCAATGAAAAACTCAATTTCTCATTCTGGAGGATGTCTAGGTAAATCCTCTAGAAACACATCGACATATTCATGCACAATAGGTTCATCCTATAATTGAACATTTTTTTACTAACCCATAGTTATTTCATTCTCTTGCTCCCAAATAATTGAATTTAGTTGAGCTACTAGTGTGGATCTAGATAAGAATGAGGTGGTGACGTTTCTTCTCTAAAGAAAAGGTACTCCTTATCATTATCGAAAATTGTAACTTCCTTCTTATTACAATAAAATTTCACATCATGATCTAAAATCCAATATATTCTGAGGATTATATCAAAATCAATCATGGGTATGACGATGAGATCGGCAGATAATGAACATTTATAAGCCCTAATAGGAACTGATTCACAAAACATTGTTGCAATGATACTTCCCTTAAGAGTTTTTACTGACAACTCCCTTGTTAAATAAAATTCAAAATATCTAATTTTTTATCCAACTGGGATGATATGAAATAATGCGGTGATCTAGAATCAAATAAATCATTGGCTAAAATTGATAAAACCATTAAATTACCTACCACCACATCTTTCGGAGCTTCATCATCAGCAGTAGTGATCGCATAAACTTGGCCTTGATCCATTGGCCTTTTTTAGGTAAGTTTCCCAGATGCTTAGGACATTCATTTTCATAATGTCCCGTCTCCCTGCAATTGTATCATTGAACATTGTTAGCATCTTTATTTCACTTACAATCACCAGCAAGATGGCCTTTCTATCCACATTTGTATCATACTCCTTTTCCTTTTAGACAGGCACCAGGGTACTTCCTTCCACAATTATCACAGGGTCAAAATTCAATTCTTCCCTTCTTTCATGTTTCTTAATTTCCATTCCCAGAGTGTTCAGCAGATCTCTTCGTATCTTGTTTTTCTTTAAATTCATAAGACTTAGAGAATTAATTTTCTGTCTTTATAGCACACGAGACAATATCTTTATACGATGAGAAGGATTGTGATAGTAATGCTCAATGGAGAAATGGTTTTAACCCTTAAAGTAAATGTCCAATCTTACTTATTGGGTTATGTATATAATCTGCAACATGCCTTGCTAACCTTGTAATGTTAGCATCATACTTTGCGACATTCTCGTCCTCTTTTTTCCTCAGACCCAGAAATTGAATTTCCATATATGCTTGATGGTCACATGGAAATTATTTTTTAAGAAAATATCTTCAAACTTCATCTGTTCCATACTAGACACTTCTTCATCTTCCTTTCTGTTTTGAATCAATGACCACCATTGATCAACATCTCCAGTGAGGCAATAAACTTCCATGACAACTTTTTCCCTTTTACTACTCCCCAAAGTGTGAAATATTTTCTCTAAATAATTTATGCTTTTCTCATCCACTAATTTATTTTTACTCCCATTTAATTTTGGTGGTTGTTTACTCATGAAGAGGTCTAACATTGATCCTCCACTTTGTGGATCATGGTGCTTCATTCGGGTAAGGTTATTATTCATAACCTGTCTAAGTTGTCCCAGTATGGTGATAAGATGATCAGCACCAGTTGCATCACCATCCCCACTGTAATTATCTTGAGTAGGTGGGAAATCCCTACATGGATTACGTGCATTGATAAAGTTTTCATTCCTTCCACTAGGTGCTATTTCTAAAAAATGGCATAATCTAGATTAGTTTATGAATCTAAATACATAATTCCAAACTTGTAAAACACTTAACATGAATTGAATAGTTTATGAATATAATCCATAATCATAAAAAATGTTTTCTTTGAGTAAGTATATACTCATAAACCCTTCATAATGCTTTGTAAATAAAATGAGAATTATCCTAATCATATCCCCCAGGAGTGTCGTAACCGAGAGTGCAGCAAGCCCCATTGTCATGCACCAGTTCCTGTTCGAGTCTATATCAAAGCAGTGTTTTCAGGTTTTACCCCTCGGTACATCTATTCCAGAGCCAACTCTACCTTCTCATATCCATCCTAGGATGTATTTCTTGGAATTCTCACAAAATCTCTACAGTACCAAAATTCTAGTATGTTCTTCTATACTAATTTCAATGTCTATCTTAGGGATTTTTTTCTCTAATCAGAGTTTATCTAAATCTATTTTCACAGGTTTTTACTAATCTTCATCTGATACCAACTGTGAAACCTCGACCCCAGTTACCCAGAGTCAATACATTATTACATAACATAGGAATGATCACAAGGAAATCATGTCCCAACAGACTGATCAGTTTATTATTATTAGAAACAAGATTTATACATAGGTTCAACATTACAACTTGAAAAGAAATAAAACACTAATTTATTCCATTAGAAACATTTAAGAATCCTATATTATGCCTACAAGTCACTCATAACTAACTTCTTCATATCATGGGAAAATGAATCATAAAAAAGGGTTGAGGTCAAACGCTCAGTAAGGGTAAGAAATACAGAGGAAGATAACATAAATATTAATCATGGTGAATAATTGAAAACACATACCTTTACTAATAATAAACATAAACACTTTTATGGTAGAAATATGTGCTGAGTAAATTATTCCATAATAAAACATAATCATGGGGATTCTATTAGCTGAATGACCACATGATCGATCAATATTATTTTCATAATGTGGGAATGTATAATGTTGGACATTCTAAAATATTTTGTCAAGGACTCGGCCAAGAACTCTAAAAATGATTAAGGCCTCATCCAAAACCATATATAAAATTTGGAAATGCGTCGATGAATTCCATGTCTAGTTGTCTCATGAGACATACTGATGAATCGAGGAGCTATATCAGGCTCCACCCTTCACTTACTAAGTCCAATACATTCCTCATATAAAAAGGTTGAAATATAACATAAACATTTGTATTAAAACTAGTATATGAAATGTCAATACTTTAACCATAAACCATGAATGGTATAAAAATAACACATCCATAGTCAAACATATCACAAAACATTCAATACAATATGGAATATTTTTATCATAACGAATCGACTTCAAACAAGTATAAAATCCATCAAAGGATGTTGACATAGATAAAATCAAAACTCTTTGAGAGAAATATGTTTTTATTTTATTTTTTTGAATCATTTAAAGTTACATAATTATAAAAGACAACATTTATTTCGAAAAAAATTTTATAAAATTTTAAGGGAATCTTGGAAGATGTTATAACGGCGGAAAATAGCCACACCTTCCTTATAAGTTAAAAAAGACATTCTTAAATTAATTTTGACGAAACGGTTATAAAGTACCTTGTTTGGAAAACGATGGAAAGATTTCATTAAAAACATATAAGGTCAAATATGGGTATATATGACATTAAACCATTTTCTTGTAAATGGTAAAAATGTTTTTAAATACATTATAGGATTCATGGATGTGGAAGATAAGGAGGTCCCAATAGATAATTACGTAAAAACAAACTCGGATAATGAAGAGATTGATGAATTAACCCTACCCTGTAATTTTCCTTTGTCGAGGGTAGGTTAAAATCCTATATAATGGTGAAATAATTATTATTAAATTATACAAGAACAATATACATTATTATGATATCATATATGATCTTTTAATAATTCTTTGTTAATAATATTTTAGTATTATCGTCATTTCAGGTGTTAACTGATTCATTTTCCTTTATATGCTTTGTTATGTAAGTAATGTTTGTTATGTATAGTATGTCTCTTATTCATATTCAGAATTTTATTATGTCTTTAAACATTATTTTTTATCATCAAATGAATGTTATTCATGAATGGATATGATGGGGAATGAATCTCATCGTGTTCATGGAAACGGTAATCCATACGTACGCATGAGCGACAATATCATTATTTTGATTTTTAAAATCGTATATAATTGGATGGTATATCATATATAAAGAATCATTATCATGTTATATTTTTTATTTACATAAACTATACATCATTATTATACCCATCCAAATAATAATGTATTCAATAACAACTACACCACGACGTGGAGATGGTAAGTTGTACGTACGCACGTATGGTGACATGTCATTCAAAGGATGGATAGAATAATGAATATGGTTATACCATATATATAATAACATCAAAATATATAGAATATACTAGATTTATTATTTTATAATGGAAATAACAAGTAATGAAGAAGTGGATGACAAAAAACATGAAAGAGCTGATGAAATATTTACCTCTTCTTTGGGTTCTTCCTTTTGATTTGATCAAAAGGGCTATTTAAGTTAGCTTTATGACTAAAGGAAGGCCTATAGGATTAACGGAGGATAATGGAGAGGATATTTGGGCAGGGGATTTCTGATCCAAATGTATTTGAAGGTGTGAATTTGAGAGAAGGGGGAGTTCCCTTTTATAAGAGGGGTGAGGGGAACCTTAAGAAAAGATTGAAATATTTTTTTATAATAAACAAATTTTCAGTTCGTAATTGTTCCAAAATAATTTATTTCAAGGATAAGGTGGGGATGGGTAGAAATAATATCATCAAATATGTTTTAGACATGTTTAGTTCACCATTTTAACCTTATCATTTAGATTTAACTCTTAGATAAATAGTTTAACATTTACCATGTCTCTTTGTATTTTTATAAAATATAGTTAATAAACTTACTATAAATTTACAAGAGAACCCCAAGTAGTTCATTATTAATAAATAATACCTTATTTAAGACATTTTTCCAAGACTTAGATTTTTAAAAATATTATATCAATTAATAATATAAAATATATTTTAAAAACTCTTTTATGTCAATTTTGACACTATTTTGTATTTTGTTTTTGATAAATTCACAATAGCATTATTACCTTGAAATAAATTCCTTTAATCAACCCTAACATGTCATATTAACCTATAAAATTAGTGGAATTATTATAAAGTCCAAAATTAAATTTATTTGGGTATTTATAATATCAATTATTTTAATATTTCATTAATAATGTAATCACTACATCATCATTGTCTCATAAATAAATTAAATTATTTAATGTCTAAAAATATTAAGTAAAATACCATTATGTAGGAAATATTTTTAAATTTATATTTAATATTTATAGTCTAATATAAATTATGTATAACCCTATATTATAAATTGTTTAGTTATTAAACATTGATTTTTACACTTTTAACACTTCTTGGAATTAAATAGTAATAAAAGTCCTAATCTAATCCAAGTAGACCTAAAGGATAATATTTTATTCCTAAGGTTTTTTTTGTCAAATTACATTTTTCCAATAGAATTAGGACATGTGTTAGTGTTATAATAATATCATTTTACCCTTAATTACTCTATTTACTTTTAATCGTGGTAAATAAAAGTCAAAAGTTACTATTCAAAAAAATTATTTTTCATCTTATTGAACAATATTTAAATTTTTTATATCAACCGTGTCTCTCATATTTTTGAAATTTAACTCACAGAAGCGATAAAATTAAAATTTATGCCAATTTGCAAATGCTCCTAGGAGATGGGTAAAAGACGGTAAAATGTTCGATAAATTATATATATATATATATAATTATTATGAACTAACTCCAATAAATTACATTGAACTTATATATATATTATGTATCTATTTTGAGTTAAAATAAATTTAAATAAAATGAATAATTCTTCATATAAAAAGTCAGTTTTAAACTATAAGTCAGTGTTTTTTAGTATTCATAAAAAAAATTTATGTTTTCAGAAAAATACCAAAAATTCACCCTAAGCTAATTTTGATATTCCAAATCCAAAAATAAATTCCAATTTGAAAAATAAAATTTATATAATTTCAAAAATTGGGTATTAGTATTCATAACGGCTAGTTTGATTGGTTGCGGTGTGTTAGAATCTCGAAGTTGCATACAATGAAATCTATTGAATTATTCAAAGGGAAACATACCGTAGAATCATGGTGTATTACAGTTTGAACCATCTGTTGGAATGATCTTTTATCAAATAGCATCGTTTCTATTGAATTCAATAGAAGGCGTTGAACATAGTGTTCTTCCAGTAATTTTGGATCAGTTTATGGATGTATTTCCTATAGAATTTTTATGGTTTCCACCTATGAGAGAAGTAGTTCTTATGATAGATCTCCTTCCAAGGACCAGTCCTATCTCACTTTTGTCTTACCATATGGAACCAGAAGAATTTTGGGAATTAATGGGCCAGCTGGAAGAGTTAAAGAACAAAGTTTCATCCGTCCTAGAATATCTCCTTGGGAAACACCAGTTTTTTTGTTAAAAAGGTGGATGCAAATCTTCGTCTATGTGTTGATTATTGTAGACTAAACCAGGCTATGATAAAGAACCGATATCCACTTCCAAGCATTGATGATCTCTTTGACTATTTGAGGGGATCTTAGTGGTTCTCTGTGATTTTTTTTTAGGTTAGGATATCATCAACTATGGGTGAGGAAGGATAATATTCCCAAATCATCTTTTATAAGTAGATACAGTCACTATGAGTATGTGGTTATGTACTTTGGTGAAACTAATGCACCAGATGTGTTTATGGAAATGATGAATAAGATATTTCAGATATATCTAGATTATTTTGTGGAGGTATTTGTGGATTACATACTATTTTTTTCTTTGACAATTGTAGATCCTAAGCAACACTTGACGATAGTGTTGGGGATCCTAAGGGATCATAATTTGTATGCCAAATTGTCAAAATATGACTTTTGGATATAAGAGGTTCATTGCCTTAGACATCTTATTTCTGAGAGAGGTATTTTTGTTGTTTCAGAAATGATATAAGATGTTATCTCATGGAAACCACCAAAGAATTTTTTTGAGATACAGATATTCTATGGTCTATCTGGGTATTAGAATAGTTTTTTTCATGATTTATCATGATTGGAATCACCGATGACATGTTTGACAAAGAATAATACCCCATTTCAATGGGATGAGCAGTGTCATGAATGCTTTGATGTGTTAAAGTGATACCTTACATCTGCACCTATATTGTTTTTTCTAGTTATATAGAAAGGGTGCATGGTGTATTGCAATGCCTTGGGATCATGGATTTGGTGTGTTCTCATGTGGTGGGATAATGTGGTTGCATATGGCTCAAGGAAGTTTAGAGTGCATGAGAAGAAATACCTAACATGTGATTTGGAGTTAGCATAAGTTTTCATGGTTTAAGAATGTGGTGTCATTATTTATTCGGTGAGAAATTTATAGTGTTTACCGATCATAATATATTAATGCATATTTTCTTATAGAGAGATTTGAACTTGAGGCAAAGGATATAGATGGAATATCTCCAGACGTTTGATTTTGACATAATGTACACATCGGGTAAGGGAAATTCAGTGGTAGATGTATGAATTAGAAAATCAAAAGCTTAAGTGGTGAAAAATTCATCATATCATTGGAAGTTGGCATCGGTCATATTCGACATGCAGTTAGAATTTAAGTACCGAGGTGGAAGATCGATCTTATTTTTAGTTTTTTTGGTTCCTGACATGGATGGTTTAGTTAAAGAGACATAGAAATATGATTCTAAATGTATCGTGATGAGGTCTAAACTCAATGATGGGGTGACTATTGAGGGATGGAAACTAAATGGAAATTCAATATTCTATTTTTGAAATTGGATGGAAGTATTAATGGGTTTTGAAGAAAAAAATCTAATGGTTTATCATAATTATAGGTGGGTTGTTCATCCCAGATTTCAGAAAATGTAAAAGGCGTTGAAAGTGCAGTTTTGGTGGGCTAGTATGAAAAGGAATGTGGTGGATTTTTTTCCATGATGCTTAAATTTTCATCATTTCATAGAAGATAATAAGTATCCAGTATGCATGTTGTAGTCTTTACCTATCCTAGTGTGGAAATAAGAGGAAATTATGATGGATTTTGTGACAGGTCTCCTGAGAACGATCAAGAAAAACGATGTCATATGGGTGATTGTAGACCAGCATACAAAGTCAGTCTATTTTATCCAAATTTTTTAATCTCAATTGGTAGAAGATCTATACAAAATTGATATCTGGGAAGTGGTAAAGAGGCAGGGTTTTCAAGTTTTTATTGAATTAGATAGTATCCCAATGTTCACATAATGTTTTTGGGAATCCTTGCAGTGGGCCCTTGGAACGCAGTTGATGATGAGCATAGTGTATCATCCTTAGATAGATGTCCAATCAGATAAAATGATAAAAACATTATAGGATATGTTAAGGGAATTTTTTTATGGATTTGGTGGTTTATGGGAGGATAACTTACCATTGGTGGAGTTATCCTATAATAACAATTATATGGCATCAATACATATGGCTCCGTTTGAGGCCTTGAATGGGCATCCATCTTGTTCTCCACTACGTTTGGAATAAATGAGTGAGACTTTGATGATTATACTGAGCATTTAATAAGAGACTACAAAGAAGATCATGTTGATAAAGAAAATGGATGGAGACAGATCAACATTTAGAAATCATATTTTGACCATCATCGATAACGTTTTTCATTCGAGGTGGATGATCATGTGTTTTTTGAGAATCGTTCCTAGGTTGGGAAATTGTTGGTATGAAAATATGGGTAAGTTATTTAGAATTTATATTAGTCATTTTGAGATACTTGAGAAAATTGAATAGTTGGCGTATCAGTTAAATTTTCCACCACAGTTTAGTGTTGTGCACTTTTTGTTTCAAAGTCATAATTGAAAAAGTATCAATAATATTGTGACCGTATTATTTGTTGGGATCGTATTAAGCTAGAATCAAATGATTCATTTGTTCACATGCCAATGTGAACTTTTTATAGGAAATAGAAAGTCTTTTGTGGTAAAATCATCAATTTGGTTCATGATTTTGTGGAAGCATGGTCAAATTTAGGATGAGACTTTGGAGAATGATAAAGAGATGGTCGAGAAATGGCTGGAGCTGTTTTGGTAAATTGGTGGTTCTCTACTTTCTAAGGATCAAAATTCCAATGTTGGGGAGAATATATCACCCCTAATTTGAGGAATTTATCCTTGGTTTATGGATTTTTTTTTTAAAGTTCTTGGGATGAGTTGGAAAGATCTTGGGAGAGTTTGGAATGGTTTGGAAAATTCTGGAAGCCTTTTTAGGGCGGCATAATTTGTACATGGTTTGGAGAAACCGTACGAGATGAAACCATGTATGCAGTGGGGTAACATATAGCTTGTACACTATTTTTATAAAAGTGTGAGGATGTTGTGAATGATTCCCCTTTGAGGTAGCAGCAGGTGCACAGTTATCGCACAATTTTTCTAACTGTGCGAGCTAACCGTGCGACCCGTAAAAATGGATTTTTAAAACTCTGGTATTTGTTGGGATTGAACTTAACACACCCAACCTTCCTCCCATTCTAGACTCACGTGGGATTTCTTCTTCATAGGGGTTAGGGTGATCTCTCACTTGTTTTGGAATTAAATCAAAGGGTTTTCTTGGTGTGGTTGAGCCGATTATGCTATGGTAAGTCTCATCAGTTAGTTCTTTGTGGTTTTTTCTAATTCTTCTCTTCCCTCTCTCTCAGAATTCCAGATCTACCCTCATTTTGTTTAGATATAGTGTTTTCTATTCCAAGGGTGTTTTTTTAAGGCTTGTTTATGATAGGTGATGAGATCTAGGGTAGTTTTAGAGGAGTGTTTTCCCAGATTGGTGTGCGGTTTCTTGTGGGTTGAAATCACATGAACCATGAAGGTAGGTGGATTCTCTACCAACTTCACATGGTTATAATTAGTGACCATAGATGAAATTTATTTGTTTCCAAAGGAAAATAATTGTGATAATGATGTGTTAATCTTGTTGGATAACCATTTTGGGGATGATTTTGTTGAATTTGGGGGGAAATGGTTATTGTTGAAAAAATGAAATTTGTTGTGTTATTTTAAAATTTTGATTTTCAAATCGTTAGGGGTTGATTATGAAAATTGTTTTGTGAAAGATGGTATTAAATAAAGATTTTTTTAATTGAAATTTGGTTAGGAAACTAATTTCGGTTAAAGGTTGTTTTCAATAAAAGGGTGATTTATTGAAGTGATCTTACATGTGTTTGAAATGATGGTGTTCTTATTGTGTGGCATTGGTTCCTTGTGTCTATTGGTTGATTAAGTGTTATGGATTAAGTAGATTGTATGGAAGTGGGAAAGAAGTCTCACTATAAAAGGTGATAGATATTGGACGGAAGTCCCACTATTGTGGATAGCGGACGGGAAGCACCACTTATTGGAAATGTAGTAAATAGGTTGGGAATAAGCTTCACCATTTTGGTTGCCTTTTTGTGTGTTGATTTGTAAGATGGAATTTTTTTTTATAATGTGAAATGGTCAAATGGTTTTTGGAATGGTTTTTTGTCTATATGGAAATGGTTTCACTATTTAATGTTTTATATAAATTGCTTTATATAAATGTGCTAACGTTTTTATCCTAATGTCCTGTGTGGGGAAGTCATCTAGGGAAAACCTACTGAGTATTAGTACTCACCACCTACTTTTCCACATTGGTGATTTTGTAGATGCTGTGTTCTGGGAAAAAGGTAAGAGTAAAAAATCTCATTTTTCTTACAGTTCACCGTGATGCATTGGCAAAGTTGTGGAGCTCGGAGCATGGAGCTTGGTGTGGAGCTATGGATGGTTTCCTATTTTTTGGAGTTGTGTAATTTAGTATTATTCTTGGTACTATGATAATGATTGTTGTAATGATATGTATGTGTTTGGTAATTTGGTTACCTCTTGGTAATATGTGGTTTGGGTAACTTTGTTAGCATGCATCATGTAGCTTTTTTGGTAATGGAATATTTGGTTGGTTGATCTTATCCTAAGGGAAAATCATTTTCCAATGTTTTCTTGAAGCCCTAAGTATTTATTTCCTACCCTTGGATCATTGGTAATGTCACTTAAGGCCATGTAAAACTCCTCCAACCTCTCAAGCTAATGGGATGGGGCGGGATGTTACACTTAGTATGATATTTTTTGGGTTTTTTCTGAAGAGATTGATACTTAGCTGAATTGTGAATATTCTAAATATTATGATTTTATTATGAATTATGAATGACTTAGTAAATTTTGAATCCTTTTTCTCACCCAATTAATTTTTAATGTAGTTAAATAATTTATTTCAACTAATTGTTTTAAATTTTAAAACACATTCATGACCTTTATAAATATAAATTATATTTTATTCAAATTGAAAACTATTTAAAGTTCATTACATTTAATGATATTATTTGAAGGTTTCGTTAAATATTTTCTTGATTCAAAAATATTAAAACCGTGTTTTATATTTAAATTATAAAACTCATGTAAATAAACTTCATACATGATTTTAAGGTGAAACAATATTTATGTTTAAATATGGTACTTCCCTTAAAACTTTTTTTCGTAAATTTTGAATATTTATATAAAATTTAATATCATGCACCTATAAATATTTTTTTGGTTGGAATGTATTTCATATTTTAAATTATCAGTGTCAAATTTGGTAAATGGATAAACATTGTTGTTTTTTCATTATGAATTGTGACCGTGGTAAATATTTTTTTCTCAGTATTGAAAAATCATGTAATTAATGTTAACAATTATGGGATAAGACCTAAAAACCT
The DNA here is from genome assembly GCA_963277665.1 of Viscum album. Lineage (NCBI taxonomy): Eukaryota > Viridiplantae > Streptophyta > Magnoliopsida > Santalales > Viscaceae > Viscum > Viscum album. Next base: position 1,690,900,399 of record OY728135.1, on the reverse strand, counting down.
ATCTAATGCCAAACTTATTTATATATGATGAGTTTAGTTTGACCACCTCATCCAAATATTCAAAATATTAAATTTTTATGCTATTATTCTTTGATAAAAACCCTTATATTATTTTATATACTTGTAAATTCCAAAATATTAATCTGTGGATTTTAATTTCTCCTATATGTTCACATTGTGATAAAATCATATTATGAATGAATAAGAAATTTTTTAAAAAAAATTAATTTATTTTAATGTTGTTATTTTATTTTTAAAATCTCATTATGGTATAAATATATTATATTCTCACAAAATTCTAACACAATGATTAAGAAAGTAATAGACAAATCAATAAAAATCATTTTAAAAAACAAGAAAAGTATTATATTTTTTATTAAATATGGAATAACATGAATTTAATGGTTCATAATATTTTATAATTTATTTTTAGATTATTATGATTAAAATTCCACCCAATTATTATTGTTTTTTAAAATAAAATTTGTGAATTTTTCTTAAAATGACTTCAATTGTATTCGTAGTTAAATAATATAATTTAAAATGATTTAAAAACCATAAATATCCTTAAATATGTCAACTGGAATATGATGTTATTAAAAATTTTATCCATTGACAATTTATGAGTTAATTATTAGCATATATGTAAATTTTTAACCCTTTAGTAATTAAAATGTTATTACCACAATTATGGTTAAAATTGGTTAATGATAGGGATAAACCAAATGATATGGTTTAACATTCCACATAAACCATCAAAAAGGCATTCTCAAGTATTTTAACATTAACCTATATTATATTTGATATTTTTGGAACATTATTCAGATTTGCTTTGAAAAAACAATTTATTATATTTAATTTCATAATAGTAGATGTAGTGTGTCCTTTCCTTCAATATAACGAGACACCACTACTCCACTATTCTTTATAACACCATTATCCACATAGATCGACCAATCCCCACCATGATATCTTCTAAAAATATGTATCTATTTTTTAATGTTTTACTATATTAAAAAGTCCATCCCTAGGGTCCTTGAGAAAGGATCCAAAAGAGGTTCTCTCAAGAAGAGATAGTCGTCTTAAATAAGTATTTTCATTTCACCTATTATTCCTATATCAATTATATCATAACCATTATTACATAATTACATATTAATTTACTATATACATTTATTTTATTAGGTTAATGTAATATCCATATCCATCTAGTTTTCCTTATCATGGGAATATAAAACATCATTCGTGTGTACTTGTGTACTACTACCTTCTTTAAGAGATGTGTTTAAATTTCCATCACTATCTATCATGTATATTTATAATGATACATTTAATATAAATATATATTATATTTGTGAAATAATTATAATTTCAGAAATATAATATATTTATTTCATCTTAAATATCAACCCAATTAAAAATTATAATGTCTCTCATGCGTAAATGTTTATAACCACATCCACAAAGCGATATGTTTCAGTTTTTATGTCCACAATTCATGGTAGATTATTGATTTGTATTTTATTTATAAAAATGATATTTATATAATAATTATAATTTTTTATATTTTTTAACAAAGGATCCATTGTCCATTGTAGACCTACCTCGTTCATTTTTCAATTATGATCTGAATGTCCCCAATATACTCGACGTGGAGATAACTGAATAAGTATAATTAATGATATAAATCGTTAAATATAGTGGTACAAAAATAGAAATTCTTAATAAAAAAATTATAATTCATATAACATTATTATAAAGGAATTTAATATACATATATAAAATGTAAGTACTCAAGGTAAAGAGTTTTATAAAAAAAATCATTTATTAGAATATACATATAATTAATTTACAATATTAGGAAATTTTTATGTTTTAAAAACCAAATGGTTATATTATATTTTTTTATGATTATTTATATTTTATTAACATTGATACATGTAATCACATCAATGAATAATTATCATTTCAGTGAAACGGTCCTTGTAAGAATTATTCATCTTAATATTCATTCTTTGAGATATGTTTCGCATCACTCACCTGATTAATTTTATAAGGTGTATTTGATTCCAATTGATATATTATTACATGAATAAATATTTAATTTTTATATTTAATGTTACATTTAATTTATCTATTCGATGATATATTGATATAAATGTTATAAGTTTTTCAAGGGTTTTCATGGTCTAAATTAAAATTCATTCACATAGAATTAATATTTTTGAATGATGTTTTGTTTTCTATACTGAAAATAATTCCAAATGATTATTTTTTTAAATATTCATTATTATAAATTATGAGTTTTTATGAATCCTATTAAATTCCATCATTCAATGGTTTTTTAGTCGACAATTATACAAGTTGTAGGGGAATATTTTCTAAAAATTCCTTCATTAAGAAATTTTTTAATTGATAAACCTATATTCATTGTAATGGTGTATATAATGAATATTTTTAAATTATATAATAAGACTATTTATATTCATGGTATTTTCTGTTCCTTCTTTTTGTTGATTCATTCAAAGGGTTTTGGATTTAATATATTCATAATGCGGTTCTTTTAAAAAACTCTTCATCAAAGGTTTTAAATACTTTTAATTAAACTCCTCCTCCATGATTTTTTATCTTATTTGATGAATACTATTTGATAAACATATATTAATTACTGAATCTATTTTACATGATATTTTAACAACATTTAAAAAGTTTCAGAAGTAAATTTCTTTTCATTCTCAACAAGTTTCTCTTTAAATATGTTTGAAAACAATTTCTATTTTAAATATCCACGACAAGAATGTAATTTTATTATTCCATGAAAATTATTTTAATTGAATAATATATTAGAAAATTCCATGGTTATTTTATAATAGAATGATTTTATAAATTTTGAAGGAATTATTAGTCATAAAATTGATAAAGGAAAAGAAAACTTTATCATGTTTTCAAAGAAATATTTGAGCTATATTTTAAATCCATTTTACATATATGTTAAAATAATTTAATGATATGATTGATACACTAAAAATATGATCTTATAATACCATTCAATTCCTTTCTGTGATGGTTTTATGATGATGTTTTAAGGATATTTTCAAGAAAACTATTTCTTATCCATGGGAAAATTTATCTTTGACAATATATATGAAATTCAGGAATCCCAGTTTTTTTTATTGATATGGTCACTAGTGCAGAAAACATTTTTTACGTCGGTTATTTTTCATTATTTACGTCGGTTTTTAGGCGACGTTAATACGGACGACGTTATAAATAACGTTTTTTACGTCGGTTATTTAAAACCCGACGTAACATCCCTAACATCACGGGGGTTTATCACGTCGGTTATTTCTAAACCGACGTGATAAAACGCCTGGGATATCGTTTATCACGTCGGTTATGACATAACTGACGTGATTAACCCTTCCCCGGGCCTATTATCACGTCGGTTTCTTAAATAACCGACGTGATAAAAAGGCCTGGGAAACGTTTTAGCACGTCGGTTATCCAATAACCGACATGGTAAATCGATTCCCAGGCCTTTTAGCACGTCGGTTATATTAAGAACCGACGTGATAAAAGGCCCGGGAACGGTTTATCACGTCAGTTCTCGAAAAAACCGACGTGATAAACCCCTACCGATTTATTTACCACGTCGGTTATAAAATAACCGACGTGAAAGTGATATTTTTTTTAAAAAAATAATTGCACTGCTCTCACCAAAAAGCAACCAGAAACCAAACAACAAAAATAACCATGCCAGCCCTCCCCCAAGCCCCAACTGAACCCCACCCTCATCTATACCCACCTAACAACCTGGCCAGGCCTCCCCCACCACATTGGAGCCCCACCACAACCCTTGGACACCCCCCCCCACCCCTTGGACAGCCCCCTCACCCTCATTTACACCCCCACGACCCCTAGTACAGCCTCAAACACCCATTGGACACCCCTCCCATATCCCTTGGACACCCCCACCCCTTGGACACCCCCACCCCTTGGACAGCCCCCCCCCCCCCCCACCCTCATTTACACCCCCAAGACCCCTAGTACAGCCTCAAACACCCATTGGACACCCCCCCACACCTTGACATCCCTCCCAGACCCCTTGGACACCCCCCCCCCCCCCCCCCGACCCCTGGACACCCCCTCGAGCCCTTGGACAGCCCCAAACACCCCTTGGACACCCCTCCCATATCCCTTGGACACCCCCCCCACCCCACCCCTTGGACACCCCCCCACCCCTTGGATATCCCCCCCACCCTCATTTACACCCAACCGGCCCCTTGGACAGAACTCCCAGACACCTTGGACACCACTCCCATATCCCTTGGACACCCCCCACCCCTTGGACACCCCCCCACCCCTTCGACAGCCCCCCCACCCTCATTTACACCCCTCGAACACTAGGATAGCCCCAAACACCCCTTGGAAACCCCTCCCATATCACTTGGACACCCCCCCCCACCCCTTGGACACCCCCCACCCCTTGGACAGCCCCCCCACCCCCTGGACACCCCCCCCCCCCTCGACCCCTTGGAACCCCCCCCCCCCCCGACCCCTTGGAAACCCCCCATCCCCTTGGACAGCCCCAAACACCCCTTGGACACCCCTCCTATATCCCTTGGACACCCCCCCCCACCACTTGGACACCCCCCACCCCTTGGAGAGCCCCCCCCCCCCCACCCTCATTTACACCCAACCGACCCCTTGGACAGCCACAAACACACCTTGGACACCCCTCCCATATCCCTTGGACACCCCCCCCCCCCCACCCTCATTTACACCCCCCCCCCCCCCGACCCCTAGGACAGCCCCAAACACACCTTGGACACCCCTCCCATATCCCTTGGACACCCCCCAAACACCCACCCACCCCCTTGGAACCTCTCCCCCCATACCAAAATCCAGACCAGAAAAACCATCAACAGTAGACCAAAACAAGAAGTAGAGAAAAATTAAACATTCAATTATATAACATTCAAAACTTACACTGTCAACTTCAAAAAAAACTAAATCCAACCTAAACGACTACGAAATACACAATTACATTGACAATATTCAAAATTACATTTTACATTACAAACAACTAAAAGTCAATAAAACCTGTAAAATAATTTGACCACTCCACTTGTAAGTGTTTGATATCTTCAGCAGTAAAGGGTTGAGGTTCATCAAAAAGCTACAAAGGAAAAGGATAGTAGTCAACGTTTATAATGAATAAATCAAATTGAAATATTATGAGAAAGAGGAAATCTTACCAGGTCAAAACTCAGAACTGTCCCAGTTGTTATTATTTTATACATAAATCTTAACATGTAATATCCACATTCGATGATGCCTTGTTGCTCATGACATTTCTGTTTGAATGAGTGTAAATTCAATATATTATTTTTATGTAATAAATCAAAATGTACAAATTATAAATGGATATTTACCTTCACATGTACATATTTGATCTTGAAATTCCTTTTCTTTGCGCTTTTTCGAAAGTGGACCCATGCCCTGTTAGAAAATAATACGAATGGGGTAAATTTAAAATTCATTATAATATATAAAACTATTGTGAAATTGAAACTTACGTTTCCAATATATTTTTAAAACTTTCTCGTACATCATCATGGAGAGGGCATATCCAATAAAGTGCTTTCTCCCTAGGGCAAAAAACCCCTAACATCCAATGATCCCTAATAAAAGGAAATTAAACGTTAGTGGTTTTTTATGTTAAAAGATAATTAACTCTTTGAGAGGGATGTGTTTCATACCTCTCACAAAAAGGAATCATCCAACACTGTGTGATTACATTCTTTTCAAATCTATCAGCAATATAAATCATTCTTTGTTCCTCATCCAATGCACATGCTTCAGGGGAAATCAATTGTGGGTCCACGAATCCATATACATCTGTCAGCTCATTCCTATCACAAATTTTATACAGATACCTAATACAAAGTAGACATAAGTATACATTTTTAATAAATATAACGCAAGTAAAAGGTTTTAAGACTTACATGATAAAAATTTTCACCACGTTGATGCCCAACTTATCTCCAGTGACAAACTCCATGATATCAGTTTTCATAATCCCCACACTTAGTTCACGTCCACAGACATGAGCTTCCATTGTAAAGTCATAATGATCAGCCAACAAATTTGAATATCTTGACATTTTGTCAAGACTGCTAGTATCTGCATCTGATGTCATAGCTATCTGTCTTTGTTGTTGTCTATACAGTATTTCTTTACCTTTGAAGTATTCCTGTAAAAATAAATTGAAAAATATATTATTTTTCAAATGATAAAACATTAATAAAAATATAAAATAAAAGATATAACATCCATACCTCTATGGTAATGAGTCGAAGAAGTCTGGATGGCCAAAGTAAAAAATGGCCGATACTATGTCCAACTATCATCACCTCATCTGTAGGTAATGGTATCCGAGCTGATCTATCTATAATATCATGTACAGTGACCCTCTGATTCTCTACCTCTAACTGTTGATGATGAATTGTATCTCCTATACAATATACCATCCCATATGCAACTATATGATGTTGAGGATCATCAACATACAACTCACAATAAGTAGGTAGCTGCGGTGGAGGAGGAGGATCAAAAATGGGGTCCGCATGCTGAGGTGGGGGAGTGGGAGCTACTGGGAGAGGTGGAGTGGGAGCTGCACCCTGAAATTATCTTTGCAAGTCTGCAAACATAAACTGCACCGATGCTCTAATCTTGTCCTCCATTGTCGCATTAATATTATGGACTTCAGCCTCCAAGGATTCTATTTTTTTTATAAACTCCCTCAACGTTAGAAGTTGAGGAACGTGGCAACACTTTTCTTACCGATACACCTGCCGGATATCCTCTTACACGGCCAGGATGTTCGGGCTTTCCCAATGCCACAGATAAAATATCTTCCCTCCCAGATGGTGTAAATGTCCCCTGTGAACTCTGCTCCTCAAGAGAGTCCTGTAATAATTAATTGAACATTTCTATAATTATTGGAAATATATGATGAAAATAGTAAACTTAAATAAATAAAATAGATATCTTACAATCCTCTCAACTACGAGTCTCGATTCTTCCGAAAGATATTGTCCTTTTTTTCCCTTCCGAGCTCTTTTCCATTTCTCATGTCTAGATGGAGGGGATGGAGGGGCCACCTCTCCAGAGCTTGAAGACTCAGCTCTTAGTTGTTGAAATTTTTCTGCCATCATTTGTTCTTCCAATAATGCATACCCTCCCCGAGATAAACTATGAGGGTATACATTTTTATATTGGATCTCTTGATGAGCTTTCCTTGTTTTCTGTAAATTAAGAATAAGTAATCATTAACAAAACAATAATAAGATCATTTATATAAGAAAGCTTATAAAAGTTTACATTTCCCTTACCAAAAATGATTCTTTTCTTCTACTTTCAAAAAATTGTCTCCATGTGTCTTCATATATAAAAGGATATATACGACATGGATTCTCATGAATCCTATGACCATAAATGAAATCAGATGAGAGGGTTGATTTGAAATCCCTCCATCTCCTAGCAGCCAACGATAAGCATTTCTTCCTAACTCCTCCAGTGTCAGGAATATCAAATGTCATCTGATAAAAAAGAGGTTAAAAATATTATATATACTAGAAACATTTAAAGAACAGTCAAACAATAGAAAAAGATCTTACCAAAATGGTCTCCCACAGCTGAGAAATTATCGCCTTATCCACACTTCTCCAATCATCATAGAGAATGCTTACTTTGCTCTTAGCCTGAGTTGCTACAAAACCCTTAAAATATTTAGCATTTGGACCTCTAGGAAGATCATCATCATCAAACTCCACGACTATCCTCTCCTCCTTCGTACGGGCAAGTGATAATTTTGGTAAACGTGTGCACCCACGCTTACCAACCTTTGAACTCTTTTTCGTAATAGGAGCATGTGAATGTTCCTCCCCAGATGTATGACCAATATGCTCATCTCCATAATCATGTGGCTGATCAACTGATTGATCTGTAATTTTCCTTCAAATCAAAAAAACAAACATTAGTTCACAAATATACAAATTCAAATATTGTAATACTACTTAATCAGAAAATAGAAAAGTGTACTAAATTACATAATAGTAAACATTGGTAATATGGTAAGCATGTTAAACAATGATAAACATGGTAAACACAGTCTGTTGTACCCCTCTCTCTTGGATTTTAATGATCACAATCACTCTTATTATGTTCTAACTTGTTTTCAAGTGTTTTTGTTGATAGGCAAAAGGTTGCCAAGGAGTTGGCCCAAGAAAGCTGAAAAGTGGACTCACTGAGTCCACCGGTCAGCCGGTGTGAGATCACCGGCCAGCCGGAGGACCCAGGCAGTAGACTTGCCCACTGCCTGGTGTCACCGGCCGGCCGGTGGACCAGACAGAGAGCCTTCCTCTCTGTCTGGACCACCGGTCGGCCTCTGGCTCATCACTGGCCGGCCGGTGGACCAGACAGTTTTGCTGTCTGGACCACCGGCCATCCGGTGATCCACCACCGGCCCGCCGGTGCGCCCAGGACTTCTCCTCTTTACGGTTTTTATTGTTTTATCATTTTGGTTTGATACATGTTTTAATAAGTAAAAAAATTACAATATCTAACATTATATGAAAAAACTAAATGTAAACAAGAAATAAACATGTGTTACCTATAATTTTAGGAATGTACAGTTGGATTGTTTTCCCAAATTCCTTCGTCGTGATCATTCATTATGGAAAAAACCATGTCTTCAACATACTCATCATTATGTTCTGTTAATCTTTCCATGGAAGTAGGGATCTCACATAAATCAGCATCTCCATTAAATTCATCCTCACCAACATATTGTTTTTTCCCTTGTAAAACAACAGCCCACTGCATATCTGATTGATCTACTACATAGAAAATTTGTTTGGCATGTGTTGCCATTATAAAAGAATCAGCTGTGTCTTCCAATCTATTCAGATTAACAAGTGTCATTCCAAATTCATCGTGTCTGACATTGTTGTTACCGATAAACGATTTACAGTTAAAAACATGAACTTTAATTTTAAAGTAATCAGCCTCCCATATGTCTTCAATCACTCCATAATATGCACTTGATGCCGAAACTGGGTTTCTGTCCTTAGCACTCGAAAAATGCATTGCTTCTGCAAACACCAATACACCACTATTCTGAACTGCACTTCTGTTGTCCTGAGCTTTCATATGAAATGTATAGCCATTAATGTCATAAGCGGACCATGTTATCACATTTAAAGATGGACCACCCACTATCTATTTTAATGTCTCTGATACATCTGATCTACCAAGCAAGGTCTTTTTAAACCATGGCAAAAAAAAATTGTTGTGCTCATTCAAAATCCACATTTCTTTCTTCTTTGGATGACATTGTTTCAACTCATTAATATGCAATGTGATATACGGTTGAACATCAGCTATGTTATTCAAGATGTATGATTCTAACTTCTTCAGCTGTTCAGCTGACAGTGATTTGACTTTCAAGCCACGAATCCCCTTTCCCTCATTATTAACCCGTTCATGGAGAGATGGAGGCAAACCTATGTGTTGCGCCCTAGCCAAGTAGCTCGTACAAAACTCTGCTACCTCCTCAGAAATATACTTTTCAATAATAGAGGCTTCAGGTCGATATGGATTTTTAACATATCCCTTTAATATTTTCATATACCTTTCAAAAGGATACATCCAACGAAGATATACAGGTCCACAAAGCTTTATTTCTCGAACCAGATGAATCATTAAATGCACCATCATATCAAAAAAAGTAGGAGGAAAATACATTTCCAAATGACAAAGTATAAACATTGCATCCTTTTCCAAAATGTTCAAAGCATTCACATCAATCGCCTTGTTACAAATTGAATTGAAAAAATAACACAACCTCATTATAGTCTTTCTGACACGGATGGGCAATATTCCACGCAGTGCAACTGGTAGAATTTGTTGCATCATGACATGACAATCATGTGATTTCATACCTATCAACTTCAAGTCTTTCAATGAGACAAAATTTTTTACATTTGAAGAATAACCTTGAGGAACTTTGATATCATGAAGACACTGACAGAAGCTACTTTTCTCCCTCTTCGATAATGTATGACAAGCCAGGGGAAGAAATGTTCATCTTCCTTTAGGAGTGGGAGCTAACTCCAAACGTATTCCCATTGATAGTAGGTCTAACCTTGCATTCAACCCATCTTTTGTCTTTCCTTTAATATCTAGCAATGTTCCGATCAAAGAATCACAGATATTCTTCTCCACGTGCATGACATCAATATTATGTTTGACTTCATGATACCTCCAATATGGTAGCTCAAAAAATATTGACCTTTTCTTCCAAATATGTCTATCATTACCAGATTTCTGTGTCTTTCCCAATGTCACATCAAGGTTTTTCACCCTCTCAAAATACAAATCTGGGGATAAAGGTTTTGGAGCAGTATCAAATTCTTGTGAGCCATTGAATGCCTTTTTTAGTCTTCTATAAGGGTGATCCATAGGCAAAAACTTTCGATGACCCATGTACACTGTTTTCCTCCCATGATGCAATTGACAATATGATGTCTGTTGTTCGCAAATTGGACATGCTTTATGCCCTTTAACACTGTATCCAGACAAATTTCCATATGATGGGAAGTCATTTATAGTGAATAGAAGCACTGCATGCAGTTGAAAATATTCCATTTTATAAGAATCATACACCCTAATACCATAAGCCCATAACAGTTTCAAATCATCAATTAGCGGTGACAAGTATACATCAATATCATTACCGGGTTTCTTTGGACCAGAGATCATGATACTCAACATGACATATTTGCGCTTCATACAAACTTTAGGAGAGAGGTTGTAAATTACCAATAAAACAGGCCATGAACTATGTGTGCTACTGAGGGTTCGGTATGGATTCATTCCATCTGTGCACAAGCCTAGTCTCAGATTTCTAATTTCATTTCCAAATGTAGGGTACTGGGCATCAATTTTATTCCATTGTGGACAATCAGCTAGATGACGTATTTTTCCATCACATACCCGCTCATCAGCATGCCATCTTAACCTTTTTTCATTATGTGAATTAGCAAATAAACGTTTGAAACGAGTAATTATAGAAAGATACCAACATACCTTTGAAGGGAGCTTTGTAATCTCTACATCAGCTTGTGATTTTTCTTTCACCTTATACCGTGATGTCCCACATTTAGGACACTCTTTCAGAAATTCATATTCCTTCCTATATATAATGCAGTCATTCGGACAGGCATGTATTTTCCTGTATCCCAATCCCATCGGGCATAATATTTTTTTGGCCTTATAATGTGAATCTGGAAGATCGTTATCTTTTGTAAGAATGTCTTTCATCAATTGTAGCAGCTCTGTAAAACTTCTGTCACTCCATCCATGTTTCGCCTTCAGGTTAATCAATCTTAACACCGCCGACAAAACCGTAAAATCTGTACAACCAGGATATAATGGTTTTTCGGCATCACCATATAGACGTGCAACTGTCGGTTCTATCTCAATTTGTTCTGCTACAATATCGCGAATCATTTCTTCAATTCCATCAGAGTTACCATCTTGCGATTCATTATCATCAGTGACATTCTGTCCAGTTTTTCCACGCCAAATCCAAGGGTTGTAACTCGGATTGAAACTATGACAAATCAAATGATCTTTTATCTCTCTACTTTTCAAATTCTTCATATTCAGACATTTCAGGCATGGATAGAAAAAAATGTCACTACTTGGAACATTTCGTTTAGCAAATTCCAAAAGGGCATCAACACCTTCCTCATATTCATTGCTCATTCGATGTGCCGTAATCCAACTTCGACTCATTATTACCTATAACAAATAGCAAAAATATATATATTTTTAGATAAGACAAATATATGTTTATATGAAAAAAATCATAATTTGAATGTAAACAATTTTGAAATATAAAACAAATCGATGTGTATTTAAAAAAATATGCTTGAATATTATTTTTTAAACAAAATATAGTAAGATATAACACCCCCCTGGACACCCCCCGACCCCTCTGGACAGCCCCCCGCCCCTCCTGGACACCACCCCCACCCCCTACCCCCTTGGACACCCCCCTGGACATCCCCCAACCCTCTGGACAGCCCCCCCACCCACCCGGACAACCCCAAATACCCTCTGGAGAGGCCGCCACCCACTTGGACAGCCCCCCACACCCATCCACCCCCTTGGACACCCCCCTGGACACCCCACCGACCCCTCTGGACAGGCTGCCACCCCCTTGGACAGCCCCCCACACCCACCCATACCCTTGGACACCACCCTGGACACCCCCCGACCCCTCTGGACAGCCCCTGACCCCTCTAGAAAGCACCCCCACCCCTCCTGGACACAACCCCCCACCCCCGACCTGCTTGGACACCCCCCAACCCTCTGGACAGCCCCCCCACCCCTCCTAAACACCACCCCCACCCCCTACCCCCTTGGACACCCCCCTGGACACCCCCCAACACCCACCCACACCCTTGGACAGCCCCCCACACCCACCCACCCCCTTATAAACCCCCCTGTACACCCCCCGACCCCTCTGGACAGCCCCCCACCCCTCCTGGACACCACCCCCCACCCCCTACCCCCTTGGACACCCCCTGGACATCCCCCAACCCTCTGGGCAGCCCCCCCCCCCCCCCACCCACTCGGACAACCCCAAATACCCTTTGGAGAGGCCACCACCCACTTGGACAGCCCCCCACACCCATCCACCCCCTTGGACACCCCCCTGGACACCCCACCGACCCCTCTGGACAGGCCGCCACCCCCTTGGACAGCCCCCCACACCCACCCATCCCCTTGGACACCACCCTGGACACCCCCCGACCCCTCTGGACAGCCCCCGACCCCTCTAGAAAGCACCCCCACCCCTCCTGGACACAACCCCCCACCCCTGACCTGCTTGGACACCCCCCTGGACACCCCCCAACCCTCTGGACAGCCCCCCCACCCCTCCTAAACACCAACCCCCACCCCCTACCCCCTTGGACACCCCCGTGGACACCCCCCAACACCCACCCACACCCTTGGACATCCCCCCACACCCACCCACCCCCTTGTAAACCCCCCTGGACACCCCCCGACCCCTCTGGACAGCCCCCCACCCCTCCTGGATACCACCCCCCACACCCTACCCCCTTGGACACCCCCCTGGACACCCCCCAACCCTCTTGATAGCCCTCCCACCCCCCTGGAATCACTGAAAATTTACCATAACAAGAAGTTGGGCCATTCAAAGAATGTTTTTAGGTGTGGAGGAAGAACTTAGTTTCAATAGATAGAGAAGGAACTCGACATTAGGTTGTCTATTCCAGGTGTGGATTTGAAGGAGTTAATGTTTGTTCAGTGACCCAAGAGATTGAATCAGAAATTCAGATGTTGTGCCATTTTCTCATGATGAGGATGAATAATTGGTGGGGTTTGACTTTTAAATGGAGAGCTTAGCAGACCATCATATTTTCTATAGATCAGTAAAGGATGTTAGCATCGAACATAAGGCTTAAGGGATGCTTTCAGATCCAAATATGTATGTTGATGGATGCAATGAATCTAGTAGAGGTTCTAGAAAGAATGGTGGTTTTATTTGTTTAGGATAAGTAGTGAAGAAAAAACTAGTTAATTTTTTACTTGCTGAAAAGAGGGTATCTAAAATTTTTAACATGTCGAGGGGAAATCTGGCGAGTCCTCCTCGTGAAACTTTGTTTGCAGGGGGTGAAAATGGTGATGTGATCCCAAATCCATGCACCTATGCCATGGTTGTGTGTGAATAAAGTAGTAACAACTGTAAAAGGGCAACCCATCCAAATGGACACGCCCCAACCCTCTCGGGGATTTATAGAAAACGATGAAAAATTAGTGAAATCATAAAATTAGTCAATATTGCAAGTCGAAATAATAGATCTAGGGATGATAAATAAGATTATGGTGCCAAAACGAGTTAAAAGGGTTCGCAATCGAAGAATCATAGCTAGTTTCAACAAAAAAATCACAACACATATATATATACTATCCGCGAAAAAAAACGAACGAGTGGGAGGATTACCTGGGTGCTGCGAGTTTAGATGATTGATCCGAGGAGATTAAATATGAGAAATGATGATCGCAAAATGAATCTAAACCAACGAAATGGACGAGCCGATTCGGGTTTACGCGCGAGAGAGACGAGTCGCGACTGTCGAAGGTAAACTCGCGAATGACAATCCACGGGTCTGGGTAAATTTTTAAATGAGTTATCACGTCGGTTATTCAATAACCGACGTTATAATTTTTTTAAAAACATTTATAACGTCGGTTATTCAATAACCGACGTAAAAACCTTCCTCCGATTCTTTTTTTACGTCGGTTATTTTATAACCGACGTTATAAAGGGCTCAAAATCCGCGTTTTTTTACATCGGTTATTCCATAACCGACGTCAAAAACATCTGCGGATTTTTTTTTACGTCGGTTATTTTATAACCAACGTAAAAAGGCCTTCAAAAACCGTGTTTTTTACGTCGGTTATTGAATAACCGACGTAACAAACACCCCCCCGCTTCTGTTTTTTACGGCGATTAATGTATAACCGACGTAAAAAACGAAGCCGCACGATTAATAACGTCGGTTATAAAAATAACCGACGTTAAAGGTGTACTAAACACAGGTTTTTACGTCGGTTATTAAATAACTGACGTAAAAAACCTCGTTTTACATATTATGACGTCGGTTTTATATAACCGACGTAAAAAATGGTGACGTAAAAAACGTTTTCTGCACTAGTGGGTACATGGTCAATATTGATGGATTAAGGAATTGGGGTAATCCCAAATACATAAGGAACATATTCTGAAATATGATGGATGGATCTATCATATCCTTCTAATGAATTTTGAAATGTGATAGTGTTAAAATGATTGAAGTTACTATTAAGATATGATTATGTTATGTTTTTATTAAGATATGATGGTGTTAAAGAATTGAAAGATAATATTATGATATTATAGATTTTACTGGTTATTGGTTACTCCTATGTCATATGGGAATTATTTATTAAGGTAATTCCATGATGAAGGTGTTATGTAATAAGATATCTATAGTGGATTGAAATACTTTATATAATTTATAGTGGATCCAATTCATAAGGACTATTTTCACCTATCTAATGATAATTGAACTGTGTTAATCTTATGTTATGTTAAATATGTATACCATATATCATTATTTATGATCATCATTTTCATTGGAATGAATTCTATGATGTAATTATCTTGCACATTGATTATAACATCATACCATTATTCTCATCTTATACTCATTTATGAAATTTAATTCCAGGTTCTTATATTTACCCTTAATGAGTTTTTCATATCACCCCTCAAAAAACTTATGTTTACCAAGGTTATAAATAATTATATTAATGTATTTATTTATATAATGGGTGTATGTGTGAATAATTTTATAATAGAATTTTAAGATATATTTTAAAATAAAAAATTATTTGAATTGTATAGAAAAATAATCAATTGATGAAATGAGTATTATTATTTTGTAAGAGTTTTTCCGAATCTAATAAAACATTAAAACATAAATTTCCATAGGTATATAGGTGATAAAATATTTCTATTTGATGTTTCATTTTTTTGGTTGCTAACATTGGGACATGTTTATTAGTATTGAAGTTGGAAATGTAATTATTATGCATTTATCATTATATCTGAAAGTGAGTGTTTGGGGATGCTATATTTATACACTCCAACTATGTTATAATAACACAATTATTCAATTTATAAATTGATATTATTATTTTACTAAATTATTATTTTACTCAATTATTCATTATAACAAGTTATTATTTGTGTTGGTTTCACCACCTTCATGGATGAGGCTATAAAATTACCATCATAAATGATTATAAAAAGACACAAATTATAGTACATAATAAAATTAATTTTAATATACTTTCATAATTTTGGAACTGTGATACATAAAATAATATTCATTAGTAAAAGTAATTTTTTTAATCAAAATTCCAAAAAATAAGATTTTATGTATCCTTTATGATTGAAAACCATAACATATATAAAATTACTATTTTAATTAAGAGTTATATCAAAAAAAATATGTGACCTATAAGTACATTATATA
This sequence comes from Viscum album, assembly GCA_963277665.1. Lineage (NCBI taxonomy): Eukaryota > Viridiplantae > Streptophyta > Magnoliopsida > Santalales > Viscaceae > Viscum > Viscum album. The sequence goes on along the minus strand of OY728135.1, from coordinate 1,690,884,215 downwards.
TGTGATTAACACATTATTAAGGATTATAGATTGTAACTGCCATACTTAATATAGTGCAGAATAAAAGTGACTATTAATAATATAATAATAATTTTAATAATGTATGATTATTAAATGAGTAATAAGAAATTAAAAATTAATTGAATAAAGTAAAATAATTATATTTTACGTATTTATAAAGATGAAAATTAAAATTAAACTAATTATACATGGGGTTTTAACAAGTCCAACTAAGTTGGAATCCAAGGTAGGTGGTATTAATTTAAATTTACCTTTAATAAGTAGTATATCATATTTGGCATTGAATTTTATATTATGTGATGTAATTACATCCAAATTGACTTATAATTATTTTTAATGTTTCGTTCAAGAAATTTACCATTACATTTCATAATATCTTTTCATATCCTTTTTATTCATTTCTTACCAAATCATTACGTGGTTTTGTTAAATGAATTCTAATTGAATAAGATATAATATTTTGTATACATTGAAAATGATCACATTTTCTCCCTATTCACATTAGTTTTATCATAAAATATTTCACTAGATATATTCATATTTTTTCAATATATTTTTTATTTTAAATCCTTAGTATAATATTTCTTTTCACAGTAAAATTTATCATTAATATAAGGTGATTTGTTGACATAATATCTTTTCTTTGAGTTATACACTTTATTATTTGATGATATTTTTATAACTATGTTATATTTTACCATTCCTATATTTCATATCGTATTTTATCATTCACTATGAGGAATTTTTTTTCATGTACAATCACCTCCTTTGATTTATTTTATTTTTCATTAAAGTATAATATTTTCAAACAATTTCTCGTCCTTTTTATTAAATGTTTCTCTATGATGGAAAAATTAATCCATACAATATTTTTTTAAAATAATTATCTTGAAATGAAAAAATTATTTAACTTCTTTACACTTAATATTTCTCGACATATCATTATAAAACAATAAACTATTTCATTGATGTGGGTTTTATATAAAACATTCTGAAATTATTTATTGGAATTTTGTTGCATTAATATATTTTATATCATTCATTAAAATTTTCATTAGATAATATTTTTTTAAAGTATACATTATTAATCTCTCTTTTAATATATAGTTTTAAGAAATCATATTATTAAATTATTAAAAATGATTTTGAAAAATATTTTAACATTATTTTTTAAAAAAATTTAAAAATGATTCTTAAAAACTCATTTTACAATTTAACACAAATTTAGCACACTATCATTAGGGAATTTTCTTTAAATTACATTATGATATTATTATTTAGGGATATAATTTATTTGGTATCAACCGATAAAATTTTGATTTAATTTTTTAGAAAAACATTGGAAAATTCCATGTAATGCTATTTTTTGTGTTCTACTTAGAAACATGTAATTTTCTTTAATATAGATCATAATTCTATTACATATGTAATCATGTTCCAATTAGGTCTTATATATACCTTAAACACATTAGTTTATGTTTTATATCACATGAGAAGAAAATATATTTCATGGGAATGATTATTGTTTAAATATTTTCACAACTTTTTATATATACCTGAAAATGGTTGGGTTTGTTCAAAACCATATGAGTGGACATAATTTCATTGAGCTATTTGAGTTTTTTTTTTGTAGAAATGATTTCATAAATTCTATGTTTACAATGTTACAATTTACTATGTATATTTTTTTTAACATTTCATAGTGAGTATACATGTATTTGGCATACTCAATGGATTTGAAATATTATAATATGTTTTCATAATCAAATACAATTGCATGTGTTTGATAAATTTAGGTTATATGAATTTTTATGAAAAATTATGGAGAACTCCTCTGATCCAAAGTTCTTTTCATGAAGACATATATACAATGTTATTTTTTTCACTTATTTATGATCTACCAAGTTTTAACTAATTGATATGTTTTACCTTAATAGGTTTATTTTGTCACTCTTTATTATGTTTGAATTCCCCATTTAATTAAAGATATCAGTATGTATGATTTGTTTAGATGGACTCTGCCACGGCCTGGCCTAGCCGCGGTGGAGGAGCTAGGGGCAGCCGGCTGAGTTGGCCGCCAGTGCGCGCTGCAGGAACGACCACTCAGGTCCCACGGGTCACCGAAACGGTGCCTAGTGCTGGTTCATTTGGAAGCCAGGGGGCGCCACACCCCCCCCCCCCCCCATGCGTGGCCAGCCAGCCATGCGGGCCTACCATCTGGCCATGTGGGCCAGCTGGCCGGCCACGTGGGCCCGCCTACGTTCGGGACGCCCTCGGGTCGGGCCGCCTCCTCAGGCCAGACCAATTCCTCAGACCAGATCAAACTCGTGGACTGGGTCAGACCTCGGTCCGGTCCGGGTCGGGCTGGGTCGGTCCGACTGGGTCGGACCTGACCCGGACCCGTTTGGCCAATTTACACCTTTTTTCCCCTATCTTGGGCTACGGGTGTCCAATTGAAAAACTTCCTGTGGTGATAAATTTATTGGATAAGTACTATTCTTTTGGAATACCCCACTCGAGGTCTAGACACAGTTGGGGTATGGTCAGGTTGGTTTGAACCTAAAATCCAACCAGGCCCCCGAAACGAAAATGCCAAAAACTTACAGACTGGGCTTCCGATTGACGTGTCGTCTATTGCGTTGTGACCCCTATGATGAGGCGGGCCTTTGAGATACTTCTACTCAGGACTTCATGATAGTTGGAGTTTGACTAGTAGCTCGTTGAGTAAATCCTTCCAGAGGCAAGCAAACAGTGTACGGAGACCAAGTAGCTGGCAGTGACACGGAGGTTGGAGACAGAACATACAGAGGTTAGTACCTAGTGATCCTGTCTGGGTCATATCCTATGTGGGTTAGTGCTAAGAGATCCTATGTGGGTCAGTGCATACCGATCCTTTGGGGGTGAGATCCTGTATGGGTCAGCGCTCAGCGATCCTGTGTCTGTCAGCTCATAACTATCCTGTGTGGGTCAGATTCTATGTGGGTCATTGCGGGGGTTAGTTCCTATCGATCATGTGTGCGTCAGACTCTATATGGTCAGAAGCAGTGCCTCCGTCAGAATAAATTGATTTAGCTTTGCGACTAATCATCTTAACTTCTATTCTACACTAAAAATCCTAGTTTGAGTTGAGTCAATGACCTTTGTGTTTTCCTCATGATTGAGATGGGTTACTAGATAACTTAGGTATATATATTGGAATATACCTAAGTATGGGTTATCTGATGTTCACTATAATTTGTGGTTTATCCTTTTTTGATATTGTGATACATTGAGGGTCTCAGGGTCCTTACTTTTTATCATTATACTCACCTCTACACGGGCTATGCCCGCACCTCATTGTGTTGGATGCAGACGACAGATAGTGCTGAACGGGGCAGAGAGTAGCAGAACTTGACGATACCAAGAGGTGGACCACTCGGCAAGACGTACATAGAGAAGAAGCATGGACATGGGGTGTTGGGGAGTCCATTTGTACTCACCCTTCATGTGGGAGTTCCGGAGGACGCCCTAGTAGCTTCTTTACTTCTTTTCTTTAATTATACTAGAATTTTAGTTGTATTGTACATTACTGTTGGGCTTGTATTTCTGGACCCCTTTACATTCAGCACACTCTTTTGTATACAGTTTTACTTAGCATTTTATTTCTCGTTGCGTACTCGGTTGTGTTTGTTTATTGTTATAAAGGAAATTCCTTCCCTGTATAGTGATTTTTTCCTTTGGTGAGAGTCGTCAGCCCTTGTCCTATGGAAGGTGGGCTTGGGGTAGTCACGATACGGGCCTCGGGGGACGGGACGTGACAGATATCATGTGACTAGGTTAATTTTAGAGATATTTATGAAATAATGATATTTAAAACCTTTATGTTGAAATTATATAAAGACTCAATATCATTCTGTTCTATTATTGTGTTATTATTTTTGAGATGCAATACTTAATTAGAAGGAATGATAAAAAAAATATGTACATGTTACACTCAGGTAATATCTATTTGAATAATTGTGTGGTGTAGTTATTTTTGAGAATAATGTTTTTATGAATAATGTAACCAAATTAAATAAAACTATTATGTGGTAATAGGGTTTTAATTTTATCAAATTTTATCGTAACTGAACTTAATGTATAATTGGATAAAATCCAGGATTCATAGTGTAAGACATATTAGTAGAGATTTATCATATTCATATGGATAATTACATTTATATTAACATGATACTACTCTTTATGACAATTGGTAACTATAATTTCCCAACCCTAGTTCACTATAATTTGTATTTAGACTATGTAACTATATGACCATACACATGATTACCTATATTCTAGGGGATTCTAACTATTATCCGGGGATTATGATTTAAAAATTTTATGACTATACCATCATTCCAGTGTAGAAATAATAATAGAAATAAAAAAATCATCCATTATAATGAAATTTCATTAGAGTACAAAGATGAAATAAATAAATAAAATCCATCAATAATACATAATGAAATGATACATGTTATCATACAAAAAACAAACCTCCAACCAGATAGATCAAAAATACTAAAAACATTAAAGAACCAAGATAAACATAGGATCTACAATATCTTTGAACCTCACCTAATCCATGTATCCATTCTCTTAATTTTCCATTATTCTCTATAAATCAACTGTCACACCTCTACCCAACCGAAACTAGTAAACAGTATAGGCTACTCTGGTACCCATGTTATATGGACAACCAAAAATGGTGTGATTACATAACTTAGTAGGGAACAACCAAAGTGATCTTATATATATCCTGTCAACGGAGTGATATTTTAAGGTGATATACTTAACTTAATAAATAAAAATCCCATTTTACATATATTAATATAACCATTTATCGTCATTATCTAAGATGAAACATGATTTAAACTGTACATTAATTGTTCTATGCTAGAGGCATGTTTTCATATATCCATAATAATTTAAATAAATATATTGTTATATTATATTCAATTAATAAGTAAAATTTTCCCTAATAATACATTAATGGACACCAGACAAATGGATCAAAGTACAAGGTACCCAAAAAAATATTGCATTGGGAATACCAGTACATGGAATAATATCTAACTTCCCCAATAATATAATAATGGTCATCCAAATCCTCAGAATCAAATATAGTGACCAAAGAAATATAATAATCATCATAAAAACCCCTTGGTACCTCATCCACCCCAAAAATAAAAATAAAAATTAATTGGTATACCAGATACATAATATTATATCACAACCCCCATCAATATATTAATAATGAACATGCCATATCCTTAGAAACTAGTCCAAGCCCGCTAAAATATAATAATGGGTATACCAAATCCCCAGAATAACTTAAATGTCCCCAACAATATGATCATAATTAGAATGACAAGTCCTTGGAACCTCATCCAAGGTCACCAAATTACATAATAATGGGAATAACATAAACTTGGAATGAATTAAAGGACCTAAAATAATATAATAATAATGGTCCCACATAATCCATGGAACCTCATATAAGGTTATATAGTAATATAATAATTGGTGTACCAGATCCCTCGACTCACATCACGTTCCCCCAACAACAAAATAATCATAATCATACTAAAATTTAATCAAATTCATTTATCAAGAAATCATAATTTAACAAATACGTCACACCTTAGGATATGTTCTATGAAACATTGGTAAATCAATTATTTAAAAACTAACACCATCCATGGGAAAATGCATCCACTCAAAGGTAATATTTTCCTTTATCTCATCACAAAAAGTAGATATCATTCCCTCTCATGAACACCTAGTCTATCATTTTGTCCAAGGAACCACCCATGACTAACCATAACTAGTATGTCACCACTCCCAATTATAGGTAAACTGAAAATAAGAGGGAATATATTTATTTCCACTTCATTTATTATATTAATGTATATGCAGAAATTTATACAGTTAGTTCCTCTCATGATTTTAGGTATCACAAGGTACATAATTTTGACATTTCTACCAAAAAACTATTTTTGGGATGTCCATGTAGTTCAAAAAACACATCAATGGAACATGATAATTTTTTAATTATATATATTGGAAATTCCTTTAATTTAAAATAATATTTATTAATTTTTTTATTAATTTATGTTTCATTTAGTATAAAAGTGAGTCCACATGTCAGATTTTTTTTAAAAAAAATAAACAACATAAACAGTAGGGTAATACATATTTAGCACCTTTCTAAAACAAAAAAAAATCCTAAAAACAGAAAAAAAAAATAGTATTATGAGAAATGTTTTTCCAAATAAGTGATAGAAGTCCCTCATCCAAGGAATCCACATCATACACTTTGAATTAAACCTTCACTTAGATCAAAAAATAAAATAAAAATAACCAACCCCAATGATTACCAAAGAAACAAACAATGATAAAAGAAGAATCGCTATTTATATCCCTTATTGTACTCACCCATAAATGTTAAAAATAAAAAATTTGTTCTTGACAATCCTTATAAAAATATACCAAAATTCTCAAATAATAAGTGTAATAAGGGGGTAGTTCATGATAACTAAAACATATGATGAAACTTGGGTTTATAGGGGATTTATGTTTTTGAATATTGAAGTTCATATTTTTTTGAATTCCTATAATGGATTTATATTTTAATTAATGTTTTTTTATTTATATAAGTGCTTTATGATTTTATTTTTGGTATGACAATGTGATTTGAACCTATTTCATGTTGTGAGATTATATGCATAGAAACCCATGTGAATTCATAATACGTAGTCAGTATGGATTCAGGTATTAGTTTAATGATTAATACAAGGCATACCAAACCATTTGGTCTTGTAATTTATGGATGCTATTCATTCCTTATATAATTTTTTATGTGGTACATGTTATTTGATATTTTGTTTGTTTCTTAATAATAAAAAAATTTTGATTCAAAAAGTGAAATGATTTTATTTTTTAAATCATCAATGGTATTGTAAGTAAATCATTGAGTATTTAAAAATAATACATTGTTTGAAATAGAAATGTAGGGTTTAAAATAAATAATTTTTTTCCAATAAAATATACCAAAATGGATTCAATATTTTTAAAATAATGATATCAATTTTGATGGAGGTTGTAATGTTTTAAAAATATTAGTTTGGATTTTTCTATCTGGAAATTTTTATAAATGGAATTTATAAATTTTAATGTGTTTTTGGGATGATATAAGGTGTTTGAAATTAAAATATGGGAACTAAAAATGGATGTTCTATTAGATATAATTATTTAAATAGGTTGGATTCAATATGTCATCTTGGAATCTTATAGAAAATGGGTTCTGTGATGAAAAAATGAGTTAGTGATTCCATAATAGAACGTAAAAAACAATTTTTATAGGTTTTCATTTCTTGTGACATTTTGACATTGTTGGAATAGATTTTGGTTGAGGTTTGTGACATTCCATCGTTTAAGGATTTCTTTGGGATTGAATTTTTATGTGGTATGTATTGATTATTTTTTCATTTTGAAACCTATTTTTATTAATATATATAAATGGATTTCAATGAACAATGGGGATGTATTGAAATGAGGCAGTTATGGATTGTTTTCAAAATGAAAATGTTCTTTTTTTAGGAAATGTTTTTAAATGTTGATGATTCCATTATGTTGTTGGGAAAACAATTCATTTTTAAATCTAGTTTTCAATGTTTTGAAAATAAAAATGATCTCTATAAGGAATGAATTAAAATTCATTAGTTTTTATATTTAGGTGAAGTGTTCTAAAACAAGTTGGGGAGTTTTTAAATGTTCATCTTCTATGATAAAGTCTGTTTCAAAAAATTTAATTTGGTGTCATTGGTTTTAATTAAAAATAGTGTTCTTATATTTTATTTTATTTGATGGGATTATGAATAATGGGTTATCCTATAGTTTATGTTAGAGTCACTTGATTTATGATTATAATATTTCATTTTTAGGCTTTTATTATATAGTCTGAAAATTCATAATGGTTGGATGAATTTCTATCACTAGGAGTGAGCACTATTATGATACATTCTCTTTTAATTTCATAGTTATTTAATGTTTTTTATTATTCTATTTTTGAATTTTCTTTATCAATAATATATTACTTGAAAAGCTTATAATGATAAATGTTTTTTTTCTCTCCCAAATGTCATATAACTCAGGGTATTTTTTATTATATGATAATTAAATGATAAGGCCCTGAGATGAATCAGTCTTCTGAGTTGGAGTTTGTTTGTTGTATCTTATATGAATTTTGTTGTTTTATAATTGATAGTATTGATTATTATGGAGAAAATTTATTTCCATTTCTGTTCATTGAGTATTAAAGATATTAGGGATATGAGGTTTTGTTGGGGAACATAATTATCGATTTTTTTTTTGGGTTCTATTAAATGAGTGGCAGTTTCATAGGATATTGAAACCTCTATAATTATTCATGTTTCTCTTCTGATATGATGTGTCATAATATGGAACATTTATTTTTAATGTCCTTATGAATAAAATATTTAGTAGGTGTTTTAATTAATTAGGGTTTTGTGTTGGTTTCTATAATTTTTTCTTTAACTGATATTCCAGAAGTGAGGTCCCGAGGTTCTCAAAAATAACTCAATGCTTAATTATGTTTTTATTGCTAATGGATTGGTTCCATTTGATGAATTCATAAATTTTACATTGTTATGAACAAACCTGGGTGGATCCTGAACTGGTCACATGAACCGGCCCATGGCATGGCCCAAGGGGCGTTCCTGTTCCCCACAAGCTAGCAACTAGTGTCGGGCATCAAAATCTAATCATTGGGAATGATTTGGTATATGAACAAAAGATGGCCAAATAAATAAATATTTACGATGAGGAAATAAAACTAGAAGCAGAAAAAAAAATGTGCATGCCTCTTTCTAATCCATCAGGTCATCACCAAACTCAAAACCGAGTATGCTCTAACATGGAGTAGTTGAACCAGAAACATAAACAAGAAACTAAACCTGCAACTGGAAGGATATAATAGGAATGATCACCGACATGCCCAGTTGGGATGCCATAAAAAAACCACTAAATCCAATGGTTCTCTTTTCCAAAACAATCCACTAAAATATTTTTGAAATAAAAATATAAAAGTAGAGATTACACATTTTAAAACATGCAATATATTGTTCTCATTTAAAAACCCCAACACATGCTACACAGTATTTCCAAAATCATTTTTCATTTTATAAATGAAATCCAAAATAAAAAAATACCATGTTGGGGTAGAGTAATACAAGTAAAAAGTGAAAACTGAAAATAATCTAGTGGAATGGAATGTTAACAAATAATATAAATAATCTAGTAACCAAGGGTGATTATAAACATCCCTAGAATACCCCTCAACGTACTTGGTTTCGCAACCACCTTCCGACCTATGTTGAAGCTCCAAATTCAATAACTAACTTTCGGCCCTAACCGACCAATCCAGGGGAAAATCCCACATGTCCTAACAACAAATTCTGGGGTACCAACCATTCTAATCGGGGTTGGTCAGCAACCATTACTCGATCATCTAAAACATGCCCAGGAACCCATGGTGGTTATAACAATACTGTGTATGTAGAAAGGCTCTCGCATGCATGACTCAACTTACTGCACTTGCCTACCCCAAACATGGAATATTCATATTTCTTCACCCTTAAAGGGTTTCCCTAGATGGGAGAACCATGTATACTTATATATATGCATACATGTCAAACATACAATGTGCCATCATAGCCATCACATCATTCGGTTAACAAAACCACTTTATTAAACGCTTGAAGTTATAAATCGGGCATCTGGTTTTACATAATCAAATGACTTTATGGAAAATTTGCACAATTTCTTATAAAACTACTCAAAACACTACTTTTACTTTTAAAAATCCAAATGGTCTCTTAGGTTCTAAGTTTCAAATAATAGTAATAAAAGTCTTTAGTGATAGTATTTTCAATTACGTAAAAACAAACCCAGCGTTTCCTCACACCGCAAACTCAACAAAATATATACACCAAAAGCCAAACGGGCATAAATTCGTGGAGTTATTTTCAAACCAATTTAAATAACCACATGAGGAGACCCACAACATTTAAAAAACAAGAACTTCTTATAAATGCAAGGATTCAAGAATACTACAAATTCAAAGAGATGCGTGAAAACATTTAAAAAAAACACAATGATCTATAAAACTAACCAGCGCAAGACAAACATGTTCCAAAACAAAATGTTTCTACCAGAAAACACCACTCATGTCATCGAACAATACCATTTTAGATAAAGGCATTTAGTTCCATATAAGTTAGAAAGTCATAAACATGTGTGTAATTAGAGGAGCATCCAAAAAATCCATTTTTAATATAATATTTCAACAGGAAAACACTGACATAACATAACTATAAACATAATAGAGGTGGGAAACATAATCAAAGATTTACTTAAGGAAATTCAAGAATTAAATGGATTAAAATTTGGAATCAAAGGCATGGAAACACCTACACATAACCAAGGAACTATGTCAAAGAAGATTTTTTACACTTTTAACCATCAAAGAAACACTGCAATGAATTAACTCTTAGGATTATAAGGGCGCGAATAACATTTATAAATTAAATTAAACCATGAAAGTGCCTATGGAAATTTTTGGAAAGAGATAAGGATGGAAACGCCTATATAAAGGAAGTTACCTAAAACTTTCAAACTCAAGAAACACCCTGCTTGCATGCATGCATACACTTCCATATATATATATATATATATACACACCTCTAAACCGATGCACGTGTTCCCTGTGCCATGAGAAAACACACACACATAAGGTAGAGGGATATATATATATATATATATATATATCCATACCTGGGAAAATGTGTGTGCACACTCAGAAATGATCTCGACTCCCTGAAACAATTCCCAACACCCAAAATTAGTGCGGTGAAGACCCTCTTACACCCAACAAAATGCCAGGGACTCACAGAAAAAAAAACGCGACCCAAAAATAATGTACACAATAATACGACGGATGGAGAGCATCACCTCGGACGATAGTGCATCCTTGAAAACACTTGGAAATCCGTGATTGCATACAAAATAATTATCAGAACTACAATAAAAAAATAAGACTTCAAAACACAATTCAAACACTAAAAAAATGAGAGCGCGATAAAAAAAATAACTCTTACCATGGATGGTGACGGCGAACCAAAACATGCGGTAAGTCCAAATGCAGCCTGTGAATAATGGAGGATGGTCTAAAGTGATTCGAATCCTTTTTCCTTCGGCGGCGATAGATGGATTGCGGTCTGACATGACCCAAGACACCCTCCGTGAGCCCAGCGAGGGGATTCACGGCCACTTTGGAGCAACGTACAGGCGATGCGCAATGGGATTTCAGTTCATTGTTGCTGGCCGCCAGACTGGGGGGTCAGGTTCTGTGAAATTACACCGGGATGAGGGTATAGGGGCTATCATGTGAGGGAGATAGTAGGGGGTGGTCTCACTCTGACTGGATAGGGGAGGGGGCAGTGTTGTGGGCAGTCGAATGGCACAAGGAGAATCTTCAGCGGTAGCAGCATAGGGAGAAGTAGGGACTGGCGTGACATAGGGACAGTGTCTCGGGTTGGCTGGTGTAGCAAGAGGAGGGTGTCACGGTTCGGCTGGGACAGCAAGAGGGCAGTGCCTCAGGTAGACCGGTGTAGGAGGGCATCATGGTTCAGCCGGCTGGGGTGAGCGAAGCGGCGATAAGGGAGGCAGGAGGAACCGCGCTGAGTCATCAGGTTGTTGCAGGTGGGCGGGAGCAACGAGCAGGGAGGCGGTGCCCTGGGCAAACGCGAAGGGTGAGCATGGAGGGCGAGCCAGATATGGAGGTAAGGTCGGTAGGTGGAGGGGAGACCCATGGGAGACCCATGTGCAGTGCACAGTAAGAAGGAAATGGGGGGTGACAAGATAGACTAGGGTTTTGAGTATTTTTTTCTTTTGATTTTATTATATTAATAATAATAGTAGTGGTAGTAATAATAATAATACCAGAATAATAACAATAATAATAAGAAGAATAATACTAGTAGTAATAATATTATTAATGAAAATTTGATAAAAAATATACTAATAAAATTTTAATAATAATAATAATAATATCAATTTAGTGATAATAATATTATTATTATCTACAAAAAATAATATTATGATGGCAGTTTAAACATTATTAAAAAATATTTATCTTAAGTATTGAGTGACCGTGCATTCACCCGGGCCAAACGCATAAGCACTGTTAATGTTACGGTGACCAAACACTGCCCTGAGACCCACCGAAAACAATAATGTTTCAAAAATTACAAACCCAGACCCAAACTCAAATCTGTCCAAAAGACGTAGGACTGAGAAAAGAAAAAAATAAAAGTGTTTGTGGTTGGGGTGTGACAATTCTCCCCACCAAAACACTTTCTTCCCCCAAAAAGTCACCAAGCCAATAGTTGACACAACTTGAGTCCATGCCCCGACAAAAACATTGATAACTGAGATCCTTGGGATGACCCTTACCAACAAATGTCACACCCGACCAATTCAAGGAACACCACTGCCTGAGATTGAGGGGAGAACATGATAGGGTTCTTCCCACCACAAGAATTTTTTAATACAGAAACTCTTAAAACGAAAACAAACCACCACCAGGGGGAACATGGAAACCCCCAAACCAAACTCATCCCACCTTCTCAATGATAAAAGAACAACTCCACCACAAGTATTTAAAACCATTATGGGGCAAGAGAACACACCCAGGCACCAGGATGGAGGAATCCCCTTCAAAACTGAATCACCATAAAGGAAAACACATGGATAGGTGATCGAACTAAGAAGGGGCCTAGAAACACCACCCATTAATCCATGAAACCAAACATTATCCTGACGAATGCAACTGAGACCAAACTCAGAATCAGAACATGTCAACTTATTCACGATCCCAACTCCCATGAAGGAATACAAATATTTTAAAAGCCACATTTAGAGTAGATGAGGCCACTTGTATTGTGGTAAAACTAGATCATCACACTACAACAACAAGTATGAGTTTATAATGGCAACAAGAATCGAACAAGAAAAAATTGGATATTTTCCATTTGATGTTGAAAACATGATCCGATCCGATGTTCCACGCACCCTCGACAACTCCTGACTTTGAGCGAGCTTCACCCTGAGACCTTTGGCTAGGGATCTGATGGATGAAGAATCTCCATCCTCATATTCAAGAATTTTCATCCTCCAGTTCCTAACTCATTCCTCTAGAATGATGCTTCTTTCAGAACTCTTCCTGGTGTCCCGAACAGTGACATGGTAGCAAGGCTTCAGAAGGATGTGACAAGGTGGCTTAGGATGCTTGAACCGGCCACACTAGTGTAATGTGAGAGAACATTCCAACAAATTGGGATTTAGTAAAGACAAATATCATTCCCAAATGGGGAACTTTCACAAGGGCCGACCCCTGCCAATTACACCCAAGACTCTAACGATGATGATACATCCCACCTTTACTAGTCCAGAAGTGAACCCTCAAGTAACTTTGGGATTGTATGAACCTTAACTACCTTGGGAGTTACCAACAAACATAAGACACACTATCTTTCTGAACTATACAACTACCACTGACAGACAATGATTACCTTGATAAGCTGGCAACACACAAAATGAACTAGGAACTGGGCATAACTCATTAACAACTTTTAGAGGCTTTTTGGGTGACATACTCATAACATCACAAAAAACACCATATAAACTGGTCATCAAGCCAAAAATCAATTATAGAAACAACACAATCCAATGGGAAACAGGCCCTTAAGCCAATCATATACAAACACAAGCAAAAATTACTTTTCCAAAACCATTATTTCTTTAAAATTATGAAACACTCTTATGGAACCTTATGAACCATAACACGTGCATTCATTCAATCTCACTCACATAATTTATAAACAAGTTCCCCCACACACTCTCCATACATACCCACACATGTGTGACCCTCTAAAAGATGTGTCAAGGTTCAAACACTTCTTTTCCGTACCAAATCCAAACACAAACAATGTTTTTCCAAACTGATACACTTTCTATTCAAAAACCCACTTTACTAATTTCAAAAACAATTTTGAAGAAACCCTTTTTTTCATTTCGAAATCAATTTCGTTTTCAAACACACTAACATCGACCTAGTTCAAAATGAAACAAAACCAACTATAAACTATCAGAGTGAGGAACTAGTGTCTGTGCCTAACCCGACAACATGGCGGTGATCCATGTCCCAAGTAAGGAATAACACTACGAGGACCTTAAACCGGGATCTTGGACCCCACATGGGTCACCACCCCATGTGAGGCCACAAAGTGAACTGATTTGCCCCCATTTTCATTCCTCAATCCAAAACACCCAAAATGAAAATTCTCAAATCACAGAATACCCTTTGTAACTCTTTTCTCGTTGTGAGCGGTGGTGATCCGACACCGACCCATAACCTACATAATGAGCTACGACCGTCCTAATCGTATTCTAACAGACACCCTAAATAACAAGGGCCTCCTTTAATACGATTTTCTCATGAACCATCCTGGGTTGACCTTGAACTGGTCACCCGAACCAGTCCGCGGCATGGACCGAGTAGTGTTCCTGATCCCCACATGCTCGCAACTAGTGTCAGGAATCAAAATATAACCATTGTGAATGATTTTTCCCATGAAAAAAAAGAAGACCAAATAAACAAATATTGACGATGTGGAAATAAAACTAGCATCGGAAAAAAGTAAACATGCATACATCCTTGTGATCCTTCATGTCACCACCAAACTAAGAACCAAGACCACTCCAACATGGAGCAGCTGAACCAGGAACCTGAAAAAGAAACTGAACCTGTAACTAGAATGATATAATAGGCGTGAGCACCGAGATGCCCAGTAGGGATTCTAGGAATAAACCACTGAATCAAATGGTTCTCTTTTCCTAAATAGTCCAATAAAAGAAGTCTGAAATACAAATATAAAAGTAGGGTTTTCACATTTTAAAACATGCAATATATTGTTCTCATTTAAAATCCCCAACCCATGCTTCACACCATTTCTAAAATCATTTTTCAATTTATAAATGAAATCAAATATAGAAAAATACCAAGCTCGGCTAGAGAGAAACAAGTAAAAAGTGGGAAATGAAAATAAAATAGTGCAATAGAAAGTAAGCAAAAAATATAAATAATACAATAACCATGGGTGATCCTAAACATCCCTAGAAGAACCCTTCACATACTTTGTTTCGGAACCACCTACTGGCGTATGGTGAAGCTCCTAAGTCTATAACCAATTGGCCACCCTAACTGACCAATCTAGTGGCAAAGCCCACCTGGCCTTGCAACATATCCAGGGAGTACCAACCCGTCAAATCTGGGTTTGTTAGAAACTGTCACTTGATCATCTAAAAGATGCCCAAAAACAAATGGTGTTTATAATAGAAATGTGTATGTAGTAAGGATCTCACACGCGTTACTCATCACACATAAGTTTCCTACCCGAAACATGGATGGTTCCTATGCGTTCACCCAAAAAGGGTTACCCTATATAGGAGCGCACCATATATTTATATATATGCATTCATGTCAAACATACAAAGTGCCAACTGGGTCATCATATCATTCATTTATCAACATCACTTTATTAAATGCTTCTAGTTGTAAATCGGGCCTCTAGTTTTACATAATCAAATGCCTTTATTAAAACATTTCACCACTACTACAAAAACGGGCAATAACAGCGCTAAAATCGGGCTTTAACAGCGCTAGAAAAGCGCTGTAAAGCTTAGCGCTGATAAAGGGGGGGTCCTTTAACAGCGCTTTTTTAGCGCTGTTAAATGTCACCTTTAACAGCGCTAAAAAAGCGCTGTTAAATGTCACCTTTAATGGCGCTAAAAAAGCGCTGTTAAAGGATACCTTTAACAGCGCTAAAAAAGCGCTGTTATATGTTGCCTTTAACAGTGCTTTTTTAGCGTTGTTAAATATCTCCTTTAACAGTGCTTTTTTAGCGCTGTTAAATGTCGCCTTTAACAGCGCTAAAAAAGCGCTGTTAAATCCCTGCCTGCTGCTAATAAAAAACATGCACTAGTACAGCCAGCCGAGCAGACCTGCACAAAAACCTGTATATCAACCACAAGCATGTCATCAACCGATCACAACCCAACCAAACAGTGTTCTTACCATGAGTTAGATACCATCTACCCAGAAACCAAAACTACCTCATTACATAGTATCACAAAATATTCCTACACAACTCAGAAGATAAATACTAGAACATTCCACTATGCATTGTTTCTCCTTGGATTGCCACTTGGTTTTGACAAATCGTGCAGAGCCCGTGCTCCTTGAATCATTCTGCAATACATAAAAAGGATATCCTAACTCTCCCAACCATCACCCTTAGTAATTATGTATATTAATACAAAAAAGGTAACATATCATAAATTGGGGGACTGTAATGAGACATCAAGATTAACATTCTATATATAGGATCGATGTCTGGTAGGATTGGTTGCGTTGATACATGACTCTACCTGGACCTCAAAAATAGATATATGATCTCACTCCAGGACTTTCAGAGAGACTCCAACTATGTCTAGGACGTCCTGCTGAAGCGATCGTACTACCGTAAGTTGGAAAAGATACCAAAACCATCCTAGGAAGGATCATGGGAGACAACCCTAATGAAATATGTCCTTGATATAGTGTTCAAAGAGATCAATCATGGTACATAAAATTATGTGTCATTTAAAGGGTCACATGCCTTGTCGCTTTACCCTGGGTAACTCCAATGTTCAGCTGCCTGTGTGAATATACATGTCATATCAATAGGAAATTACATGGCATGTTAAAAAACATATACGTGTTACCCTTTGATCTTGTGTCCTCTTATGCACCCTTTCCCTATGTTAGTACATGACGTCTATCTCGTGTGATTCTTCCTGTGTATCTGTACAAGGGATAAAATGCGTAGCTGGCTCATTAAAGACGTGTAGTGGGATATATTCCATGTAGGAAAGCCATGTAATCCACCCCAGGTTTGACTTGTACACGTCACATATGACCCATGGATCATTGTACTAAAGTGTTAACACAATCCTAAGGCGTTTGGTCGGTTTCTCGTATGTCAGTTGTTGATTTCACTTAAAAATAAATCCATTTTGAACAAAATAGAGGCACTTTGAGTGGTGTCGGCCACACCGGGCCTCGGATTGAGTCGGGGTTGACTCTTACACGTCAAATTTGACCCATGGATCATTTCCCTTAAGTTTCAACAGAATCCAAATGTGTTTGGTCGGTTTGCCGCATGTTAGTTGTTGATTTCACTTAAAAATAAGTCCATTTTGAACAAAAGAGAGGCACTGTGAGTGGTGTCGGCCACACCGGGCCTCGGATTGATGCGGTGTTGAATCGTACACGTCACACATGAGTCATTGATCGTTGTGAAAAAGTATCAACGCAATCAGAAGCCGTTAGATCGGTTTGGCGTATGTACGTAAAATATTGTCCATTTTAAACTAAATACATACACTTGGAGTGATACCGGTCACACCGTGCCTCTGCTTGAGGCGGGGTTGACTCGTACATGTCATATTTGACCCATGGATCATTGTCCTTAAGTTTCAATAGAATCCCAATGCGTTTGGTCGGTTTGTCGTATGTCAGTTGTTGATTTCACTTAAAATTAAGTCCATTTTTAACAAAACAGTAACACTGTGAGTGGTGTCGGCCACACCGGGCCTCAGATTGATGCGGTGTTGAATCGTACACGTCACACATGATTCATTGATTATTGTGAAAAAGTATCAACGCAATCAGAAGCCGTTAGATTGGTTTGGCGTATGTATGTAAAATATTGTCCATTTTAAACTAAATACATACACTTGGAGTGATACCGGTCACACCGCGCCTCTGATTGAGGCGAGGTTGAATCTTACACGTCACATTTGACCCATGGATAGTTTTCCTTAAGTTTCAATAGAATCCCAATGTGTTTGGTCGGTTTGTCGTATGCCAGTTGTTGATTTCACTTAAAATTAAGTCCATTTTTAACAAAACAGTGACACTGTGAGTGGTGTCGGCCACACCGGGCCTCGGATTGATGCGGTGTTGAATCGTACACGTCACACATGAGTCATTGATCATTGTGAAAAAGTATCAATGCAATCAGAAGCTGTTAGATCAGTTTGGCGTATGTATGTAAAATATTGTCCATTTTAAACTAAATACATACACTTGGAGTGATACCGGTCACACCGCGTCTCGGATTGAGGCGGGGTTGAGTCGTACACGTCACATATAACCCATGAATCGTTGTCCTAAAGTTTCAACACAATCCGAAGGCGTTTGGTCGGTTTCCCGTATGTCAGTTGTTGATTTCTCACTTAAAAATAAGTCCATTTTGAACAAAACAGAGGCACTTGGAGTTGTGTCAGCCACAACAGGCCTCAGATTGAGGCGGGGTTGACTCGTACACGTCACATTTGAAGGTGAGTATGCATACACGATAGTTGACCTTCTTAGAGAAGGGTTTATGGAAGAGTATAAAAGACATGGAGCAATGAAGATCATTAGAGTGTTGGAGCAAATGTGGTTGCTACAAACAATGTGGAAATCGGCTTGTGCAAAGCGACCTAAGTTACAACTTGCAGGTATTGTACTCTATTTTTTTCTGGAAGGTTTCAGTTTAAATGAATTTTGGAATGATCATTGCTATGCATTGTCTTTTAGGTTTTTTTGACAGCAGAGGGGAAAGGGTGGGGTCTGAAGACATTGTAGGATATGTCGAAGGGTGATTTTGTGTGTGAATATGTTGTAGAAATGTTAACTCCCGCAGTTCTGAAAAGAGTCACTATTTAAAAGAAAGTCACAAGTTTAGATACATCTCACGATGGTCAGTTTAAAGACATTTTTAGGGACACTACTAAAGACATGCTCAGATATGCACACATCCCCCACTTTTAGATCGTTGTCTACTACAATGATCTTCCAAACAAGATATGCATTAGAACGCTCATGATACATAGAGAAATTCACTGGCCACCTTCAAGAATGATCTGAAGCACAAACCATGACAGCATTATGTTTTTAACTTCAGCACCTCAATTGAGAATGTGACACCTTTCAGGACTTGGCGCCATTGTATGTCGTTTCGTCCACTGAATGGGTCTATCCTTTTATTTAATTTTTTTAACTTCAGTCAAATATTCTAGAAAGATGCCGCGGCAGATCCTTCACCATTTTGTTTTGCTGAACATCTCATTACATTGTTAAAAAAAGCAGGGTGTCTTGCATGGGCAATACGTTCCTGTATTGAAGATGATGCACTCCCATTTATTCGAACCCACAAAACCACCCCGCATGAGAAAACAGGGACTCATATTTTTCTGGAAGGAGGGGAGGAACCCAGGCACCTGCCGATGACAGCCGCACCATGGGGTGGTTTTGTGGGTTCGAATAAATGGGAGTGCATCATCTTCAATACAGGAACGTATTGCCCATGCAAGACACCCTGCTTTTTTTTAACAATGTAATGAGATGTTCAGCAAAACAAAATGGTGAAGGATCTGCCACGACATCTTTCTAGAATATTTGACTGAAGTTAAAAAAATTAAATAAAAGGATAGACCCATTCAGTGGACGAAACGACATACAATGGCGCCAAGTCCTGAAAGGTGTCACATTCTCAATTGAGGTGCTGAAGTTAAAAACATAATGATGTCATGGTTTGTGCTTCAGATCATTCTCGAAGGTGGCCAGTTAATTTCTCTATGTATCATGAGTGTTCTAATGCATATCTTGTTTGGAAGATCATTGTAGTAGACAACGATCTAAAAGTGGGGGATGTGTGCATATCTGAGAATGTCTTTAGTAGTGTCCCTCAAAATGTCTTTAAACTAACCATCTCGAGATGTATCTAAATTTGTGACTTTCTTTTAAATAGTGACTCTTTTCAGAACTGCGTGATATGAAGGTATTTTGGAGATTTTATTGGTTCATGCATGATATGAAGGTATTTTGGAGATTTTACTGGTTTTTTTGTCCAAAGGCCAAATAAATGTGGTCCATCATTCTTGCATGTTACTCGTACACGTCACCAAGGACCCGTGGATCATTCTCCTAAAGGATGAAGGAAATCCGGATGCGTCTGGTCAGATTTACGTAGGTCAGTTGTTGTTTCCAATTAAAGTGGTGTCCATTTTAAACAAGAGAGCGACCCTTTGGGTGGTAGCGGTCACACCGTGCCTCGGATTGAGGCGGGGTTGACTCGTACATGTCACCAAGGACCCGTGGATCCTTCTCCTAAAGGATGAAGGCAATCCAGATGCGTCTGGTCAGATTTACGTAGGTCAGTTGTTGTTTCCAATTAAAGTGGTGTCCATTTTAAACAAGAGAGCGACTCTTTGGGTGGTAGCGGTCACATCGTGCCTCGGATTGAGGCAGGGTTGACTCGTACACGTCACCAAGGACCCGTGGATCCTTCTCCTAAAGGATGAAGGCAATCCGAATGCGTCTGGTCAGATTTACGTAGGTCAGTTGTTGTTTCCAATTAAAGTGGTGTCCATTTTAAACAAGAGAGCGACCCTTTGGGTGGTAGCGGTCACACCGTGCCTCGGATTGAGGCGGGGTTGACTCGTACACATCACCAAGGACCCGTGGATCCTTCTCCTAAAGGATGAAGGCAATCCGGATGCGTCTGGTCGGATTTCCGTAGGTCAGTTGTTGTTTTCAATTAAAGTGGTGTCCATTTTAAACAAGAGAGCGACCCTTTGGGTGGTAGCGGTTACACCGTGCCTCGGATTGAGGCGGAGATGACTCGTACACGTCACCAAGGACCCGTGGATCGTTCTCCTAAAGGATGAAGGCAATCCAGATGCGTCTGGTCGGATTTCCGTAGGTCAGTTGTTGTTTTCAATTAAAGTGGTGTCCATTTTAAACAAGAGAGTGACCATTTTAGTGGTTCAACATTCTTGCATGTTGCTGGTGCATATCATCTGTTAAAATGGAAAAATGACTCATTGTAGAAAGAATGTTTTATTTAATAACAATTACAATTTTGCTACGAACATTTACATACAACAATATTTCATCTTCTGATCCCCTTAACCCCTCTCAAAAATGACCACCAATTGTACATGTCCCCAAGTCAGATCTTCATTGTATTTGTGTACAATCTGTCATCAGGTATGCGGCCCACTCGTTTCTGAACACATCTATATCGTCTTGTGAGTATAAGGCTTTTCGGCAGTCATAGTAGTACTGAAAAATAAAAAAATAAAGAATTAATAAATAACTTAAACGAACTAGTAATTGTTTTTGAAAATACCTCTTTAGGGATGCTAGTTTGCTGATGAAAAACGATCTCTTTCATAAATTTACAAACATAATAACCGCAATCATTATCGTTTGTTTGTTTTGGACACTGCAAAAAAATTGATCATTAGGAGAATAAATAACTTGTGTTGAGATGTGTTTGGATAGTGAAATTTTATTATATATACCCTGATATTTGTCCAGACGTAGTACTTGCTCGCCTCCCTATGCTTAACCCCTGTCCTCATTCCTTTTTTTAGACGATATTGACACACAGCCCTATCATAACAGAATCCTTAGTAAAAGATAATAAAAATTATATTACTTGATGTTTATACCTAAAACGTAAGATGTAGTGTCTTACAGATTCACAAACTCCATCATGTATGGTCGGTTTGATGGATATCCTAGCTTTGAATCCAGAAAATAAATCTTCGGAGTATCCAAGTTCACCGCAATTAGCAACCAATGTTGCCTAAAAACACAAAAAGGAATAAGTAATAAAAAAAAGTGAAAATATAATTGATATGCTTTAATCGTAGAGTATTACCCCTGCATGGTTGGTATTAGGAAAAGTCTGTCATCTGTAATCTTGCGTTCAAATGTTTTCAGCAAGTCCTTCACTATTGCATCCCTTTTTGATGACTCTATTTTTGTTTGGTGTGTTGATGTGATATGAGGACTAACCAGTCCAAATCTTGGCTCATGGGAAAATCCCTTCAACTTTTTTTCATAAATGCGTCTGTCAACAATATAAAATGCATTTAGTCATAATTTTCACATTAGATCAGCTTTTAGAAAATCAATTCATGGAAACATACCTCATATATACATTTACAACAGTGACGCCTAACCAACCGTTTTCAAGGATTTCATTTACATTTTCAGCAGCAACGAAATCTTGACTTTCCTCTCCATATATATTATCTTCGAAAATCACTATATGACTATTACCATCTTTTAGCTTCGTATCCACATGAGTCTTCAATGCTAGTAAATGTGGAAAGAGAACAGGTGGTGTTATTGTGCTTTCAGTAGCTCCTTGGGATCGATTGGTCGATCCTTTAGATGGTTTCGAGCCGATGTTAGTCACCCCCTTTCCTTTCTCCGTCTATTACAACAATCATTGATTCAGACACTCTTTTCATTAATTGTTAAGGGTTTAGCTTGAAAATAAAAGGAAATAAATACCTCTTTGTCTGCATGTACTCTTACAAGTTGTGCCGGCCATGCAATGAATGTCCCAATAGCCTTTTCGACCGTATGAATATCATCGTCATCAAGTGGAATAGGTAGCATTGCATTTGGCTCATGAGCTACATTAATCGTCACTTTCAGATGATCTTTTGAAAGTGGTCTATTATGCAGTGTGGCATTTGGGATATTGAACACTGTAGCCCTCGCTACAAGGTGATAGGTGGGTGTTGACAGATATAAATCACAATCATTATCACCCTGTAGAAGATCAGTACAGATAAATTATCAGTGTTTGTCTGATTCATATTTCATGGGAACCGTTATTAGAATATTGATTACCACGGCTAAGACATTTTTTTAGGTGAATGGCTCGCCTCAAAGCTGGTGGGGGGTGGGGCAGGATGTTCATGCGGTGGTTGTTCCTGAGTTGTGTCCTCCCTTTGCTTCCCACCCATAAAAGTTGCTAGCAAATCTCCCTACCATTGCAATTTTTCTTCAAGGGTTGCTATTTTTTCGCTCATTTGTTCCAATTTTTTCTCTGTATCATCCATTTTTTTCTTCTTCTCAAAATATACTCGGGGTGTCACCCCAAACCCTGCACCTCTGACACGACCGTATTTTTTTGGCTGCTTCAAAGCCGTCGATAATAGGTCTGTATCAGCTACAGGAGTAGCTGATTCCTGTGACTGTCAGATATATGAAAAAAACTAATTATTTTTATGTAATAGCAATTTTAAACAAATCTTTTTATCATCGTGTCATACTTACACATATTTCCCACACTTTTTGTGTGTTCTCATCTATTAACTTCCCTTCTTTGTTCACACGTGCCTCCTTCCATAGCACATGACGTGGGATAGAAGTGCATTTGGTTTTAGATTCATCAATCTACATATAAACATAGAAAGATAATTATGATGTTGTTTATTGGCACCTAACAATATTACTGTAAATTTACAATACGTACCATTTTCTTTTCTAATGAAGCTTACCCCATCCTTGCTTTACGATAGGGGTATGTTGGATTTGATGCACGTTCCTTATTTTCAGTACAGAGTTTCTGTTTCATAAATGAAATATTGACAATCAAAGTGATGAATACAGGTATCCTCAAACAACGTATTATCACTCACAATGTACCTGAAACTTCTCATCCCCACGACGGCCAATAAATGCATCCCATGCTTCTTGGGATATCAGGTGCGCATAGACAATGGGTGGGTGCGGGTTTATTTTACCTTTAGAATCTTTCAGGTGATATCTTGTTAAAATAGTACGAAAACCTCGATGAATCTTTCCTGCAAGCCTTAGTACATAATCCTTGTGTGAGTCGTCTACTATAAATGTACTCTGCAAGAGATTGAGAAGAGTAAGACACTGTTTCATCATTTTATTTACTAGTTAATTAAAGAAATAAATTCATAATGTTACCGTAATTTCTTCCCAGATCACAGCCTTCAACCCGAACACAACATGGTGCCATGAATCTATGTAAATCGGCACGCGTTGCCGAGTGACAACTCCAATGTAACTGCTAAACATAGCCTTGTTGGGATTCACATGTTGGCCTCGTGCATTCCATCCGACTTCAAATTTGATGCCTTTGCTTTTCGCCTTAAGAATTTTGGCTAACACTGTCAAACTACGACGCACCTGTGATTTCTGCGACGTCGGTCCTTCATTCCCGACCATTTCATCGATATCAACATCATCTATATGTTCATCTACTATGATATCAACGGCATGTGTTGATGGTTGTTGGACCTCAACACTAAGAGAAGGAGCCGCAACAGCAAGAGCAGCAGCAGGAGCAGTAGGAGCACCAGGAGCCGCAGCAGTAAGAGCAGCAGCAGGAGCAGTAGGAGCACCAGGAGCCACAGCAGGAGGAGGAGTAGGAGCCACAGCAGTAGGAGCAGCAGGAGCCGCATCAGGAGCAACAGTAGCAGCAGCATGAGCTGCAGGAGTAGCAGGAGCAGCAGCAGCTGCTTAAGAGACTTGTTCAGTCTCAAGGTTAGGAGCACCAGAATGTGCAGAAGTCATTATCTGTAGAAGTGGTTGAACAGTTCATTCAAATTACATAAATTCTGTAATGATAAGATAATAACATGAGATAACAAGATCTATATTACAAACAAAATATAACCTGTTTACTGAACTCTCTTTCTTTTTTTCAAAGGTTGAAGAGATTTGACACCTCTATCGACAATCCAAATCCCTTCATTGTGGTCTCCTCTAACATACAAAACATCATCTGCATTGGGACCGCTCCGAATTGATTGTGACGTACCACTAAAAGGATCGTCCTCAAATGAATTTTCATCGGAACCCTCAATAGTTTTGGACGATAACAGAACAATCGACCACTTTCGGTTTGCGGGATCTGGAACATAAAAAACTTGTACCGCTTGTGATGCCATTATAAATTGTTCGTCTTTGTACCCTTCTTTACTAAAATCAACTTTCACAAATCCCCATTCATCTATTTTAACACCACTATTGTTATCAATCCATTTGCATTGAAAAATCGGCAATTGAAATGTCGTATAATCCAACTCCCATATTAGTTTGATAATGCCAAAGTATGACATATTTTCATAAATTGGATTTCTATCCTTACTACCAGAAACATGCATCGCTTCAGCCACTAGTGTAACTCCACTATTTTGCATGGTACTCTCTTCATCATGTTCATCCGTATAGAATGTATAACCATTAATTACATACCCACTGTAAGATAATACATACACACTTGGTCCAGCGGCTAGCCATCGAAGTCGTTCTAAAA
The DNA here is from genome assembly GCA_963277665.1 of Viscum album. Lineage (NCBI taxonomy): Eukaryota > Viridiplantae > Streptophyta > Magnoliopsida > Santalales > Viscaceae > Viscum > Viscum album. The sequence continues at coordinate 1,690,858,839 of OY728135.1, read as the reverse complement.
TTGAATTCGGATTTTCATCCAACTGCTTAAAAATATGGTCCTGAAACCATCCTATAAACTGGTGATTATGTGTATCTGCTAACCATTTTTTAGCCCTCGATGGATTCAACTGCCTAAGAATTTCTTTGTGAGTTTCAATATATGGAGAAACCTCCCAACTGTTATGAAAAACATAAAGATGAGCCTGCTCCCGATCTGTAATACTGATTGTTACAACTTCTCTTCCAGAAATTCCCCCACCCTCAATGCGTCCAGTGTGACGAGATTTCGGGAGACCAATGCTATCCACATCAGATAGGTATTCAATACAAAATTCAATGACTTCCTCAACAATATATCGCTCCACTATACAACCCTCTGGCCGACTTCGATTTTTGACATATCCTTTCAAAATCTTCATATACCGTTCAACAGGATACATCCATCTATAGTGCACAGGACCACAAAGTCGAATCTCTCTCACCAAGTGAATCATCAAATGAACCATCATATCAAAGAATTTTGGCGGGAAGAACATTTCTAATTCACATAATATGATGACAATTTCTTTTTCCATAGCTGGAAATTTCCCCGGGTCTAAAACTTTGCTACATATAGCTTTGAAAAAGAAACAATGTTTGGTTAACGTATGACGAACATTCTTGGGTAAAATGCAACGTAAAGCTATAGGAATTAGATCTTGCATCAAAACATGGCAATCATGTGATTTCAAACCTTTTAACTTCAAATCATTCATTGACACAATGTTCTTGATATTTGATGAGTACCCCTATGGAACCTTTACATCATTAAAGAAGTTTCAAAACTGATATCTCTCTTCCCTAGAAAGAGTATAAGCAGCAGGAGGAAGAAACATTCGATTTTCACCTTTCACGGGAGCCAACTCTTCTCGTATTCCCATGTCAACCATGTCCAACCTTGCCTTAATTCCATCTTTTGTTTTGCCAGGGGCATTTAGCATCGTTCCAATAACACTATCACATACATTTTTTTCCACATGCATCACATCAAGAAAATGTCTGACGTACAAACAATTCCAGTATGGTAATTCAAAAAAACTGATCTCTTTTTCCAACGGATTTTCGTAAGGTTTTTCGAAAATAGTTTACCAAAAACAGTGTTCATATCTTTTACTTTCTCAAACAGCTGATCACCTGTTAGTGGAGACGGTGTTGTGCGTTTTTCTGAACTTCCATTGAATGATGTCGTCCAAGATCGGTACTTATACCGACGAGGTAGAAATCTACGATGTCCTAGAAACACAGATTTCGATGAATGTTTCAACCTAATTGATTCTGTATCTTCTTCGCACACGGGACACCCTTGAGTTCCTTTAATGCTATAGCCTAACAAATTTCCATAAGCAGGGAAATCATTTATTGTCCCATACAACATCGCTCTCAACGTGAAGTATTCACTTTTATAAGCATCATACAACATTACACCTGAGTCCCACAATAACTTCAAATCCTCGATCAAAGGAGTCAGATAAACATCAATATCGTTACCTGGTTGTTTTGGTCCTGATATAAGCATAGATAACATGATGAATTTTCGCTTCATGCATAACCAGGGTGGCAAGTTATAATTTAGCAACATAACAGGCCATGTACTATGAGTGCTGGTTTGAAAACCAAAAGGATTCACTCCATCTGTAGATAACGCAAGACGAAGGTTTCTCGGCTCTTTTCAAAATTCAGGATACTCATGATCAATTTTCTTCCATTGAGGAGAGTCTGCCGGATGACGTAATAACCCATCTTTATTTCTTTTATCTGCATGCCACGACAATTGTCTTGCAGTTTCTTCACTTCCATATAAACGCCTAAACCTTGGAATGATTGGAAAGTACCATACAACTTTCGTAGGATTGGATTTATCTTTCTTGTATCGAGAAGCACCACACTTTGGGCATTCTGTAAGTGATTTGTTCTCCTTTCGAAACAATATACAGTCTTTCGGGCAGGCATGTATTCTTTCAGAAATCATTCCCATCGAGCGTAGCATTCGTCTAGCTTCATATGTCCGGCTTGGGAGCTCATTATCTTCCGGGAGCATGTCATTCAAGAGAGCAAGTAGTTCCGTAAAACTGACATCACTCCATCCATTGCCTGCTTTCAATTTATACAACTTTAGTACAGCTGACAATGTTGTATACTTAGTGCAAGCAGCATACAATGGCATCTTTGCACAACTCTTTAACTTCTCAAACAATTTTGGGCAATCACGGGGTTCATCTTGAATTGTCTTTGTCATTTCCTCAATACGATCTTCATCATCATTGACATCTGTAATCACATCCTCCATACGGTCTTCTTCATTATCTATATTTGTATTCATATCTGACGATCCATAAAACGCAGTTTTATCCCAGCCAGTAGCTACATTCGCTTTTTCTCCGTGTTTATTCCAACATTTATAACTCCGATCTATTCCATGACATATCAAATGTTCTTCCAACTCCTCTGGAGTAAGTAGTCTAGAATAACAACAACGTAAACACGGACAAAGGATTTGAGAAGGATCCTTTGTGTGATCCTTTGCAAACTTGATGAACTCTTTCACTCTGTTCTCGTACTCTATTGTTAAACGATTAGAATCCATCCAATCTTTATTCATCTTCATCCTATTTGAATCTCAAATATTTGTATTTATGGTTCAAGTACACAAAAGAAGACTTCCAAATACAGTAGAAGGGAACCACTTCCTTGGAAGGAGATCAAGTAGTCTAACCTACAATCAAGATTCATAAAAAAGAATATTAGATTCACTAAAAAGATGATTATCTATCACTCTATAAGGAGGATATAACAGGAGATAGAGGATTTCCAATCGATGAGAGATACCTTTATCAGAGCACCGAATAGGGGAACCTAAAGGAGACTTGTAATAGGGGATCCTCTCATTATTTTATATCTTATCTCTTGGTAAATGGTTTCTGTTTAGTGTTAGAGTACTTTTGTGGGATCATGTTGGTCAACACACCATTGGGGGTGTGATTAGAAGGCATCTGTCTTCGTAAGGGATGTTCCCTCATGGTTTGTGAGTATTGTTTCATTTTGGATTTATACATGCTTGATATGATATGTATTGAATAGATAGTGATGATGTAATTTTTGGTATTTAATCAATATCACATTGATTGTTACTGTAGATGAGTGACCGCCATGCCTCGTAAGGGTAGAGCCCATGTCTTTTATGGAGAATGGGATATCTTGGTAGACCATGTAGGACCAGTTCTTCCACAACTAGGTGAGAACATAGACCAGTTTACGAATATTTTTCTTGATGATAATGGATTGAAACAAGAAATATTTCCCCCAGTAGTAGACTGGTTCTAGGATGTGTTTCATGAGAATTGATCAGGGCTACCACCTAAAAGAGACTTTGAGTTCATGATTGAGCTGATGCGTGGAGTTGAGCCATTTTATATAACGCCTTTCAGAATGAAACAAGAATAGATTCAGGAACATAAAACTCAATGAGAGGAGTTAGATTATGAAGGGTGCATCTGCTTGAGTATGTCACCTTGGGGATCTCATGTTTTATTTTCCAAGAAGGATGACAGAACATTACATATGTGTTTCTATTAATAGAATATGAATCAGATGAAAATTAAGAATAGATATCCACTTCTTTGTATTTTTTATCTATTTGACCAGCTGAGGGGTTCCATATTGTTCTCTAAGATTGATCTAAGGTTTGTTTATCATCATTTGAGGTTGAGAAATTCTGATATACTATAAACTAATTTTGAAATCATGTATAGTTTTTATGAATTCTTCATAATAAAATTTGTGTTGACGAATTCCTCATGGCATTTATTCTCTTGATGAGTTGAATATTTCACTTGTACCTAGACCAGATTGTAGTTGTTTTATGGATGACATATTGGTGTAATACCAAAATAATGATGATCATTCCCAACATCTGGACATCATCATGAGTACACTTAGAGAGAATCAGCTATACACAATCTATCTATATGAAAACATATACATCTTCTTCATAGATTGTTACCTTAAGGCGGCGGCCGAGGGCGTTGCGGGTTGCGGAAGGCGGCCGCGGAGGGCGACCGAGGGCGGCCGAGTGAGGCGGAGGGCGGCGGAGGCGGCGGAGAGTGGTCGAGGGCGGCGGAGGGCGGCCGAGGGCGGCAGAGAACGGCGGCCGAGGGCGTTGCGGGCAGCCGAGGGCGGCAGGCGGTGGAGGTCGGCCGAGGGTGTTGCGGGCGGCGGAGGACGGCGAGTGTACCGAGGGCGGCAAGCTCCGGCGAAGCGAACACAGCAGCGGTATTCGGGAGAAGAGTAGCAGGGTTACGGTTCCGCGAGGGCTTTAGCTGCGATAAAACGAGGGCATTGTGCGACTGACTTTATAAAAAAGTCGACTAAGGTTTTATCAGCGCTAAAAAAGCGCTGATAAAGGATACCTTTATCAGCGCTAAAATTATAGCGCTGATAAAATCTAGCTTTATCAGCGCTTTTCTAGCGCTGATAATATTATGATTTATCAGCGCTAGAAAAGCGCTGATAAAGATAATTTTTATCAGCGCTTTTTGAGCGCTGATAAAGGATACCCTATATCAGCGCTGAAATTTGAGCGCTGATAGAGGTGTTCTGTATCAGCGCTTTTTTAGCGCTTATATAGGCGAACCTTTATCAGCACTTTTTGAGCGCTGATAAAGACCAACTGTATCAGCGCTAAAATTTTAGCGCTGATACAGATCATATTTATCAGCGCTTTTCTAGCGCTGATAAATATTACTATTATCAGCGCTAAGAAAGCGCTGATAAACATTAGCTTTTTCAGCGCTGTAATTTTAGCGCTGATATAGGGTATCCTTTATCAACGGTTTTGCTTAGCGCTGTTATAAGGGCGCGCTTCCCTTGCCCGTTTTTGTAGTAGTGCACAAACTCTTCTAAAACAACTCTAAACACCACTTTTTTATTTAAAAAGAAAAATGGGCCCTTAGGTTCCATGTTTCAAATCATTGAAATAATATTTTTTGGTGATACTATATTCAATTTTGTAAAAACAATCCAGGCGTTGCCTCAAACCACACACTCAACAAAATATATAAACCAAAAGTCAAATGGGCATAAAATCATGGATTTATTTTCAAACCATTTTAAAGAACCACGCGTAGAGACCCACAACATTTAGAAAACAAGACCTGCTTATAAAACAAAGGATTCAAGAAAACTACAAATTCAATGAGACACGTGAAATCATTTTTACAAAAACACAATGTTCCATAAAACTAACCAACGCAGAACAAACAAGTTCCAAAACACAATGTTTCTACAAGAAAACACCACTCAAGTCATTGAACAATACCATTGCAGATAAAGGCATTTAGTTCCAACCAAGTGGCCAAGGTGAAAACATGTGTGTAAATAGAGGAGCATCCAAAAATCCATTTTTAATAAAATATTTCAACAGGAAAACACTACCCAAAGTTAATTATAAACATAATAGAGGTGCGAAACATAATCTACGATTTAATTAAGAAAATTAAACCATTAAATGGATAAACATTTGGAAGCAACGACATGTAAACACCTACACAAAACCAATGAACCATTTCAAAGATGTTTTTTACACTATTAACCATCAAAGAAACACTGCGATGAATAAAATATCAGGATTATAAGGGTGTAAATAACATTTATAAACTAAATGAAACCATTAAAGTGCATATGGAAATCATCGAAAAGAGAGAAGGATGGAAACGCCTACCTAAAGGAAGTCGAGATTAAAATTTCTAACTACAACAACATCCCGCTCGTATGCACACACGCACTTCCATATATATATACATATATACACCAACACACCTTCAAACTGATGAATGTGTTCCCCGTTCCATGAGGAAACATGATCTCGAAAGTTATATATATATATATATATAACTGGGAAAATGAGTGTGCACACTCGGAAACGATCAAGACTCCCTGTAACAATTTCCGACACCCAACATTAGTGCGGCAAAGACACTTGCACACCCAACAAAATTCCAGGGACTCACAGAAAAAAACGCAACCCAAAAATAATGTGTGAAACAAGACGGCGAATGGAGAACATCACCTCGAACAGTGGTGAAACCTTGAAAACACATGGAAAGTCAAGATTGCGTCCAAAATAATTATCCGAAATACAGTAATAGAAAATCAGGACTTGAAAACACAATTCAGACACTAAAATAAACGAGCGCGCGATAAATAAAAGAACTCTTACCTTGGAAGGTGGGGCTGAACTAAAACATGTGGTAAGAACAAACACACACCATGAATAATGGCGAATGGTCCGAAGTGATCCAAATCACTTTGAATTCGGTGGCATTAGATGGAACATGGTCCGACATGACCCGAGACTCCCTTTGCGAACCGAGTGAGGGGATTCGCGGCCACGTGACACATCGCAATGGGATTTGGGTTCGTCGCTGCTAGCCGCCATACAGGGGGTTGGGTTCTCTAAAATCACACCAGGAATGAGGAAGAGGGGCTATCACGCAAGGGAGAAAGTGTGGGGTTTTCTCGCTCCAGCTAGACAGTGGAGGGGGCGGCACTGCGGGCGGTTGGATGGCGCTAAGAGAATCTGCGACGGCAGTGGCGCATGGAGATGTAGGGATTGGCGCGGCGTAGGGATAGTGTCGCGGGTCAGCCAGTGCAGCAAGAGGAGGGCGCCACGGTTCGGCCAACGAAGTAGGACGGGTCGACTAGCATAGGAGGGTGCCACGGTTCGGCCGTCTGGGGTGAGCGGAGCGGCAAGCATGGAGGCGGGAGGAGCTGCGCTGGGTCGTCGGGTTGCTGCAGGTCTGCGGGAGCAGCGAGCAGGGAGGCGGTGCCCCAAGAAAATGCGGAGTGTGAGTAGGGAGGGTGAGTCGAACCGGTAGGCATGGTCAGCAGGTGGAGGGGAGAGAGTTATTTTTTTTTTTACATTTTTTCAAAAAAAAAAATTAAAAAATACATCCAGGTTTAAAATTTTTTTTTTTTTACATCCTAAAGGCGGCACATGGTGTGCCGCCTTCGGTTCGGTTTCCGCCGGGCCAAAGGCGGTTCTCCAGGAACCGCCTTCCACCATTGGGGAAATGAAAGGCGGCACACCAGTGTCCGCCTTTCGAAATTATTTCTGCGAAAGGCGGCTTCGGAAGAGCCGCCTTTCGTGTTTTAAATGGCCAAAGGCGGCTTCCCAGTTGCCGCCTTCGCCAAAAATTTCCCTATAAAAGGGAGCCGCCCCTCCCACCCTTCCTCACTCAAAAAACCCTCTTCTCTCTAAAATTTTGAGAGCTCCTCTCTCTAAGTTGAGTTTTTCTTCGTGGTGCTTCCGGAGACGCAAAAAGTACAAGATTTTTGTTTCAAGCTTCATTTAGAGGTATTTTTTTTTATTTTAAAGTTATTTATTTATTTAATTGTAATTAGTTAATTTTAAATATTTAAGTATGTAGTAGTAGTTATTTAAAGAAAAGAAATAAATAGTTATATTATTAATGTTTTAATTAGTTAATTAGGGATAATAATAATTTATTAATATTTTAGAGATAATCATAGACTAATTAGATAATGATTAAGGAATAATTAAGTCACGATTAAAGGGGTAATTAACCATGGATGATTAATTAAGGAATGTTTAAGGGGTGATTAAGTGATGATTAAGGGATGATTAAGGGGTCATTAAGGTAATTAAGGAATGATTAATTGATAATTAAGGGGTAATTAAGGAGTGATTAAGGGGTGATTAACTAATGATTAAGGGGTAATTAAGGAATGATTAAGTGATGATTAAGGGGTAATTAAGGAGTGATTAATGGGTGATTAAGGGGTAATTAAGGAATGTTTTAGGGGCGATTAAGTAACGATTAATGGGTGATTAACTAACGATTATGGGGTGATTAAGTTGTCATTAACTAATGATTAAGGAATGATTAGGGGATGGTTAAGGGGTAATTAAGGAATGTTTAAGGGGTGATTAACTAAGGATTAAGGGGGTGATTAAGGGGTCATTAACTAATTAAGGGGTAATTAAGGAATGAAGGGGTAATTAAGGAATGAAGGGGTAATTAAGGACTGATTAAGGGGTTAAGGGGATGATTAAGGGGTAATTAAGGAATGATTAAGTGATGATTAAGGGGTAATTAAGGAATGTTTAAGGGGTGATTAAGGGGTAATAAAGGAATGTTTAAGGGGTGATTAACTAATGATTAAGGGGTAATTAAGGAGTGATTAAGGGGTGATTAAGGGGTCATTAACTAATGATTAAGGAGTGATTAAGGGGTGATTAAGGGGTAATTAAGGAATGTTTTAGGGGTGATTAAGTAACGATTAAGGGGTGATTAACTAACGATTAAGGGGTGATTAAGGGGTCATTAACTAATGATTAAGGAATGATTAGGGGATGATTAAGAGGTAATTAAGGAATGTTTACATGATGATTAAGGGGTAATTAAGGAATGTTTAAGGGGTGATTAACTAACGATTAAGGAATGATTAGGGGCTGATTAAGGGGTAATTAAGGAATGTTTAAGGGGTGATTAACTAACGATTAATGGGTGAATAAGGGGTGATTAACTAGTGATGATTAGGGGGTGATTAAGGGTTCATTAACTAACGATTAAGGGGTCATTAACTAACGATTAACAGATGATTAAGGGGTCATTAAGTAAAGATTAAGGGATGATTACGTGGTGAATGACCAACTCCTAACTGATTAACCAGCACTTAAGTAGTGATTAACCAACACTTAAGTAGTGATTAACCAGCACTTAAGTAGTGATTAACCAGCACTTAAGTAGTGACTGACACTTAACTAGTGATTAAACTGCACTGTAATGAATCTTATTTTTTAGAGATCATTGAACATATCTTTAGGAAAGTTAAAAAATTGTTCTACAAAACATTAGTGGCTTAATTTAGGAAGGTTTTAAAATTTTGGTGTCATGAAAGTTTATGTCGTTATCTAAGCAATTAAATCCCTGTCTGGATACTACATGTGGATGATGTGGCTCTGGCACAGCTGTACCTAGGGGTGAAAGCCCCGACAAGGAGTTTCGGGCCTGACCCGGGGTATCCTGGTACACGACAACGGGCCTTGCTGCACTCCTGGTTTGACACTCCCGGGGGATATGTTTTAGATGATTGATATTTACTTCATGAAGTACTAAAATACCTTTAAGAAGATAAAAAAATTTATTTAACACGTAACAAAACATTATTGACATATTCAGTGATCAGTAAACATTTTTCATGTAGAGAGACATGTTTGCTTGTGTTTACTGCTATGGAAAGGTAATTCAAACCGAGCAAGGAGCTTCTTATAGTATACAGCCAACATCTATGGTTAACACATCTGATTGTGTTACCATAACTGATCTTCAAGATAGAATTCGTGGTTGCTTAAATCTCGGTCCTCATCAAGAGATAAAGTCTATTAGTTATAGACATTTGCAATTCCCTGCCACGTTATGGCATCTTGCTTGTCCATTGGCTTCTGATGAGCACTGGGTCCAAGCGGGAACTTTATTTTCCCAACGGTCTGATGGTGCAATGATGGAGTTATATGTTGAAGTTTCTAATGTACAAAAACATCAAAATGTTCGAAGTCGTAGACATGCACAAATAGTTGTTGAAGAAGCCTCATCCCAAGAAATTGAGGATGTTCGCCCTGTTGTGGAGGAGGACAACTTAGATGATCTACCGGATTTACATATAAATCATTCTTCAGATGAGGAATTTAATAATGATGGAACAGACGGAGAAGACAATGATGATGGGGAGGGAGCTGGAGGTGGGGAGGGAGCTAGAGAAGATAAGGTAGTAGTTTCTCGAAGTAGAGTAGTTCAAGAACATTCTCGACCAACATTAAATCATCCACCACCCTTTGAATCTTGGTCCGAAGCAATGGAACGTGTACCTGAATTTGACAACAATGTTCTGACACCTGCAACAGAGTTTCCTGGAGTTATAGTGGACAAGTTTAGTGAGTTGGACAAAACATTATATAATGGAAGGGATTTTCCAAGTAAGGATGCGTTGAAGAGCTTCTTAAAAAGATTTAATATTGAGAGGCATTGTAGATATGTAGTTGAGGCATCATGTCGAAAAAAATACGTTATACGGTGTGATAAATTTGATGAAGACTGTAGATTCCAGTTGAGGGCGATTCCAGACATTGCATTTGGTGGATGGAGAATTTCAAAGATTGAGGCAGCTCATTCTTGTGTTCAGCCAAATTTGACACAAGATCACACTGCTTTGGATGCCGAATTTGTGTCAACTGTTATCGTTGAGATGATTAGGACCTGTCAAGATGTTCCTATAGCCCTTGTGCAAGAGAGGATTCTTCAAACTTTTGGTTATAAGATTTCTTATAACAAGGCATGGATAGCGAAACAGAAGGCAATTGTGAAGGTCTACGGTGATTGGGATGACTCGTATCGGGTGTTGCCGCAATTATTAGCCATGCTGAGCCACAACAACCAAGTTGTCTACCATATAAATACGAAGGAACATGTGTTTGAATATAATCGATTGGATCAATCTCGTGTTCAATTTCATCGGTTATTCTGGGCATTCCTCCCATATATTTCCGCATTTCGTTTCAGTAAACATTTCATACAAATTGATGGAACATTTCTATCTGGAAAGTATAAGGGCGTATTGTTGATTGCGGCAACCCAAGATGGGAACCGTTCACCACTTCCGCTTGCATTTGCAATAGTAGAGAAGGAAAACTATGAATCTTGGAGCTGGTTTTTGGCATGCATCAGCAACCATTTCACACGCATTGGAGGTGTATGTTTGATATCTGATCGACATAGGGCAATCAATGAGGCAATCAATGCGGATCCTGATTCATGGAGGCCCCCAAATGCACATCATCGATACTGCATTAGACACATTGCTAGTAACGTGCGCAAAACCTTCCATAATGAGGCTATGAAGAATGCAATCACGAGGCTTGGTAAGCAATGTTGTCATTGATGTTTACTATTTTAATGTAAATAAAAATATATTTTCTATGACCTGTGATCATATTTATGTAGCATATGAGCCAGATCAACGAAGGTTTGAGGCGCGTTACGAAGAAATCCGCAAGGCTAACCAAGAAGTGTATGATTATATGATGAAGATTCCAAAAGAGAAATGGACACTGGCCTATGACGGGGGGAAGAGGTATGGACACATGACCACAAACATTGTGGAGTGTATAAATGGCATCTTCAAAGGGCTTCGCAAGCTACCAATTACTGCCCTAGTTCAGGAGACATTTTATCGTTGTGTCAAGTACTTCGTTGATAGACAAAAACTGGCCTCAGATGGGATTCAACAGGGGTTAAGATTTGGAAAAAACTTTCAACGAGATATTGACAAGAACATTGAAGAAGCTTCCAGTTATGGAGTGTGTCTATTCCGTCGGGAAGACTCGACATTTTAAGTTAAAGAGTATTGTAACCCCATTACAGGTAACAGCGGTGAAAAATTAGTGGTACTTCTAGAAGCAAAACAATGTCAGTGTGGAAAGTTTCAAGCATTAAGGTTTCCATGCGCACATGCCATCGCAGCATGTGCGTCTATGAACGTATCATGGGAAGATTATGTTGATCCAGTATACCGATTGGAGGCCATTGCTAACTGTTATGCTGCGCCATGGACGCCTGTTGGGGAGTTTCGATATTTCCCAATGCCTGAAGACCAGCCCATACTGATTCCTGACATCAGTAGATTACGACCACGGGGAAGACCTAAGACCAACAGGATACGAAATGAGATGGATTGGCCTCAAGAACAAGGGAAAAGGTTGAGATGTCGTCTATGTCATCAAGAAGGGAATAACCGGAAACGATGTCCTAACATTGCTGGATCGAGTTCACACACTCAACCACAATGATGTGTTGTATCCAACATGATCTTTTCATGTAGTCAGTTATATGTTGTTAATATCAGAGATGAACTTTTTAAGAATTGTTTCACATTTCCAATAAGAAACTTCTCTCCTTCCAATAACGAACCTCTGTATTCAATACTTTTAAATCCATTAATCTGAACGTAATCTTAGAGAACAAAAACATTATTAAAAAAAGGTTATTTATCATCGAAGACAAAAAATTATTAAAACATTTATCATAAAGGATCTTCATAAATCATACATAACCCGGATAAAATGTTTATATATATAAATGTATGACACCATATCTTAAAAAACATAATTTTCATGGTAAAAACATATATAAAGACACGATAGATAAATGTTCTCTAAAATATGACGACATTCCCTTAATGTTTTCTAAAAAAACATCACATATTGTTCATTATACCAATCATTAAATTCTATTAAGTTTAAAATTATATTTATATTTTATAGTGAATACTAATTTCCATTTCTGGCTTCCACATGGATGATGCTCCACTCCTCACCGAGCAGCATAGGCATGTTTCTCGTGATGTGATAGAGGGTCGGGATGTTCGACGGATTAGGGTGCGGCGAGCACACCATTTTCGACACATGGCGCCTCCAGCTGCTATTATACCATACTTACGTCGTGCTGGCTTCTACGGCATTGCCGTTTCTGATTTCACTTACACTGATCATCCCCTTCTTGCTGCCTTGGTCGAGAGATGGAGACCAGAGACTCACACATTCCACTTGCCGGAGGGAGAGATGACTATCACCTTAGAGGATGTGGCAGTGTTACTCGGTCTTCCTATTCAGGGAGATGCAGTTATTGGACCCACCATCGGGGATTGGGCTGAGCTGGCACAGATATTATTAGGTGTTGATATTTTGGCTGATCATACTGCTACAGATGGTGGGTCCATATCTATGCCTTGGCTTGCTTTGCAGTTTGCACATTTACCTACTGATACTGATGAGCAGACCATCATGTGTTATGCTCGGGCATATATCTTACGACTTATTGGAGGTACATTGTGTTCAGATCACTCGGGTGTGCATGTGCACATGATGTATCTTAGTTTACTGGAGGACTTTGATCGGATCGGGAGATACAGTTGGGGATCTGCATGTTTGGCCTACACTTATAGAGCATTATGTACGACATGCCGCTCAGTTCACACAGATCTCGGAGGATGTGTCGTCCTTATACAGTTGTGGGCATGGGAGCACATCCCTGTCCTCGCCCCTGTTACTGTTGGTCAGAGGCTTCCTATAGATGTGCTACAGGACGCTCCACGTGGACGATGGTATGATCCGTCATATTTATTTGTTTCTGATTGTATTATGATTTATTATATTTAATTTCTGATTATTTATCACTTTCAATGTTGTATTTGATAGGTGGAGTCAGGCACATCGTTTCATCGATGCTCCAACCCACAATTTGGCTGCATATCGTCTCATGTTGGACAATTTACTACCTGACAGCGTAAGTATATATCATCATTTTTGTTTTTTGTTAACAAATTTCTCTGATGAAATGTCACATGTCATTACAGATTCATTGGATGCCATACTGGAGTCTGGTTCAGGACTTACCTACATACTGTACTGCTGGACTTCATGAGGTTATGGCTGTAGTGCCACTTATTCACTTTCATATTATTGAGTGGCACCAGCCCGATAGAGTTATGCGTCAGTTTTGCTGTGTTCAGCTGATTCCACCTGCACCACGACAGTTACCAGCGCTTCATGGCTTGAAGCTCACGGGGAGACAACATGTCGATTGGCGACGACGACATGCCCAATATGTCGCCATCTGGGACAATCGAGCAGAGCATCGTATCACAGGTGTACGTACGATGCGATTCTACCTATCAGATCAGGTAGAGTATGAGCCATGGTATAGAATGAAGTCTATATTGTATCTGACTCAGCACGGGAGAGGGATTCAGGATCTGGTAAGTCAATAAATTTCACATAATATATTTATTATGCTATTTTATAATTTATTTTGAATCTCTGTACAGCATACCAGACTACGACGACTATGTCGCATGACTGATCCAGAGGAGGAGGAGGTTGCTAGTTTATCTGTGATCCATGCTGCTTTGGAGGAGACGATGCCGATTTGTCGATCTATTCATGAAAGTATCATCCATCCTAGACCCTAGAGACATGATGTTCCTGCTCAGGAACATGATGCTCCTATCCCAGGAGATGAGGGTCCTACTCAGGAACCTGTAGCAGCAGCTGGTGTTGTTCCCCAGCGACGACAACGGCGACGGAGACCGCGTCCTGCTGCACGTGAGCCCTCACCTGTTCCAGAGGCACAGGTCGGTGCTCTATCAGTCCAGCCTGACCCGTCTAGGTTCGTGCAACAGGATGCAGCATGGGATCCATCTTTTTTGACCGGATATCCACAGTATTCGCCAGATATTTATTTTCCAGGGATTTATCAGGGGTCATCTCCCATGCCGCCATCTTTCATACCAGATCCTTCACAACCTATATGGTTTCCCGAGGGTATGCTGACAACCCCTTCTACTTACGTAGTGGGAGAAGGATCTCGTGCACACGATGACATCCCTCCGACACCTCCTTCCATTCAGACTACGACAGAGGCTCCCGTGATTGATGTTCCAGTGCCCGAAGATCATCCCTCTCCAGGTCATCATACTCCATCCCAGCATGGAACACGTCGCTCTCGATATGGACGTACCATTCGCACACCACCTTGTGGGACAGAGCCTCACCATAGACACTGACATTACTTCTTCATGTAAGGTGAGATGAGAAGGGAGGTATTATACCATCAGGAAGAGAGATTCTAGAAATGTGCAATGCTATGACAAACCTTTAAATGAAATGTGTCAGTTCCCCACTAGATGTGCATGTTCCTTCAAAATTTTCAGGCTGGAGATAATCCACCTTAAGTTTCACATAGTCTTATGTCTTCCATGTATTAATGTCAAACACTTCAACCAATTTGTTTACTTTATGGGGAAGTAAAACCTCATTCCTTTGAATATGCACATTACCATGAACATATAAGATCATCATTTTGCAAGAAAAACTACTAATCTCATGTTCACTGAAATACCCCTTAACGTAAGAATGATACAAATAGTGTAAGTACCCAATAGCAAGATTCCAATCCATTTTGAATGGGCTATGTGGAATCATTGGTGTTTTCATCTGATTAATAATTTAAAAGGTTTCAAAACCACCTTTCTAAAACTCAAAAATGTTTCAAGTAAGTGACTTTGAAAGCCCATAAAATATAAACCATAAGATCTATTGAAATGAAACTTAAAACATGGATTAAACATATAATAAGTAATTGAAAATAAAAACCATTTATTAAAAATTGCTGATGAAATACAATTATAAGCTTTCAAAAATAATTCTTTCAACTCAAAAATATTTCAGATATGAGACTTTGAAAGCCTATAAAATATAAACTTAACGACGCATATAAATGAAACTTAGAACATAGATTAAACATATAAGAAGTAGTAGAAAAGTAATTAGTTAATTCTGGTGAGGGGGAAAACTGTTAGACCCTGGAATTGAAGGATAATGGGGATGACAAGGAAACATCAACCCCCACGCCCACCCCTTCCACCCATTCAACCAACTTCGGTAACTCCTATAGAAGTAGCTTTTCAAAAAAAATGAAATGTCACCCCACCACAGCTTCCTACATCCATATTAACCCCCCAATTCAGTTTCATTAAATGTGGACAACCCCCATTTTTACCAAAGTCAATGATGTACTATTAAACCATCACTTTTCAACCCCCGCCTCAATAATACAAAATGCTTTGAGGGATGAGAAATGATTCGGTGCATTTTAGAACATTGAAATGCGTCGAATCATTTCTCATCCCTCAAAGCATTTTGTATTATTGAGGCGGGGGTTGAAAGTGGTGGTTTAATAGTGCATCATTGACTTTGGTAAAAATGGGGGCTGTCCACATTTAATGAAACTGAATTGGGGGGTTAATATGGATGTAGGAAGCTGTGGTGGGATGACATTTCATTTTTTTTTGAAAAGCTACTTCTATAGGAGTTACCGAAGTTGGTTGAATGGGTGGAAGGGGTGGGCGTGGGGGTTGTTGTTTCCTTGTCATCCCCATTATCCTTCAATTCCAGGGTCTAACAGTTTTCCCCCTCACCAGAATTAACTAATTACTTTTCTACTACTTCTTATATGTTTAATCTATGTTCTAAGTTTCATTTATATGCGTCATTAAGTTTATATTTTATAGGCTTTCAAAGTCTCATATCTGAAATATTTTTGAGTTGAAAGAAGTATTTTTGAAAGCTTATAATTGTATTTCATCAACAATTTTTAATAAATGGTTTTTATTTTCAATTACTTATTATATGTTTAATCCATGTTTTAAGTTTCATTTCAATAGATCTTATGGTTTATATTTTATGGGCTTTCAAAGTCACTTACTTGAAACATTTTTGAGTTTTAGAAAGGTGGTTTTGAAACCTTTTAAATTATTAATCAGATGAAAACACCAATGATTCCACATAGCCCAGTCAAAATGGATTGGAATCTTGCTATTGGGTACTTACACTATTTGTATCATTCTTACGTTAAGGGGTATTTCAGTGAACATGAGATTAGTAGTTTTTCTTGCAAAATGATGATCTTATATGTTCATGGTAATGTGAATATTCACAGGAATGAGGTTTTACTTCCCCATAAAGTAAAAAAATTGGTTGAAGTGTTTGACATTAATACATGGAAGACATAAGACTATGTGAAACTTAAGGTGGATTATCTCCAGCCTAAAAATTTTGAAGGAACATGCACATCTAGTGGGGAACTGACACATTTCATTTAAAGGTTTGTCATAGCATTGCACATTTCTAGAATCTCTCTTCCTGATGGTATAATACCTCCCTTCTCATCTCACCTTACCAAGAAAAATTATCTAGAGCTTTTGAGGTTGATTTATACTCAGGGGCATGACAAAATTGCAAAGATGTTTCTATTGTGTGTAAAGCACATAAGCTGGTTGAGGTTTTCATTGTTGGAATGCATCTGAATGCTACGACAAAGTTAGAAGGACTAAGTTAAAATTAAAAAATTTATTAATTTCTTATATATTTAATCAATGTTTAAAGTTTCATTTATATTGGTCTTATAGTTTATGTTTTATAGTCTTTCAAATTCGTGTACTTGAAACATTTTTAAGTTTCAAGTAGAATGTTTTGAAAGATTATAAATTAATTTTTATGGAAATTTTTTAGAAAGTTTTTGTTGTTTTCAACTATTTCTTATATGTTTAATCAATGTTTAATGTTTCATTTCTATTGGTCTTATAGTTTATGTTTTACAGTCTTTCAAAGTTGGAAACTTGAAACATTTTTAAGTTTCATGTTGATGGTTTTGAAAGCTTATAAATTGTTTTTGGTGAACATTTTTTATGAAATTATTTTTGTTTTCAACTATTTATTATATGTTTAATCAATGTTTAATGTTTCATTTGTATTGATCTTATAATTTATCTTTTATAAGCTTTCAAAGTCACGTACTTAAAATATGTTTAAGTTTCAAGTGGGTGGTTTTGAAAGCTTATAAATTAATCTATATCAACATTTTTTATGAAATTATTTTTGTTTTCAACTATTTCTTATATGTTTAATCAGTGTTTAAAATTTTATTTTTATTGGTCTTATAGTTTATCTTTTATAGTCTTTCGAAGTCGCGTACTTGAAACAGAATCACACATCGGAAACGCAGAATGTACTGTGCAGGAAAAGGAGAACCAGAATCCCACATCGGAAATGCAGTATTGTTTTCAGGGCAAACTCCCTTATAAAAGGGAGTCCTGGGTGAGGGTATCAGTTAGAATCCAGACTGCTGTAATGGCAGAACCGCTGGATAATAAATAGCAGAAAAATTCTGCTAAAAAGTTTTGTTATATATATATATATATATATATAACAAAACAAAAAAAAAATAAAAATAAAAATTTTAAAAAAAAAATTTAACCAAAGGCGGCACCTGGTGTGCCGCCTTTGTGGTTAGTTTTTGGGCAAAGGCGGCACATGGTGTGCCGCCTTTCCCTGGGCGGAAAATTCCCCAAAGGCGGCACACCAGGTGCCGCCTTTGGGGGGTAGAAAAATAATTTTTTTTAACCTTGGTCTATTTTCAATTTTTTTTTTTGAAAAAATGTATATAAAAAAAACCGAGGGGAGACCTAGGTGCGGCGCGTAGTAAGAAGAAAAGAGGAGGGGGGGCGACTCGATAGAATAGGGTATTGAGTTTTTTTTTCTTCTCATTTTATTATATTCATAATAATTGTAATAATAATTATAATAATAATACCAGAATAATAATAGTAATAATAAGAATAATAATAATATTAGTAATAATAATATTGATGAAAATTTAATAAAAATAATACTAATAAAAATATAACAAGAATAATATTAATATCAATTAAATGATATTATTATTATTATCTGAAAAAATAATATTATCATGGTAGATTAAATATTTTAAAAAATATTTATCTAATGTATCTGGAAACTTCGTATTCAACAGGGCCGAACACATGGGCACCGCTAATGGTACGGTGACCGCGCACCGGCCTGAGCCCCCCGAAAACATCAAAGTTTCAAAAATTCGAAACCTGGATCGAAACTCAAATCTATCCAAAAGATGCAGGACTGAGAAAAGATTAATATAAAGGGCATCTGTGATTGAGGTGCGACATACATCAGTCATTTTGTAGACCAATCTATGTTGTTTTTTTGATATTATAACCCTTTTAGGTCTTTTATTCCTATGTGATTTCTAAGATTTCCCTCCCATGGTTTTTAGGGGAGTTATCAAGTTATCAACAATAGTGTTTGGTATAATTTGTGTAATTGAGGAAAAATTATTTATATAATGAGAAAATCCAATACTGATATTTATTTGATATTATTCATTATATATTGAGTTTCTTCCCTTATCGATTCATTATGTGTGATCAATGGTTTATGGAATAATAAAATTTTTTCTGCTATTATAATATAGTTGGGATTATATTAAAACTGATATAACTTTTATTTACATAGTCGTATAGCTTAAACCTATTCAAAAACATATTTCTTAAGAATATATTTCTTATTACTACTATTTGAAAGGTTCTATAATAGTTGAAATGAGTTTGGTGGTTTGTTCCGATTAATTCATGTTCTATATAGGCTTTATGAGGGTAAAGTGAATTTATGTTGCGATAATTGCCACATCCCAAAAACTTCCTTTTTTAAAATTATTTACTTATTGGTTTCCATTTTTGTTTTTAGATATTAGAAAATGATAAAAATTTTGTTATTTAGAAAATTATTATGATGATAATGATGTCTACAATACTAATAATATTAATCATAACATTTTTATAGTAAAAGTTATTAAATATTAATTACATCCCTTTTCATTTTTATGAACAAAATTGGTCTTCCACCCCCTCTTGTACATTTGAAAAACGAAGGGATATAACATGAGGTGCACTTCCACATATTAATCCTCTTCATTGAATATTCATTATCCTCTCAAAATTTTGAACCAGATTTGGAAAGGCCGCATTCCTTCCTATTATAATATTCAATTTTTATCTTTTCTAATATATTTTTACACTTCTTCACTGTATACAGTCCAAGACAAAACCAGTGGGGTACTAAATTCAATTTTTTTTGTGAATTAGATTTCCACGTTGTGAGATCTTCCTTTGGATTAATCCACACTTCTTTCTTGATGGTTTCTTCATCTTCTCTTTGTTTTGGAAGGTTTATCACATCTCCAAACATTTATCAATGTAACTATTTATTTCTTCTCTCCTAAATTCGTATTTTAATTATTTCATAGTATTATGAAATATATTTATATCATTGCTAAAAATAAAAATCGATTTAATTATGGTTTTCCATGGTTTAGAGGGGATTTCCTAAATTTCTAGAATGGTTTATTCATGTTTCAGACTTTTACATTTCAATATATATGAATGTAACTTTAAAATAGAAAAAGAAATTTATAATAGTGTTTTAGACATTAAATTTAATTTTCCAATAGTTTTTATTAACATTTTATGTCATGAATTAAATGACAAGAATTAAAAAAAATTATATTTGTTTTTAAATTAAAAGTGTCAATTGGAATCATTTAGACCCCCTTGGGGTTATGTGAAAGTTATAATGTTTTTATTTTTAGTAATTTTGTTTCTTTATAATTGATATGCAATAACAAAATTTATTTCAAATTAGTTGTTTCTTGAATATTATAGTTCGATGAAATTTTTTTCCTCTCTAATTTTAAAATTGGGTTTTAATTATTAAATGCTTGATTTTTGATTTGTTGAAACATTCATATTTTGGAAAATTGAAAAAAGTGTAAATTTACATCATTTTATTGATGAAAAGGGATTTAAAAGAATGTTTATCATTGATGAAAATTCATTTCATGTAATTGTTAATTTTTTGGAAAATTCATTTAAAAGTGTGTGCTATTTTGATGAAAATTGATTTCAAAGAACATAATGTTAAATTGAGTGTCATAAAATTGTAGGTGGTAAATATAGATTACATTAAATTTATTTGTGTTAGTGTAGGACGAAAATATGGGAACCTATGGAATATAAAATTGGGATAAAATTTGGATAATCATGTACTATGGACATACGATACAACTATAACTGAAAATTAGATTTGATGTTACTGCTAGTGGGTCCCCTAATCAAGATATTATTTATCTCTTGTCCCATTGATATATGGATGTTTATAAAATTATTCATGACCATTCATTGACATGAGAAGGTATTTTCATTCATATATCTAAATTATCTTAATTTTTAACTCCATGATTCTATTTAATGATGACTATTTAAATGGTTTTTAATGAAATTTAATTTTTAACATTGATATGTGCTTTAAAGGAAATAGGTTTTATATAATATTGATATGAAAAATTCATTGTTTATATATTTTAAAAAAACTATCTATAAAAAACTAAATTTCCTTAGATGGTTATAAAATGTGAAAATCTATATTTCATGCCTAGGTTTTTCTTAAAATTATTAAAATTGGGTTTTTTAAATATAGAAAACTTGTGAATAGTTTTTTTAATATTTTCCTAATTTGATTAGAAAACTTAGATTAAATTACTATAATTTAATCTATATTTATAATGTATCATTGATTATATTTTTGGACTATGACATAGTGTGTAGTGGCTTACTAGGCATTTTTGTGATCATATATATATTTTTAACAATTATTTCAGGATCTTTATTTATCTCTTTACCAATCGTGGAGTGTTGATTATTTATATAATTGTAGGTAATTTCGTTTTTTTATTATGTTTGGACTATTGTTATTTTTAACATATTATGTATGATCTTTATTTACCATTTAATAATGATTGGTGTGTTGACCTTTAAGATAATTGCCCTAAAAATGTTTACTTTTTACTACATTCAATGGTAGAGGGGTAATATAATTTATATAGATGCAGATAGGAACTGTAATATGGTTTTTCTATTATGGGGGGAATTTGGATGGTGAGTTAAGAGATTATTTCTTCATTTCATCCATTTCTTCCATTTTCTTATTATTTAGATTGGTCATGTGTAAACACCCGGAAATTTCAAAAAAAATTATTAAATACTTTGGAATTTTACGAGTCTGTGGCTACTGACGACACTTGATTCTGAGGCCCGGTGTGCTCGGAATTAATTTTCAAAGTTTAGCTCGGGTACGTTAAGTAAATGAACGAGCATGTTTTTCTATCTTTTGAACCGGTGCTCGGAATTGAAATATGAGGGCACTGATAAATTCATAACGCCGGTAATTTCCTAAGGGGACCTTTACTGTAGTTGCGTTTGTGCGGGGGGAGAAGTTAAAAATTGTGGATTAAATAAGAAGTGAATAAAAATGTGGAATTTTTTTTATTATATATCTAAGTGGTTATATCCTTCATGGTGAAGTTTGGGTGAGCCCCTAACTACCCACATGAGGATATTTGTGAGGTTGGGCACAGATGAGCTCCAACACTTCACATTCCCTAAAACCCCTAAAACCTCCCATTAAACTCCTTTGTTTAATGTGAACACCTCCCTTTAATTTATTTGAGTAACTATTCCTCTCCCCTATCCCTCATTAAAACTTGCCAACCTAACAGCTAATTAATTAGACAACTCACAGTTTAATTAATTAAGTGAATTGGAATTTGAATTTTGTAAATTTTAATGAATGTAATGATTTAATAAAATAAATAGAAGCCTTATTATATTTTTGGTTGGCTTGTTGTGTTGAGATTTTGTGGAGAGAGCTCTAGAGTTTTGAAGAGCACTTCATCTCTTTTGTTGAAGAAAGTCAACTCTCCGACGAAGAACTTCGACTCAGCGACCCCAAATTCTCCATCCTCTTCTTCCTCCATGAAAAGGGAGGAGAAACCGATGCGGGAACTCGCCAACGACGTCACGCCTTGTTTTCTTCTCTCCGTGATAAAAATGGGAGACACCACTTCCTCCTCGGATGCTCTCCGTTGACGTCTACGAATCCTTATCTCGCGACTCCATCAACCGCGACGCTGATGTTCGACATCGGTTATTGAGGTAGGAGTTTACTCTTGAAAGTTCATGTTTACATACCCCGTACTCATTGGAAATCATTGTTTAAATATTGTCGATTGTTATCATTTACGCGGAGGGTGTGTGACGAACGAACACAGCTCGAAAACCCTCCGTTGTTCTCGTTTAATTATTCTAGAATCGGCAATCGAAGGCGGAGGAGGAATGACGCTGTCGCGCTATGCCATGAATGCGATAAAGGAGGCACGATGCGATCGCGTCGTGCCGGGAATACGAAAAAGGAGGCTTATGTCGTCGTGCCGGTTGTGCGGGAAGAACCGTGGCCCGCTACATGGGCCTCTTCGGTGGAAGAACCGGTCGGCCCGTCAGCCGGACGGGCGAAGAGGAGCCACGGGGCCATGAGGGCACCGCGCTAGAGGATAGACCGGCCCGTCGGCCGGCCGAGTGGAGCTGGACCGGGGCGCCAGGAGGGCGCCGCACTGGAAGACCGGAGGCCCGCCCATGTGGGCCGCGTGGGCAGAAGGCCGACCGGTCTAGCCGGCCAGTTTGGGGAAGTGCGGCGCTACCTGGTGCCACCAGTGCAGAAAACTGGGGGGGTGCCCCTCTGGAACCTGATCGGCTTCAGCCAAGATACTCGGCCAGCCGGCCGAGCCAGCCAGGCCGCGACAGGCCGGGCCGAGGCGGGCCGCGCCGGACCGGGACGAGCCGGGTCGGGCCGCACCCTACCGGTCTGGGCCGCGCCGCGCCCCGCCGGGCCGGGCCACGCCGCTTCAAGCCGGCCCCCGCCACATCGGCCCAGGCTGCGTCCCTTTGGGCCGAGTTGAGTATTTTCTTCGGACGGGTCTGACACCCCTGCTAGGTCGGACCCGTCAAACTGGGTCAACCTAACCCGTCGGCCCACTGGGCTAAATGGACCGGGCCTGTTAATCACTTAAATAGGAATAACATAAAGACCGCACGTACGATCGACACGCCATCTACGGAAATAGGACCCTTTCGACGTGATGGTTCGTTTTGTGATACTCTATGTGAGTTTTAGACGACTAAAGATATCGATCGGGTTAGAAATGTGCATATTTCTAACCGGGCACTTAGAACGGAAAATACAATATCTTTCAGACCGGGTGTCCGATTGACACGCCGTCTATCGCGTAGAGTTCCTTTTGAGGAGACAGAAATTTGGTATATATAAACTCTATAATTTTTGATTGTTCATGTATTGAACCCACTAGGCTCGTGGAGCGGACCCTCCTAGAATCGAGCGTGTTTTGTACGGGAACCCTAGAGCTGGCTGCGACTGCGACGACAATGACGACTGTACTTGAATCCTACGTGGGGTCGGCTGTGAGGACGACTATACTTGGATCCTCCGTGTGTTCGACAGCGATGACGATTGTACTTGGATCCTACGTGGGTTTGACAGCGATGGTCACTGTACTTGGATCCTACGTGGGTTCGGCATCGACGATTTCTGTACTTGGATCCTACGTGCGTTCGGAAGAGAAGATGATTCAGAGGATACATTTATCATCTCCACCCCTCTTCATGAGTAGTATACCTGTGTGACTTGAGTCTTGAATTTCAGTCAATAAAAATGACGCGATTGACTTGCTATCCTGTGTGGACTAGGTTGTGCTTTCCTGTGTGGACTGGTTTGTACTTGGGCTAGTGAGTTTGAGCCGAACTGGAATTGATGACTTAGTTATATGTATGGGCATATACCTAAGTAGATTTGGTTGATACTTTGTGTTTTTATATTTCCATTGTGGTTTATTCTTTGGGGATTCTGGGAGACCTTCAGGGGTCTCGGGGTCCCAACTGAGCATCGTACACTCACCCCTGCACGGGCTTTGCCCACACTACGTTGTGTTGGATGCAGACGACAGACAACACTGATCGAGGTGGAGTCTTGTGGAGCGGGACGGTACCTGTAGGTGGACCACTTGGCGAGATGTACACGGAGTGGACGACTGGAACCGAAGATCGGAGGAGACCATTTGTACCCACCCTTCAGGTGGGATGTCCAGAGGACGACTCAGTGGTTGTTGGTTTATTTTACTATAGCCGTTCTTTCTTTACTGTTTTATTGTACTTTTAGTTGAGTTTGTATTCTGGCCCAATTACTTTCCAGCACTTACTTTGTACTCAGTTACTTAGTGTTTACTTCATATTGCGTACTCTTTTTTATTTGTTTTATATTATAAAGGCAATTCCTTCCCTTTTTATCGGTATTTACGCCATTGGTTCTAGTAACCAGCCACTGGTCTATGGAAGGCGGGTTTGGGGTAGTCACGGCACGAGCCCTGAGGAAGGGTCGTGAAAAATTGGTATTAGAGGAGTCGGTTCTACCGCAGAACTCAAGACTCTAATAATTTCATTTCTGTGAAGCAATAATGTTTAGAGTATTGAGTGTGGTTATCAGTCCAGGGAGTCTAGTGTTGGTGCAGTAGCTGACGTATCCGTACACCAGGACTCCGACTTCTGATTTCTGACTCAATGCCCGAAAACATTGATTGCATGTGTGTTTCAAAAGATTTATTTGCGATTACTTTGTGTTAGCTCACTAGGTATACTGTATTAACCGTGTCACACTTGTTTCTTTTCAGGATGGCCCCGCGGCGACAGCCAGCTAGGGTTCCTAGTTACGTGTGAGATGGAAGCCCACCAAGAGATGAGGCCTCGATGTAGGGCCACATTACAGCGGAGGCACCAGCGGTACCTCTACCCGCTGGGCCACAGATACCACCAGCCCCAGCAGCGGAGAGTGCATGCCGCCTGAGTGCGCTGCATGAGTTTCAGTGACAGAGGCCACTCAGGTTCCGTGGAGAGATGGACCCTCAGGCAGCTAAGGATTGACTGGAGGCTATCGTCCGAGTCTTCATATTAGTAGGAACAACAGCTGACCTCATGGTGATCCTGGAGGCGAGTCTCCTACACGCTGCAGCAGGTAGATGGTGGAGCCTGATGCTCCAGGTGCACGAAGAGGCATATCTGCTTTGGACGAACTTCGAGAGCCTCTTTCGCTTAGAGTTCGTTCCAACCACCCTCCGTGTAGTGCGCATCCAGGAGTTACTATAGCTGCGGCATGGAAACATGACAGTAGCCCAGTACTCGGCAAGATTTACAGACCTCTCGCGCTACTCCACATACATGGTATGAGACCAATTCTTCCAGGCCCAGACCTTCGAGCAGGGACTGAGGCATGAGATAAGGGCTTCGATGATCCCCCTCAACAATCTGACGCAGGCAGGAGTACTGGAGTGAGCCCTTCTTGTGGAGAGCATCCTTTCTGAGCCTATGGCAGCAGTGAGGCTTACCATAGAGCAACACGTAGTGGATTCTTCTGTAGACGACAGTAGAAAGATGTCGTAGAGGTCCAAGCGGACTAGGAAATCAGGTGGGCATCCTCAGGATACTGGTTTAGAGGTGTGGGGAACACGCAGCAGAGCCAGTCATACGGGAGGCAAGCAGTGCTATGCATGCGGCAGGTAGGGCCACATGGCTCGTGACTACCCAACCCGCCATGTAGAGGAGCAGCAGATAGTAGAGGGACCACCCAAGCAGAGGCTGAGGTTCGACCGTGGTGGTCTACAGGGAGTAGGCGGACGAGGTAGAGGAGCTGGCCGAGCAGTGGGTGGTGGGTGACCCTTTGAGGCTCTACCACCACCACCACCAGGAGGACCACCCCGACCATAGGGAGCTGGCAGATAGGGGCAGGCTCAGCTTCAGGCAGTGAAGGATTATGACCACGGTGCTCCTGAGATGATTCGAGTTACTATCTATGTCTAATCCACCCTTGCTGCAGTTCTTATAGACAAATGAGCGAGTCTTTCTTTTATTGCCGTTGCCCTTGTTCGGAGCTCGGAGATTATGATAGAGTCGTTGGCTCGATCCTTACGGGTAGAGACTCTTACGGGAGAAGACTTGACAATTACACACTGGTGCCAGTAGTGTGATCTTACTCTATGAGGCAAGAACTTCGACTGTGATCTTCTTGTAGCGGTGTCGAGGCCTTATGACATCATCTTGTGTATGGACAGGTAATCTACAGTCCATGCCCAGATTGACTTTATTAGGCGCAAAGTGCGGTGTGTCTACACAGATGGGAGTAGGTTTACCTTCACCGGAAAGAAGGGAGCCTTTGCAGCGTAGGATGGACTTACGCTGAGGAGAGTGAAGCTGATCACCCATCAGTTGGATAGTCTTATCCTAGGAGCAGTTGATGTGAGGAGTCCGAGTTATTCTGTTGTGGTGGATCAGTATGTAGATGTTTTTCCAGAAGACATTCCAGGACTACCTCCTCGTAGAGAGGTAGATTTCTACATTGACCTATACCCCGAGACAACCCCAATATCTACTCCAGAATATCGTATGGCTCCTGTTGAGCTTTGTGAGCTACGGGTACAACTAGAGGACTTGCATGGAAAGGGATTCATTCGACCCAGTGTTTTGCCCTGGGATTCTCTGATTTTATTCACCAAGAAGGAGGATGGAAACTAACGACTATGTGTCGACTGCCGTATCCTGAATCAGGTGACTGTAATGAACAAGTATCTTCTTCCAAGGATTGACGACCTCTTTGATCAGATCAAGGGAGCACGATGGTTCTAGAAGATAGACCTCAGGTCAGGCTATCATCAACCTAGAGTTTGAGACAAGGATGTGAAAAAGATGGCCTTCAGGTGTCGGTATGGCCACTATGAGTTCTTGGTTATGCCTTTCGGCATAACCAATGCTCCAGCAGTTTTCATGAGTCTCATAAACATGATATTCCAGCCATACCTCAATTGATTTTTCGTAGTCTTAAACGAGGACATACTGATTTACTCGACTACTGAGGATGAGCACACCTACCACTTGGGGGTTGTACTGAACACACTCAGAGAGCACCGACTTCATGGTAAGCTCTCGAAGAGTCAGCTCTGAATTAAAGAGGTCCACTTCTTGGGGCACGTCATCTCTGAGGCAGGAGTTTCAGTGGATCCTGCGATGATCGTGGTAGTACTTTATTGGGAGACAATCAGGAGTGTGACAGAGGTGTGGAGTTTCCTATGTCTGGCTAGGTACTATCGATGATTAGTGCCAGACTTCTCCAGAGATGTAGAACCACATTCAGCTTTGACAAAGAAGGGGATACCCTTCGTATGGTCAGATAGATGCCAACAGAGCTTCCAGGAGCTGAGACAGTTATTGACCAGTGCACCCATCTTGAGGCTACCGGAGGAGGGAGTAGGGTACGTAGTTTACTACGATGCATCAGGGGCCAGACTCGGGTGTTTTCTGATGCAGGAGCAGGCAGTGATAACTTATGGTTCACAATATTTGAGGAATCACGAGCAGAACTACATTACCCATGACCTGGAGTTAGAAGTAGTGGTATTCGCCTTGAAGATGTGGCAGCACTATCTGATGGGTGATCTATTTACAGTCTAATCTGACCACTAGAGTCTCAGGTACATCTTCTCGCAGAAGGACCTAAACCTAAGACAGCGGCGATGGCTTGAGTTTCTCCAGGACACTGACTTTGAGATAGTCTATACTCCTGGGAACTGGAACGTAGTGGATGATTCTCTCAGCAGGAGATCGGGCATTCAACTACTTGGAGAGGCCACAGAGCAACTAGCTGTGTTGCAGATATCCTTTATGGATAGAGATGGAGCATCCTTTCTAAAGTCACTCACAATCACTCCTCAACTACTTAAGTGGGTCATAGAGGAACAGTTTGGGGATGTTGAATGTGAGATGCGACATGCACAGATATTGAAAGGACAGGAACTTGATGGATTTTCTGTAGGAGAGGAGCACGACATCCTCTTCATGGGACGTACCATGGTACCAGTTTCATTACAGGAGGAGGTGCTGAGGGAGTTTCACACTTCCCCTTTGGCGGTACATCCAGGAGTAGCAATGATGTACCGGGATCTCAGACGACAGCACTGGTGGCCGGGTATGAAGAAGGATGTGGCAGAGTTTGTTTCCCGATGCCTCACCTGCCAGCAGGTGAAGTCAGAGCACCAGGTACCAGCAGGCTTGGTACATCCCATAGAGGTCCCGAAGTAGATGTGGGATGGGATATCCATGGATTTCATGATGGGGCTTCCTCGTACTTCCAGAGGACACGACTCCATCTGGGTGATTGTCGACCGACTCACCAAGTCGGCCCACTTCCTACCTATCAGAGAGAAGGGCTCAGTGGAGAGCTTGGGATGCCTCTATGATCATGAGATCGTATGACTTCATGGTGTTCCATCGTCTATCGTCTTTGATCGAGATACTCACTTTACTTCCTATCTTTGGAATGGGTTATAGGAGGCATTTGGGACGCAGCTACACCTGAGCACCAACTTTCACCCTTAGATAGATGGCCACATGGAGAGGACCATTCAGACTCTCGAGGACACGCTCCCTCCATGTTTTCTCGACATTGGTCGCAGCTAGGAGGATCACCTACCCTTGGTGGAGTTTGCGTACAACAACATCTACCACTCCACCATCGGGATGCCACCATATAAGGTATTGTACAACCGACCATGCAGATCACCTCGGCGCTGGACTGACCCTGGGGAGTCAGCACTTGTAGGACCAGAGATGGTCCAGGATACGACGAAGAAGGTGCAGATCATCCAGGAGCAGATGAGGACTGCACAGAGCAGACAGAAGTCCTATGCTTACAGGAGGCGAAGAACACTAGAATTCGAGGATGGCGACAACATTTTCTTACGGGTCTCACCTCTACGTGGATTACAGAGATTTGGAAGGGGAGACAAGTTATCTACGCACTTCATTGGACCATTACAAATTCTCAGCAGGGTAGGCGATGTGGATTATCGCCTGGCTCTTCCACCTCAGTTGCACCAGGTGCACGACGTCTTCCAGGTATCTCACCTGAGGAGATATGTGCATGACCCGACGCATATCATTGATCATGGGGAGATGGAAATCGATGACAAGATGACATTTGCGAAGGTCCCGGTGGAGATTGAGGATCGAAAGGAGTGGGTCCTACATGGATGGTCTATTCCTCTAGTGCGCATTCTTTGGAAGCATAGGAACCTCCAGGAGAGAACATAGGAGTGGGAGGCTTAGATGCATTCACATTACCCTCATTTTTTTCCCTAGTTTATGATGTATCATTACAGGGATGAAAATCCCTGAGGTGTTAGTAATTTAAAGACCCTTAAATTTCAAAATTTTTTCTTAAATACTTTGTAATTTTACTAGTCTGTGGCTTCTGACGGCTCTTGATTCCGAGGCCCGGTGTGCTCAGAATCAATTTTCGAAGTTTAGCTCAAGTACGTTAAGTAAATTAAAGAGAGGGGTTTTCTATCTTTTGAACCAGTGCTCGGAAATAAAATCTGAGGGCACCGGTGAATTCGTAATGCTGGTAATTGCTTAAGGGGGCCTTTACTTTAGTTGGTTTGTGCGGGAGGAGAAGTTAAAAATTGTAGATTAAATAAGAAGTGAATAAAAATGTGGGACAATTTTTATTCTATATCTAAGTGGTTATATCCTACATGGGGAAGTAGGGGTGGGGCCCTAACTACCCATGTGAGGATATTTGTGAGGTGGGTCCCAAACGAGCCCCAACACCTCACATTCCCTAAAAACCCTTAAACCTTCCATTAAACTCCTTTGTTTAATGTTGACACCTCCCATGAATTTATTTGAGTAACTCTTCCTCTCCCCTCTCTCCCTCATTAAATCATTCCAACCTATCACCTAATTAATTAGACAACTCATGGTTTAATTAATTAAGTGAATTGGAATTTTAATTTTGTAAATTTGAATGCATGGAATGATTTAAAGAAATAAGGAAAAGCCTTGTTTTATTTTTGGTTGGATTGTTTTGTTGAGATTTTGGGGAGAGAGATCTAGAGTTTTGATGAACGCATCATCTCCTTTGTTGAAGAATGCCAACTCTCCGACAAAGAACATCAACTCAGTGACCCCGAATTCTCCATCCTCTTCTTCCTCCATGACAAGTGAGGAGACACCGACGCAGGAACTCGCCAACGACGCCACGCCTTGTTCTCTTCTCTCCGTGATAAAATAGGGAGACACTGCTTCCTCCTCGGATGATCTCCGTTGACATCTATGAATCCTTATCTCGTGACACCGTCAAACGCGACACCGATGTTCGACATCGATTATTGATGTAGGGGTTTACTCTTGAAAGTGGATGTTTACATACCCCATACTCGTTGGAAATCGTTGTTTAAATATGGCCGACTGTTATCATTTATGCAGAGGGTGTGGGCCGAACTAACATGGCCCGACAACCCTCTATTGTTCTCATTTAATTATTCTATAATAGGTAATCAATGGCAGAGGAGGCACGATGTCGTCGCGCCATTCTGAGAAAGGGACAAAGGAGGCAGGACACCGTCACGTCGTGCCAGGAACGCGACAAAGGAGGCCAACGCCATTGCGATGGTTGTGCGGGATGAACCGCATCCTGCTACACGGGACGCTTCGGTGGAAGAACTGGTCGGCACGTCGGCCGACCGGGTGGAGCTGGACCGCGACGCCAGGAGGGAACCACACTGGAAGACCGACGGCCCGCCAATGCGGTCCGTGTGCGCAGAAGACCGGCCGGTTTGGGGAAGGGTGGTGCCACCGGTGTAGAAAACCAGGGGGGACGCCCCCCCGGAACCCGATCGGCTTCGGCCGAGCCACTGGCCAGCCGGCCGAGCCAGCCAGGCTGTGCACCCCACTGGGCCGTGCCACGCCAATTCGGCCCGGGCTGCGCCACTTCGGCCCAGGCCGCGTCCCTTCGGGCCGAGTTGAGTATTTTCTTCTGACAGGTCCGACACCCCTGTTGGGTTGGACCCGTCAAAATGGGTCAACCTGACCCGTCGGCCCACTAGGCTAAACGGGTCAGGCCTGTTAATCACTTAAACAAGAATAACTTAAAGACCACATGTCTGATCAACGTTCCGTCTGCAGCACTAGGACCTTTCGACGTGACGGTTCTTTTGTGATACTCTAAGTGAGTTTTGGACGACTAAGGATATCATCCAGGTTAGAAACATGCATACTTCTAACCAGGCCCCTAGAATAGAAACGCCAATATCTCTCAGACCGGGTGTCCGATTGATGCACCATCTATCGCGTTGAGTTCCTTTTGATAAGACAGAACTTTGGGATACATCAACTTTGGACTTTGTGACAGTTGATGTATCGACCCCCCTTGGGTCGTGGAGCGGACCCTCCTGGAATTGAGCGTGCTGTGTGAGGGAACCCTAGAGCAGGCTGCGACTGCGATGACGATGACGACTGTACTTAAATCATATGTGGGTTCGACAGTGAGTTCGACTGTACTTCGATCCTCTGTGGGTTCGGCAGCTATGACGACTGTACTTGGATCCTACATGGGTTCGAAAATGATGGTCACTGTACTTGAATCCTACGTGGGTTCGGAAGCAACGAATACTATACTTGGATCCTATGTGGGTTCAGTAGGGAAGATGATTCAGAGGCTACATCTATCATCTCCACCCCTCTTCATGAGTAGTATACCTGTGTGAGCTGAGTCTTGACTTTCAGTCATTAACAATGATGTGATTGACTTTTTATCCTGTGTGGACTGGGTTGTGCATTCCTATGTGGACTGGGTTGTACTTGGGCTCGTGAGTTAGAGACGAACTGGAATTGATGACTTAGGTATATATATGGGCATATAACTAAGTAGAGTTGGTTGATACTTTGTGTTTTTATCTTTACTTTTTGGTTTATTCTTTGTGGATTCTGGGAGACCTTCAGGGGTCTTGGGGTCCTTACTGAGCATCGTATACTCACCACTGCATGGGATTTGCCTGCACTACGTTATATTTGATGGAGATGATAGACAACACTGATCGTGGTGGAGTCTTGTGCAGCGGGATGATACCTGGAGGTGGACCACTTGGCGGGACGTACACGGAGTGGACGAACGGACATGAATAGCAGAGGAGACAATTTGTACCCACCCTTCAGGTGGG
Organism: Viscum album; assembly: GCA_963277665.1. Classification (NCBI taxonomy): domain Eukaryota; kingdom Viridiplantae; phylum Streptophyta; class Magnoliopsida; order Santalales; family Viscaceae; genus Viscum; species Viscum album. The sequence goes on along the minus strand of OY728135.1, from coordinate 1,690,826,369 downwards.
ATGTCCAGAGGACGACTCAATGGTTGCTGGTTTACTTTACTATAGCTATATTTTATTTAATGTTGTACTGTACTTTCAGTTGGGTTTGTATTCTGGCCCATTTACTTTCCATCACTTACTTTGTACTTAGTTACATAGTGTTTACTTTATCTTGTGTACTCTGTTGTGTTTGTTTTCTATTACAAAGGAAATTCCTTCCCTTTTTATCGGGATTTACGCCTTTGGTGCTAGTTTCCAGCACCTGGCCTATGGAAGGAGGGCTTCGGGTAGTCATGACACGGGACCTGAGGACGGGTTGTGATAGCATGGACATCTAAATCATAGATGGGTCATATGATTTTTTTTGGGGAAAACATTATTCTTTCACACAAATTTATTGATGAAGTCATTCCTAGAAGTTTTATTTGATTCAATGGAATTTTTTCTAGCCTATTAGGATTAGAAATCCCAGTAGACTATATTGAAAATTGGGTCATGTGTCGAGTTCCTGTAAGCACATGTCAGTTTGGAATAATATTTATAAAATCCTCAGTTTTAATGGTATGTAGTTTTGAGCCTTACGATGGTTTCATGTGGTTATCTGATATTTTAGATGGTCAGTGGTGTATTAGGTTATATTTTTTTTATATTAACTGCACAAAACATGAATGAACATGCATCATTTTATGATATTTTATAATTAGAACACACATTTATGACAAGGGTATGAGCAATATTCCTATGTTGGGGTTTAGTCATGATAATGTTTTATTTTGAGTCCACTTGTTGTCCATGGAAATAAAAAATCACCATATCTTAGTGGAAGGCATGGAGTGTAAAAATTGGTCAAGGATGAATGAATAATGAGAGAAAGGATGTTTCCCCTCAGTGCATTAATAGAAGTTGATATCTAACTTTCATTTATGAAAATGATAGAGAATAAATAATTCCATTCCCATGGTGTTCAGTAATCATGTTCATTTTTTGGGAATTAAATGAAACAGACATCAGGAAAATATGTTTATGGCAGTGGTATGTAAATTCATTAATTAGATATATCATGATAAAGAGATTATATGAAATAGTAATCATCTTTATGAGGAATTATGTCATCATATAAATTACTTCATTCCCTATTGGTTCCATGGAAAGTTGCTTAACACTTACCATAAATGTTAGGATGCTTCTCTTAATTCCACTAAGAAAGATAGATAAAGGTTCTATATTTATTATATCCATAATACCTGTTAATTAATAATAACTAGTACTTACCCGTGCATTTGCATGACAATATGTTCAATGGTTAATTTCAAGATGGAAAAAGTATATTTAAAAGTTAATAAAGAACATGAATATTGAATATATTGAAAAAAATAGTGATACTTAATATTGAACTATAATCAGACAAAATATAGAGAATTGAAAACATTGGAAAATAAGAAAAAGAAAATAACATAGGAGAATATGTAGAACATTGAAAACATTTTGGAGAATATGTGAGAATATATATAGAAAACATAAGTATACCATCATTGTACAGAATAAACCATATAAATGCATGATAGAGAATATAAGGGAATCATATAGAAGAATATAGATGGAAAATTAAATTATTTGAAAACATATAAAACATATAGAAGAATATATAAGTAAAAGAAAACATACATTCAAATTGAAAATTGAATATAGTAGATAAACATTCAATTGAAAAGAAAAAGAACATTTTTAAAAAAATTTGAAATGAATGTGAATGAAAACATAAAATAATTAGAAAAAGAAAATAGGTCATGATGTAGAAAACAACATAAGTATTCAACTTCAAATACATGAATAAAAATAAAAAATGGACAGTAATTAGAAAAGTACATTTTAAAATGAAGATGAATGAAATAACATAAATATTAATGTCAATGAGATATTATGAAAAGAACATGAAAGAATCATTATACAACATTAGTATAAACAACATAATATTCCAATGGACATGAATGAAAAGAACATTCAAATGGAAATTTGAATTTCAAAACATACAACATAAGTATTAATGTCACTAAGTATTAATGTCACTGAGAAATTATGTCAAACTGTAAAAATATCCAACTTCAAATGAAAACATCACTTCTCAGCCTCAGTCCCTTGATAATTATATATGAGCTGATCACTGCATCTCCTATGAGTATTCACTAACCTAAATTCTAGAATAATATGATTCATGGAACAAAATTAATAAAATTGAAGCATTTGATGATTAAAATATTTTAGAATATGTAAAACTAAAAATAAATTTATCCAGGCATCATGTAATGGGATTATTATTATTTTTTTATGAATAAACACATTCATATGAAAATAACCGGTTTCCTAAATATTTTTAAGAAGCTCAATAAAGTTCATACATAAATGGAACATATTAACAGTCATTATAAATTGATAATATCATATAATTTGATCTAAAGGAAAAATTTAAATCATAGAACTCATGAATGAAGGTTTATTCCCTTATCCCCTCAAAATCTCAACCATTCGAGCTTGAATCGATATTGATATTTAAGACATACAAAATATTTAGAATACAGAGACCCTCAATGGGTTAAGGAAGAACTTAATCACTGTTATTGATTAAATGTCATAGATGCAATATTTTAGATGAACTGACCTCTATAGATGTGTTTTTTAAAATTATATAATAATAACTGCCCAATGATTTCCCCGCATGAGTGTTCTCAGTAGCTGGGATCCACTGTACAAGCAATCTGGTTTTGGTAAGCCTTCAGCTGTGAGTATCGAGGTCCACTCCTAACTTCCCATGACATTGAACCATGTTGGAACCTCCATCAACATCATTATAACTCACATAGTGGATCCACCATCTCCCATTCACTTCTTTTGGGTGTTATGAATGGCCTCATACACTCTTCTTCTGCTTGAACCTGGAATGGTATACCTTCCTCCCACATCAAAAGTTGATCTCTGTATTTTTCATGCCCTAAAGTTGAAGCTGGAATGGTAGAACTTCCTCCATCAACACCATTATGAATTCCCTAATAATTTTTTTCATTCCCTAAAGTTGATCTCTATATTTTTCATGCAGCAAAACATTATTCAAAATAAACTAAAGGTTTACAAAGATTCCAAAAAAATAAGTATAGTCATTATTTTTATTATGATTAGAAATTTAAAAAATCTGAACAGTTGCAATGGAGTAACCTTAATGCAGAAACAATATACAAATCAAAAGAGGTAAAACATACCAATTGAACATGAAGTCATGGAGGAACCTATGTCACTGATTATTTTTAAATCTCATTGAAAATAGGCTATACCACATCAGGCCCCCCCTCTTCCCAGCCCCCTCCCCAACTACTCCACCCTCTTCCGAACCTATTTCCCCAGTAGCCCCCTCCTCCCTCCCCTCCCCCCGAACCTACCCACCCCCCCTGCCCTCAACCTCCCCTCCCCTCCAAGCTGCCCAGACCCCCCCTGCCCCCATTATCCCCAGGCCTCCCCTCATCCTCCCCTCCCCCCTCCCCCCTGGGAAACATCTTACCCAAGCAGTCCCCTCCCCTCCCCTCCCACCTGGAAAACCTGTTCCCCAAGAAGCCCCCCTCCCCTCCAGACTGCCCAGCGCCCTCCCCCCTGTCCTCATTATCCCCAGCCCTCCCCTCATCCTCCCCAGCTCTCCCCTCCCCTCCCCTCCCCCTATGAAACATCTTCCCCAAGCTGCATTTTAACCTCCCCTCCCCCTAGCAAACCTGTTCCCCAAGCAGTCCCCTCTCCCCTCCCCTCCAGACTGCCCAGTGTCCTCCCCCCTATCCTCATTATCCCCTCCCCTCCCCTCCCCTCCCCTCCCCTCCCCTCCCCCCTGGACAAAATATTCCCCAAGAAGCTTTTTAACAGAACATTATGAGCATAATAAAATGCTAGATTTAAATATAGAATCTTATATTGAACTGAAACATAACAAATAATGCACCCAACTTGGGAACTGTACTGAAACAGAATAAAACACAGACTCACCACATGAATTAAACTGAAACAGAGCAGAAAACAGACCCAAATAAAATCCCTAAGTCCTCACTAAGTGGTAGCAGTCCTACATGGTCATAAATACATGTGCATTAATTAAATGTAGCACAGAGTACATAAAAATTAATAAGTTGTTACCTTTTAATAACAATAACACACTGCAATACATTTTTTCAAATTTGAGATATGCATAAGAGAATATCAAGAATAACCTCACAGGATTGGTTTCTGTAGTCCAATAATCAAGTCAAAGATAGCCAAGAATCATGTGTTGTGTAATGCCATTCATATAAACCATAAAATGAGCCAATAAAAACGTAATGCAGTACATTACATAAGAACGTACCTTGAATGGACCATTAACTGTTCTAAAACTGATCATGGAACATATTTCAGCCAAATATGGAAACCCCTGCACTTTGTAAAGAAATAAAAAACTATAAATGTTTTTGAATGAAAACTCATTAATATATTGTACATACTATAAACCCTCAAAATTACCCCTAATTTTGTTTGGCACAGATAGAAGGCCCAATTCTGAGATGAATGTCTAGACCTAATTGCTTCTCCAGCTTGATGAATCTACCCAAATAATATCCCCCTTCTTAATAGTATTGCTTTCAAAGAAAACAGACAATAGAGTGATGCTAAAAAAATAGACTAACTGAAAATAAATATACCAATTTACGACCACAGACTGCAGTAAAAAATCACCCATTTGCTTGTAATGGAAACAAAGGATCAAGTATTCATTTCTTAAACTTGGCTGGAAGTAAATTGTAAGCCATACTAACTTAGGAGAGACCATAGTTGAGTAGTACACCGTAGCATGCATATTCCTAGAGGTCAGTACATGCATCCCAGCTAGTCCTGATTGTTAAAGCCTTATGTACTTGATATTTCTTGGTCTTTCTGGTATTATGTGGCTGGGAAAATTTTCCATTTCATAAAAATGATAAATAAGAACCCAAGCATATGGAATAAACATGAATACTTCAGCGTTTGATGAATAATGTACCTTGTCTCAGTTCATATCATTTGAATAAAATGGTCCATCTGGTGCAATATATTAGAGACGACTGCAATTTATATATGTATGATAATATATAGGGGAAAATATAATTAACCTTGCTTGAGATTACAATGGAAGTATAACCAAATGAAGTAACATAAATCCAACTCTGTTGAGTGGGGAAGAAATGTCAGTGGAGAATAATAATAGTATAGAAGTAAAGTGTGTTCTGCGCTACAGATTTCCAATGACCACATATAAATAATTTCACCATGATCTGAAAAAAAGTCAATGGTCAAATTAAAAACTAAGTAAATTGCTAAAACATTCTAGCAGCACTTAGAAACTTCCCCCATGGGATCCATGGGTGTGTTGAAGCCTAGAGAGTCAATAGAATCATTCTTAGGAATACTTTAATACTTTTTTAACAATAAAATAGATATGTGACAAAAAATTTGAATCGATAAAAAAATCAAACTCACCATTCCAATAGTACTTACATACCTCCACCATGGGATACACTGGGTGTTTTGAAGCCCAGAGAGGCAACGATGGCACGGTTATAAATACTTTTATACTTTTTTAACAATAAAATAGATAAGAATATAAATATTACAGATTCTATAAATAAAATCAATGTTTTCATGTAATTTTAAATTTGATATGGCAAAGAGAATTGAAAATTTTAAGCTCATGTCATTTAATAGAAATCTTAGGTGTGTTCTTATGTGTAAGGGGTGATATGGTTACAAATGAAAATAGACTTAATTGTAAAATGCCTTACTTTTTCCCCAAAATCCTCCATTATTTTCCTTAATTGAATATAACTATCCAAAACACTTCACAAATTCCATCATTTAAACTCAAAATCATAGAACAACTAATCTGGAATAACTAAAGATCAACATCATCTAGTGAACATTTGTTATTTGAATTCATTTACAAAAACTGTAATAGAAATGGTATACATTATTTTCATACCATCATTCTCCTCAAAATTATAATCAATCATCTTAATCGTCATCAAAATCAATATTCTGCAAGAAAATAATCAGAAACCAAATCAAAGGTTTTCCCCATAGTAATGCTTGGTGAAATCATGATTGGTATTAAGTGAGAACCTGATTGTAATCATCTTCCTCACTGTGCTCTTCATTCTCATCCTGGATCTCATTGTCTCCATCCTCATTTTCACCTTCCTTATTTTCCTTCAGTCCTTCACCACTGTTACCCTACCCAATTTGAATTAGTAACTTGAACCAAGAAAAATAAGAGAATAGTTAAAACATCTCAATGAACTCCTGGTAATTATATGAGAAAACATATTGATATAGCACAATTTTACATTATAAAAAAAATTGACATCATCACTTCCTGGATAATTTATGGTACCATAATATCTGTTTTTATATCAACTAAACAAACTACAATAAACACATGTACTCATATATATAAAGAAATTCATTAATATAGAAAAAATGGAACTATTGATAAAAAATTAAATGATATTTTCAATTGAAAAGAAAAACTAAAAATAGAAATATTGTTATGTTTTAATTAATCCAACTTCAACAATCAAAAATCACACCCAATCAAAAAAAAACTAACAATGTATGGATTAACAGTGAAAAGAAACCTCTGTGGTCGAATAAAAAATGATCAGCATCATCCAATTAACACAACTCAGGTGGGTGAGATCAGTCATAGAACAACTCATCTGTAATAACTAAAGATCAACATCATCTAGTGAACAGTTATTGTAATTCATTTACAAAAACTATAACAGTAGTGGTTTATATTATTTTCATACCATCATTATCCTTGACATTATAATCAATCATCTTCATCGTCATAAAAATCAATATTCTGCAAGAAAACAATCAGAAACCAAATCAAAGGTTTTGCCCCAAAGCAATGCTTGGTGAAATCATGGTCATTCATGCTCATCCTCAGATAAAATTTTCTTGCATTTCTTCATTTCGAAACAATGTTCCAGGAATAACATATCTATATTTCACTTATCTAGAATCACTGTTTGTCAAAAATGGAGGTCATTCATCATCTACAATGGCAGCAATGAAATTCACATTTTCCCAACCTTGAATCAAGCCCTAACATGGTTAATTGACTTAGATTAAAAAATATAACCAATCTAAATGCTGGCTTCACATACCAGCAGCGATCTTGGAGGTGGTTCTTCCCTGCAAAGGCGGTCTAGGATCTTAGCAGGGGGCAATATCCACCGACATCTCAGTTAGGGATCTGGCTCGTCATCATCCTCGTATCAACGACGAAATCGGTTCACACTTTTTATGTTGCAGCCCTCAACAGCAGTGGTTCACCGGGTTTGTCTCCAACCTTCACTAACTCTTGGAGAAGTGAGTGGTGGTACTGTGTCAGAGATCTGGTTATGTCTCTTGTTGAGAAGTCAACAGCGGCAACGTCCTTTTCTTCAATTCATGGTGGCGGCTTAGTTGATCGGGTTTAGACAGCAGGACTCAACAATGGAGGAGCGAGTGAGAGGATTGGAAAGTCATGGGAAAATAATTTAGAGACAGTCATACCTTGACAGAACGGCAACACCTGCAAGGAGAAGTGGAGAAGGTGGAGAAAGCAGAGATGGTGGGCCTGTCGAAGGATCCAGACACGGAGCAGGGAGAAGGAGCCATACGCGGAACCCTACAACAGAGAGGTAGCCAAATCGAAACCCTATAGCAGGGAGAAGAGGAGAAGGCGGAGGTGTCGAAGGATCCATATGCGGAGCAGGGAGAAGGGAGAAGTGGAGAAGGTGGAGCAGGGAGAAGCGGTGGAGATGGCGATGCAGGGAGAAGCGGAGAAGCGGAGAAAGAAGATAAGGCGGAGATGGCAGAGCAGGGAGGAGCGAAGAAGGAATAGTTGTCTACGTGAGGCGAGTTGCTGGAGGTGGAGGTGGAGGTGTGAGGAGAATTTCTATGTGGATCTGTGCAAATTTCTATGTGGACGTGAGGTAAAATTCTGTGCGGAGCTGAAACCCTAGGCGCGGGGAGGTAAAGCCCGAGCAGGAGGAGGAACTGGTTGGAGGGAAAGCCGAGCGGGAGGCCGAGGGCGATAGGGAAAAGAATTTGTAGGAAGAAAAGGCGGTGACGTGGAAGAAGGTAAAAGTGACACGTTAGCAGAAAAATGCCAACTTTAGAAGATTTATAGATTATTATTATCATTATCATTTATCAAGTTGAATAAAAATTATTCATTCATGTGGTTTCATAATTATTCATTTTTAATTGACCACATATATACCACCACAAGTTATTCAAGAAAATATAATGTGTGAATTATATTTAATAAATATTTATATTCTATTTAGGAAAGTTATATTTTATTATTTATTGGAAAATAATGAAATTATATTTATTTAAAAAATAAGATTTCATTATTCTTGGCCTGATAAATATTGTAAAGTAATGGCAGACCATGTTTAATGGTCCAATGTTCAATTGAAAATATTGAATATTATTTTCTTAAATAATATTGAATTTAACATGAATATTAAGAATATGTCAAGAAATAATTATAATAATAATAATAATTCTAAAAATAATTATATTTTACATGGGGTTTTAAAATAATTAAATTAATAATAAGAGAAACTTGTGGAATTATTTTATTTTATCCCTTGAAATATATAAATATAATTATATTATTTTCATAGGAAATTCATTTTTTTTGGTTGTACACAATGAATTTCGAGAATCCTCTCAATAACTAGAGGGATCCCCTCTATATGAATGCTCTGAAAGACAGAGAGAGATCATCCTCCTCCTCGAATGGCCTGAAGACCATCATTTTTTTATTGATTTTGATAATCCACCTTTCAAGGGATGAGGTGGAACCCTACTACATGCCTGTAGTCCATAGAGGAACCATTGCCCGTAGGCACAAACATTGCATGCAACCCAGACTAACAACTTGGAACTGCTCCTCCCCAGCATCTTCATCTTGAAATCAGCTCTTCACCTCCGCATGGCTGTTCGGCTAGGCATTCCCGTGCATGCACAGGCTTGTCCCGATGGCAGGTTCCATACCCTCTCATTCTTGCAATCTGTTTAGCTCCTACTGTGGTGAAATCTCCTTTGCTCATCCTCTTTGTAGAGCTTGTTCCTTGTAGTTTGGTCTGGTTTGTATCTACAGGTGGCCCGAAGGCCATTAGGATAGCCCGAAGTCCCAACTAACTCGAAGGCCTGGGTGCCCGAAGGCCAATTAAGGACTCAGGGACCAAATCTGATGCCTGAAGGCCCAAACAGAGGCATTTTTCGGCTACTACAATGCCAAACAGTGCCCGCTACAGTACTGCTACAGTTCCCGCTACAGTACTGCTACAATTCCTGCTACAGTACTGCTACAGTTCCCGCTACAGTACTGCTACAATTCCCGCTACAGTACTGCTACAGTACCCCCTGGAAATCCTGCCTCCGCCTGGATTTGATCCCTGGTCGCTTGGATGCACCATTAGAGACCTTTCCAACCGGGCTAAGGCTCATGTGCTAGAGAGAGATCATCCACCTCCTCCCACTATCAATTCAAGAATGACTAAGGAGAACTCTATGAAAGTTGTTCTCGAGGAGATCAAGGGTGGAAAATGAATGTTGTAGTATCTACCATGATAAAAACCAAATATTCCTATGGTAACATTCATAGATTTGTGGAACATGTGTGGATCACTTCTAGAGACAATATCTAATTGATTCATATAGAAAAAAATGGCACAATGCATATCTATTATTAGATATATCAACGAATAAATAATTAACATAAGGTAATTCTTTAACTAATTAAATTGATTATAAATAATATGTGATTATCCTCTATTTGGTTCCTGAATTCTAGAAACTATCTATATTCATTGATGCAATTCTATAGATCACAACATTTATCATTTTTTAAATCTTGGATTGATCATTGATCTTTACAATAAGAAACTTTGGGCCGGACCCGTCACACACTTCCTCTATGCCGAGATTCTATATTTGTTATTAAAGATGTCACATAATTATTTAAATATCAAAACTAATTTATTCATTTATCATTTAGTTTTAAATTAATGATTATTTTATTCTTTTAATCTAAATTGATAGATCAGCTTCTTCCTCCAAAAATTTATCATAGATCTAATCAAAATGATTAATTTTATGAACAAAATAAAATCAATGATATCATACATAGGAGACAATGATTATGTACAGATAATATTAGAGTGTGTTCTAGGTAATAGTAATTACATGTCATATACTTATGTTCAATTTATTTGGAATTAATTTATAAATTAATTGAAACTATGTTCATTGATTTTACATGACACATTTATTTCTTAAACTGTAGATTGACCAGGCTATCTTGGAAAACAATCCACTAGAGTACACGTCATGTTCCCATATACATGGGGTGTAGTCCCTTTCAGCGGACTGTGTATTACCATACACAACCTACTAGACTAGTGACCATGTTTCTTAGATACCAAATTCCATGTAGTCACTTATACACGCCTTATACATCAATTTTCTAGGGTAATATTATCACACTGATTCCCTAGGTGTTCACCTTAGATATATGGTGATAGATATACGCACCATGTATCTTCATGTACATGATGTTTAATTATATAAATTACATATATTTAATATTTATTTATTATATGATGTAAACCATATCAATATGTTCTTGTTTGTGGTCATTAAGTTGTTAGAGAACACAATGTGATTGGTTTTAATGTATATGTATATAAATGAAAAATTAATATCTTCTTATTGTTAATATTTACATATCATGTACGATTCATATTACTGTTGTCACTCTGCATTCATTGAATCATAACACGTGATAAAAAAATTATCTAATTCATTTAATCATTAAGTTGATAGTACATGTCAAGAGAGGATATTCTAATTTATATATGTCATATGTCACAAGAATAAACATTATACAAGTATAATACATGCTGGGTAGATTCAGATGGGTATTCACTTTGTTTCCTCCAAGGTACATTTATGTAAACTAATAATATTAAATAAAATTATTTAATTTTTTTAATATTATGATGGATGATAATCTTAAGGAAATTATGATGAGAATTAAGTTAAAATAATTGATTGATGAAAGAAGATAATTAATTTACTCGACAATGATTTAGATTAAAAATAATGATTTAGAATTTAATGATAGTTTTATGAAATTCATAATTTGTTGTATGAATTTATATGATCTTGATAAAAAGAAAATACCTTTTTATGAAAATGGTTTCATTTAATTTATTATTATATTATATTAGTGGCATGCATGACTTCTCTCCTCTCATTATGTAGGGTTGGTGTATCCATGCTTCCTTTTTTACACTCCCCTTTCTTACCTCACCCGCATGTGAGTAAAATCACATGTAATGCATGGATCTACCATGAAAGTGGGTGTGGATCAAGTTTGGAGTTGAGGTGAAACCAATATATAATAAATACAATTGTTTAATTATGGAAAGAATTAACAAAAACCATAATTGGATCAATGATTTTCCCCGAGGTCAATGGTTAGTTTATCAAATAATCTATAAACTAACCATTAGAAAAGTCTCATGATATTTTTAATCTATTATTTTTTTATATCAAGTTTCATGGTTAATTTATTATGGATGATTTTTTGTCATCACACATGTTAATGAAGTTAATGAACATGAATGATATAACTAAAATTAATTGTCTTATGCATAAATATTTTATATTAAATGATTAATCAGATAAGAAAAAACAAATTATATTAATAAGAATGTAATAAAGATAAAAATATTAAATCGAAACTTAAAAGGATAATACCCATCAATTATATAAACTATGTTTTTTATTCCTTCCACTACATATGTTATAAACAAATGATTGATCAATGATCTTGACCATCCAATGATGGCGTGATTTCAATTACTCGGTAATTATAAATTGATGATTTGTGTTAACATAACATTTTTCACATCAATGGCCAACGACCAATGCGATACATAATTTAATTTGGAGGGTAGGGTTGAGGAAGTACATTATAAGGTTTTCAATATGGGGGAGTCCACTCAGTAGGTCAATGAAAATTGAGTCAATGCAGTTGACATTTGAAATGAATATCTAAAACCATTCATGTTTTTTAGATGACCAATTCTGTTGTAATGAGAAGAGGAATATGTATCCTTGATATAAGAATGCCCCAGAAAAATGATATTTTGAAGCCAATAGTGATGGATATTAGTTTTTTATAAAGTAGTGGGAGATTAATAAATATAATATTTTTTTTAAATTTTATCACATAAAGTAAAAAATTTCTTATAATATTATTTTGATGAAACATCATTAAAATGATATCAAACATGTAATTAGAAACTATACTTAAGTAGCATACACTTCTCACTAGAAAAAATTTCAAATGGTGGAAATGGTTCTTACCTGTTATCCTTTTCCATGAATAAAATTGTATGAGATAGAAGAATCTTTTCCAGATGATCTATTTAAAGAGACAAGTGATGAGGTGTTATCACTCAATAATAAAGTTTAATGATTCAAAATATGTTCAATGATTCATGTTATCATCCATGTACAATGAAATTTTGAAAAAATAGGATGGCATGGATGCATATAACATGATGTCTCACCTTTAGGACCTCTAGCAAAATAAGGGTAGACAATAATGTTAGAAGATATTCAATAAATTTTTTAAAAATATGGTTGGAGTGTCTGAACATATTGGGCTATATGTAGTCATTATTTTTGTATTCATTGAATGCTTATATGTATTACATATTAAATTCCTGGATGAGTTGTGTACATATCTCATGCTTTCATCACTAACTAATACCTGATCAAGTTTTTTGTTAATTAAAATATGAGCAATGATAAGATGAGTCTTTTAAAAATTATTAAATTGATCCTCCAAGTGGATATGAAAATGAGGTGTGATAAACAGATGACTCATATAGTAAAAAAATAAGAGTAAGAACAAGGAAAAGTGTCATAGAATAGATAACAAGTATAGAGCTCATGAGAACCAAACTTCTAGGAAGAGGAAGAAACAAAGACAATGAAATTAAATTTAAGTGGTATTTTTTGATGTGGAAATCCAGGACACAAGAAGAGTAACATCACCCAAATATAGGGGGAAGCTAATGGCAAATTCAATATTTAGTGTAATATTTCAATATCTACACATTGGGTATTAAATACCACTTCTTCTGATCACATTTGTATCCAAATATAGGAACCATGTATATTATGAAGTATTGATAGTGGATATCTTATTATGTGAGATACCAATGGTGCAACGTAGGATGCTCTATCCATTTGAGACTACCACCTTTCATTTATAGAAGCAATGATTTTTGTTTTAAATGATGATTATTATGTACCAATGGTTATGAAGAACACAATTTCTATAGCATGTCTAGATGTAAATGGGATTATTTTCATGTTTAGAAATATAATTTTTTTATTTTAGAAATAAAACATATGTTATGGTATGGAACATAAAATAATGGATTTTATCTATACAATTAATAAAACCAGGTATTGGAAATTTTTAAAGAATAATGTTCACATGACTCATAAAACATCCAGATATAGAATCCCCATCTTGGTCATGTAAACAAGAAGAATTTGACAATTTTCTATCATGACTTTTATTTAGAATATTCTATACTAAAACCACTTAAAAGACTTTATTATTGTTTGCAACAAAAAATGACCATACCCCCATTTGTTGGATAGTGTTAAAGGGACATAGCTCTTTTAGTATTGGTACACACTAATGTGATTCGAAAATTTCTAATAGAATATAGATGTGGATATTCATACATCATAAATTTTATTAATGACTTGAGTAGATATAGATATATCTAATTGATGATGTATAAGTCCAATTATTTATAATAATTCAAGGAATTAAAGAATAGAGTGGCCAATAAACTTGGTAAGAAGATAATGAAGCTTTGATCTAATCATGATGGTGAATATCTTAAGCATGAGTTTATTGAAATATTACGAGAGTTTGGTATTCTATCTGAACTCACTCTATCTTATACACTATAGTGGAATGGTATTTGTGAAAGGAGAACCCATAACATGTTCAAAATTTTAATGTAAATAATGAAAAATGTAGATAATCTAATATCCTTTTAGGGATATTCACTAGAAACTTATGTGTAAACATTAAACAGAGAACCAAATAATGTGGAAAATGGAATTCCCTTTGTGTTTTAGGGTGAAAATAATGTTTTCTTGTCATATAGACGTTTATGGGGATCTGAGGTATTTTTAAGGTGTTATTAAAAAAATATTCCACCTAGGGGCCTAATGATTATCTTTAAAGGGTATTGAAATTAAAAAATTGATACTACCTATAAAACCCCTCAAACAAGAATGTGACAATATTTAAACAAGCTGTCGTTCTATGGAGAGAGAGCATCCCCAAATAGGATAGTGGGAGAACGATTATATTTGATGAAGTTGATACTGAAGATATAAAAACCTGAGTTCATAGAACATTTATTCAAAGGAATTAATTTTCATTGATGTTTTTCAATATACTAAGTAAATCATTCCTAACACATGTCAATGACTTGGAATACAATATATGCAACACCGAGTTTTTCCAAACAAATATATATTCTAAAAAATTATATATTAAGACTTACCCTAGATTTTATGTTAGAATTTATGAATAATACTAACTATCTTATGAATAACTATACGTTAAAAAAATTTAAAATTAATTCAGTAGTTACAATGGACTACTTAAATAAAAATGGAATATTTCTATAGAAATCTATTTTTTATGTTCCCAAAGTTATTTTATCCTAATAAATTAAATTAATTAAATTTAACGAGTGATATAAATTTAATTATATATTATATATTCAATCAAATATTTTTGATATTAATCCAATTTATTTGATGTAAAAAAAAGAAGACAGTAAATTTTACAAAAAACTATATTTTTATTAAGGGACTTTTACCACCTTCTGATAGAAAACCTACATTAAATATAAATTTTAAAACATTTAAAAATAATATATGTCAATATAAACATTATTTTTTAAAAATAAACTTATAAATTAGGTTAGGATTATTTTATTTTTTTTCCTGTGAAGATTGATTTTTTAATGAATAGTGAAAAATATTGAAATTTAACCGAAAACAACATTTTTCAAATAATTTATTTATATTGTAAAATTATAATTTATGTTGGTTATAATTTTTAATTATATTAATGTATTACCAATAAATTAAATTGAGTTAACTTTAATGAATTTCACTTTGAAATATAATATAAGATCAAAACAATCTTTTTAAGGTTTTTAATTAAAAATCCCACATTTTCATCCCGTCCATGAGATTATATTTAAATTAATTTCTCTCACCAATGTTTTTGGAATTTTTAAAAATGGATTACATATTTTTAATCATCATAATATTTAATTTCAAAAAAGTTAAACATAATTTTTGAGCAAAAATATTAGTGAAAGTAATTAAAATTATTTACAACGATGAATGTTAAATTATGTTTAATATGGGAATAAACCAGTACCTTAATGCCAAAAAGACATAATTTTTTTTTAAAATCCATTTGTTTTCCATATATTGAATCTATACTCCATTTGGTCAATGTGTCACCATAACTAGATCCACTTTATATAAAAAAACTTGGGTGGGGTTTTCCGTTTTGAAAATATTAAAATTGTGTCACTCCTCCTCTATTATAAAGGACTCTTATACACCCACTTCATCACACCTCTCAATCAACTGATGGTTAGAAAAAAACATCCCAACTATCTTTCAAATATCTCCCTTATTCCTTGAATAATCCCAAGGAAATTAATAATTTCAATGTATCACTTAGGACCAAAGAAAAAGGAGTTAACTGATTTAGAGGTAACACCGTCCCTCAAACTCATTTCTTTGTTTTATTTATCCACTCCCTCAAATTCACTTATTCAAGAATTTTCTAAAAAATGTATCCTAAATAAAATATTATGTCATTATGATTTTTCTCGACCTAGAATTACACAAACATGCCTGTGATGGGTAACAAACAAACTATTTAAGTGTAAGGTGAACTAACTCCTCACTAAATGTTGATTCTTCTTTTTTTACTTTAACACATCTCATAATGAAATTTTTTATGAAAACCCTATGTTTATATTTTATATAACTTAATTATTATTTATTTATTCTTATGTAATTATTTTACATCACATGTCTTTATACTTTCCATATTATGTAAATGTGATAATTTCATTTGAGTAAGTATGGAGTATCGCCCTCTCAAAATGATGTGATTCATTTATACACTATATGAAATGTATTATGGATGGTTTTAGTAAATATACAAGATCTATATAATATTATAAATCAATATTAATAATTATAAATATAAATATATATACATATAAGTATTTTACTTTATTTAATTCAATAGAACAATTAAACTGAAATAGAGTTCATGCGTACGTACAAACTTACATATCCATGAACAATGTATTCTATTTCATACTTCTATATTATATAAATTAATTTAATGAAAATATAAAGAATTCAAATTATATTTAATTAATGTCAAAAAATATTGAAATCCTGATATATGTATATAGACCAAAGTTATAACTAATTAAGACACTTGTTAAAAAAAATAGATTATTACCCGAAGTGAATCCAAAACATAGAAATGATAACAAATGGGTAATATAAGGCCATAATGAAAACATAAATGGTAATAGATATATGAATTTTATTCTATAAAATTTGTATAATAATTTTAAATTTATTATAAAAAGTCTTTTATGATTATGAAGAGAGTCCAAACTCAAGGTTAGGGAATTTCATCTCACTTTTTATATCTATGATATACATTCTATGATCATGGAAAACAATTTTGAAATGGTTTTAAAAAGTCATTATAATATTCAATGAAAAAGTTTTCAAAAAAGTTTTCAAGGTTCTATTTTATGTTTTCAAGTTTATTGTCAATGAAAATGTTTTTAAAAAAGATTTATGTTTGTAAAGTCAATTTTCAAAGAAAAAAGATATTTCCCTCTTGAAACATTTTAAAAATATCATTCAACATTATTTCCCTTATAAGATAACATACATTGATTTTACTCATTCCTTTCTAGGAAATTATCTAAATGTTTCATTTATATTATTTATTTGAATGGTTTATGCTAGGTTTCATGTAATTTATAAAACTGGATCTTCATTGTGGGGTTATATTTTTATGAAATATGTTTTTAATTTATAGGTTATGGTTTTGATGACATTATTAGGAAACATGTATCTTTTTTCACTTGTTATAATATGATTACAATTTTATGACACACCTTTTGTTTCATGGTTTATGATATCATTGTTTATGATTTTGTGAAACATTTATGTATGATTTTATTAAGATATTTGTGGGACCTATATATCCCTCCAATACATTGGATAATATATATATCTTATAAGATAGAGTAAGATGGTATTATGAGTGAACATTGACTAATAAGGTAACCATGGGAGTGAACCATGACTATTATTATGGTGTGATGAGTGAACTCATGCTAATATGACGACAATGTATGAGAATCATGATTACCAAGATGGTATGGGGTGTGAAACCTTACTACTAAGATGGTCTTAGTAGCGATGCCTTGGCTACTCTCAAAATCATATTATATGATTATGTGTTTTCTAGAATTCCATGTTTTATTCCTATGTTATGATTTCAATTATTATGTTATTTATTTCATTATGGTTCATTTCTTATGAACTTTCATGATATATTCCATGATTCTTGTTTATGATCTATGATATATAGTGTGTGACCTTAAATTTTTTATCTTTTCCTCATAATCTTATGCTCTTGTTTTTGCATACATGTATCCCTTATTTACCCATACTGATCATCCTAGATCACCCCTTTTTTATGTTAATTTCCCCCAGTGTTATGAAGATACATACTATGTTTGATGTTTCTAATAAGTTTTCTAGTCAATAAAACCTATTTTGGGATAATATATCTCACTTATGTGTCTATGTTTATGTTTCTATGTTTCCAAATTCACTAGACTATTATGGAATTTGGGAGTATCTTTTTTTATGATTTTATGTATTTTGAAAACGTGATGAAATATTAAGGTATGTCAATAATTGGTAATTATAGTTTTTATTATAGAAATGGTTTACTAATCCTTTATAATATAATATGAAGAAACCATAATGAGAAATATAATGATATTTCTAAGGACAAGTCTAAGGATAACTAAAAGTATAGTAAAAAATGTACCGGGTTATTTATGAAGGGTAGAGTGAGTGGTTTATTAGATATACATCCCTATCTAGATACTACAAGTGGATGTGACTCAGGAAAGTATTTACCTATGTTTATGAACTCTCAAATGATGTCTCGGGCCTAACTCAAGGTAATTTGGTACATGAAAATGTGTTGGGCTAAACACATATTTTGATAGTCCTGGGGGATATTCTTTGGAAATTAGAATTCTCTTCACAAACAATCAAAAAATATTTAAAAATATGGTTCCTATGAATACCGTACAATAAATCTAAGTTGAAATTAATTATAGATGTTTTCATAAGTTAAACATAATATAAGTGAATTTTATTATTATGTGGTGGTTCATTATGATAACCATTTATTATTGATTTCTTTTGGTTTTAGTCAATGGATAGAACCCGAAATAACTAATGGTATAATGATTTATTCCCATATATTTGATTCATCAATGGATGATGTTTATTGGAATGTGCTTCCTACAAATCATTGAATTATTCCATTGGTTTATTTTGATGTCATATTCGGATTGGATTGGATTTTTCTAGACAAATATCACCACAATTGACAATGAGGGAAGTTACATTTGATATTTTAGACACTCTCTTGATCTACCCTCAATGTGACCGTATGTATGATCTTCTTATGGAGATTACATATATTTTATGGGACTTACTTACCATTTAGAATGGTTTTTTATCTCAAAATTTTTGGGAGAATATTATCATAGATGATAGTCCCATAGTTCAAGAATTTATGGATGTATTTTTGGGAGAGTTAACTAGCCTTCCACAAAAATGTAAATTTTAGTTCTCAATAAAACTCATACATAGTTCCACATCAATTTCAAATACTCCCCATAGAATTTCCTCGATTGAGTTGTATGATCTAAACGTGAAACTCAAAAAAACAATGATAAGGGATTCATTCACCCATGTGTGTCACCTTCAGGTGTAATTTGTTTTTTAAAATGAATTGTTGACCAATGTGACTCTGAGTTGATTATCTATAGTTGAAAAATTATAAAATCAAGAACAAGTGTCCATTGCCTCATATAGATGAATGGTTTGATCAACTGCGTGTATCTCAAAACATTTCCAATATTGACCTTCATCCTGGATATCATTAATTGAGGTAATTAATGAGGACATACCCATGACATCATTCTATAAAAGTTATAGACACTATGAATTTATATTAATTCATTTTGGTTTTACTAATTATTGTATTATAGTCATGGATTTAATGAATAAAGTATTTATATATTAACCAATTCAGTTTTTGGTAGTCTTTATTAATGATATTATTATCTATTCAAAGAGAAATGAAGAGAATGAATTCTACTTGAGGTTTTCACTAAATACCCTATGAAATGATAATCTATATGAAAATTTTATAGAGTGTTAATTTTGGATGTAATAGGATTAATTTTTGGGTATCATAATCTCCATAGATGGTATTGAAATAGATCCATCAAAGAAGGTGGCTATTAAATTCTTGCCAAGTATATCCACAGTGACCCGTACATGTAGTTCTCTTGGTTTACCTAGATATTATTGATATTTAGTAGAGAATATATCATGAGTAGCTAATCCTATAAAAATGCTAACTCGGAAAGGTATCAAGTTCCTCTAGAAAGATGAACAGGAGGAAAATTTCATGGATCAAAATAAAAGGGTGGTAAGTGGACCTATTTGTACATTTCCATATATTTGAGAAGGGTTTTCAATCTATATTGATGAATCTCAGAAGGGATTGGGATGTGTTCTTATGCAGAATAACATATTTATATCCTATCTCTTATTATAGTTGATGATTCATAAAAAAAAAATCAAAAAACATATAATTTTTAGTTACAAATTGAAATTCATTAATTAATTATTTGGAGGAATTATCTTTATATAGAAAAGTGTGATAAATACACTAATAAAAAAAATTAAAAAATATACATTTATATAGAAGGAGTTGAACATACATCAGAAAAGATGGTTGGAGGTGATAAATTATTAGGAATTATTAATACATTACCACCTTGGGAAAGAGAAAAAGGTGTCCATTGCTTTTAGTTGAAAGAATCATGTTACCTTATCCATGATGATGAATACAAAAGATCCAATATTTATGGATTTGAAAATAATGGATCTTGAAATCCAAATGGAAGGGGGGAAATATTATCTTTCCCAAATGTTTGTTCAACCATCTGTCAATGTGACGATTAAGGAGGATAAAAAGGTTGATTTAGAGATTATATAGAATGATAGAGATGTTCCTGAGTTTAACCTCGATTAAAATGGAATGATAAGGTTTAGGAACTGTTCATTGTTTTTCATTCCATACCATATTGGAAGGATCATACTTTAAAGGAATCTTCTAGTTAATAATTCTCTATTCATCTTAGAAGTACAAATATGGATATGTATTTGAATGAATATTTCTCACGGGATGGAATGAAGGGATATATCAGAGAGTTTATATCTCAGTGCAAGATATTCCTAAAAGATAATGATAAAAGAAAATAATCTAAAGGGGTTTTGAATCCATTACCCATAACAGAATGTAAAAGGAGGAACATCTCTATGGATTTTTTTGTTGGAATACACAAAACATCTAAATTGTTTAACGCTATATGGTTGGTAGTCGATCAGATTACTATGTCCTTACTTATAATTTAAATCAAAAAAAATTTATCACTAGAAAATCTTGAAATGAAATACTTTAATAAAGTTGTTAGGTGACATGGAGACCAATATTCTATTGTATCTGACAGGGATCTGAGTTTAAACTCAATATTCTGGTAAAGCCTTTAGTAAGGACATGATACACAATTTAGTATTAACACTTCATATCATGATTAGATTGATGTTCTATCAGATAGACCAATTAAAACCATATAGGTTTTGTTGATATCTTGTTCATTAGATTTCATTGATGGTTGGAATCAACAACTTCACCTAGTTTCATTTTTTTACAATAATATATTTCCCTCAAGCATTTTTATGGTACCTTATTAATCCTTTTATGGGAAAAAATGTAGATATACTTATGCTGGGATGAAGTTGGAGAAAGAACAATTTTTGAAATTTATATCAATGAAGAAACAGAAGATAATGTTAGGGTCCATTCAACATGTCTTACCTGGATTTTTTATTTCACCCTTTTGTTCCAATTTATTATTGAATTTATGTTTAACTCTCGAATTATGAGTGTGATGGGATTGAATTTTGAGGTATTTCCATTTTTTATTCCCTGTATAGTGTTTTTAATTGATTATTTTCATTTAATATTCCATATACATTCATGTTTTTAGTTTGGAAGATAGATTCACATAGTTGGAGGATGGTTTACCAAACTATGTGCCATTATCTAGGTAACCATGTGGAAGGTTGATAATTTCAAACAGAAGCTACCACATGGCTTCTTCACTGTATGGAAGACCCTACAGGATAACCACTTTCTTAGTAACTCTTAGGAAGACAGAAGAACATGGTTTCTACACATTTTGACAAACAATGTAGACTAATCGAATGTGATGTCGAGAACATTAATAATTTAAAATTTCCATTATTTCTTCTCCGAATGTAACCCCTAATCCCCCATTTTTTATCACATTCTACCTCCCCATCAATAGATGTACCTCCCCTTCAACTCCCCTCCCTTAGTCTCTCATCCTTTGGTAGTTTTGATCCATATTCTCGAAGAAAACTCCATGTAAGAGTTTTTCTTGTTTTTTCCGTGATTATAATGTTATCTTCTTATTCTTTGGGGTTTCATTTCTTTATTTGATTAGATAGAATTCGTATAATTATATATTATTTATTAGGGCTTTTATTAATACTTTTTGGTCAATCATGACTGGTTATGGTCTTTTAGTGGCGTGGTTTCAGTTTCACACACATTTTTTCATTTTTATACTCATGAGGTAGGTGGATCTATGCAGTGAAATTTTTATATGAATTTAGCTTGCTTGCTTGAATTTATAAACATGTTCTAGGATTGATATGTGTGTTGTGATTTATTTTTGAATTTTTTTGATGAATATATGATGGAAATAAATATTATAAATGAAAATAAACTTGTTTTTGTAAGAGATTTATTATTATTCTTCTTGGGAGTGTTTTATAAAATGTTTATCGGATTAAGATAATTGTTCTCAAAGGAAAATTCACTAAAAATTTATTCAACAGTGAATTTTTCATATAAAATGGATTTTTATAGTAAAATGGATTCCTTGTTATGTACAATGAAAAATTGTGTTATGATTTTTTTTAACCAAGGAATCATGTTTTAAAATGAATTTGGTTTGTCTGTGGATTTAAATGCTGCTCGGCCCGTGGATAAGGTTATATTAAATACATAACTTTATTAGGATATTTCAAAGGTGTATTATATAATGGTTCAAGGGGAGAAGTGGTGTTTTGAAATGATATTTGTGTGTGAGAAATGGAATGGGTTTTATTTATGAGAAATTGATGGAATTATTGGAAATGATTTTTAATGTGGTTTTTTTGTAACAAGTGAAATGGGATAGAGAGCATGGGATTCTCGATATCTAGATTGGTTGAAAATATCTTGTACACTAATGATATGGAGGTTTATAGTCCTAGTTTCACATAGCATGATTGATGATTACAATACAAAAAAACTATGATTAATATTGGAGACCACTAGGCATATGGGGTGTCCCCTCATATTGGATCATTCATGGTAATTATGATGGTCATGGTTGTCATACAACATTTTCAATATTGTACAAGGTTCTAGTGTTCCACTTGGTTTGGATTACCCTTAAGGATTTACTTTTGGTTCTATCTTGGACTTATGCGATGTGGTTACATCCGTTCTAATATAATGGATGTTGAGTGAATTTTATTTCAATGCATGTTTATATTAGTAAAAGATTCCATTTCAGATATTACTTATAATAGTGTGATGATGAAAATAGTTCTTTTATGAAATAATTTTCCTTGAATCAATTATTTTGAATTTTTTTTTCTCTAAGATGTTTACATGAAAAATCATCAAAGGATTTTATATAAAAAACATGTTTTATTGTATTTTAATGTCATATCATAGAACCTCTTTTTTGGGTGTCATTCAATAGGGATTTATCTCACACACAACATATGCCTTTGGGTGTATAATTAATTTGTAACATTTGACTTAGGTAAAGGAAATTTGTACCATGATGCTGGTTCAAATTTCTAGTGGTCTTCTCTTAGGGGGTTTTGTTGGTAGTGGCTTGAGTATATTGCTCCTCTTGTCACATAGAGGTTTTTTATGGGGATAACATTTTTTCCACAATTGTTTTAGCTCTTTTAGATTTTTTTTAATGTTTAATATAAAATATGAAAATGTTTATTTAAATTTTTGGTTGTGTATTTTTAGTTTTGTCTTATTTATTTTTATTGGGTTTATATGTTTATGTGATCGGGTAAAATCATTCCCAATGTTTTTCATTGATACCTGTGCACTTTTTTCCAGACTGTACATATTGATAACGCTATTCGATCCATGCCATAGACTAGGTCGTCTGCCAATTTGGATGATGTTTTGTCTTGGAATGTGAGAAACTTTTATCAGACCTAGTTACACTCTTTTATGTCATTTTAGTTGGGGAAGAGACTCGGTATACCATAGAAATGATTTGGGGGTTTGAGGTTCCGGTATGAGTAGGTTTCTAGGCCATCACACCTAGTGATGGGACTTGATTTTACCTGGTATGTTAGGATTCTTTTGGTCCCTTTGGTTCTTATTGGTTGTTTTGTGAAGGAAATGAATAGAGAGTTGGTTAAATGGTATCATTGAGATTTCATGGCTTGGAATACCATGAGGAGTTGGAAACATGGTTCAATAAGACGATGTGTTATGGTGGTGCAAACAACATATGACCTCTAACTATTTGGTCGAGTCACCTAGCAACACTAGTTCCCATTGGGAATTATTTGGGACATCATTAATTATGTGAAATATTTTATAATCCATGGTTTTAGTGAATGTAGGATTTAAATAGATAATGGTTTGATATTATAGAATGGGAGAATAAATTTTAATAATATACCTAAAAATGATATTAGGAAAATTTATTGTTATTAAATGATATTTTTGGGAAAATAGGAATGTATTATCAAGGTTGAATTTTTGATAATCAATATTTGGAGATTAATGAAACCAATTTTATGGAAAACAAAAATTTATTTTAAATAGTCCATGGAACCTATATTTAAATACATGATTGTTTATTTAAAATGATTAATATTTTCAAATGAAATAAAATTAAATGATGTGTTGATCTTGAAAATGGGTTATGATTTGTTGGTTAGTGAACATTAGGAATATTTTGTACATTATTTAAATGGGAATTAATTTTCAAGGATAGGGGGTTGAATGTTTGTTTTGGATGGTGGAAATGTTTTTATTGACCATTGGTATTCCTATGAGTGACCACAAGCATTAGAGATGTGTGGAAAAGGGGAATATTTACCATTTTGGAATTAGAATATGCACATGTGTGACTCCATGGAATACCTTCTGTGAAAGAACAACCCTCAATGTATTTTTTCTTTGAAAAAATTAATTAACAGAAAAATGTGATGTTTTGTTAATCAACAATCATGTGGTGTGTCTCCTTGTGATTTGGGAATGTTTCTAATGAGGTGTCTTGAATATTTTTTTGGTTTTTTGGTGTTTCATGTTTGAGTTATTGATAGAGATATGGTATTGAAATTATGAATATGAGGTTATTTTAAAAAATATAATGGTTTAATATGAGTTAGTTCCCTTTCTATGTTCGGGGTTTGATCATGGTTTGTTTCTCTTATGGACTAGTTTGTTTGGGTCCTCGATTTTATTACTAGAAATTATACACTCCAATAACAATTTAGTGAATATTTGAATTGTGGACACTAGTGATTCATAATCAGTGGGCCCTCAAGTTATTCAATGTAAAAACATTATTCTTTTGTTTTGGGATTGAATAAAACTCTATCATTTTTTGTATAAGAGGACCCTCTCATAGTGGAATACTGGATATATAAATCTGAAAGATACATTAATCTTCATGAGTTGTTTGAGTCGTTATAGGTTATTTTTTCTACATTTATGCTTGATTTTCCTACATGGAAATGGTGATGGGGATTCCAAGTATGAGATTAAAAAGAGGTATAGGGTTGTTGGTGATGTCCATTGACTTAAAAAGAACGTGTATATTTTTTCAATTCCATATATGAGAGTGATCATACTATGCCGCTAGTGTGGAAAATTTAGTTGTAAATGGATATTATGGATATTTGTAGAAATCATATGCTACTCGATACTTGTTTTAAAGTACATTTCCTTGAAATTATTCCTTATTGGAAATGGTTGTGTTTGGTGGCATTTGGTAGTGTCGTGTTCTCTCTTAAATGAAAGGCTGGAAACATTTGAGAACATCTATTTTAATAGAATAATTTTTTTTCTTTCATAAATTACGAATCACTCCATTTTGAAGGGTGTTTTTTTGTGGACATCTTATTTATGTCGTTTCTCATTCTAGGTGGAAGACGATGACACATGTGCGTTTTCTAAGTCCTTATTTTGGTGAATGAGATATATTGAGGTGATGTATGTTCCATGTCATGTTTTTCTCTAATTTTACTTCCAAGAGTGAACCACGGTCTCTCATGAAACCAAATAAAGTATTCCAGTAAGAAGATCCTAAATTCTAAACTATGATAAATGAGATTATCCAAACACTAGGGCTCAATCCATAGGTCTTGGAGTGATGATGGCATGTAGTAAGGAACCCCAATTGTGAAAGGGACCTTTGATGAGCTTTATACTCAATATTGGATGGGGAAAAATGATTTTTTTGTTACCCCTTTTCATTGGAGGGGTCCCATATTGTGGGAATTTGTATAAAGTCATAATTTTTCACTATGACCCACGTGGGTGGAAGGATTCATACATGGTTTTAAAGAGGCATGGTTTTCTCATTTACATAAAACTTTAGGGGTTCTAACAATTATATGTGAATATCCATATTGTTATCCATATGTGGTGATCATGGTAAATAAGTTTTAGTTTTGGTTGTGCATATCTTAAAATAGTCGTGTACTGTGCGAATAGTGAATCGTGCGGTGTTTTCTGTTTGGTTTAGAGTTCCTTTAATCAAGACACTTGTTAGGGGGATTTGGTATGTATGGGATGTTCATAATTTATATCATGTAGGGTTCTTGTGTTTTCATGTGCTTGTTAGGTGAGTAGGTGGGTTCTTAAGGTGGGGACACAAACCTTGAGTAGTGCAATTTGGATTGGGGAACTCCCAATAGTTTTATTGAAGTAAGGTTATAGAAGTATTCATCGAGATGTTGTTTGAATTTTTTGTTTTGTTCAGGTAAGGGGAATGAATTACACTTGGAATTTTTAGATGTGTTCTTGGATTGAGGTGTTGGATTATGTTGTTGGATTATTCCTTTTCTTTTATCGATAATCTTGAGTTGTAGTGGAATTATTTGGGGGGGAGGTATATAGTGGTGAGTGTATTATAGATTCTTATGTTTATCATGTAAAAATACTTTCATGTTTATGGTGTTTCTGTTTATTTGTCATTTCATTAATATTGAGAATATTTTTGATTTGTGAAAGAGTATTAGTTTTTTTAGATCATGCCTTGTTGTAGAATTCTGGGTGAAAAAATAATTATGGTGGCGAGAATTGTCACACCCAGGTTTTTGATTTCACTATTTTTTTGGTGTTCATTTTTTGATTTTGGTTTCACTATCATATTCCAGGCATGACAGGTTTAAATTTTTAGGTATTTCCTTTTTTTATTTTTGGAATTTTCCATGTCCATGAGTTTTTCCCTTTAATATTCAAGAAAAATGAATTTTTTGGGTTGGAATATTAATGCCCATGATTGGTGCATGGTTTATCAAACTATACACCATTCTCTAGGTAACCATGCGGTTGGTTTAGATTTTCAGATAGATGCTAAAGAACCACTTGAGCATGCTATGTCAGAACATGCATGCTAACTATGTGGTAGGATACTTTTAGGAAGACGAGGGAACATGATCAATTCATAGTTTAAAAAACCATGCGAACTAACCATTCACGATTTATTTTTTAATAAAAATTTGAATTTTTATTGTCTATTCTTAGGATTGAACACTATATCCCCCATTTTCTAAACCCAGACAGCATCCCCAGTTCTATGTGTTCCTCTCATTCCTCTCCTCTCCCTTGGACTCTATTATTTTTGTTGTTTTGATGTAGATTCACCAAGAAAAAAGTATGTAAGTGGTTCTACACTTGTTTCACACTTTATTCTAGTGTTTTTATTCGTCTTCCTGGGGGTTTCATTTCTAAAGTGGATTTGGGGGTCTCTTTATTGTTGGATATTATTTACTTGGGTTCAAGGTTTATTTTTTTTCTTATCATTCTTTCTAGGGTCTTGTGGTGGTGTAGTTGCAGTTACATACCAATTTCTAGATGTTTCTACTCATGAGGTAGGTGGTTCTAGTCTTTTACCTATTTATAATAATTTAGAATGCTTGCATGAGTTTATAAATATGTTATATGGTTGATTTCTGAAGTTATAATTTTTTTGGGAATATTTTTGGTGTGAATTAGTGATTGAAACAGATTTTATAAATTTTTTTTATGAGAATTGTTTTTATTATTCTTGGAAGTGTTTTATGAAAGTTTTGATGGCAGAAAAATGTGTATTCAGAGTCCCTATAGGTAAAAATTTATTCTATGATGTGTTTTTAATATAAAATGGTTATTTATGGTAAATGACATTCTTATTGTGTACTTTTAAATTGAATTTTGAATTTTTTTTTCATATAGGGAAGAATGATTTAATGTAAAATTAGATTGTATGTTGAATTAAAAGGGTATTGATCCACATAAATGGTTAAATTAATTTTTTTAATTTCCTATGAAATTTTTAATGGCATGTTCTTGAGTGGTTTAAGTGGTGAAGTGGGGTTCTTAAATGGTCATTGTGTTTTTGAAATGGAAGGAGTTTTATTTATGAAATGTGGGTGGAATTATTTGTTATGTTTAGTGAATGTGGTTATTGTTGTAATAAATGAAGTTGGATTGAGAACAATGGAAACTCTGGTATCTAGGTGGGCTAACTAGATATAACACTCTTGTGATATAGAAGTAGGTTATCCTAGTTTTAACTATCATGATTGATGCATACAATACTAACTAAATAATAGTGATGATTAGAGACCACAATCTCAAGGTGTATTCCTTCATAGTGGATCATGCATGACAATGATAATGGTCAATTTATTTATAACACATTTTCATTGAGGTATGAGGTTATAGTGTTTCTATCAACCTAGACTACCCTTAACTATTCACCCATGGTTTTCTCTTGATAATTATGTGATGTGGTTCCATATGTCAGAATATGATGGACCATGAGTTCATTTTATTTCAAAAAATGTTTATCTTATTAAAATTTTACTTTTTAAAAATTACCTTTAATACTATTGTGATAAAAATATTAATTTGAAAAATGGTTTTCCATGATTGTATTCCATTGAAATTGGATTTTTTCTCAAAATTTTCCTTATAAATTCCTCAAAATATTTTATATAAATGAGCATGTTAAATTGTCTTTTAATGATATATCATGGAACATCATTGTAGTATGGCATCCAACTAGGATTCTTCTCACACCTATATACAACATTGGGTGAATGTAAACATATTTTCATATGACAAAGGTAAAGGTAAGGTGTACCCTGATGTTTTTTTGGACTTCTAGTAGTCTTATTTTGTGGGTTTTTTGGTTGTGGTGGCTTGGGGATGTTCCTCCTATTGTCGTTTGTAGGATTTTCTTGGGATAATCTTGTATTTTACATTTTTTTAACTCATTAATCTATTGTTAAATATTGTAAAATTAAATCAGAAAATTGATTATTACATTTTTGGTTGTGTATTTTCAATTTTGGATTATTTGTTTGTTGGTTGTATGTGGTTATGTGACTATTTAAAAACATTCCCAGAGTATTTTTTTTATACCCGAGAACTTGTTTCTAGCCTATATGGATTGGGAGTTCCCTTTGGGCCATGCCTTGAACTGGGTTGGGAACTGGTTCAGATGACATTCCAGATTGGTATGTGACATAATAACATATCAAGGTAGCACAATGTTGAAAAATGTTTATGCTAATAACTGTCAACAATATCTAGAATTTTAAGATGGTGATTTTTTCTACAATTATTTCCATAAAAAAGGTTATGCGATTTTGAATGAAAGGGAACTGAACACTAGGATAATTAATACCTTTAAGATTCTTGATCATATTGGGGAAGTATCCAATCACTTGTAACATCATCCAAATCACTCTTAAGTGAATGATTTGTTCCCTGTTTCTCTCTTGAAGAAGTACATGCCTGACCTTTCACACGTACTGAACTCAGAGGTCCTACCATCGGAGCATGATCATTCTTATGAGGTAAAACCAATTGAAATTGTGGATCATACAGAGAATGTTATATGAGAAAATAACACTCACATGATCAAATTTTTGTCGAGAAACCACAAGATATATTATTCGACATTAGATCAAAATGATATGATGACGCAAAGGTATAATTAATTGTTTGTAAAAGAATAACAAAACTCGAGTGAGAAATTAATTTTAATGTAGGTATAATGTAACACACCAAGTTTTTAAGGATTTTTTTTTCAAATGAAATAATTTTCTTTGATGTTTTCTAATCCACTAATTCAAACATTCTTTTCACACGACATTGATTTGGTTTACATTATATGAAACACTAATTTTTACCAAACAACAATATATTGTTAAAGTATGATAAATTATGACTTAAACCAGCTGTTATTTAAGAGGATATGAATATAAATATCTAACTTATGCAAACATATTATTTATAGAAACTTTAAAATAATCAATTAGTTTAAATAACCAAATTTAATATAAATAGAATATTTTTATTAAAAAATTAATTTTATGCTCAAAAAAATATTTCATCCTAATAAATTATATTAATTAAATTTAATAAGTTCTATTAATGTAATATATATATATATATATATATATTATATTCAGTCATTTTGTTTTATATTTATCCAATATATATGATCGACATAAGATATAAACAAACCCCATTGTACATATAAAACCTATATTTTTATTAAAGTACTTTTACCTCATTTTGATGGAGAAACTAAATTAAAAATTAATTTTGGAACATTTATAAATATTATACGTAAAAGTAATCTTCATTTTTTACAAATAAACAAAAAATTAGGTAAGGGTTATTTTTATGTATTTTTCTCTATTGTTTCATTACGTAATGAATAGTGAAAAATATTAAAATTTAACTAAAAAATACTTTTTCATATTTTTTATTTATAAAGGTAAACATAATTATATTTTTGTATTAATGTTTAATTAGATTATATTTTTACCAATAAATTCATTTTAGGTGATTGGATTCAATTTCACTTTTAAAGTGACTATGCAATCTTTTGAACGTTTTACTTTAAAGACTCTCATTGTCATTCAAACTGTGGGATTATATTTAATTTAATTTCACCCAATTAAGAGTTATAAATTTAGAAAAATGGGTTCCATATTTTTAATTATATTAATTTATAATATCTATTACTGTTAACTTAATTTTTGAAAAAAAATATTAACGAAATTAATTAAAAATAATTACAATGATTATGGTTAAATTAAGCTCAATAAGGTTATAAACCATAACATCGAGCCCAAAAACTACCTATAAACTTGTATAAAATCCATTGTATGGCCATATATATATATTATACTCTCTTTTCATGAATTGGGACAATTATTGTATCCAGTTACAATAAAAAATGTGGGCGGGGTTTCCCTTTTCCAAAATTTTACAAGACTTCCAGTCCTCTTCCATTATAAAAGGGCTCCTATCATCCCGCTTACAAACACCTATCAATACACATATGTTTGAAAAAAAAATACCCAAATATCTCCCCAAAATCACTCCATTACTTCTTAATGACTCCCATCGGTTGAAGGGGTTCCAAAGATTCCCTTTGGTTCAAACGAAAAGGAGTTACCAAATAAAGAGGTAACACCCTCTCTCAAACTCCGTTCAATTATTTTACATCTTCACTCCCACAAATCATATTAATAAATATTTATCAAAAAATAATATCCTAAAAATACTAGTATGTTTTTATTCTATATTTTCGACCTACACTTGCACACAATTCCATCTAATGAGTAACGAACATATTGTTTACGTGTACCATGAACTACCGCCTCACTAAACAATTATTGTTTAATTTTTACATTATCAAATATCATGAAAGAAATTAATATATAAAATGAATTTATATATGGTACATATTATATTTATTATTTCTTTTATATTTTGTAATTATTTAAAAACACATACCTTTATACTTTCTATCTTATGTAAATATGATGATTTCATTTGAAGAAGTTTGGACTACTACCCCCTCAAAACGATGTGACTCATTCATACACTACCTGGAATGTATTAAGGATGGGTTTAGTTAATATATATGATATATATGATATAATAAATATAATTTTATAATGATATAAATAAATACATATACCAAAATTTCATTTATTTTATTTCTTTCTCCATGACAATTATGCGGAAATATTATTCATCTGAATGTACAACTAACCGTCACCATGAACGATGTATTCAATTTAATAATTCATTATTATATGTATTATTATAATAGATATGTAATGAATATAAATTATATTTAAATCATGGTTTACATTATAGAAATCATTATATAAGTATAAGGAACAATTATATAACAAATTGAGGCACATGTGAAAAACAAATGAGATATTACCCGAAATGAAACCTTAATGTAGAATTGTTAACAAATGGGTAATTTTATGTCATAATAAAATTATATGTTTTATTAGATATAATAAAATTATTTTTTATAATATTTATAAAAAATTTACAATTATTATATTGGAATATTTTACGAGTATGATGAGAATAAAGACCCAAGGTAAATAAATTTCATCTCATTTTTTATATCAGTGAGATACATGACATGTTTACCACTCTATTAATTTTTTTTGTGTGCTGAATACAATACTCATGAATATATTATATTTTACTTATTATTAAATTAATGTTTATTTATATATCTCTTATATGATCTTTCTTTAATGGTGTTTGTGTTTTAAATGGTTTTAATGGTATTTTATAATTTCTCAAGGAAAATATTTATGAATTGGTTTTCAAGATTATTTATATGTTTCAAGGAAAAGGTATTCAATTTTTTTTCAAGATTATATTTTTTGTTTCCATGTTTTATTAAAATTAAAATTTTTTTCAAAATAATTTATGTTTTAAAAATCAAATTTTATGGAGGAATAATATTTTATTGAAGAATTTTTTTTAAAAGATATTTTAGAATTACTTCCCATATAGGATAACATATATTGATGTTACTCAAGAATTTATAGAAAATTATATAAAGGTTCCATTCTTATCAATTCATTGAATTTATTATTCTTGACTTCTTTGTCTTTATGAAACCTGTTACTCTTTCTGGTGTTATATGTTCGTGAAATTAATTTTTATTTCACGGGATATTCTTTTAATTAAATTATTATGAAACATGTATATTTTTGATTTGTATGTTTTGATTATATGTTTGTGATACCCGTTTAATTTCATCATTTAAGATGTGATTGTTTATGATCTTTTGGCACATTTATGTATGATTTAATTATAATATGGGTTTGAATTATATCTCATTCCATTGCATTGGGTAATGATTTATATATCATGAGATAGACTAAGAAGGTAATGGGATTGAACGTTGACTAACCAAGACGACCATGGTAGTGAAACATGACTACCAAGATGGTATGGGGAGTTAACTCATGAAACTAATATGGCCATGGGAGTGAACCACGACTACCATGATGGTATGGGGAGTGAACCTGTACTACTAAAATGGTCTTGGAAGTGATGCCTTGGGTACTATAAAAATCATATTATATGCTTATGTGTTTGAAACAATTCAATTTTTTATTCTTATGTAATGATTTCGTATATTATGTTCATTATTTCCTTATGATTAACGTCTTATGAACTATGAAGAAAAATTTAATGATTCATGCTTATGATTTCTAAAATGTAGAGTAAGATCATAATATGTTTTGACACATTCTCATACTTCTATTATCATCTTTATTCGTATATGTCTCCCATGTTTACCCTTCCTGAGTGCATGATATCACCCCTTTTTATGTTTCTTTACCCAAGGTTATGAAGACACATACTATGTATGATGTGTTGAATAATGGATCTAGTCAATTAGAACGTATAGAGAGATGATGTGGCTATCTTATGTACCAGTGTTTATGTCTCCCTATTTCCTATGAAACTAGAGTAATACGATCTTTGGGAATATTTTTTTAATGTTTTAAGAATTACAAATAAATTATTTAATACTAATATATGTCACGAATGGGTTGTTATATAATATACATAATAGTTTGAAAAGGAACAAGTTCCATAGGTGCCCATAGAAAAATTACATCACGAAACACACGTATTTCATAAGAAAAAATAGAGGTTGGTGAGCAAGAGAGATATGATTCTCTAATAATAGAATATGGTGACTCATTATTGGTTGAAAATGATGAAAATATATCCTAAAAGGATTAATTATAGAACATAGAATCATCAATATGTATAGAAGACATTTATTTTGAAATAGATTCCATGTATCAGAACCATGTTTGGGTTTTGGTCAACGCACCGGCTGATGTAAATCCACTTGGGTGAAAATGGGTATTCAAGATAAACTTGGACATTTAAGGCAACATAAATACTTATAAATAAAGTCTAATGGATAATTTTTTGAAAGATAATCAAGTAATTGACTGCGACGAATCCTTTTCAGTACTTTTAATTTTTAAGTCCCTTAGAATGATAATTGATATAACAGCTTACCATGAATATGAGATTTCACATATTCATGTGAAAACCACATTCCATAATGAGAACACACTAAAAGATGTCTATATGAAATAGTTATAAGGGTTTGTGACTCTAAGTGATCAAAAAATTATTTTCAATATGAAGAGATCCATTTATTTACTGAAGCAAGAATCTATGTCATGGAACTATCAATTAAATGAATCTATAAAATAATTTTTTTGGAATTATGAACTAAAGTGATTCATGTGTTTACAATAGGATTAGTGGAAATTTAGTCATTTTCCTTTTCATATATTTTGTTGACACATTACTTATCTGAAATGACAGACTAGTCTTACGGTCTGTTATGGACTAGTTAAACAAGTTTTTCTTTTTGAAGGACTTAAGTGAAAACAACTATATACAAGGGATCAAGGTTCTTAATGATTAATCCAAGAGGATTATTATTCTATGTAAAAGTGTATATGTTTACCAAATTCTAAGGGGATTTATTATGGAATAATCAACGTGGGATGGTCTACAATTTCACATTGTGTACATATTTCAATGAAAATGCCTGCTAAAAAAATATGGTCGAAGAGATAATGAGTAAGATCTCATATGCTTCAGTAAAAGGATCAATAATTTATGTGATATTAGGTACTAGAAAGTATGTTTCCTATGAATTGAGCTTGGTAGGAAGATATCAAGATGATATAGAAGAAAAACATTCGTCTATTGTTGACAATATCCATAATTATCTAAGAATAAATAAGGATATTTTCTAGATATGATGAGGAAACATGGAGCTGGTCATTAGGGGATATAATGAATATAGTTTTAGATAGATTGTAATGATCTGAAGTCACTATCAAGATATGTTTTTGTCTCAATAGTGGATTTTCAAGCTGGATGAGTTCAAAAGAAGCCTGTTTTTGCTGATTCTACAATGGAGTCTGAGCATGTTATGACTTTTGATGCAACCATGAAATCCATTTTGATATAAAGAAATTTCATGAAGCATGATGTGTTCTTTTACAGTAATAAATATTTTACGTTGTGTTTTAATAATACTCCAGTGGTGGATCCTGATAAAATGGCAAGATCACACCAATTGGAAAATCATGTAATCTGGATGTATCCCCTCAAGAAGTATTTTCATCAAAGGAATGAATTTATAGTAAGAAGAGTACCCATGTAAGAGAACGTAGTGAACCCCTTAACCAATGGTATATCTCAATAGAAGAATGAGTGTCATGTGAGAGCTAGCGTACTGAAGTTTGTTATAATTTGGATCTAGTGTAAGTGGGACTCTGTTGGACTTTGTTCCTTAGAACACACTTCTATTTACTTTATGATGACTAATATTCATATATTTTAATATTAATAGACTACTTTTCAAATCATTATTGTTATTATGAGTTACATTGTATGTGATAATGTCCAAAGAGCAGTTGTTGCACTAAAAGTTCATAAGAGTTCCCCAATATGATGAGAACCTGAAAGTACTACGAAGAAATACTTAATTATATTTTCTATAACTAGATGATATCATTTTAGATACAAAATTTATAAATCCTATCATGGGTGTAGTCTCATAGGACATTGAGGAACCTTCTAATGTTGTACACCCTTGGTAATATCCACTATAGGATATTATGAAAACAACACCTTCTTGTAGAAAATCCACATTTATATGTGTCAATTGAGGATTCTATCCATGGACATGTGCATTTACCCATAGAATTAATGATTTTTATTAATGAGTATTATGAGGCATTCAATTTTTTGTATTCAACAAAACCATGGTGAAATATGTTCACAGTGAGGTAGGATACGTTGGGTGTATCACATGTAATATTATATTAATGAATAAAGATAGAAATGATTTTTTCGTTATTTTATTTAATAGAAGTTGATATCTCATTCCCTTATACAAAAATTATATATCTTAAATAAATATGTGGCCATGGTCTTCTATTGGAATGTCTATTTCCTAGTAAGTCAAAAAAAAGATACATCAAGAACATTGTTTGATGACACCAACACGCAACATGCTTGATTAGAGATATCATGATAAATGGATAATATTACATTGTATGAATTTGTATGAGGCCTTATTTCATTATGACATTAATGTTTTTTAATATGGGTGTGTTGGCATGTTTCTAAACACTAACCATGGGCATTAGGCTTCTTCGCCTAATGTCGTTGAGAAAGAGGCCTAGAGGGTCACATACTATGTGTTTCAATAATCTTATTTAGATATTATTATTATTTATTTATTTATTTAACAAGGTTAATAAGAACTATTCCCTCACTTGGTGTAATATTTTTTCATGTTTAATTGATAACATATATTATGTCACGAGTCAATTTAGAGAATATAATTTATGTATAATATTTAATAAATATTTATTTTCTATTTAGTGAATATAATAATTTATTTATATATTTTTGAAAAATATAGTGATATTTAATTAGTAAATAAAAAGTTATTATCCAAGGCTCGATAAATATTGTGGAGGAATAACAAACCATGTTTAATAGTACAATGAGAAATAATAAATATGGATTATTATTTGATTAAATAATATTTAATTTAATTTTCATGTTATGATAATGTTGAAAAGTAATAATAATGAAAATATTATTATTTTTCATGGGGTTATGGTGGGATTAAAAAAATAATAAATAGAAACTGAAATTATTTTAATTTAACCATGGTAGTATATAAACCCAATACAATTATTCCCTAAGAAACCAATTAAGTTTTTTGTTGTGATCAATGGATTTGGAGAATCTTCTCAATCCATGGAGAGAATTATTCTCTCGGATGAATCTCATGAATGGTGAGTGATCTTCCCCTGCCTCCCACTCTCATGTGGAGAGATAATAAGGGTACCACTTTAGAAGTGGTTGTTGAGGCACTCAAAGGAGGACGATTCAAGTTATTGGATCTACTGTGATAGAAATTAAAGTTTCCTATGGTGATGTTCAATGATTAGAAGAACACATGTAGATCACCACTGGAGGGAAACTACTATTTAATCATAAAACATAATGAAAATACAACAATGATTTATTTTCATATCAATAAATGAAGATCTAATTCCAACAATGAATATCATTAATAAATTAGGCTGATTAAAATAATTTGGGATGATACTTTATATAGTTTCAGAATTATATCCCCTTTCTATATTATTTGATTCTATTTTATATATCATGATGTTTATCATTGTGTAAAATGTTTTATTGATCAATGATCGTGAAGAAAAGTTGGGCATGACCCCTATCACACATCCATTGTACCAAGAACCTACAAATACAACCCCCATCTCTCATATTAGATCTTTTTCATTTTATTGTGTGATTGGTCATGAGGTAGGAAGTTCCATACAATGTTGAAACCGTATATAATGTTTTTTCTTTATAAAAATTACATGTGTCGGCATGTGTGGACCATGAGACCCTTTATTGATACTGATCATATTTGTTTATGTGTGTATCCCATGAGACCTATGTTTGATAGAAATCTCATGCATGTTAGTGTGTGCCCCTTGATTCCCATGCTGATTTCACGTGTGCATGGATTCCGAGACTCATATTGGATGTGGAATTTTCAATCTTATATATTCTATTCCCTATTGTGTGTGAATGTATGGATTGTGGAGATTTTGATTTGGTTAGAAAGTGATAGGGGTGTTGTGGCTTGGTTATCCCTTAGATGGGGGACATGTGTTACATTATTTGATGATGGTGATATAACAAGGAAATGGGAAGGGGTGTGTTGAACATGAGGAATGAATCCTAAAAATGTTGGTATATGATGGTATTATTCCTCAATATGAGTTATAAATATGGTAATATTTCCTTCAGACCTATCCCATCAACATAATGGTGCACGATGACCTTCTGGCCTGACCTGAAACCTATTTTTCCTGTTTCTACTAAAAGATATATGATGGAATTTTGTCCACCCATGATTACAACTTTTATAAGGAATAACCTACCAGCATAGAGAGAAAGTAGGTATGGTTGAGGTTTATGGGGTCATGGTCAGTGATCGACCATATAATATATGATTTATTTTTGTTTACTACTATATTTAATTATTATTATTTAATTCACATCTTATGAATTTATAGTTATGACAGGGATGTATTGATGGTTTATTACCTGGTTTTTACTCAAAATATTATTGGGAATCTCGATTCATGCCCGAAATTTATAATCATGGTTTTGTGAAATGGAAATGTCCCAACGAGATGTAGTTGAGGAGATGGAAGTTGGTGTTCGAAGGATTTACAAGGACAAACTCCAGAGTGATGTTACAATGTATTTATTTATATTCCTATATAATTCTTATACTATGGTTGAGAAACCACATTATGATACAAGGTTAAATCTATATAATATGTCATATATGAGTATTTATTCAAAATATCATCACACCCAATGATATTATGAAAAAAATTCTATAAAATTTAATTTTCCTCGATAACTTGTGTCACACACAAATCCATGTTTTAACAAAATGTGACAAACTAATAAAATATTATTATTTAATATGACTATTATTTCATATTCATTGTAATAAAGGTTATTAATAGTATTAAATAAATAACATAAAATTATGTTTTAAGAATATATATATATAATTTCATTGGACAACAATTAAGTATAGAAGAAAAAAATCATATGAAAAACAGAGGAATCTTTTTATGAAAAACTATTTTTAAGTGATCAAATTTTATTATATCAATATATAATAAAACTGATATTTGGGGATTTGTAATGATATTTATATATTATATTAAAAAAAAAATATAACATTCATATTAAACGTTTTCAATCTATCAGATAATATTAAACACAATTTTATGCATAAGAATTCTAATGTTCTAAAAAAGATGTAATGTAGCTTTTTTTGCACTAATTTAAAAATTAAACATTTTCACTTTTGGAATATTTATTTTAAAAAATGAAAATTATTTTCTAAATAATAATTTCATGATTATATTATATTTAAGTTTTTTTTAATGTTTTGTAAAAAGAATAATTTTTCATTAAATAATGAAATGTACCGGTTTTTTAAAACAAATTATTTTTCATTCAAATCTTCTACAAGATAAATTATATTTCAATAAGGTTTCCAAAGTAAAAATATTTCATATATATATATTAACCCAATTTTTGTAATTTAAATAAATTTCATATTATTTTTTATATTAAAAAAATTTAATCTATCAAAAAGCATCACTTTGGAGAACAACATTTCGTCGTGGAAGGGGGATTAATTTTAAATTATTTTTTTCCAGTTATGTGAATGGAATTTGAAAAATTGTATAAATATAAGGGATATTAAAAATTATTATTATATTATATTGTCAATATTATTTTTCAAAATGAATTGCAATTAAAATAAAAACATAATTAAAGCTTTTATAGATAAAACATGTATTCAAGTGTGTTAAACTAAAAATATAATAGTCAAATTTCCAGTTAGAGTTATATAAATGCTATTGTATAAGACAACATAAACATTACCCCACCAATGTTATAATATATTTTCATTTTATTTATTTTTTATTTTAATTAATTTTTCATTATGGTTTCATTTGAAAAATTTCTTGGTAGCTTCTAAGTGGGTTCCTTTCCAAACATATAAAATAACCCCTAATATCCTCCCAACTTCACATTATAAAAATCACTGGTTAATCTAATACCCACCCCACGTTCTTCCTTGAAACCCATACCATTTTTTTGAGGTACTACTTTTATTTTGAAACCCTCATAAAAGTCTTTATATACAAAACCTAAAGTGGATCTCTCCAAATAGGTCAAATTAATAAACTTATATTTTTGTTTTATTTACTCCTAAAACTCAGTAAAGTCTTATCAAACCATGATTATAAAATTAAAAAATTTATTCCATATATTATGATGTTGTTATGTTAATCTTATGACCTAAAACTATCTCTTCTTACCTCAAATGTGAAACAAAACATTCAATCATCTAAATGAAAGATTACTGCTTTACGAAATGATGTAATCCATCTTCCATCACCACCAGCAATGAATTAGTGTAATTATGGATATTATATATGTATATATTATAAACATAATTATTATTTTTGAATCATTATATCACACATTAATTATTACTATCCTTATCATGGGGATACAATAACACCGCTTGTGTGTACAGCAGACTACCGCCTCACAAAATATTGTCAAACTCTTTCCACTTATAGAATATGTGGAAGGTAAATAGGAAATGTTTAATGAAATTTAAAGGCAATATATTATGAACCTTTATTTTAATTCATCGTGAAAATTGAAACAACCTTCATGCGTACTTACGACCAGCCATCTCTGTGAAGGATGTATTTCATTTTCAATCTCTAAAATTCTTGGATTACATGATGTACATATAAACATAATATATATGATATTTATATTATGGGTAAAATTATGTATAATATATATCCTTGATCAATATAGGAGTATAATAAATATCAAATAAAAACATACTAAAAAAAATAGTGTACTTATTAACAAAAATGTAAAATTAACAAGAAATTGTTAATATAAATGGTAATAATATGTCATAAGTAAATAACATATGGAATGATATAAATATATAAGGTTCATTAATAGAATTATAATAAATGGATATTTATTATAAAGGAGGTTCTAATATCTGCAAAGGAAGTCAATGCTAAACGTAAATGATTTCTAGTATATCTTTTATTTATGGAGTCATATACCATATTCACCACACAATTATTTTTTATTGTGTATGTACTGCGTCTTTTAAATTTATATCATGAATATAGTTATATTCATTATTTTTAATATACCATTTAACTTTATTATATAATTTTTATTATTAGTTGAACATTTTCATTGGGGTAAGGGATTTCTGACTCAATTTTTGTTCTTTGAGACATAAGTTATGTTATACACCTATCATCATATATGGTATGTATATACGAACATTTTTAAATTTTATATCTATAATATAATTTTATTAATTATATTTGAATTTTTTTTACTCTTTTATGGGGCTTACAAATCAAAAGTTACAAAATTGGATATGTTTTATGTAAAAATCTAATTGTTTATCAGGATGTTTTTATTAGTCCTTCAATGTTAAATTTGTATAATATATTTCAGAAAAAGATTTAAAATTTTATTATAATATTGTTATTAATTTATAATATATTTTATCAATTCATTTCTCTCTCTTTATATACTTAATATTATAATATATTTTTCTTAATAAAAATCGAGTGTATTTCCCTCCTAGGATGAAACCCTTTTTTCTTCAATATCCCTTTTAGAAAAAATATTTTCAAGAAAGGTTTATTGTTACTCTATGATTTTATAAAATTAATTTTAACTGTGTTTATTATTTTAAAATTTTCTCAAATTATTTTTTATGTCACTTTTCGAACAAAGAACCTTTGGGTTTTGCAATAAAATGTAAAAGTGAAGATTAACATCACATGTATGACATGAACTAAATTTACCACCATCATGACCTATCAATAACATAGTGATTACCTTACATGTTTTTATGTCATTTGGATGAAATGTTTTTTCAAAATATTTTATGAATTTCTAATCTTAAGTTGGTGATATTCAAAAAAAGGTTATTTTTAAAAATGAATGCTTCCAATGATCATTAAAAATTAGTTTTCATTGAAGATGTATAACTTTATATTACTCATGGTTCCTAGGGGATATTAATAATGGATACCATTTTTAATATTACTCTAAATGCATTATGATTATTATGAAATAATATTTATGAAACTCATTTATTTTACTATGGGGTTTTTATGTGGAAATGAAAAAATGTTTATGAAATATAATTATTTTCCATGGGTTTTGATATGATGAAATATTTCTGAATCAAATTTATTTCCATGGGTTATGATATTATGAATACATTATGATCTTCTGGAATGCATATGTATTTTTTTATTTATGTGATGGGTGGGACCTACAACTACCTTACTACCACCAAACTGGGTTTACGCAGCGTCACCCATTATCATCGCTAAATAAAGTGAAAAATAAGTGAACTTTTAACATCCCAAAAAAGAGCTGTTAAAAGTGACCCTTTCACAGGGATTCTTTAGTGTTGATAAAGGCACCCCTTTTATCATCATTTTTTTAACGCTGTTATAGGGGAACCCTTTATCAGCATTTGTTTTTGTAGTGTTGATAATGCGGGGCTATATTAATGCACTTTCCTAGTGCTTATAATGTCTATATATATGAACAAATCATTAAAAATAATATATTAATATATAATTATATTTCTATTGATACAAATATAATATATATTTTTTAAATATGTATTAGATAAGTATAAATAGACTGTTACATTTAGTATATAATAAATTAAGTGAAAATATCTTTAAAAAATTTCAAAAAATATTATTAATTAATAATTTTCTAATTATCATTGAATAATAATAATGTAATAAAAATTTGAAGACAAAACAATTAATAAAATTTAATAAAAGATCCAAAATAAGTTGAAAATGTAACTCAAATATCAAACGTCCACAACTTGTGATAAGGGTGTCCATTTTAGATACATATTATATCAAAATCGAAGCCTGCGATGAGATCTACACCATAATAATAAAATTGATCCTTCTGCCAAATTTTTCCATGTCAAAAGGCTCAGAAGGCCTCCAAAACTAAGGTTTTAGTCAGGATACACCTATTATTTAACATTCAAACAGCTATAGCTCATGTTCCAGATGTCATCTAAGCCTGTACCACATATCATACTAAATATTGATTCATTTTCATCGATTTGTGTAGTTTTAGAGTTGAAAAGGAATTATGGATTAGAAGTTATGGTCATTTTAACATTCTATGGCTTTTCAGATACACATAAATATGTATTTATTCGTAAATACATTTATGTGGGTGTGTGTGTCTATTTGTGTGTGTTTTTTGTATATATGTATGTATTTATTTATTTATAAACAGACATAAAAACATATATATTAATGTATATAAAAATAATTTTATAAATATATATTAATATACAAATAAATATATGGATAAAAAAATAACTACAAATATATATAT
Source organism: Viscum album (assembly GCA_963277665.1). NCBI lineage: Eukaryota > Viridiplantae > Streptophyta > Magnoliopsida > Santalales > Viscaceae > Viscum > Viscum album. Next base: position 1,690,782,949 of record OY728135.1, on the reverse strand, counting down.
AAATAGATATAAATATACATTAATATATATATATATATATATATATGATTAAATATATATTTATTAACATAACTAAATATATTTATAATAATATGAATCTATATTAATATATGAATATATATAACTAAAAATATATATAAAAAATAGATATTTCATTAAATGGAGAAAATAACTAAATGGATCCGTGGTAAAGGTGCCTGTGCGCATGGGTGGAGGTCTCGAGATCTTGTTCTTATGGAAGTGGGGGAATATGAGTAAGTATTAGGGGGTTGTGTGGCCAAGTGCATCATGCTTTTAGAGAGAGGGGACTTCAACTAACACTAATAAAAGGGAGATAAAGTGCTGTTAAAGTTCCCCACATTATAAATGCATTTAACTTTTTTTAAAAAACATTGACCTTTATCAGCGCTAAAAAAGCGTAGAAAAAGGACTTGTGTATCATCATTTTTTAGCGCTGAAAAAAAGGACCCCCCTTTATATTTTCCTGGATTAATAGTGCTCTTCTATCATTGTTAAGGCCCTTTCCTAGCGCTGATAAAGGCCATATTTAAAGTAGTTCCTCCAATACATTTTGGTATAAATTGATATATCATGAGATAAATAGGAAAATAATAGATGGTGAAAGTAGTTTATTAAAGTACATTGTAGTCTATGATAGTCATCGATGTGAACTATCAATACTATATTGGTTTTGGGAGGGGATTTATTCCACTATAATATCCTAGGAAATGAGAATTTACTACTATAGAATTTATTTTCTATTCTTTTGTTTTTTCCAGAATTCCATGGATTATGGAAATATTTTTCTCTCATGGATATTATAATTTGATTACTTTATTATTAATGTATTATGAAGTACCAAAATTTATGATATTACTTGAGTTTATGATCTATGATATGCAGTGTATGGTTTTACATATGTTATTATCATGTTCTTATATCCTTATGATGATGTTATGTCAATATAAAACTTTTTTACCCTTACTAAGTGTCTGAACATAGAATTTAATTGTTTTATTTTCCAAAGTTTATATATAAATTTAATAAGTTTGATATTTATTATAATGATGAAAGATATATTTTATTTAGTTGGATATGATGTATTTCACTTATGAACTAGTTGTTTTCAGTTCTATGTTCTCAAAGAAACTATAACTAAAAGATTCAGGTGTGGATTATTATATAATGTAGATAATATTAATCTATTAATAAATGATATTTATTTATGATATGTATGGGTCACAATAGTTTGTATCACTCTAGGGTTGAGTAAAAACATTGGACACTAGGATGAAAAAATATTAGTGGGACCTAAAGGATAAGTCTAAGTATATTAAAATATCCATGATTTTTTAGGAAGGATTTAGTGAGTGGTTTCAATTAAATTATATCCCTATTTTGATACAACGAGTAGTTTTTGATTTTTAATAGTTGTACATAGGGTTAATCACTCTATGAAGGGTATATTGAGTTGGAATCAATCTTCACCTGGTGTATGAAAATGACCCTTATTTCATAATTGACTTGACACTATGAAGGGATATGTTTTAGAAATTCAAAAATTCAATATGAATCATTATGAATGATTGAAACGATTACCATAAAGTATATATGTTATTATAGAGGTTTCACATAATGAAAATTAGGGGTCATGTTTTAGAAATATTATAAGTGATTTATCAGGATTATGTTGTTTTTCACTATGATAATCATTATTCACAATATGGTTTTTGGTTTTAGTCAATGGATGGATTCTAAAATAATAATGATAATTATGAATGTAATGGAAACTTTAATTATTTTAATCATGATAAATGATTTTTTTTGTGTTTGAATGAACAATCCTTTTGGAATAGTCACAAAACATTCTAATGATGTGAATCACATTGAACACCCAAACGAGAATAGGAGGAAAAAAATTATTTTGAGTCCTTTATAGGGAAAATAACACTTTCTTTTAGTGTGTTTAATGATCCACAAGTATAGAATATATGGATTAGTAAAAATGAAAATAAATTTTACTTTCTCAAGTGTTCAGAGCATGAAAAATTATTTTGGGATACCTGTCATCTAGAAGGTGAATCTGATAAATGGTGTAATATTATTTGGAATAATATTCTAAAAGATGAATTTTAATCATGTAATGTGATGAGTTTTAGAGACTATTTTTCTATAATATATATCCTAAAATTATTGGTATTAAAATGTAGAATTAATTATTTTAGTTAATGAATAAGTATAATGAATATTTTAGTACCTCTAAGGTGAATTAGACATGACTTTCAATATAGGATTCCAGTATTATTGGTAAAACTAAAAGAATGGTTGATCAGATATTAAGTGGAATAAAAAATGTATTTGATGGGATTTGGATATAAGTCACTTCAATAGATATTAATAGATCATTCAATGTGATATAATGTAGGAAATGTATATTGGTATTACCATCAATCGAATGGATTTCATTAAATAATAAATATGAAATTCAAGGGAAACACTAGAAACCATGGAGGGAAGAAGATGCGATTTGTTTAATGATCAATGTGTTGAAGGAATCATTATAGAATTTGGATTAAAGGGACTCATAATAGGTTTCTGTTTTTGAAGGAAGGTAATATATTAATTTTTTACCAAAGTTATATTAAGAAGATAGTGAATGATTTAATTAGAGATAAATCTACACAGAATTCACCCCCACACTATAGTGTTTCAAATTCCAAGAGTATGTGAACTGCATAATTCAATTCCCCAATATAAGGGATAATATTGATGAATAGATGCCAAAAAATTTTAATAGAGAGGGAAATGTAAACGCTTATGGAATTACCATAGTTGATGTGAATCAATACAAATAGGTCACATGTATCCTCCACTCCTTAGTTTGGAAGTTCATGTTTTATTTTTTTTGTATGAGCCCTATAAAATCATTATTTATCCTTTAGTCAATTTTTTTAGGATTATGATATGTTATTATCTCCCATTACATGAATTATGTAATAATTATATCATATTTTATATTTTATTAGTATAATGATGAAACCATTCTTTAATTGAAATTTTTTTCTCTAAAAAATATCCTATTTAAAAAATAAATGGTGAATTATCTTTTGGAAGCCTATATTCATCAACTAAATATTTAAAAAAAGAGTTCTGGATACCATCATGGGTTTATGAGTATAAGGTTTCTTATAAGATAAATGTATTGGACACCCATTTTTATGTTTTATGTGATGGGATATTCTCAAATTACGGTTATTTTTAGAAATAATTATTTCAATAAATGCATTTGGTTTTGTATTATGTTTACTGAAAATAATTATTTTAGGAGGAATTCATTTTCATGTTTTGGATATAAAATTTATAATATTTTTAACCCTTAGGTTTGATAATATAATTTATGTTGAGGTAATTGTAGGTTATTTAAATTTGGTTACATTATAGGAATTATATTAACGCAGTTTTCTGAAAATATTAGCCCAAAATTGGTTGAAAATTTATCACATTTGGAAAGGTCATGGGGCCTAAACCCACAACTGAAGGATGGAAAGGGTGTATATCCTAATGATAGACTTTGTGGAATAATATTTCTACTAGGAGAACATGAAGATATATATTTATTAGTATTTATCTTAATACTTTCTATGATAAAAATTTAATTATGACAGAAAAAAGTCTAAGGGGATGTTACTACCATTACATATACATAAATGTAAATGGGAAACTACAACCGTGGATTTGTTTATCGCAAACCCGAAAATATATAAATGAAATAATTCTGTAACACCCCGACCCCAGTTACCCAGAGTCGGTGCATTATTACATAACATTGTCATGATCATAAGAAAGATCAAGTCTCTAAAGACCGATTAGTTTAGTAGCCTTGGAATAACTAGATACATTCATAATGTTTACATTACATCATAAAATGAAAACTACAAAATTATAGTCTCCATAGTCCACACTCTTATCCCATCATACTATACCTGCAGGTCATTCATAAAATACTTCTTCACATCCTGGAAAAAAATAAAACATAGAAAGGGGTGCGCTCAAATGCCCAGTAAGGATAATAATATAGCGGAAACTTTCATAAATACGAATAAACATTTAAGGCAATGTATAACTAAAACAAAAGCCTTTTAAACTTGAACTTCAACATAATATGGAAGATATAAAATGAAATAATTCCATGTACTTATTCACATGGATATTCTACTAATCGAATAATCACATGCAATATCAATAACCACTTTCATAATTATGGAATGCATAATGCCAGACTATCATAACCACATAGCCAAGGCCTCGTGCCAGGACTACAAATAAGATTTTGTCAAGGCCTTGTGCCAAGACTTTAGTTTGTCTCATGAGACCTACCAATGCATCGAGGAGCTATAGTGGGCTCCACCCGTCACTTACTAAGTCCAATGCATTCCTCATATAAAATGTTTGAAACATAACATAAACATTCGTATTAAAACTAGCATACGAAATGTCAATACTTATACACAAACCATGAATGGTATAAAAATAGCACATCCACAGCCAAACATAACTCATTCAATACAATATGAGAGATTGTATTGTATCATATTAACCTCAATAGAGAATAATGACGGATATTGACATAGATGAAAATAATCATCAAAACTATTTGAGAGAAATGTCCCCCTTTTTCTTGAAATCATTTAAAAGTCACACTATTTGTCAAGAAGCCTTTTAAAAATAGATTTTTGAATCAATACGTCCATAAAACATGGAAACTTTTAAAAGGAGTATTAATTTTGAAACTTTAATGTCCATATAAATAAATCCTTAAAACTATTTTTAAAACATGGACATTAATGAGCAAGATTTAGAAGAATAAGTATTTAAAACATTTAAAAATGGTATTTTAGTTACAGTTTATAACCAAAAGAGAGACACTTGAATAAAAATAATTGAGATAATAAAAAATTCGTAATATCATGAGAATAAATGGATTCATGATATACTATGTCAATGTACATTATATACACCACATAAAAGTGATTTGGTGTATAACAACAAAGAAGTCTCAATGGAATGTAAATTGAGATGAAATCTATCATAAAGTTTGTATCCTTAGGTTAAGGATAAATAAACGACATAAATATGTGTGACAAATATAAACACACTAAATATGATTGTATATTCAGTGTAAAATAGTCAAAGTACATTCACACATATTCTTGTAAAAACAACACCAATGGATTGGATATTTATCTCAACAAATCGAGATTGAGTAAAAATTACTCTTATCAAGTTCATACCGATGACTTGAGAATTTATCAATGGAGTGATTATGTGTATAATAATTATATCCATAGAAAGGGGAGTGGAAATTATGACATAATCAAATGAATAGTGATTCTACACATAATCTTGGAGTAAAATAATCAATGAAGTATGCGTAAAGCCGAATGAGTGGAAATTGAAATTTCAAATTCCCTTTATTGATTTGGTAACATATAAAACATACACCCATGAAAGAAGGATCATACAATGATGATGTAAATATACATGAATTAAAGTATATTACACAATGAATACAAACATGGGAAGTACACACACCACATGTAATAAATAATCGGTGAACAATGGAATTCTCACTGAATTAAAAGTGAGATAAGAAACCCCTTACTTTGTACTTTTTCCTTGGTAGACGGTAGGTTAACCTCCTGTATAATGGTGAAATAATTTTTATTTAATTATACAAGAATAATTTACATTAATATGATATCATATATGATCTTTTAACATTGATTTGTTAATAATATCTTAGTATTATCATCATTTCGGCTGTTAACTTACTCGTTTTCCTTTATATTTTTTGTTACGTAAGCCGTGTTTGTTAAGGATAGGTTGTATATTATTCATATACAGAATTATATCAATTCCATAAATATTATTTTTAATCATCAAATGAGAATTATACTTGAATGGATACGATGGAGAACAAATCTCATCGCGTTCGTGGAGACGGTAGTCCGTACGTACGCACGAGCGACAATATCATTATTTTGATGTTAAAATAATATATAATTGGATGGTATATCATATAGGCAGAATAATTATCATGTTATATTTATTATTTACATGAATTACACATCATTATTATACCCATCCAAATAATAATTTATTGAATGACAATTACACCACGACGTGGAGACGGTAAGCCGTACGTACACACGTATGGTGACATGCCATTCAAAGGATGGATATAATACTGAATATGGTTGTACCATATTTATAATAACATCACAGTATATATAATATACCGGAGTTATTATTTTATAATAGAAAAACAAATAAATAAGAAGTTGAAGAAGAAAGGAACTTGAAAGAGGGTGGTGAAAACATTACCTCTTCTTCGGGTTCTTCCTTTTGATTTTGATCAAAAGGGATCCATAGGTTGGCTTTATGATCCAACTAAGGCCTCTAGGTTGTATTTAGGGAAGTTGAGAGAGTATTTGGGAAGGGTTTGGTTGAGCCAAAAGGCTTTGAATGTCTGAATTAGTGATAAGGGGAGTCCCCTTTTATAAGAGGGGTGAGGGGCACCTTTGGAAATGCTAAAATTATTATTTTATAATAAATTCATATTCGGTTTCTAATGGCTCCAAAGTGTATTATTTAAAGGTTAAGGTGGGTATGGGTCGAAAACCACTCAACCAATAGAATTTAGACAGGTTTGGCTCATTATATTAACCTTATCTTTAAGTATTAACTCTTAGTTAATTAGTTTCACTTTTACAATGTCTCTTTGTATTTATATATTTTATGGTTAATAAACTTACTATATACATCCAAGAGACTCCCAAGTGGTCTATTAATGATACAACTATCATGATATAAGTCTCTTGGCCGAACCTTAGATTTTTAGGAATTGAATATAAATTAATAATATAATATTTGTTTTAAAAACTCCTTTATGTCAATTTTGACACTATTGGGTATTTTGTTTTTGATAAATTTAAAACATCATTATTACATCGAACACAATTTATATAATCAATCATAATATGTCATATTGACCTATAAAATTATTGGAATTCATAAAAATTCTCAAATTACATTTATTTTGATATTTATAATATCAATTATTTTAATATTTCATTTATTAGGTAATTACTTCATCAACATTGAGTCATATATAAATTTAATTATTTAAGGTCTAAAAATTATAAATAAAATACCATTATGTATAAAAAAGTTTTATATTTCTAATGAATATTTAAAATCGAATTTATCTTATGTATAACCTTATATTAAAAATGTTTTAGTAAATAAACTTTGATTTTAACTCTTTTAACTCTTCTTTGAATTAAATAATAATAAATGTCCTAATCTAATACAAGTGGAACTAAATGATAATATTTTACTCCTAAGGTTGTTTTTGGTCGATATACACTTGTACAATAGAATTAGGACATGTGTTAGGGTAATATTAATATCATTTTTACCCTTAATTACCCTATTTACTTTTAACCGTGGTAAATAAAATTAAAAAGTTACTATTCACCAAAAATTATTTTCATCTCATTGAACCAAATTTTATTCCTTGATATTTACCGCATCTCTCAGATTTTCAAAATTCCACTCACAGAAGCGTTAAAATTAAGATTTATGAAAAATTCAGTTTTTTAACTACCACTTAGTGGTTTCACTATTCATCAAAAAATGAAAGTTTCCAGAAAAATACCAAAAATTAGGCCTAAGCTATATTTTATATTATGAATTAAAAATGTTGTATATTTTACCAAATTCAAAACATATCAGTTGCATTAATTAATTTAAAAATTAATCCCCATCGTCAAAACAAATAGCGTGTTTTTAAGAGATAATAACTATCAAAATATTAACACTTGTTTATGTCTGGTTTAAATGTGAAATTACATACAATGACCAACATTGTATTAAATGGTGAAAATATATTCTAAATATACTTTAAAACCAATCAATTTATTAATTTATCACTATTAATTATTTCGATTAAAAAGTTGTTTTTAATTAAAATTTCGTAATTTTCACTATTCATCAAAATATGAAATTTATCCGGAAAGTACCAAAATTTCACCCTAGGATAATTTCAATATTCCGAATACAAAAATGAAGTCCATTTTGAAAGATAAAATGTATAAAATTTCAAAAATTAGGTATTACTATTCATAATGGCTAATTTGATTGGTTGTGGTGTGTTAGAACTTGAAGTTGCGTACAACACACGCTACTGTATTATTCTGAGAGAAGCGTACCGTGGAGGCTTGGGGTGTTACATTCACCACTCCTTCAATAAATTTCATCCACACAATTTTTAAAATTGTGCTTGGGAATATAATGGAAAGTACCACATCGGAAAAAAGAGTTAATAAAACTATCACTTTGAAAGAAAGAAAGAGAAGTACAAAGGTCACCCTAGATAACCCATACCAGGATTACATGTAGGAAAACATGGATATGGACGATAAACTAAGTGTTAAGTTCTGATGGAGAGGGATAGAAAACATGATAAGGAGAAATTTAACAATAAGAAAATCACAAACTTGTGTTGGGACAAACAGTCATTAGTCTCCCAGTAGGAAAAGTAAACGGGAAACATTATTTGTTTTAAATTACATTACATAAGGACGAGGAATTAATTTATGATATTGAATAAGAACATAAAGAGATATACTTACTTTTTATGTAGAGTTTAATTGTTTAATAAATTTTTACCACTAACTCATTTTGTTTGAACAATGAGTATTCAAGAAGACTTGGTCACAATGGAAGAGCTAGAATAAACTTCTATAGAAATACATGATCCACATAGGGTAAACTATATATTTACCTTGTCTTTAGATATTAATCAAAACCAAAATGGTTAGTATAATATCTGATGATCCCCCAAATGGATATTCTATTAAAGAAAAAAAACACTAATCTTAATTTCTAAAATTAAACCATCAATTCCCCAAAGTTAAATAAATATAATTCAACAATCAATTGTCCTTAAAATCCTTAAATATAATCCAAACTAGTATTGAAACCCAAAACTTATAAGAATGTAGTCCTCCACGTTAAATTGTATCTCCAAATGAAATTAATTACTCTTAAATTCACGTACTTAAAAGTAATTAACCTAATCATTTCGATAAATAACCCAAATCACTATAAATCCACAATAAAAACATAGATAAAAATCCACCATTACTCCTCAAATGAAATCCCATACTATTCTATTTTCCTTTGGTATATAGTATTCACAACAAAGCGAACAACTTCCAAAATAAAATTTATCACTTAATCACAAATAATATTCCTATACTAAGGGTATTCATTTGATAATACATAAGATCCCAAATCAAAATATTATTGATCAATAATATCATTTAACTAAAAATAATAGTCACACTAACCAGGGACTTCATGTAGTCCAGTGGTAGGCGATAAATCCCAATCGCACTTTGGTTGTGGGTTTGATTCATATAGATTTTTCCGACGCGACGGGTTGTCACACGGTCTGCGTGTTGTCCTTTTTCAAAAACTATATTTTATAGTATTACCAAAATGAGATAAATTACTCAAAATAACCATAACATAATTTAACCACAAATCTTATCTCATACCTTGCATTATCATCCCAAATTATAATAACTTATAATTTCCTCAAACCCAACGATCATATAAAACCAAATGTTTATTTATAAATATATCCAAAAGCGAAAAGATAATTCTTCCTCAAATATCATTCTCACATTGAAAACTGCAGGGTTAAAAATACAAGAGAAAATTATTCCAAAGTAAACCCATCAATTAGGAGCACTAATACATTTTAAACATTTCCCCAACCATTTATTTCCACATAGATTTTTCTTTGACCATGAAAATATCCTATAGAATAGGGCATTCACTCGGGTAATGGCCAGCTCCCCTACATTTATGGAAAATGACTGTAAATGGATTCTTGGGACCATTTTTATCTTCTTCCAAAGTACTATTCATTTTTCTTAGGCAATTCTTCACTTTATGTCCTTCCTTCTCGCACGTAAAGCATTTATAGGTCCCCTTGACACACTTTCCTGGGTGTCTCCTTCCACATTTCCTGCATGATGGAAATGGAGGATTCCTTTCTCCATGGTCTCCACTGCTGGAGCTCTTATCATTCATCACATTTCTCTTCATTGTTGAGTCCAGGAATTGGTTAATATATATATTGTTGATCATATTTTTGGAAAATTGATTTGGAATGAAGACGATATCTTTTACGCCTATCAACATTCCACTTTGTTTCTCATTGCCACCACCGTTCCCACCTTGTACATAATTCTCAAAGTCACTATGACTTCCTTGGAATCCATCCATTGACTAAAACCAGAAAGCATTGTGTGAGTAACAGTAGTCATAAAATCATTTAGGGAATATCATGTCACCATATTCATAATTTGAAACACATTAGGATTAACCAAGGTCATTTACTCTCAACTTATATATAATATTTCAAATCGGTTTGTAAAGAAAATGTAAATTATCCTAAGCATATCCCTCGGGAGTGTCATAACCAAAAGTGCAGCAAGGCCCGTTGTCGTGCACCAGTTCTCGTTCGAGTCTATCTCAAAGCGGTGTTTTTAGGTTTTACCCCTAGGTACATCTGTGCCAGAGCTGCCTCTACCTACTCGTATCCAGACAGGGATGTATTGCTCAGAAAACTCACAAAATCTCTACAATACCAAAATTCTAGGAAGTTATTCTATACTAATCCTCAATGTTCATCTTAGGTCTATGTGCTATAATCAGATTTTATCTAAATATATCTTCCAAGGTTTGTACTAAACTTCCTATGAAACCAACTGTAACGCCCCGACCCCAGTTACCCAGAGTCGGTGCATTATTACATAACATTGGAATGATCACAAGAAAGATCACGTCTCGAAAGACCGGTTAGTTTAGTAGCCTTTGAATAACTAGAAACATTCATAGAGTTTACATAACATCATAAAATGAAAAATACAACATTATAGTCTCCATAGTCCACACTCTTATCCCCTCATACTATCCCTGTAGGTCATTCATAAAATACTTCTTCACATCCTGGGAAAAATAAAACATAGAAAGGGGTGAGCTCAAATGCCCAGTAAGGATAACAATATAGCGGAAACTTTCATAAATAGTAATAAACATTTAAGGCAATGTATAACTAAAACAAAAGCCTTTTAAACTTGAACTTTAACATAATATGGAAGAAATAAAATGAAATAATTCCATTTACTTATTCACATGGATATTCTACTAATCGAATAATCACATGCAATATCAATAACCACTTTCATAATGATGGAATGCATAATTCCATACCATCATAACCACATAGCCAAGGCCTCGTTCCAAGACTACAAATAAGATTTTTTCAAGGCCTTGTGCCAAGACACTAGTTTGTCTCATGAGACCTACCGATAGATTGAGAAGCTATAGTGGGCTCCACCCGTCACTTACTAAGTCCAATGCATTCCTCATATGAAAAGTTTGAAACATAACATAAACATTCGTATTAAAACTAGCATACAAAATGTCAATACTTATCCACAAACCATGAATGGTATAAAAATAGCACATCCACAGTCAAACATAACTCATTCTATACAATATGGGAGATTGTATTGTATCATATTAACCTCAATAGAGAATAATGAAGGATATTGACATAGATGAAAATAATCATCAAAACTATTTGAGAGAAATATCCCCATTTTTCTTGAAATCATTTAAAAGTCAAACTATTTGTCAAGAAGCCATTTAAAAATAGATTTTTGAATAAAAGTGTCCCATACCACTTTGAAACTTTTAAAAGGAGTTTTAATTTTAAAAAATTAATGTTCATATAAATAAATCCTTAAAACCATTTTTAAAACATGGACATTAATGAGCATGATTTAGAAGAATAAGTCTTTAAAAGATTTAAAAATGGTATTTTAGTTAGAGTTTCTAACCAAAAGAGAGACAATTGAATTCAAATAATTGAGGTAATAAAAACATTGTAATATCATTAGAATAAAGGGATTCATGATATACTATGTCAAAGTACATTATATACACCACATAAAAGTTATTTGGTGTATAACAACAAAGAAGTCTCAAGGGAATGTAAATTGAGATGAAATCTCTCATAAAGGCCGTATCCTTAGGTTAAGGATAAATCAAAGACATAATTATGTGTGACAAATATAAATACACTAAATATGATTGGATATTCAGTGTAAAACAATCAAAGTACATTCACACATATTCTTGTAAAAAAAACACCAATGAATTGGATGTTTATCTCAACAAATCGAGATTGAGTAAAAATTACTCTTATCATGTTCATACCGATGACTTGAGAATTTATCAATGGAGTGATTATGTGTATAAAAAGTATATCCACAGAAAGGGGAGTGGAAATTATTACATAATCAAATGAATAGTGATTCTACACATAATCTTGGAGTAAAATAATCAATGAAGTATGCGTAAAGCTGAATGAGTGGAAATTGAAATTTAAAATTCCCTTATTGATTTGGTAACATATAAAACATAAACCCATGAAAGAAGGATCATACAATGATGATGTAAATATACATGAATTAAAGTATATTACACAATGAATACAAACATGGTCAGTACACACACCACATGTAATAAATAAGTGGTGAACAATGGAATTCTCACAGAATTAAAAGCGAGATAAGAAACCCCTTACTTTGTACTTTTTCCTTGGTCGAAGGTAGGTTAACCTCATGTATAATGGTGAAATAATTTTTATTTAATTATACAAGAATAATTTACATTAATATGATATCATATATGATCTTTTAACATTGACTGGTTAATAATATCTTAGTATTATCGTCATTTCGGCTGTTAACTTACTCATTTTCCTTTATATTATTTGTTACGTAAGCCGTGTTTGTTATGGATAGGTTGTATCTTATTCATATCCAAAATTATATCAATTCATTAAACATTATTTTTAATCATCAAATGAGAATTATACTGGAATGGATATGATGGAGAATGAATCTCATCGCGTTCGTGGAGACGGTAGTCCGTACGTACGCACGAGCGACAATATCATTCTTTTGATGTTAAAATAATATATAATTGGATGTTATATCATATAGAAAGAATAATTATCATGTTATATTTATTATTTACATGAATTACACATCATTATTATACCCATCCAAATTATAATTTATTGAATGACAATTACACCACGACGTGGAGGCGGTAAGCCGTACGTACCCACGTATGGTGACATGACATTCAAAGGATGGATAGAATACTGAATATGGTTGTACCATATTTATAATAATATCAAAGTATATAGAAGATACTGGAGTTATTATTTTATAATAGATGTAACAAAGAAAGAAGAAGTTGAAGAAGAAAGGAACTTGAAAGAGGGTGGTGAAAACATTACCTGTTCTTCGGGTTCTTCCTTTGGATTTTATCAAAAAGGCTCCATAGGTTGGCTTTCTGATCAAACTAAGTCCTCTATGTTGTAGTGCGGGAAGTTGAGAGAGTATTTTGGTAGGGTTTGGCTGATCCAAAAAGCTTTGAATGTGTGAATTAGTGAGAATGGGGAGTTCCCTTTTATAAGAGGGGTGAGGGGCACCTTTGGAAAAGCTAAAAATATTTTTTTATAATAAATTCATATTCGATTTATAATGGCTACAAAGTAGATTATTTAAAGTTTAAGGTGGGTATGGGTCTAAAAACACTCAACCAATAGAATTTAGACAGGTTTGGGTCATTATATCAACCTTATCTTTAAGTATTAACTCTTAGTTAATTAGTTTCACTTTCACAATGTCTCTTTATATTTTTATATTATATGGATAATAAACTTACAATATACATCCAAGAGACCCCCCAAGTGGTCCATTAATGATACCCCTATAATGATATAAGTCTCTTGGCCGAAACTTATATTTTTAGGAATTGAATATAAATTAAAAATATAATATTTGTTTTAAAAACTCCTTTATTTTCATTATGACTCTATTGGGTATTTTGTTTTTGATAAATTCATAAAAACATTATTACTTAGAACAAAATTTATATAATCAATACTAATATGTCATATTAACCGAGAAAATTAGTGGAATTCATAAAAAGACTCAAATTAAATTTATTTTGATATATATAATATCAATTATTTTAATATTTCATTAATTAGGTAATTACTGCATCACCATTGTGTCATAAATAAATCAAATTATATAATTTCTAAAAATTATAAATAAAATACCATTATGTAGGAAATATGTTTATCTTTCTAATGAATATTTACAATCGAATTTATCTTATGTATAACTCTATATTAAAAATGTTTTAGTAAATAAACTTTGATTTTAACTCTTTTAACTCTTCCTTGAATTAAATAATAATAAATGTCCTAATCTAATAAAAGTGGACCTAAATGATAATATTTTACTCCTAAGGTTGTTTTTGGTCGAGATACACTTGTAAAATAGAATTAGGACATGTGTTAGGGTGATATTAATATCATTTTTACCCTTAATTACCCTATTTACTTTTAACCGTGGTAAATAAAAGTAAAAAGTTACTATTCACCAGAAATTATTTTCATCTCATTGAACCACATTTTATTCCTTGATATTTACCGCGTCTCTCAGATTTTCAAAATTCCACTCACAGAAGCGTTAAAATTAAGTTTTATGAAAAATTCAGTTTTTTAACTACCACTTAGTGGTTTCACTATTCATCAAAAAATGAAAGTTTCCAGAAAAATGCAAAAAATTAGGCCTAAGATATATCTGATATTATGAATTAAAAAATGATGTCTATTTTACCAAATTCAATACATATCAGTTGCATTAATTAAATTAAAAATTAATTCCCGTCGTCAAAACAAATAGCGTGTTTTAAGAGATAATAACTATCAAAAGATTGACACTTGTTTATGTCTGGTTTAAATGTGATATTACATCCAATGAACAACATTATATTAAATTGTAAAAATATATTCTAAATATACTTTAAAACCACTCAAATTAATAATTTATCACTATTAATTATTTCGATTATGAAAGTTGTTTTTAATTAAAATTTAGTAATTTTCACTATTCATCAAAATATGAAAGTTATCCGAAAATTACCAAAATTTCACCCTAGGCTAATTTCGATATTCCAAATCCAAAAATGAAGTCCATTTTGAAAGATAAAATGTATAAAATTTCAAAAATTAGGTATTACTATTCATAATGGCTAGTTTGATTGGTTGTGGTGTGTTAGAACTTGAAGTTGTGTAAAACACACGCTACTGTATTATTCAGAGAGAAGCGTACCATGGAAGCTTGGGGTGTTACAAATTCTTTTTGTATTTTTGTGAATTTCCCTAAAAATTAGGTACACATTATCCCTATAAGAGAATATTTCACTCTATAACATCATTCCATGATATATGTTTTGGAAGTGGTAAGAATGAATAAGGTACCACATTCTATAGAATCAGGTCGAGATAAAAGATTTACCTTGAAGTTTTGGGGATGTATTTAGAATTAAATGGACACATAGTACAATTTTAAAACATTATATCATCCTTATATAGTTGTTCTTACAAATAGTACAATTAAAATGCTAGAGTACATGCTAAAGAATATGTTCTATAGAATTAAAATGTGGTTGGGATCAACACCTTCCTCTAATTGAGATTTATTTTATAAAAATTTCTATCACTTGGGAAATCATATGACTCCCTATGAATCATTTTTTTGAAAGGTCTATATTAGCTAAACATTTTGGGAAGAAGTTGAAGAACGAATTGTTTTAGGACTATAGTTGTCTTAAGAAATATAAGATAAGGTTAGATATATTTAACAACACATAACGGAACCACAAATAAATAGAAAATATATTTTGATAGATGTCGACGTGGTTCATAATATATAGTTATTGAGATGGTGATTCTATGAACTTCACCATTGAAAAGGATGTGAGATTTGGGGAAAATGGAAAAGTTAGGCATAGGTATAATAGTCCCTTTGAAATTTTGATCATATTGGGATTGTATCATATCACATGGTGCTTGAAATATTCCTATATCTATTTCATGGTTTGAAACCAAAAATTTGAGAAATCTATAAGGGGTCCTGAGGATGTATTGAGTAAGAAGTAAATAAACTTGTTTTTTTTACAGAGTTACAAATATTTTTGGTGACATTTATTTTAATTAGGATAGAATGAAACTTTTCAATATTTTGTGAAATGTTTTTTATCATATAAATTTATTTTAATTAGATATATTGTGTCAAATGTAAAAACGAATTTTAATGAAATGTAACATCTTTTAAAAATATTATTATTTAATATGAGTCTTATCACATAGCTATTTGAATAGTGGGTATAAATAGGATGAACAAACACATGAAAATTAATTATTTACACTAATATATAAAATAAATTATTTTGTTACCAATTTATTATAGTTGAAAAGAAAAACCATTTTAAAATTCATGACATATTTTTCTGAAAAAAAATATTTATGTTCATGAATATGTTCAATATCAAATAAATTAAATAAATAAAAATTCAAGAATTATTTTAATGGAATTAAAATATTATATATTTAATAAAATGTTTTAAAAATTCTTTTCAAAATATCTCTAGGCATAATATAAGAATAAATTAAAATTTATGCTTAAAAATTGAATTTCCCTAAAAAAGAATTATTGTCTCATTTTTCTCACATATTTTAAAATTATATTTGATATCTTTTAAAAAATTTAATATATTAAATGATAATTGTTTCAGAAATATTCATTCCAAATAATCATACAATGAATTTTTAAGAATATTCATGAAATATTATTTTTTTGAAAAATAGAAAAGAACGCTGATTTTTAAAAAAAATAAAATTTAATTTAATTTATTTGAAAATGTTCATTAATATGATTTTAATTGTATCGTTAGATAATTTTTTTTTCTATTAATATAATTTAGTTCATTGGAATCAATTTAATATTTAATTTTAATAAAAAACGGTTTAATCTTTTGAAAATATTCTATTTACAAAACGGTTTTTTCATTGCCTCGGTAGGTTTCATCTTAAATTAAAATATTCGAATTTTGTGAATATAATTTCAAAGAATGGATTAAATATTCAAAATCAGAATAATTAATAATACATAATAAATTAATGTTAAATTTTTATCCTAATAAATAGTGAAATATGTAATAAATTAATTAAAGTAGTTCTAGTTAAAATAGGTTTCCCTAGGGTTAATCTAAAAATATATATACAATATTTCTATACAAACATGTATTAACCATATTCAATTTCAAAACATCTTTCTTAAAATTTAAATTTTATAATTTATTCTAATTTTCATGATTTCTTGATGAGTATTACTTTATCTTTTTTATTCTTATGAGAAATTTCATTGTAGTTTCCAAGTGTATTTCATTCCCCACTAATAAACTAACATGTACTCTAATATCTTCTTCACAATACTAAAAAAATATAGGAAACACTCAAAAAAATAAACTGTCTTATATAAATTTTTTAGAGACTTATATTGATTAATAAACCATCCTACGAAGGCTTTAGGTATACACCCAAAGAGTATCTCTATTAAAGAAGTAAAATTACTAAACATGCATCTTTGTGTTGTTTGTGTTAAAAATCCATAAAACATAATTTCTCAGAAAAAATATGATAAAAAAACTAATAGGGGGTGGTGGGGTATTATAGTATGAAATATAAAAACAACTAGCACATCAGTTCTTGTTACATTTTAAAACAAAACCCCCATCTCTCTCTTTACCATTATAATATATTAACAGAAATAAATGAATTCATTGGACACAAAAATGTTACATTGTTCACCCAGATTAGACTATTTCAAAGAGCATACAATGGAAATGATATGATGTAACAAATATAATAAATTTTTAATTTTTTACATAGTTTTTAGAGGACTCCCTGTCCTTCAAGGTTTACACCAAATCAAAAATTGAAAGTTCATTAATCTCCCAACAAAAGTGTTTTCAATGCTCCTTTAGAAGAAAACTCTTTGATCACAGGAATATATATATTTTAAACCACATTAGTTATTTTTTATGTTCCAATTTCATCAACTTAATGAATATACCATTAAAAAGGAATTACTAGGCAACTTCTGTCATCCTCCCAACCTTTGACTATGTTGCGCGCAACATTAACACTTTGAATACAATATTTGAGTTTAGGTGATGAACTCCAAACCTCAATGCACTATTACGGGAAAAAAAATTTCACAACATTTATTCTTTGTGATAACTCCCTTTATATATAACTCCCCCTTAATGAAACTTTTAAGATATTTAAATCATGAGTTTTGGCATAGGTTTGAGCTCCTAAACTGAGGGGGTCTCTACTAATTAATAGACACTTCCCACACTACGTGCAAGTTTTTCACCTAAAAAACACATTTCAATCAACATTTCTCTTGGAATATAAGACAATTTTTTCATCCCATTTTTCATGTAAGGCTCTTTCCCAGTTATAAATTCATCATTATTTCACTACTGTGTGAAAATTGATCTGTGTCATGTATGTTATTCATTCAAAAAATTTTAGATCTTGAAGGTATGTATTCCATTTTCCATATTTGGATGCAATAACCCAAAATCGTCACTTCTGTAATAGTTTTTATATTCATATTTCTATACTGCCACATATGTATCCATTCATTTTCATTGGAGAGCTTTTAAATACCTTCCCAAAAAACTCTCTAACACTCTACAACTGAACATGGAATCTTTCATTTTCATCAAATAAAATCAACCCAAAAATACCATAATTTTCCTTGATGAATTTTCCCAAAATTATTCAACAAATAAAACATAATATAATAAATATATTACATATACTATGATTTTATTATGTTAATGTAATTACCCAAACCATTTTACTCTTACCTCAAATGGGAAGTGAAACTGTTCATCATGTGTATATCAGACTACCGCCTCACGAACTGATGAAATATGTTTTCTAGCACCACATTACAATGATTGTTGTAATGATGGATATAAATTATTTATATTATATTTTTAACATAATTATTCTGTTTTAATCATGATATTATATATTAATATTTTCATTCTATTCTATGGGTATTCCATAACTTCACTTGTGTGTATGACAGACTAATACCTCACAAACTAAGGGGATAAAATTTTCACATATTATTTACATGGAAGGTAAAAAGGATATATTTAATGAATATATGTGATATATAGACTATTGAAATTTGATATATTATTTACCTTCCATCCATTATTTCAATCAATAAAATGGAAATAATTTTCATGTGTATGTACGACTTAATATATCTATGATAGATTTATTTAATATTTTATCTCAAAATTTTATTGATTAATCTAAATGAATACCCACTTAATATATAGGATATTTATATAATGGTTAAATTTTTTAATATGATGTAATCATGATAAATTTATGCCAATTGAAAATAATAAATAAAACCACACATGAAAACAAAAGAGTTATTACTCGAAAGATGATTTTAACAAGGAATTATTAAATAATGGGTAATAAAAGGTCATAAAAATCTTATATGGTTGGATATATATATATTTTGGTTCATGTATTATATATATAATAAGAATATATTTAATATTCAAGAGGTTGTAACATGTATAGTGTAATTCAATACTTAATGTAATGGATTTCAATACACTCTTTTATTTTGGGTAGAAATATTCTATATTAATCAATTATTTCTTTTATGTGGTGTATATACTACTCCTTTGAAAATATATATCATGAAAATTTAAATTTAAATTATATTTCATTTTTTATTTAATGGATATTTCGATTTTAATGTTTATAA
This sequence comes from Viscum album, assembly GCA_963277665.1. Lineage (NCBI taxonomy): Eukaryota > Viridiplantae > Streptophyta > Magnoliopsida > Santalales > Viscaceae > Viscum > Viscum album. Next base: position 1,690,763,054 of record OY728135.1, on the reverse strand, counting down.
AGTGTTAAGGTATTTTTCTCACAATTTTATTTATCCGAGACATATGTCATGTTATGTGTATATCATCTTTTATAATGAGTATATACGAACCCATTGACATTTAATATCATTAATATATTTATATAAAAGATATTTATGGTTAAATTAGATTTCATTCATCCTTGGTCCATATTACTCCAAAGTTTCCAAAGTTGTAAGGGTTGGATGTTACAAGCTTGTTGTTTATCAAGATTGTTTTTTATTATGCTCATAATGATGAAACCATATTATATATTTATCAATAATAGAATGAAAATTGTTTAACATTGGTAATTCATTGATAAAACGTTTTTATCTTCATTTTACTCTCTTTATGAACTCACGATTTGAAAAGAGTATTTTTATAGAGAACCAATTTTATTTCACCCTTCATTTGAGAACCCTTTTTCCTACAAATCCTTGTTTTCTAAAAATATTTTTCCATGTATTATTTAATGATAATATAAGGATTTTAAAATTACGCTTTACTATTTTTGGGATTTATAAATTTTATTTTTAGTGTAATATTTATTTATTTTCCAAAAAATGACCCATTTTTATTTTATTTGAAATGTGAAAAGATTATTTATTTTAACATGTACTATATGAATGAGAATTCCCACCATCATAATACTTGAATGTTTTAACTATTGCTTTATATGTTTTATAGTTTATCTAAAAGAAAATTATTTAAAAATTATTTTATGAATTTTTATATTTAAATATTATTTTATGAAATTTATTTTCATCAATAAATGTTTCCAGTTATATATAAAAAAATTTACATCCATGATAACATCCTTGGGTGTTAATCATGTTTAATTGGGATATGGACTATCAATTCAATTCTTATTCCTTGCTGAAATGCGTTATTTTTAAGATGGGAATATATTTAAGACACCCCATCCATTTTCTATGGTATATGTTAAAGGAAAATGATGAAATGGATGTTAATCCTATTTATTTTCCACTAGTTATTATATAATGAAATTCTAGGAAACCCATTTATTTTCATTACTTTTAATATAATTATTTTTTATGAAATTTAGGAACTCATATGTATGATTTTAACTATGTTATGTTTGCGACATATAACTTCCACCAATTCCTTGGGTAAAGATTGATATATATGATAAAAATGACTTGATTATTGTGTGAACCTAGTTTAGTAGGGGAAATTTTTCACTAATATATTTTTTTGAGTGAATCTTGACTACTACAATGGTTTGGAAAGTTAACCCATTACACTATGACTACATATGAAATTATTATTATCTACTATGAAAATTATTTTAATTTCTTTTTTGTATCCCAAAATTCCTTGTCTTATTTCAATGATATGATCTCACAACATAGGTTTTTTAGTTTTTTTTCATGTCTTATTAACTACTAAGATTTATTCCATGAAGTGTTTTAATGATATGCGATATACAAGGTATGATGTTTCATATTTTATTATCATATTATCATAGCCATATAATTATTTAATGTTTATATATCCCTTTATTATTCTTAATAACTATCTAAGCTCACTATTTCTTATATTCCCTTTCCATGGGTTAAGAATAAAGGCTTGAAGATTAATATGACTCTTAAGGGTTCTAGTTATGAAGAATTTAGAGGGAAATGATGTAGTTTAGTAATGAACCTATTGTTTGTATATATATGTTTCCAAAAGAATTCGATCCAAATAATTATGTTATATATCATTAGATAATGTATTGAATACTCATCTATTAAGATGTAATATATTTGTAGGAAAAGTATGATTCTCTTTAATTATGATATTATATTTAGTTAATATTATTCTATAAGGATGTTATATTTATATCTTGTTATTCATGTCCTTAGAAATTAATAATGAGGTTATAATATCCTGATAAATCTTATCAAACCCCCTATACTGGTTGGAAACCTCTTGAGTATAGGGAGTAATTCATTAGGTCATAAGTTACTATAGCCCAGGCTAGGTGATTCAGGTTGAGGAGTAATAAAATGATGTTAGAAATTGTTCATTTTCTACAAATGATGTATATATATCAGGTGATGTTAATAAGAAGATAAACTATATGAAATTTATGTAGGGTAGTCATGTAAGTTAATGGTTTGATATTATGTTATGGTCCTTAGAGTTACTATTGATGGTATTGGTGGTACAAGTGTGGAATTACAATTTCTAGATTATTTTGAGTTTTTTTTATTTTAGCTTACAGAATTTGGGTCATTTGTGTATCATGTGTATGAACGTAGTATAAAATTTTATATATACCTACTTCATTTTATGAATTTTAGATCACTTAATAAAATATATTGATCTTTAATTTTTTGTTATACTATTCTAATATTTATATTATTTGTACATGATCATGGTTTTTTTGTATGTATACAAATATGAATAATGTGCAAGTATAGAGGATGTGTCTAGGTCACATGTAATACTAATAGTGTTAGGCCTTATCATCGTGGTTAGTCTCCAATAATTGGTCATAATAAATGAATCTTTATCCCTATAAACTGCCCAATTTAATACAATAAATTAGTTTGTATTGGGGATCTAAGTGTGTATTTTTCATTATAGATAAATCCTGCAAGATTTTTTATTAGGGTACCATCAGTGGAAGCATATTAGAATATTACCAGAAGGGATAATTCCTCTATTCCACCCCCAGATATACATTATAATATAACTGATTATTCTCCTATATGAGATCTTATTGACTAGGTTATAGAACAGCTAAACCCTGGGGTCTTCAATATAGCACCTATTCCAGGTGTGGGTGTTCCAAGCATGAGGGATGATTATACCTAGGACTTTGAACTACAATATCCTCTACTATACCAAGGAACTAGATTCCCACATATTTCTGAAGACTTCATTGACATTGTTTATATGATCCTTAATCTAATAAATTCTTTAGAGGAATGATGATTACTGTTGGAAGCATTCTTGATTCATGAATTTATAGGAAGTTGTAGGGTGTCATAAATAAAAAGGTATGACTTAAAGATTCCAATTGCTATACTTTAAAAAATATTATACTATAATTTCATTCCAGATACCCTGATTCAATATGACAGTTAAAATTTTATTGATCTTCGCTATGGGATGGTGCTAGTGTCTATCTACTCTACTCTACTCATAGTGTTTCCTCACTTCAAACCACTATTCAGAAATAAAGAAACATGAAAGTCAATGATGTTTTAAATTTACCTCAATTTATAACTAAGGAATCAAGTATCAAGCATTAAACATATTATATATTCCTTGGTAAATTTTAGTTATTTGATAATTGAGAAGGTTCTAGAAGAGGAAAAACATGTAGTGTATCTTCAAAATCATAGTGAATTGTTTATGAGATTTAATAGTGCTCATGTAGGAGCTTCTTTTAGTATCATGAAGAGGAAAATAGGGGAATTATAGTTGGTAAGAAGTAGGAATTAAAATAAGAGTAGGTTTTTATCATCTCTTTTTGTTGGATGATCAAATAATAACTGTTTTAACTATTATCAATGTATGAAATATAGAAAAAAATTTCAAATACCTAAGAGAAGTTGTTTTTATAGTGGAAAGATATGGAATATTCAGAAGGTTAATTTGAGGGAGTTATGGAAATTTTCTTGCTGTAGTTTATTGAAAACATCGACAGTGACCTGGGTATCTAAATTGGGTCCTTAGAAATATACTCGAACTCCATAAATGTCATTGAACTTGGTGATTGGAACTCATGAGGGGAAGGATGATGAATTTGAGAATGATTTTTTAGGAAATAGACCATTTTCAAACTAATAATGGAGAGCTTCCATCTACTATTTAATTTACAGTCCTATTGATATATACATTATCTTTTTATTTTTTATATATAGGGGCCTCCCAATCATTCATATATTCATAGGTCATTTCTCTACTAGATGTTGTTATAATTTTATCATCAAACATGTTTCCCCTTGACATACCCATATTAATGAAAGTGGGTCATATTTGAAGATATGAAATGTGTTTTATTATATTATATTACTATGAATATATATGGGATTTGATGACTCTTGAGATGAATATATTTTATGTGATCTTTGGTCTAGAATAGATGAATAGATTTTGGGATCACACTAACTATTGTAATTGAAATACTCTTTTATCCCCACCTAAGGGAAAGAAGTTCATTATGACTATATAATGTTATTTAAGAGTAGACTGAGTGTGACTATACCTTATCATGGTTAGTTTCATTATATTACATGTCGATGATATTGTTATTGAAAAACATTAGGTCATATCTCCCTCTACTTTTCCTCATATAGTATACTTTTATCATGATGAATGACTTGATGGCTATTTTGGATTTCTCTCGATCAATAAGTATAACTTGATATTGAGCACATGTCAGGGGAATAACCATTATCAATTTATATATATCATAATATTTCATCTAGGATAAAGGATTTTAATGTTCATACGTGGGTTTGGATCCAAAGGGTCTTATTAGAACAATACATCTCCTTTGGGCGATGTAGTGTTTTTTTAATCTAGGAAGAATAATAGTATTTGGTTGTGTATGGACTAAAGCAATCAAAACTAGTTTACTAGGAATATATGATACATATTTTAATGAATCAATTAATTGTATGAATAATTTTTGGAATCATTTTTATCAACAAATAACCTATGATTAGGGTATAAAAAGATTCAGTTCATTGTGTAGGATAATCATAATAAATCAGTTCAAGAGTAGATATATACTGTATGAGTATCCTTAGAAGCCTTTGGGGTGGATAATTTAAACAAAAATGTTCTTGGATTTCCTGAACACGATCTTTCATATATACCAAAACTTATTAAATTTATTCTATATTAATGAAATCCTCATATAGAGATAATCCATGAATACGAATTCCATACATATTGAGATTGATTAGAGTAAACCTTATGTACATCATCTCTATTCCAAGCTTCAAGTGTCACTTTTGGATCTAGGGTACATTTTATTTGTTATGTAATCTATGAGTTGATAATTTTTTAGTACATATAGTTGTTAAGGGATATGATATAGGGTAACTACTTATAATTGTTTTTTTGAGATGAGATGTTTTTTCGTTTCAAATGATACTATTCATTGTTCATTATAGACCTCCAAATTATATATGCAATTGTAAATTTGAGTATAAATAATGAAGTGAATTTTGATTGTAATAACCAGCTTTAAGAGGAAATCCAAATGATGAATAATAGACTACAAATAGCTATAATATTTATATTTCTAGAGACTTAGAGTGGATATATAGTTTATTGTGGATCCCTAGTTATTTATTTGGGAGATGTTATGATAAAGAGAGATCAGTTAGGATCCTATGGGTCTCTTTATCTAGGACCTCATGAGTGGAACAACCCTAGATGTTACATGTAGTTGGATGTTTTGGCCCATGACATGAAATGTTTGTTCCATTATCTATTTTTTGATAATTTATACCATTATATTGGCCAAATGAGCTCCTTTTACATATTCTATCATCATGAATGGAATCACTAATAGAATATGACCGTGTAGTATATAAATAGAATTTATTTTCATATTACATATGGTCTAAGGAATGGAAATATTTTTATAGATGATCACAGTAGAAAAAATTAAGATCATGGAGAGGGTCCATAGGATGATATATAATAGTTGAATAGAATATTTATAAAATGCCTCATGGATGCATATAAGGTACATGGGGTGATTCCATGTTCTCCCATGGTCATCATGTAAACATTGGTTGTTTGATTAATGTCAATATAGTAGTAAGATATTATATTCATCGTGATACATGAACAATTATTGGCAATTGAATTAGTTCCAAGATGGCCGATGAATAGAGATGACATGATCCCTGTTTAGGTACGGTTCCTAATTATATGAGGGAAGAGATGATGTAATAATACCATGCCTCTCATTGGAAAGTGGACTCATATTAGACAAATATGTGAAAATATATTATGCAGTTATTGTATCATATAATGAAGAAAGATATGATGGGATTCTTTTTTCATTTATGACCTATAATGTATAATGGTGGATCATTAGATATGACCAGGGTTACTTTAACCACTCTCCATTTATATGTGATAGTGAGATAATGTGAATATGTGATTTGTGGTGGGGTTTCCAAAAACTCTAAGATGTCGAGATTCTACATGGGTGATAGTTGATAAACTGAAAAATGTGGAACATTTCATGTCAATTGAAGAGACAAACTACATTTTTTATTTTGGAATACTTTATATATGAAAGATTATAAGACATCATAGTGTTATTTCTTGTAGTATATCAGATAGAGAAATGCGTTTTACATTTCAATTTAGGTAAGTCTTCTAGAAGGATTTGGGGGATAAGATAAATCCAAGCAGGACATATAACTTATGGATAGATGTTGAAAAAATGTTGATAATCCAGATCACAAAGGATATTCTTCATAAAAAAATCCAAGACTCCAATGGGGCATGAGATGATCATCTATACATAGTTTATATCATGAACAATAACAGTTTTTGTGATTCCATTCATATGGAACATTTGGATGACATGTATTATTTCATATTTCAATCTCTACTCTTTTAACATGAGGGAGTTGAGGTAACTATTATTTTATTGATTATATTGTGATAGACCTATGAGATAGTGAAATTAATGTATAATTTGTGGGTTACTAGTAATAATAGAAAATGATCAAATTCAAACTACATGATATGAACATTGGAGTTCACTCAAGATGGATGGGTTTTATTGTTGTTGTCACCTCAATTAAGGTATCATCATTTATATAGGAAAAGGGAAGTTAGAGCCATGGTTTTTTGGGATATTTAGGGATTATAGAGTGTTTTAGAACGATGACCTACCTATTGGGTCTTCCTCTACATTTTCAAGAAATTTATAACAAGTTCTATATGTCTTACCTTCATAAGTGTGAGTGAAATCCAACAAACACCATTGAATGTGAGTCTATTGAGTAATAACTAGATGTATTGTTTGTAGAGAGACTAGAATAGATTTCTGAACGTTGAGAGAATTTATTTTTTGGAAAAGTGTATTACATGTTGATTGATATAGTTCTGTGGATATATTCAAAAAGATACATGGTAGATAGAATATTTTTTTGGGATCAATAGTGCTTTTCATTAGTGGGAGACCACTAGAGACACTTCACTGGGATGTTAACTTGTTAATGGGTGAGGTTCATAATGTATTCAAGTTCAAAGTGACGTAATCATGATCCATGACATATTTTAGCTTGTGTATAGGATATATAGGATGGTTCTTAGTGCAATGAGGTGAATTTTTTCCAGTTAATGGTACACCATAGGTTGGAAAACACTATAGTGGAGTATGTTTTATACATATGACCAATATATGTGACACTGGTAGGACCAACATAATTATGGTATCCTATCATCATGGGATGTGGAAGTTTTAATCAAAAAATGAGAAACTGCATGAAAAGAATCACCATCCAGTGGTGGAAGGCATAATGTGTTAAAAATAAGATTATCTTTTATCCCACTCCATAGAGGGTCCTCTTAATAGTTTGTTAGGTAATAATTTTATTGTGGCCACTATACCATGTTATGTATCATTGTACATGGTGTTGACGAGTTCATAAATTTGATATGGACACTTTGGCTCCCAAGAATTTTGGGAATTTTGGGTATCAATAGGGAGATAATGTGAGTTTTATTAGGATAAATATTTTTGTTTTTTAACTTCATTTATATTCTCCTTTCTTGATAAATGATCCAATCAAATTGATGATATCATTTTTACCAATTCCCTCACCTCTCATAGCCATCTAAATAAATATTTTGCGAAGGGATGTCCTAGGAGACATCTCTACATTTGAATGGGTGCTAAGACTACCATCCTTATCTCTAATTTTTTTTGCTGTTTTATAATCCCATGTGATAATTTTTGAGTTATGATATTTATTTCCATATAGATCCCTTGTAGGAAAATGTTTTAATAGCATTGATCATATTTTTTGTGTATGTGTAGCCCATGAGATGAATTATTTTTATTGATGACATGTGTGCACATATGTAGATTGTTAGACACATGTTTTATATTCATCAAATGTTTGTGTAGACCATGGGACCCATGCACAAATAATGATCACATGTGTGTGTGTGGATATTGAGACTCATGGTTGGTGTTCTATATTTTTGGATATACATTTTATACCTTTTTTCATTTGAATATATGTCCTCAGGATGGTACTCTTTTAATATAAATTGATAGGTGAATTATGGTTGAAATGTAATTCCTTAGAGTGGATGCATGTGAAAAACATGATGAAGACGATAATGGAATTAGACATAGGGATGCAGTGCGATAGAATTGAGTACTATCCCAAGGTAGTGTAAGGATACAATGACCTTATGGGATTCATTATGTATATATGAGGTATGATGGACTTAAGGCTTAACCCAAGACATGGATGACAAATGATGACCTCATAGCCTGACCCTATACCTGCTCGCCATGTGGAAACATGAGACATATATTATCCTTGTCACTAGACCAAGAATATTCCATCTGTTATTTGTGTCCTTCTAATATAGAGATGAAGTAGGCATGTCTATTTTTTTGGAGGATTCTTCAACACACAATCACATTGTAAATTATTTATCATTTTTTACTTTTTAATTAACTTATTTTAGAGGAATACATTTCTAAGGAATATGCACTATTGTTAAGGATACATTTGTGGGTCCAAATAGGTTTAAACTCACACCCTACACGTGAATCAGAATTCACATATATATAACTCATGATTAAAGATATGATAAAAAGTAATGGTCATAGTGATAATAATATTATTAGATAGAGTTTAATATTTTAATTCTATGATAGGATGGACTCTAGAGTGATGTTTCAGTATCATTATTTAATTTCTAGTTTCTTTAATAGACTTGTTGAACATCGACATTGGAATTCCTTGGTTAAATTATATTGTATGTCCTTGATGAAATTATTATAGAAATATGATTTTATTTTTGGTTATCAAAATATTTTTTGCGATGTTTTATTTATATATTGTTATTCGATTTCTAGGACATATACTGAGGGAATAGACTCCACATTGTACCATTTAAAACCTCATTTCTAGTGATCAAGATCTTTAGTATAGAGTAGAATTTATGTGGTTACGTAGAAATATTTTCTAGACTGGTTGATTCAGGCTGGGGAATTATTAAATTCAATTAGATCAAATTACTTTTATATTCTTCTTGACGATGTTTTAGTGCATTTAAGAAAGGATATGGGATATGTAGAACTTGGGTAGGTGATTCACATAAGTTCCCAGACTACTTGTATACAGAAGACCATTATGTTACCTGTGATTGGATTATTATCATAGTTATAAATTTATGGTATCATGATGACCCACAACATGTGTTTTTTTTAAAAAATTTATATTTTGGTACATTCATGCCCTAGGACCAGGTATATAGGATCAAATTTCATATATACATGTTTATTTATTGTTCTGAAGTTAACTTAATGAAATGTAATTTTCTTTTATTCTGTGATATAGTGTTATGAAATTTTTATTATATAGACTAAAAAATTATTGTTTTTATATGTATATGATTGTAACTAATGTGCTGGTATAGTTGATGAGTCATAAATGTTGTGTATTACTAGTAGTGTTTGGCCTTATTAAAAGGGGAATCCTCTAAAGATAAGTCTTCCTTTTAAAATCCATTATGTGTGACAATAATAATTACATGTAAATAACATATGTATGATTATATAAAAATTATTATCATTAATTTCTAATTATTTAAACCACCAAAATGAAGGCTTCTTTGGGGAACAATGATGGATGCAACACATAATGACCCCAGAATGGATAACAAACATAATAAACAACAATATGTATTGAAGGAACTAACCAATCATTCTCATTGATTTTATATAGAGGTCAATGTAATGGATCCACTATAACACAGGTTCTTCCATATAGTTCTGATTTATAGTGGAGATGTTCCCAACAATGGTTAATTATGCTTGGGACCTATATCTTAAGCGTCCTCAAAACTCCCAAAAAATTGGAGGTCTATAATATGGTGATGATTAGATTGGATCCACTGAGGGGATATTAAATGAAATATATAAAAAAAATTCTATATTCTAATGAAAATTCAATACAAATAGAAAAATAGGAAAATACATAAGAAAAAAAATTGATAATATGTTGAACACAACAAAAATAGAAAACTTTATCCATGTGATGTGTGGCTAATCATACTAGAATTTCAATATGGGAACAATCAATCCTAACTAATACAGGTGAATTTCTCCACCATGTAGCTTTTTTTAATTCCCATCATTAGATAAAACAAGGTCTACACACACCCCTAAGAGTATGTATGGTGTGAGAAAGTGAATCCCAGTAGAATCCCACAAATTGATTCATTAGTAGACATTAGAAAATGCCAAATATAACCATTTTAAGAAAAACCATAGCCTAAAATATTTGTTCGTATAATTTTTTAAAAAACCATAAAATTATAACTTTTAATAATGGTTCATTAAGAATATATAAACAATCATTTTTTTATATAACAATTATATAATCCTTTTCCTTCAAAAATTATTTTCATATTCAACATATTATTTCACGAAATCTATTTAGACATTCATAAATGAATAAAAATATGGTTATATATCCCAAGTTATGTTATGTATGGTCTATCTAGGAGCCACATATCTTGGCGAATGGTTACAAATATGCACTTAAAAGTACCTAGATCAACATTCCTAGGGATTCAAAAAACCCTCACATGTAAATCGCATAAAAGTGTCCAAAATACCAAGGTTAATTTATTGTTTTATTATAATTATATTAAATATTATTTCCCCAATTCTCTACCCCTCCCATGTACCCTAAGTTCCCTTATACTCAGCCTATGTAAGGCTCAATCAATTAAAAGTAATAAATATTTATCTCCACACTTGTATGACATTAAATTAAACATACCATTCATTGAAATTAATTTTCATAAAAAATGACATAATTCGAAATCATATATAATGAATAAAAGAAAGTAAAATACCATTTCATTAAAATACCTATAACACAAACATTTTAATTAATCATTAATATTTCCATAAAAACATTAAAACCCAATTTAAAAGAAGTTGTCATCAAAGGATAATAGAAAAAACCTTTCATCAAACAACATACCTCAAAACAATTAGTATTTCATTAAATCAAACATATCACACAAGATATTAGAAATACGTTTCTATAACATTAAGAGAATAAAATATACCGACGAATCCACATCCTGAAAATTGAATTTGACCACACTATAATAAGAAAATAAAAAAAGTAAAAAAATTAAATGAAAATTCCTAAAACTTGATTATAGAAGAACTATTCTATATATTTTGTTGAATCATATTCCAGTAAGTGAAAAAAATATATTGTGTTGAGGGGGAAGATATCACATTGAGATGCAACAAGATTTATGATAGGTTACTCAATACTGTCCCTAGAATCAATTTAATTGAACACCATACAAAGAGAATGAATATGATTGGCTGATGAGATAGAAAACTGAGTCAAAATAAATTATCCATACTTCATTTTTTAGAATGGGAACCATAATTAATGAGAATAATCTTATCTAGAAAACCATGCAACTAAATTGACCATTAAATATATTGGAACTAGATAATTTATGATATGGTAGTTCTTCACGATACCTATAAAACTCAAAATTTCTCCACACTATAGATCATGAAATGATGACTGAAAATGATGTGGCGAAGATGTACATGTTGTTTTAGATATTCCATATCTTATACCATGAAACTATAGTGACCAAATATGTTAGGTAACAGAGGTGGACCCCATGCACCATATGCCCAAGACCATTCCCTGAACATGTCATTTTTATATTTCCTGTGATATATATTCAATTCGTGAACTCAATATAGATTTTACTGTGGAATTTTCTATCCCATGTTTCACAAATAGATTTTAAAAACCAACTTATAGAACCAAAAACTAAAAAAAAATCCTAAACATAAATGGAACCACTGCAATGCTCAAAAATAGAACAAAATTTAAGCTAAAAAAAAGAAAATTTTCCTAGAATAAATATTTTTTATACGCATAAATTATTCATAAAGATGGGTTTTATGAAAGAGAAGAGACTATTTCTCCCCCAACCTCAATTATTTTTCTCACATCTCAAGAGATTATATTATATGATACTAAAACAGGTAGAATAACTAAATATTTTTCCTACACGTGATTCCTTCTTAAGAAACAATAATATAAATTGATTTTTCATCCATTGACATATTAGTATCCAGTTAATTCTCTTACCAACTCTGAAAAAGGGAGGTGTTATATTGATATTTTTAATGTTGAGATATATAGAATACATCATGGTTATGTTTCAACTAAGATAGAAAATCTAACCAATATGACACCTTTCCAACCCAATCACTGTTTTATAAAGCTCCAACGTATATTAGTGCCAATTAACCTTTATCCCCATGATAATTAAGACCCAAATGTAGTGAAACATTTAGTAACACCCAATCACCAAAAATAAATTATAAATATCTATTTTGATGATTTGAAAATGATTTGTACCGGCTCTAAGAAGTCACCATCCATTAATGAATAGTATGGGCCTTCCTTAACACCTTCTATATAAGGCTTATCCCAAAGAGAAATGATTCAACCACCCGAGGGAAAAAATGTAGTGATATAGAAGGATAAATATGATGGGATACAAAATAATTAATTAGAATGGTTTTATAATAACAATTATTGAATTTAAACTCATCTAATACTAAATAGGTATTCCAGGAGCCTCTAAACCCCAAGTCAAAATAATAGAGTATATCCTATAGATTCTTAATTGCATAATCCATTTTAATACATTCCTAGAGATGGTATCTCATGAACAAATTCAAATGATTTTTTTCCTACAAGAGACCCATCAAAAACTAAGAGGAAAACTAAGGACCTCTATTTTAAATAATAGTAAGAAATGCCTTATGAAACCGCATGATTTTCTACAAATTTAACATTCAAAAATCCTTGAACTTTACCATGTCTTGAATAAGAATTAAATAAAATGAAATTGTAAATACATCACTTGAAAACCAAATTTCATTCTTTCCTATAATTTTCTATGGTTTTCTGATAATAAAACCTATATAAAACTCATCCTACATCTATACATGCATAAACATAGGATGATGAATACCAGAAGGTGTTTGATGATAAGAATTAATCTACTGATTGGTATATCATTGAGATATGATGTTAGTGATGCTTAATTTCATACCAGACTATAACAACTAATGAATCATGTAATAAAACATATTCAATGTTCCTAGATGAATATACAACTGAGAATAAAAAAATATTACTTTACTACATTCCTCGCTGCCTAGGGAACAATAAACAGAATTTTAAAAACAATTAACCACACAGAGGGATGGTGAAAAAATATTGAAGGTCCCTAACCCTATAAATAATTATGGATAATTTATAATTAATAATTCTATTGATAATTCTAGAGAATCCACTAAGTGTGAAATGATGTCAAATGTTTCCTAGTTGGGCCAATAATACTCTAATCCTCTTTCATAATTAAGTAGATCTTATAAAATATTCTAATGTTATTTTAATTTTATATTGATTCTCTAATATTAGGTCACGAAAACATCCTACTAATATAATTAGAACAAACATTATCCTTTCACATGGAATAATAAATGTTGAAATGAAATGACTAATTCTATTCCACCCATCTCATCTGCCTACAGTTTATGTCCTTATACAATAATATATAACATAAACTCTAATGGTAAGAATAAGTAAGGAATTGTTCACCCAATTGGTCATGTATCCAAATATTAATAGAATTTATAATGGTTTTAATCATTATATCATGGGTGGGGTAATTCTATTCATGTTGATAAATCTGATGAGATCTGTATGAGACTATATGATGTTTTTATTAAAAAACACCATCCAAACTACAACTCAAACCATTAGAAAAAAACATATATTCTTTTTATTATTTGTGTAAAATAAACCAATTTTTCAATATAACTCATTAATTCAATTCATAAAATTTTGTCGTACACTTAGAATCCCAAATTAACTGTACCCATTTCATTGAATGAGAATTTAATAGAGAGTTATGTTTTGAGAATTCATTAATAAAATGGTGATAATATCCTACCAAATAAAATAATATTCTAATATGAAAGACATTCCATTCCCCTCACATAATAAATAATCTTTCACCATCACACCATCAATTATGATTAAATATTCTAAAACCACTTGTAATAATAATTTATCTATGGAAATATATAAGTTCTATTTTGATATACTAGGATAGAGGAGATAATTTCTCATGATTTCCAAAATAGATTTTTGGTGAAGCCTATCCTCTTTATAAAATTTGGAGAAGAGTAGAATTACATAAATAATTACTTTAACAAGGAATAAATCTTCTTATGGAAAATATGATCATAAGAGATACGAATACAGTATAATCATTTATTAGACCAAAAAATATGATGAGATATTTAGAGTGTCCATACATACTCCTTGATGTGATATTTAGAGTATCTTACCCCTTAACTTGGATATTATGATATCCAAGGGGAAGATCAATTTTAATGAACCACTTTTCACCATCTAATAGATCATATAATTCATTTAGGGAAAAAAGTGGACTTATTTTTTTTATTTCTAATTGTTTTTTATTTTGATAATTAACAAATAACAAAATATTATCATTGAAATTTTAGAAAAAAATCATCCAGTGGAATAAGGTTACATGATCGAGTTAATGAATTTGTTAATCCCAAATAATATAATTTAATGTTTTTATCTGTTAATTAAGTCAGTTCCACATGATATGGACATTTTGGTATCGAATGAAATTCTTGGGAAAAATTAATCAATAATTCAATTCCCATTCTAATGGTATACATGAGAAATACATAATTAAATTATATGATAGTTTGAAAAATTATTAAAGTTAGGAGTTCACACCCATGTTCAACTATTAAAGAATATATTAATTTCCTATTTTATGGATGAGGAGGTATTTCCCAACTAGGCATAAGTTCACAATCTCTTTATAGACCTCTATAAAGATGGCCTCTCTATGGCATAGTTTAAATAAAAATGGGTTTAAAATTTCCATGGATTTTTGTAAATCATAGTCTATCACTATGGTTAGTCTCTTAGGGTTTGTGTTATCTACAACAATACAAGAATAGTAGATATATCAACACTATGGTGTTGGATGTTTCAAAATATTGATATCATTCAATCAACTACATGATTATTAGGGGATGTTGTGACCATTGATGGGAGTGAATGAAATCATCAAGGAAGGTTGATCAATATATATTTTTTAGTTTTCTATCAGAAAAATGCCCCTATTAATTAATTTTTATGAGTTTTTGATTTATCAAATTTTGGGGAGAGAGTTCTTAGACTTATCGTAATGCATGATATTTTATAAGAGGTTGATATCACAATTATTAATAACCTAAAATAATACACGTTGACCAATTCTCACCCCATTATTGGTAGAATGTGAAATCCATATAATGGGGATGAAAAAGAGAGGTTTGAGAATCAGAAAACCAAGAAAAAATGAATTAGTAATCCTTATTTAGGGTCATACAAGATATGATAAATGGGTGTAACTACAAAAAATGATTAGGTAACTGATTCAACAATTTAATTTTTTTCAAACTACAGGCACCATGATGTTGTGGTGTCCATCACTCGCAAGATACTATACATAATATTAGACCAAAATATTTAGTGGAAATGTTTTTCATTTTTGACCCACCAAACATAACACCATGGTGTAGCGAGGCCATATAGGCTAGGTTCCATAGGTATAATCCCCATTTTCCACAATTATGATCAATCCATTACTAGGATTTTTGGTTATATAGTTTTACACCTGAGATCACTAAGTGAAACAGGGCATAGACCACACTGTTATCCAACCAGTGTTAAAATATAATGTGAAAGAAACCCCATTGATGTCATTATGAACCATACAATGCATCTTGAACTCAAATAGAACAATTGTAACACTTATCATCAATGAGAAGTCCCATTAGTTATATAAATATAAACGCTGAACAATCTTGGTCATTTATTTTATGAAATCAGGGATCATTCCATCTTCAAACACCAAACATGATTCCATTCCATCATTTCAATCATATAGAGTTAAATTTATAAAACATAAAACACTTATCTACACTATTTCTAAAGAACTATGATAATATTAAATATCTCCCAGCAACGATGATGCATCAAGGTTTATTCAATCAGGTCACCACATTAAAATTAACACTACCAAAAATAAACCTTTTACAATATGACCAATTCTTAGACACAACTTTCATCACCATCCAAATTTACCATCAAATACATTTCCATGGTTTAACAACCTACATAGTTCTATCACTAAAAGATCAACCTCTATATAACATAAATATACCAATTAGAATTTTGTACTTATTTTCATTATAATTCCATAAAAATTAGATGATCCTATACATTCAAAGCACATGGATCAACTAATTATGTTTCCCTAAAAATCACTAATAAATCCTAAAATAATGTTCTTCAAATCAAATTCAATGAAAAAGAATTAGTTTTAAACTCACCATGTATAATTATATGAATAATCATCTGTTATATATCATATAAATGGTATCCATAAAAATGATCACCTTCAACAAACAATACATATTCATCTTGATCAACAATGATTTATTTATCCATAGGGAATACTATGTTTATTACATTATCATATTAATGTTTAAACCAGATATCTATTAAATTTATAGAGGGTTTCTGCCAGTCCTAAAGGATTACATGATTTAATTATGAAAAATAGTGAACTATCAATCCAAAACAAACTTAAACCAATATAATTCATCTCCAGCATGAAACTAATACTCAAACTCCATCTATGAACATATCTTAATACCTATACTAGTAATTATATGTATCTAGATTAGTTGGTTTCTACTACCAATAAACACCCCAATATCATATTGACCATGAACTAATTATACCCATTAAATAAGATACCGTTACAATACAAGTATCATTATTCCATCGTCGATATAAAAATATGATTTGTTTGAGTATACCATCATATATCTATCACACCAAACTTATGATCACAATGATATAATATCCATACATTATTGAATATAAGAGAAATACGTGGTCATCCTTCTCATACATGAGTGCCAAAATGAATAAAATTAGTACCAATTTCCATCTCAATGAATCATCATTATGGTCCTTAAAAATAAATTTATCTATTGTGGTGTTCATACCCTCAAATTTAATATGGTGGGATTTCCAATGTGGGGGTTTGGAAATACTATTACATGAATAAAACCTTATTATGTTAAATTAATACATGCATGCTGGTCTTATTGAGACACACTCAAATAATGTCATATCTTTACACCATATCAATATATGATAAATATCATATTATTTATTTAATTAAACATTATATATACCATCCATGTGATGAGTTAATAAAAAAGGAATAATGTTTCTTTGTGTGGTGGTAGTCTTCCATACACATTAACGACGATATTATATATTCAACAAATTATAAGGTAAGGATTTAAATGATATATTTAATTTCCATAATTATTAAAATCCCATTAATATCATATATAAACCAAAAATTAAACCTTATTACCTTCCATAAATATCATAAGTGAAAATTGAATCATATCACTTCATGAGGTGGTAGTCCACTGTATATACGAGCAACGTTATAATATTCCATACGAAATGGAAATTAAGTAGGATAATTTGATATTATAATTTAATAAGTACAATTATATCAATATATATATATATTAAATAAATCATTATATCTAGTTCTGATAGGTAGTGATATAAAACAAATTATGTCGGTTCGTGAGGTGGCGGTTTTCTACACACACTATCAACAATTCAATTTCCCATTTAAGGGCGAATGATATTGTTATAGGTTATTTACATAATATAAGAAAAATATTTTGTATGAATTATATTGAGGTTATTATGTAACTATGTTTTATTACTGATTGATGGAGGTGGAAGAATAAATAAAATAAAATGCTCGGTTGTGGATGTTACCACTTCTTTGGGAAACCTCACTAATATTTCACCAAAATCCTTTATAGGTTGGCTTTCTAAACTGAAAAATGAATAAATGGTGATGGGATGGATTTAAGGATGGTATTTTTTAGGGATTTTTTGAACCAATGAGTTATGTAAGTCCCAATATAATAGGATATTGGGTCTCATTTTATATGTTAGGAAGAAGACATAGATTGAAATTTTGATAAGAAATACGTACAAAAGAAATTTAACATGCGAAAAGGCTCCAAAATAGACCATTTTCACAAAATATAAGATACATTGTTGAAATATGAACATATATAGGAATTAGAGAAGTTTTTATAAAAGTTCAAAACCTTATATTTTTTCTTTAATCCATGTAAACCCTTTTTTACCTTAACCATGATAAACAAATTTTACTAATTTCACTAGTCATTGTGGTAAAAAATTAAGTTGAGCTTTTTAGATAATATAAATTAGTATGATCCAAAATATGGAATCAACTTTTAAAAATTCAACCAAGATAATTGGAATAATATAATATAAAATTATGCAAGAAGACATGTAAAATAATAGGCTTTTCAAAAAATGTATTTTTTCTTGCATTATATTATTTTATAATAAGTATATGAAAGAAAATAATAATTAAATAAATTATTATATATTGAAATATAATAAATAAATTTAAATTAAATCATCCCTCATTTGGGGATATTTTAATTAATTATAGTGTATTATACTATCCACAATATAATTTATTCAAAAAAAAATCCATTTTCATTCCTAAGAATAAACTTATACTAAAATCCAGTTAAAAGATTATTTAAATGTAATTAGTTGGATTTAATATTTATAAATAAAAAATAAAATAATTTTAAGTCAAATGTAATGAATAATTGTATGATTATGTCAATTAATTTATCAAAAATAATTAATTTTTTTAAATCTTCTTTTCCCTACTCACTGAATAATTAGTATTTTTAAAAAAATCCCAAAATTTTACATTAAGTAAGAAAATTTATTCTAATTTAAATAATTTTTATAATTTTATAAAATAACATTTATAAAATGGTTAAATAATGTATTATAATTTTTTGTCATAAAAAAATGAAAATCATTTTTAAAATAAATATTAATAAATATTGAGTGATTATTTCATAATAATTAATAAAAGAAATTATATTTATTAAAAATTTTATATATGTTTCATTAATTATTTAATATTATTAATACCATCTAGTTGAATGTCTATGATGAAATTCCCATATTTAAATAATAACATTTTAATAATATATCTTTGTTCATTAAAACTCAGTGTTGCATGTTGAATATACAATTAGAATAGTGTTATTTTTAAATATTGGGGTGTTACATTTAATCAATATTAAATAAATAGAATATTAAAAATCTGAAATTCTACCCATTAATAAAGTGGTTGGAATTTTAAAATATCTTTCCTCGAAATACCACATAGTTATAATGGTTATTAAAAACATATCCTAAAAATATGGATATACAAATATTATGGTCACAAATAACTATAATTCCTTATAGTAGAACATTGGTGGGAAATGAAAACATGGATTTTGAAAGATGATCAATTTATGATATATCATTATAATAATTTTGAGACATAAATGTTTATTGATTTATCAATAATGAATAACATTTTTATTACATGATCATTTTCATAAAGATGAGGGAACATTTTTCCCTCTATATTAAGAACATAAGAAAATATACTAACATGGTGAGTATACTAAAATACTATATTCTTATTTCAAAATAATCACTTCATTTTATCCAAAATATGAGTATTCAAGAATAATTTTTTATACCTGAATCACTAGAACTATCTTCTAAGGGATCACAAGATTCAACAAAATGAAAAAACAATATTCCCACAACATTTAAACGTTTTTGAAAATAATAAATAATTTAAAAAAAGGTAATGTAATACCCCAATTCAATATGAGTATATTAATATCTAATATTGAACAATAAAAATAATTGTTTAACATGGATCATTAATTAAATAAATATCCCTATATCCCAAGTAACCAAAACATATTGAATAGAAATGACTTTTTTTATCCTTAATGCTTATCTCATACACATCAAGATAATTATCCAATAAATTATAGAATTATTACAAAAAAAACCATTAAAATAAACATAATGTATATATATGTGTGTAACACAATAAAATAAAATTTGTCTTATGGTATATTAAATCCCAAAAAAATTCTACAAAACAAAATTATTTTATTCTATAATATGATTCCCAAAATTGTTTTAAAATTTTTCATCCAAACATTTTATTTAAAAATAATGTCTTAGAAACCATTGACTTAAATTGGCTAGTGGTAGGAACTATAACCCTCTCAACCTTTTGATGTTGGTTATGCCCCAAAAACTTGACGAATATGATGATTGTACACCCAACATATGTGTTTTGATTATACCAAAATTATAATCTCTAAAATGTTTCTGAAAATGTGTGGAAAATAATCAAAATAAAATTAATCATCATATTTGTTTTTAACTACTATGATTTTCATTACTACATATTTTTCACACAACATAAAATAATATTAATTTAATATTATTACCTTAACATCAAAGATAGGATAAAACATAAATGATACCAATTCCATTAATCTTATTTCTATAAAATAAAATGAATTATTCCTCCTATTACATTTTTTCTAAAACACATACTTAAACCAAGCATTGTATTACCATATATAAATCATGTAGTAATCTTAATTATCATTGAATTTTATAACATAAACACTATAAAGGGGTTCATATAACATTAATTACATTATCAACTGTACAATTATTATCCCATGAATCTTCAGATTTAACATACGAAATCCACAATTATATTATATTTATTTCCTTTATGTTGGTTTATAAAATGGTTATAAATTCCATAAAAAAACTCAGTATTGTTAAACTAGGTATAAAACAAGGCATGCTGATATACAATAGGTGATTATAATGTCCATCTCAATGTCGCCTTTTTAGAGTTATTACCCCTAAGTACAACTATTACAATGCCAAATCCAATTTCACTATATTTCTAGGGTTCTAATTTCCTGGAATTAAATTGTTCTACAAATTAATAAGATTCTGTTATTTTTTAACATATTCATTTTTATCCTTATGATTATCCTTATACACATCCCTTTTCTAATCACTAATGTTTTCTCCTCCTAGCATCTGGAAGTTAACTAAACCTTTTATCTAATTCCAACTATAGAGTCTCATGGATTCTTCACATATTAAAAGATGATTTCTACCTTCATAAACCATTCATTATAATATAATGATCATTATGACTACTGCCTTCATAATAATAGGTTTATAATACATCAAATGAAACTAAAAAATGGTATCCTTATTTTTCATTTCCTTAGTGATAATTAATAACCATTTAGGATACCAAAACTACATCACATAACCTGGAGAATGCATAAATGAAAAGGTTGATTTTTTAGTCCTAGTAAAAGAATATATTTTAAAAGGATACATAACATTTTAGTCAATAATATAACATGATATGATGAAAGAGAAAGCACAAAAGTAATGACATGGAAGGATAACAAGAAGAACATGGTATCATAAAACCATGGTAACAAAGAAATGTGAGAATATCAAAAAGTAATGAATAAACAGGTTTAATGGGTATCTGACTAGGAAATATCACATAGTTGACAATGTCCCATAACATATTAGGTTTAGTTTATAATCAAATACATTACACCTCATGAGGCTAAATCTGTACAATTTTATTAGTGCTCTATCTGGGTGAAAAAATATCACTATGTTCATGATCTATGTGTACCACATAAATGAAAAGTTTCATATATAATAACATAATAATTAACCAAGGAATGAAAATGGGTTATATAATCTTTCAACATATCATAATCGATGAGAATTTCATAATGAAGGAATTTTCTTATTGATCCTAAGGAATGTAACAACTTGTCAAACAATGGGAAGTAGGAAAGATATATATTCAAGAGACATATATAGTGTATTTAAAAACATTTTATAACATTAAATTATGTTAATTTTGTGAATTGGAATAGTTTAAAAATAATTAAAACAACATTATTGTCGAAAAAATCATTCCTCTTTAAAAATAAGTTTTTGAAAATCTAAAATTCACAAAATATTATAGATATAATGTTACTATAAAATAACATAGGTTACTTATAGAGAATTATTCAATGAAAACAATGACCATGATAGGGTAAAATACAATTTATTGGTTACACATTAAAATAAATATTCCTTTTATATTCCAATTTTGAATCATTGAGGTAACATATTAAAAAAATTCCAATATGATTCATTTTTATACCATTTTGTACGGACTAAAAAGAGAATAATTCACATTAAATAGTCATATATTATTATAAAGACATTTTTTAGACATTCTAAAAAAACATGTACATGGATGGGAATGTGTATTCGACCGGACAAAAAATAATGTATATTTTCATTAAAATACATATTCTCACTCATTTTAAGTAAAAAGGAGAGGTAAATGATTATATTATATAAAATTTTAATAATAAAAAATTGAAAATAAAAAGAAATAATTTTATTAGATAATGATAAAATAATTTTCTTTAATGTAAATTTAAGTATAAACAATCAACAGTAACTAATATTGTGAAATAAATACTTACCGCATTGGTACTTTTTAGTATAACACTCAGGATTGAAGGGAATTAATTACTATATAAAATATAATGAAGTATGAATGAACTACGATATTATATATAAAAGGGTATAGATGTACATCATATAAAGGAAACTCGGTGCATAAAAGAACACATGTCTCAAAGAAGGATGTTTTAAGATGAAAACTTTACCTCCAGCCTGAATCATCATGTGAATTA
This sequence comes from Viscum album, assembly GCA_963277665.1. Lineage (NCBI taxonomy): Eukaryota > Viridiplantae > Streptophyta > Magnoliopsida > Santalales > Viscaceae > Viscum > Viscum album. The sequence continues at coordinate 1,690,739,910 of OY728135.1, read as the reverse complement.
CATATATTCATGAATAAAAAAATTATATTAATAATATACATTCTTAATAACAATTTTTTGTTTATTATTATTATATTTCTATTTTTTACCATAACATATTATGTTACATGCCAAATTAATTATGCGACATATATTTTGACGATAAACGACTCATATGTCCAAAAAAAAAATTAGGAAAATTGAATAAGGTCAATGGGGTTATTATTTAATCATATAAAATTGGTAATAATGGAAAAATTAAACAAAATTAAATAAATTACAGTTAAAAAACAATGAAATGTTGTAATGAAAATGAAATATGTTACCATCATTGTGATAATAGGTTCTATGTATGCACAAGTAATGCTTTCATTTTTTAATGATCACGATTGATCGAATGTAAAAGTTATTTTTTATTATTAAGAAAATAATTATATGATAAATATAATATTATTTTCTAATTACACTTCACATATACCATTCATATTATGTGGTTATAATAAATGAATCAAACCTCTTCGTGAGGTAGTATTTTACAATACACATGAATGAAATTACAATTTATTCTGTGGATGGAAATGTAACGATTTATATAACAAATTTCAGTTATATAATTATTATTATTAAAATAATATCACGTAAAAAATAAAATTTATTTTTATTAACATCCACATAAATTGGTAGTGAAAAATGAACTACATTACTTCGTGATGCGGTAGTCTACCATACAAAGGAGGGACATTATCCTATATCATACAAATTGGTTTGTAATAAAGAGTATGTGATATTAACATTTAATAATATAACAGAAAGGCTCAGTCAGAGACAAGGTCTCTGACCATTTATTAAAATAAAATAAAAGTTCAGCAAGCAGACATTAAAAAGCAAGAGCATACGAAAAGTTTAAAAACCGTACCCATCATCAGCTTCATAACCAAGAGCCTCATCAGCAGTTGCCGACTCTCATTCCGAACTTTCATACTGCTTCAAGAGCTTCACATACTTGCGTCTGAGATTTAACTTCTCCAACTGCAGAAATTCATCCGAAGCATTCATCCCTTTACCCTTGCCCGAAGAGGATCTTGTAGGTAACGGCCTTGGCATATTAGAATAGTCTTTTCACTGCCTTCTTTTTGGGGGGGAAGTCACACTACTCGCACACCCATCCATGGTCCTCCTCCCAAATTGAACAACATCACTGAACAAGGCCCGACCTCGGCCAGCATTCTCCTTCTCACTCTCAGATAAATCCCCCCAGTTCCCAGTGAGACACACCAACTGCTGTCCATTGCTTAGACCTTGCTCCTGCACCGCCTGACTAATCGGATCAATGACTGCTGGGCACTGTGGTTGAGCAGGAGTCCCATTAGCTCCCAGCACCCCGGACATGCCAAGATGAGTGACCTGCCCGACCTTCAAAAACCCACCTTCCTCCCTTGTGAGAACCTTCATGACAGATCCAGGATCTCCCTACCCCTGCAACATGCCCCTGTTTCCTTCAAGAAGCACACTGCACACATTTTGACCCATCTCCTCACTGCCATTTTCCATATTGCTGGATCTCAGAACAGGTTCAGACTGCTCCTGACCCAACTCCATATCAGCACACAACAGACTAGAGAAACTGTTGCTCATCTCAATGCCCTCCACTTGCTGAACATTAGAGAACGTACGCCCCGGAGAGGCCCCCACCCAAACATCTGCAACTTTCACAGCATCCTTTGCCTGCACATAATCATCAGGTCTCGACAGCTCCTCCTTGCCAGCAGCTTCATCCACCACAGTCCCAACAAGTCCATTCCCAGCCCACTCCCCTCCCACTGCAGCCTGCTCTGTACCACTGCTCACCCCAGCAGCTTGACCGACCTGCCTCAAGTCACTGCTCCGACCTCCTGCAGATGATAATCCCAGATCATTTCTAAGCCTTCCAAACACCTCACCAACTTTCGGGTTTAAAATCCCCTGCAATTCCTTCCCTTTCCTACCCTCTACAGACTGTGAAAATGTATTCCCAGAATCTGTCCGGTCATCACCCAGATTTAGCACCCTATGCTATGGAAGAAGATCCACTGCACTCTCAGGACCCACTGCCAAGGGCGGCATCACCTTCCTGCCTCTACAATCGTCCCTCAAATGACCAAGCTTAAGACACAGAGAGAAGTAATTAAACCAGGATTCAAATACCACAGGTTGTTTACACCTAAACTCCTCACATGCCGAAATGTAGACAAACTCAACCGGTGGTTTCAATAAGTCAATTTCAACACAGATTCTCGGAGAGATCGGGTGACATACAGCCTTAGTTCTGTTGTCCGAGCATAAGAAACAACCTACTAGGTTTCCAAGCATACGGATGATAGCGGGATTTTGAAAAGGAAGCGGTAATTCGGGAAATATTACCCAAACCGCCATAGTCGAGGCATCACGCTTCAAATAGCGATCATACAACCATCGGAAAAGAAGGAATCGACATCCATCACAGGTGCGCGGTGCCGAAGACCAGGCCATGATGAAGTCTTCCTCCGATTTGAAACGGATCACTATATGCCTTGGATCCAGAAGACCCACCGTGGGACGCTCCTGTAGATTCCACGAACTAGAAACGAAACTATCAAAGCAATCCACCGGTGGACGCCGTTGCCTGAAGCGGGCAATCAGAGTCAGATTCAGAAGAGACGATGCATCATTGAACTCGCGAGCCGTGACCGAGAGTTGCAGAAACCCTCCATAAAGCTCTGAGACCTTGGGGGAGAGTGAGATTTCGGGGAACAAAGTCAAGATATTAGGTTTCGAGAGAGGCACGAAACGTCGCTCAGCAGAAGGATATCCATCCTCCGCTGATGGAGGAGGACCCTGCTCGGAATTCATCGTCGCCTACGGCGACCATCGCTTCCCAAGACCTAGATCCCTAGCACACGCCATCTAATGTCGAATTTCAATTAACATTTAATAATATAATATTATAATAAATAACATATATAAAAATATAAATTAATAATTATATATATCAATGGTAACTTTTTATAAAAACAAATTACATCTGAACTCAAGGGGGTAGTCCACCAAACAGACGATCTACTGTTTCGTTACCCATTTTATGGAGTATGAGAGTGTTTTAGGTCATTACAATAAAATAGCAACATATATGAATATTTAATATAATTATTATATTATATAATAAAATATTAACATTATTTTAAGGAGGTGGAATAGAAAATAAAATAAAAATACCAGTTAGGGACGTTATCTCTTAATCAGATAACTTCATTTGATTTTCACAAGAAAAACATCTATGTTTCATTGATGATAAAACAAATGTAATATAAAATAACTATAGTGAATTAAGGAAGTTATATGTTATGTTATTTTGATATAAAATATGGTTTAATGTGAAAATAAGATAGGATTTTGTGTAGCATTTTATTAACAGGGGAGATGACACACTTTGAATTTTTGAAATGAAAGAATGAAAACCAAATTTTTTCACATTCCAGGAGACATAAAAATTGAATATTTTAGATAATTAGAAGAGATAAGATAAAAATATGACAATAAAATATGAATTTATAATGTTTTGGATAATTTCTTACCCTAAAATTTTTATCTTATCTAGTAGGTAAACTCATTTTTACATTAACCATAATAATAAATTTTTAGCATTTTTTTCATTTTATTATAGAAAAGAAGAATTTGAACTTGTTATATTGTATAAATTATAATAATTATAAATATGGAATAAATTTATATCATTTACACTATTTTAAGTGTCGTAATGTATTTTAAATATAACCCTATATAGATTTTAAAAAATAGCTTCCTTCATGAATTTCATTTTTTAAAGCATAAGATTATATTATAATAACTATATGAAAATAAATAATAATTAAATTAATTTAAATTAATAATAATATATATAAAATATAAATTTCATTTAAATAATTTCCCATTAGGGGTTATTTTAATTAAATAAATTAGATTATCATTATGAATATTAACAAAATTTCTAGAATAATTCATTTTTAATTCGAAGAATAATATTATACTAAAATCCGATTTAAATATGAGTTAAGAATGATTAATTGCATTTATTATTAATAAATAATAATTAATTTAATTTAAAATATAATTTATTAAATATTGGTACTTTTTAATTATTTCATTTACTAAAAATAAATTATAAATTTATAAATATCAATATATTTCATTATTCACTAAAAAATTAATTTTTTTGGAAGAAAAACCCAAAATTTCATTGTATATTAATACTGATATGTTTATATTAATTTTTTGTATGATTTTATAAAATAATGTTTTTATAGAGTAAAAAATGTTAGGTATATTTTTTTCTTGCAAAAACTAATAATTTTTTTTATTAGAATAAATTTTTTTATTATAAATTGATTGTCTATATCCTATGAATTTATAAATAAATTTATATTAATTTTGATATATATATATCTATTTCAAAAATTAGTTAATTCTTTTAGCATCAAAAAATTTAATGGCTTGGTTAAATTGATCATATTTAAATAATAATACTTTAAAATATTTTGTGGTTCGTTTAAACTCTATGTTTCTTATTGAATATAAAATCAAACATTTGTTCATATTAAAAATACCAAGTTTATATATGAATATATTATTCATAGAGATATATTCTTAATTAATTAAAAACTTTCTTAGTATAATATTATTTATCACAAAAGTTTACATTTCACCGTCCATTTTTAGTAGATGTAGACATACATTGAGATTTCTTGGGAATAGAAACAATATATGTCTAAATAAAATTATTTTATTCATATTGAGAATATTACATCTTAACCAAAACTATATTTGTGAAGTATTCTCATATATTTCATAAGTAACACTTTTTTTATGAAACATTTATCTTGTTTCTCATAACTCTTCTTCTTTCTCAACAAAAATTGATTTCTAGAACATTTACCATCTTCTCAAATACGTCGAACATCATCATTACCTATAAGCATTACCCAAAATGGATTGAATCTACATTTTTAGCATTATCTTGACCTAATTCTGTTTCTTTAAAAATTTTATGTTTCCTCTCAAGTTAACCAACAAAAATTTTATCTGAACAAATCAAATTAATTTTTATATCCCCTCTTTTTATTATCTCACCATTGTAAAAAATTGTCTCTTTAAATAACTTGATTAATTTTTTTTCATTCACGAGATATTTATGTTACAAAAGATAATATTAAAAATTATCATTAAGAATCCAATAATGTTCTACTATTTACTCAATTTCATCATCAATTTTTTATTACACACCTCCTTTTATTACATGAGTAATGATGGTGAATAATAATAAAATTCATTGTTGGATGATAAATCTCACTACTCTCATCATCCCAAAAAATGAGTCATATTAATATGAATTTTTTTTTATTTTTCTTCATCATCTATTTCAAATAATTCTTATCTTCTTCTATAGACTACTAATATTTGAACTTCTTCTTGGGAAAATATCTTACAAAATTTCTTTTTTAGTTATAATTCCACCATTTAAGAAAATATTTAACTTTCCAATTTCTCTTATTTTATATAATTTCAGGAAATGAGATGATTTTTTTAAAGATATACTTATTTTCCTCTACCAGTGAATCATTTTATTATTCATAAAAAAATTAATCATTTATATTTCCTTTTAAAAAGGACGATAAAGGTATTTATTCCAAATAATTATTCCTATGTACTATGGCTCTCATAATATCACATGAAATGAGAATATTCTATATTTCATCAAATGAAAAATAGTATTGTTATTATAATGCCGACAAATTATAATTAGATCTATCTAGGATGTTTATCAACTATTTCATAATGATATCTAAATCTTCTAGTTTGTCACTAAAACCTATGATATTTCTATCATTATCATTTATACTGGTAATGTTTTATCAATATTGTCTTCGTCGTTCATATTAGTATAATCAAACACATTCCTCCATATTTATAGATTAGATTCCTTATCATTATCATTTCATTCATAACATATTCTCAACCTATCACATATTTATTTAACTATTAGAAACCCCATAATATTTCTATATTTATTCTCAATGAGATCCTTCCACATGTAATTTTGATCATTTCCATCAACATCTAAATTAATATTTTTAATAAATATAATTGAAACATAATCAATGATAAAAAATACAATGGTTATACCATCTATACCTTCAAGGACAATAGATAAAATATTGGTTAACATCTTATTCTTATCTTTTTTATAGTTTATACTGTCAAAAGTAAGAATAACCCTATTAAAACCTAAATTAAATTTCCTTATTAATAGAAGATTAATATTTCAGAAATATAATTTAATGTATTTTAATTGATGTTACCAAGATGAATATAGGATTTCTTTTTGGGAAATAATCACTTATCACTTTATATTTTACATGAAATTTGTTGTCTTGAAAAAGAATATATTCCTAAACTATGAAACATGATAGAGTTGTAATCTAATCAAATATAAATCATAAACTCATATTTAATATAAAATAAATATAAAGAGAGATAATCACACATTATTCATTCTATTCTATATAAATTTATAATATTTTCCTTGTCTGTAACCCCCACTAACAAAGATGATTTTGTTAACATCTCCTTAGAGTATGATTGTTTTAGAAAAAATTGGTCATATGACCCCAGCAACCATTACTCATGCTAACTTTGGTTAGACCAACCCCCTACAATCAAATCTTTCACTATGTTTGTTTATACCCCATAACTATCTTAATCAAATGTAATTTATTAATATCTAGTAATACCCACCCATGCCATAATCAATTTCAAGAACATGTTATACCCACAAAATAAAATATCTCTCATTCATTTTTTTCTGATACCATATAAAACTATAATCTCTTCACCTCATGCACTTTTTATCACATACACCTAAGTAAAATATTATAGATTTTCAAAAACACTCTCAATAATATTTTTTTACTTTAAATATCCTCTTAATCATTGAAATACCTGGATATGATCAATATAAAAATTTATGAAAAACACACAAGAAAAATTCATTATAATCATATATCTATGTGAATTAATATCTTATACCCTCAATCTCATGGGTCTAAATTTGATGGGTCTTGATACGATACTAATAAAATACATATGATTCAGTATATCATATTATATTTAATGAATATACATCCAATGACTCCATTTAATGAGTCTTCTTCTGATTAAGAAATTTTGACCTAATGTGACTCCATATTCATCAGATGATACTCATCTGGATGAATATTCATTGGTTGAGTAGGAACTCAATTAATAACTCTAACATTGGTTCATATTCCTCTAAGGATTCTCAACCGGATGCGACTTCTTCTTCATTCAATTAAACTCATTCCGATGGATTCATAAACGATGGACTGACCTTGGAAGGAATCTCATGTGTAAAAATAACCATCCCAACATCTCATTCACATATTTGAATAGTGGTAAATATTTTTTTATGATCTTTAATAATCCTTTTTAGAGGGGGATGTCTATGATAATTGGGTTGGAACTCAAAGTTAATTTTCTACTTATACAAACTCAAAATATTTATTTTCATACTCATTTGAAATTCAACGGATGCTTCCCTAGTCGTCTAGAATACTATTTATACTTCCTATAAAATTTTAGATTTTTTCAAACATTATCAAACATTCTTAACCACTATAGAAAAAATAGACATTTTATTATTCATATTTTAATAATCATTGATAAGTACTATACAATATCATTTTAATGCTCTATATAAGACATAATTCCAATGAAACAACTCTATATTCCTCCATCCCATAGACATATAATAACTAAAAATATGCTAGATTAGTATTTTTAAGAAAATTTTATCTACTTTACATATGTTATGTTTTTACGATGAGTTATAATATCTACATATGATGGATTTTTCATACAGCCCTTTCACTGGTTCTCTTCCAATGAAACCTATAACCACTGACTATCCATCCAATTACATCATGTATCTATGTACAATTTACATTCATCTTATTTCATTAAAAAACATCTCAATCATTGAATTAACTTCTTTATTGAGATCATCTTAACTATTTTCCATACATTGACATAACAAATATTCATTTGTTGTATCTTTTTTGTGTCTTTATAATGAGCCTTCATTTGTTCCAGCCTCATTGATATCTCATTGAAGTGTTTTTTAATCTCTGATGATCAAATATATTCCTTTTTTATATTCAAATATTAGAATTTTGAAACCCATATTATATAATTTTCCCTAGTTTTATACAAAACCACTTTGTATTTATATATTTGTACAAGGGCTTAAAAACTAAGTAGCATAACCATATTTATAAAACATTATCTGGAAAAAATAGCACTTTTTCAATATGTAAAATTTTGGTATATCACAATATAACAACTTCTTTCTAGATAAATATATCCATTATCCATGATATGTTACCATCAATTAGGTAACCTTATCCTCCCCCTTTAGACTCAAAATTGACTCATGAATATCCTCATTATGTTAGGAAATTATAGAATATAATAACATAGTTTTTTATTGTACAAAAATATTTTTATGCTCCCTATGAAATTTATCCTACACCATGTATAGAAATATTTGTATCCCCCATAAGGAACATTTTTTATATACAACTCCTATAAAATATTCTTTAATCATTATCTATAAATACATATTTACATTTTAAAATTAAATTCAACCAAATGAACTTTGGAAAAACACATTACACATATAGGTAATCTATTTTATTTAAGATAATGATGTCATAGTACAAAAAATTATTAATTATTGGGATAATCACATGAAATGTAAATAAAATATATTAGATATCACAATAAAAGTTTTTTTTCAAAAACCATATGGTAATTCATAGATACATCTTACCAAAAATTCCAAGAATTTACAATAAACAAAAATTATCATTCAATAATAAATATTTTTATACTTTAATTATATCAGATCATTAACTAAGGAACCTATATCATGAATTATTATTTTAACCAAACCATTGATAAACCCTAAGAAGAGAAAACACTTCACATAATTATTTTTGAAGAAAGGAGAAATGGTCAAAGAATAAGTTGTTTATATCTCCCATAGAATGATCTCCCAATATAGATATCCTCATATAGGTCCTAGAGTATTGATATCATGAAAGGAAATACCATGAAAAAAGAACATATATCTAACCATCTATCAAGAATTTTTTGAAATGAAAACCCTTGAAAAGGAACAAATAATAGAGGTTTAATAGAGTAAAAAAAGAATTAATCAACCATCTAAAATGATTTTACATTTACACATTAATGATAATAACTCCCATTGATGATATAGAAACCAATTTTTTCTTTTCATAATTCTCAAATTACCAACAACACAACATAGAGGTTCCTAGGATTCCCATGATGGATTGAATCACATCACTCCTCAATTATCAACCATGATGACAAACTAAAGTATTGGGGAAAATTATTGGATTCAATTGACCCACCATTCCTATTCCATTGTGTGGTGAGGCCATCATAGCTATGGTCTACATGGAGAGTACCAGTGCTCCAATCATATAAATTCAACCTGTGTGGGTTTGTTGGTATTAACATTTTACATTTTTTTCACAAGGGGGAAACATATTGGATCAAGGAATGGTCCATATTGTATTTCACATTAAAATTAAAAAAATACGCATTTAATTCATCAAGAGCCTACCAATGCATCCCCAACCAAAATTAAACCATCACAAGGGTTAATAATATATTTCATAATTTTTTCCTATGAGATTAACCATTTTGGTTTTTATAAATTATTTGATACTCAAATATAAAATTGAGTGGGTGAAAAACACACTCATTAATAGAAAATAATTTTTTTGATCAATTAATATATATTATATCATACAATGTATACTCTGTAAGGATATTTATTAAAATATTTTGGAATTTGATTTTGATTTATGAGTGATATTACCTAATAGTGTGATAGTTTGTTTAACCATGTACAAATTTATTCTATTTGAAGAATGTGGGATGATATTTTCAATAGATCTTGTTCATCCTACCTTAGTATAATTATATGAAATTTTCCCATGGATTTCCCCTCGCTACATAGATCTCATATCGATTTATTGTATATGTAAATCATATTTTCTAACTAAAAATTCCCATTGATGAAATATCAATTCACATATGATAATGAACTTACTTCTAAATCACATTCATCCATATTGTCATTCACACCTAAAAATTACGGATTATAATCTTAAATGTTTGTGGACGAAATAAACATTTATATTTTTCACATTGTATGAGAATATATTGATGTATTTTAGGAATAAAATCAATGTATTCCCATTGAAAATGAGGTTTAGATTTAAGTACAACTAATTCTTGGTTCCATTCCTCTATCTATGTGTATTTATATAATACCCCGTGTAGAAATTAAAGAGTAATAGAAGTATCTATAAGATAATATGGAAATGGGATTTATAAATCCAAGTGCCTAGCCATGGGGTTCAGTAATTATATTTTACATGAATAATGATGATTCAATGAACCATTAGATTGGTTATCATTAACCTAATAGGATCATAATGAAGAAAAAATGTCCATTAACTCATATTAATGATTTGATTAATCAATTTAAAGGTTATAATAAATTCATAATGTTTTTTACTCAATCCAGATACCACTAATTATGGGGAAAGATATAATATAAAAATAATACAACATTACATACAATATATATACACTATTATTTAATAGAAATTCCATCCTGAATGTAATATTATAAAGGATCTTCCTTGACTTGGTGAATAGTGTCTCTATAAATTACCTTGAAATTATTATTTTAGAATTTATTAATGATATTTTAATACATTATATGATTAAATAATAATATAATTTGTATTTTAGGGTTTTTATGAAGACCTTATGAAATGATATGTTATTGGCCGTTTTCATTATGTGTGAAATTTAGTGAAACAATATCTTTATTGGATCATGTATTCACATGTGATGGTATATATGTGGACCCATAAAAGGGAGAAGTTATAGAAGAATGGCATAGAAAAAAATTTCAATAGATATCCATATCTTTCTTGTATTATATGCTTACTATATTCCATTATTTGATAAATTTTTCCAGATTATCAAATCTAAACACAATAATAATTTGGAAAGGAGGGTAGATCCTCTATTTTACAAAATGTGAATATGACTTCATGGATATTAAGAATATATTATTTACAAAAAATGTACTTACAATACTCAATAATGGAGAAGGGTTTTTTACATATAGTGATTTTTTAATGAATGGTTTAGTATGATTCATTATAAAAAATAACTAGGTGATATATTATACATCATGTTGATTCACAACTAACAAATATAATTGTCTTATACGTCACAAGACGTTGTAACCAAATTTGTTTTGAATAAATATTTGGTGAAATTACCATTATGGAAAAAATTAATGAATATATACTAATAGTAATATCAAAAAGTTTTTATTTGCATAGAAAGAGTTAACCATGAACTAACTGATATAGTTATATTTTATCATGGAATACTATTAACCAATACATTACCACCATTAAAAAGATAATGAACTATATGATACTCTGTAATGGAAGGATTATAATAATTTACACATGATGAGGATTGATTATGAAACATCCCAAACCATGAACAACAGAAATGGTTCCATGAGTTGGTCAGTCACATGGCTTCAAGCATGCCTCCTCATGTACTAGAGGTTGTTGATTAGCAGTGAGGGACCAATGATGGTACAACGTGGAGGGTATAGTTTTTTAATAGAAAGTGTCCTAGACCCAACTATATAGTACATTTTGATTATCATTTCATATATACAATGTGGTATGGATGATATACACATACCATTATAGTGTATAAAATTTTCATCCAATATTTAAAGGTAATGTCCATATATTCATTATCCTATGAATAGATTATAGAGTATTCCATGATATAATGAGAACCTAGAGATAATATGATATTAATTTTAAATAATTATACTATGGTCTTGATTCATCATACTGATTGGACATATTTTATTTTTAACAATTATCTGATTGGTGCTCATAAGAATTGAGAAATACATTCCAAAAGTTTACACTTAGTGTTCTTTGCTAGGTTATATCATTAGAACTTGATTTCAAAGAGGAACACCACATGTATTAGGTGTTATTGGTTGTTCCTATCTATTGACAGTCATATTGGTCTCTCGGTGTGAGATAACTGTCATTATGTGATATTTAATCAACAACATTGGGAAAAATATTATAATGAAATTGAGGATAGGAATCTTGTGTTTGGTAGAATATTTACAGCATGAAATTGGTTGAATGGTCAAGATAGAATTTTTCCCTTCCTAGTTGAGGAAGAAATATCTCATGCCCAGTTGATTAGGATGATATAACCTTCGTAAATAATTTTATAAGGTAGTTAGACGTAATTATGTCCAGTTAGTTCAACAAATAATATATCCACAAAGGACAATGATAGAAGTGTTCATTCAGCTTTATGAGATATTAGAATTTAAAGATATTATTTTATAGAGTGAGTGTTCATAGGTTGATTGTCATGTCTATGACTATTGCATAATTTTTTTGGGTCCTTGAAGGGTTTTTAAACTCCTCTATTATCCTTTAAATAATGTTAGCAACTAACCAGATAATGGTCTAGAGGGTGTCACATAATAGTGTATTCAAGAATCTTCCATATTCTGGTGAATATGTATATTGGACATAGTGGGATCCATTATGAGGTTTGAGAGTTAACTTAGCTAGCCACCAATGATGAGTAAATAAATTCATTATAATTTGATCATATAAATATAAGGTTGAATTTAATCTATAGGATTATTCATGAGTTATCTAGTTAATACAAGAAAAATATTATATGAACAACATTATTTTAATAATAAAGTTTTGTTAAATATTATCATCAATTATGAGTCATGTTAAATGACCCGGTGTTATAAAATAATATATTTAATATAAATTATAAGTATTTGATAATATATAAATAATATTTATGATGTTGTTTAGGACATCATAATATTTTATTTATTGCTTATTTAGTCAGCATTTTATTTATTGGCCCTGGTAAACCCTTCATGGGTATTTGACCCACCCACTATATATTTAGGATAATGGAGCTCATTAAATAGCTATTATAGTATTCAAAAATTGAAATAATCACTATCATTTGATATACTAGAGAGATAAATCCTCTATCTAAGTGAACAATATAAGAATTCCTTCGATGGATCAAAGCCACGTGATCATGGTGATCATCATGATGCTGAATGATTCGTTATAGTTACACACTTGCACCAAAATTTCCATTAAAGGTTATCATGAATATTATGGGAGCATTTGTGGATGATGTATATGGGTTCTACATTGAATCCTTCAAGAAACGATCACCATGGAGTATCTATAGTTGAGCACACTTTGTTTCAAACAAGAATCATGTTTAAATTTATTTCCATTGATATATTTAATTTATTAGAAATTATAGAACCCCTACCAAGGCTCATGTCATCATAGATGAAAAGATTAATTGTTCTAGTGATGAGATACTTTGAATATCTGGCCAACCATCTTTGGTTGCACACCACATTACCAATAATTTGTATCATAATAACAACCTAATTTTTTATCCAAGAAAAAATTAATATGCATTAAACTATGTATTGGGTATTATTTCAATATCAACGGATCTAGATATGCATTTCTATGATCTCAAATATCCATTTTATGAAAATTAAATGAATTTATTTTGATAAACAACAATATTTTATTGATAATAAAAATGATGATTTCTGGTGGTTGAATGGTGGATGGAATAGTGTTTTATGACTTCCCACTTGATCCACCCACCTATTCCACATAATTATGAAATTAACAAATATAATGATATTATTGTTATGGAAATCCGTAACATTGGCCGATGATAATTTGCATTTATTTTTTATTTGTTTTTTGAAAAAGTCAAACAAGAAGATATAAACTAATTAGAGGGGTGGTGTGTCACCAGTGTAGTAATCTCCACCAAAGGAAAATTAAAGAAATAAGGGATTAATTTTGTAAAAAAACTTTTGAAATTGTTAAAGAGGGTGGACCCCTATATCCACCATTATAAAGCCAACCATGTGACCACCCTCTACCAAACTAGACTACTACATTGTGGGGATTCTATAGGTCATCACCCTCCTTTCATGAGGCATCCAACCATGCGCAACTGACATCCAAGTCTTAGACATAAACCTCTAACCACCTACCTCCCTCCAAATTTTATGGCTCCATTTTCACATTTCACAATAAAAAATTTGCAAGGATGAATTGTTCACTGACCACAACTAGTGTGACACTGCCTCTCCCACCTGGTTCATATTAAACTACCTAAAGATTCCCTTTCACTTATCTATATCACAATGGATGTTCTTGTCCATAGATCTAGCCCCAACCGTTCATGTGGATTCCTCCCATTAACAAGGACATTCCGTTTTCTGAATATGGCTACCAACTCACCACTGGTTACATCAACACCTGCCATACATCTGGTAGAGCCACACCATCAGAAGATAGTCCCTACCAAACTCTCCTTTCCTCACACTAATCCAAAAACTGTGGGACCTCCGAGCACCATTCTGTCCAAGGAAACAATCACCCTCATCACAAAAACCCACATAGGATTCTGGATATGTTGACTAGCAAGATATTTGACCACTACCCCGATTTAGGCTCCACTCTCATGGTCAACACCACCGTAGAACCCCACATCCAATCTTTGAACCCCCTATCAGACTAAGATCATCCATGAATAGCATGAGTTAAGCATTTCCATGGCCTCCCTAGTGTACTATTTGACCCAACCAACCTCTAAATAGGCTAATGAGGATTCTCCCAACTTCAAAAGGATTATGGAAGGTCTTCCAAAAAAAAAACCTCCACATGATCTTCCATTTAGGGAAATGGATTACATGCATTCTATATGATGAAAAATTGGAGTGGGTGGGGTTTTAGGGAATATATAATAATCCTTTTAATCAAAAATTAATTTAAATACATTTTTTAATAATAATTTTATAATTTTTAAAATTACTAATATAATTTTTTATTAAATAAAATTAATTAACCGATTGATTACATTAATTTTACGGTAAAATTTTTAATTAATAATCAGAATAGATGGGAAATAAAGAAATTATTTTAATTTAAATAATTCATTTAATTTTTGTAAATATTATCATACTTGAGTTTATTGAAATATAATTTATATCGCACTTTTAATTAATTGTGCTGACTGGTCTTGAGCATTAACCTTATACATCAATTTTGTTTAAATATTTTATTTCATGTGATGGTTGTAATTAAATAAGATAGTCTACACAACATCAGTTTTTAACTTATAATATATATAAGTCTATTCACATCTATATGAAAAATTAATTTCTTTTATTTTTTATGCATGCCCTCCATGCATGCTTGTTAGTATTTTTTTTACATTAAAGAAGATAGAGTATGTGAGGACTCGGCCCCAGAACACCCGGAGACGGTGCCTTCGGAACATGATATGTACATTTTAACAAAAACATGCCCTGATAAATTACAAATCATGTCCCATCCAGAGAGGATTGAATTATGTTCTGGTTTTGAAAAAAAACCACTTCTGTCATACTCCTTTAACTCAAATTGATGACCTAAAAAAAAATTAAATCCAAATGTAGGATGAACATACGAATTCCCAGTAAGGGGTTTAAAAATAAACCAATATATCTTTTAAAAACATTCATTAAAACATTCCATAAAACATTTTTCTTAAAGAAGAGATGTAACACATGTAAAATATTATAAAAATTCTTAATTAACCAAACATGCTAATAGGATTACAAGGATACAATATTCATGTAGGCATTCTCATTTGATTTAACAAATAAAAGACATCCAAACCCTGTATGACATATGAATGTGTAACCACCAATTAAAAGAATAATCAGAGTTGTGCATAAAGGCAATAACTTCATTTTCATACTTTTGAACTAAATCACTGAGTGCTAAACATAAGTCATGCCATAAACTTTTTCTTTACTCATAATCATAAGTAGTTGCTATTAAAAATGGATATTATACTAATCTATTATCCATTTGGTTAATTTATTATAATACACATAATGAGGGAAATTTATAATGTCTGACATATGTGTCAAGGCCTTGTTCCAAGACCTATAGGATAAATGTGACTGGACCCCATCCCGGAAATCTTACTTTTACAGGTCTACAACCCAAAGAGCTTACTTTTACCGGTATCCAACTCAGAGAGCTTACTTTTACCGGTATCCATCCTGGAGAGCTTACTTTTACCAGTCTCCAACTCGAAGATCTTACATTTACCGGTCTCCAACATGGAGATCATACATTTACCAGTCTCCAACCCGGAACATACTAGTCCAATACATTCCTCTTGTGTCAGATCTGGTCGTGTATTCAATTTGTCCCATACCACTTGGAATAATTTAACTTCTTATCATATTATCATGTTATGATACTTGAATGAATCATTGAGTTCAACTTTAGAATGGAAAATGAAACCATTTAATACATAAACACGTAATATGACTGATAGCATTGACAATAAGGCAGTAAGAGTTTATCGAAGGCATACATGGTTCATTACACATTCATTGCACAAGAGATTACTAAAGAACATCAAATAGTGGATGATAAGGGGTATTCCATATGTGGTGTTAAAAATATAACTATTTAATTTAAAGAAAAACTTGTTCCATGAATGATGATATATGTTATTTAATATACTGCTAAGAAGTGTTAGTGATTAAACAATTAAATAAAATCATGACAAAACTAAAAACAATCACCACAGGTGACAAAACATTAGGTGAACATAACATGATCGAATGGTTTAACCCAAATTTTGGTCCTTTAAATATATTTTGGTCAAGAGTTTATCTTCTCTGTAATCACAAATCAAAACAAGGTCAATCATACCATATATTTGAAACATATAATCATAATAAGGCTCATATCATTAATAAATCATTAACTTAAAAAAGGTTTACAAGCATTATGGATTAGAACTTATGCTTTTACGTAACTACCTCTTGGTTTGGATTATACAGATACAAGCATTAATTCAAGTCTTACAAGTATTAATTACATCACTTAATTTATTAAATTCCAATAATCCCTTAAAAAAACTAGTGGTATTGGAAACTATAACTGTATACATACTATGTATATATATATGAGTTCCCAATATTGAACTATGTTTAATAATTTTTTATTAGTAATAGCTACTTAAAACATATTTATTACACCATTATTAAAAAAAACTAACCATGTTAGGTTATACCATATGAGACCGTATATAAATATATAATAATAAATGGTATTCAAATATATATTTCTTGGGGAAAGGAGTAATTTCTTCATGTTTGCATAACCCAAAGATTCAAAAAACCTAGAATCGGCTACTGGAGGATTTCATCCCAATCTATAAAACTATACATGAATTCATACATTTATAAACTAATATTTACCACAGACCCATAAGTGTATATATGTAGTACATAAATTATATTTTTCTTGTATTAAAAATACTCTCCTATGTTTATAAAACCTCTTGAACTCAACCAAAAGTTTTAGATTTGGTTTAAGAAAAGGTTTGTTAACTAAACCATATGATTATATGTATATATGCTTATGAGTATATATGGGTATATACTTATACTCTTAAATAAATTAGAAAAGAAGAGCATAAACCCTTACATTGGTCTGAGGAGGAGGAAAACTCAAGGAAGTATTGTATGATTCTTTCTAGAGGTCTGAGAGCAAAAGACCCGTGAGGTTCCTAGGTGCAGCCGGTATATTTAGAAAAACAATGCTTTTGATGAAAATGATGAGAAGAACTGAGTCCAAATGGTTCATTAATTGGTCAGGGAAGACTTATGCTAAAGGGGGACAAGGAGGGCCCACCCATTTATCTAGGTTGAAGAAAGAAGAAAAAAAATAAATGGTGAAAATGAGTATAGGGTTCGATGCTGCGCACGATGTGGGGAGGAAGAAGACGACGCAGCGGGGAAAAACCTGGAGAAAAACTGACGGTCGGGATTTTATCCGGGTTTGATCCAATGGTCGGGATACATCCATGGTTTAGAAAAGTAATGAATGGGTCAGATTTATCTGAGGCAAGATAAGGTGTCTCCCGATCATCGTAGAGTTCTTAAAATCCTCGAACGATCGTGATTAGATCGTACCATATCGAGTGGTCTACGTAATTTGCAGAGAGAAATGTGGTTGTTGAGGGTCGATCACAGTGTCAAGATCAACATCCTAGATTGTGAGTGACACGATCTGATTTCCCAGATCTCATTTTGCCCAAAAATACTTGTCCCACATCGAATCAGCAAGGGTTTCGTTGACTCTTTATAAGCCTAAGCCTCCCGCAACACTAACAATAACATTGAACACACCAGGGAGCCTTACACATGGTCTCCCGCATTCCCCCACAGGCTTCAGCCTACCCTTGCATCGTCGTGACCCTACACCCACTATGACATGCTAATGTGCTCCTGCTCCCGTGCACCCTTCGGGAAACCTATGCTAGAGCTTTGGCCATCATTGTCTTGGGATGAGGGCTAAACTCATCCACTACATGTGATCTACATCCCTTGGCCCAACCTTAAATGGGTTGGCCCTAGATGGACCCTTTTATTATAATATCTAACATAAAAAATTTATAAGGTCCAGGGTAGGAAAAAATACATTCATTAAAACCATAAAAATTTATCTCTTTAAAAAATGGATTTTATTAAAACAATAGAAGGTCAAGGAATACAAATTAGAAATCGTCTTAATTAAAACTATTTCTAAAATTACTAATAAACAATAATATTTTAAAAATAATAGTTATTAAATTGATATTTAATAAACATACATGATAGTTATTATACTAGTATTATAGAAAGCATAGTTTAATCAAAAACATAATTTAATTTGAAGAAATTAAACATAACTTATAATAGTTTATAAGAACTGGGAATCGTCACAATATGATTAAAATATTTGCAAAGAGTTTTTGAATACCTTATCATATTTCAAAACATAAGTATAATTCAATACATTATACCGTAGTTAAAGGTTATCTTATAATTCCCAATTGATAACATAAATTTTTGAAAAGTAAGTTGTACTTAATTGTTCTTTTGTTAAAATACCACAAGGCCAATTGATATAGTTAGAGCCATTGGATTTCCAATGGTCACCCAAGGTAATGGTCGAGTTGATGCAATATAAAACCTTGTCTTAGGGTGTCCTAAACACAAGGAAAATAAGAAGAAAAAGAAGAATGAGAAAAAGGAGAAGATGATTCTTTCCATACCATTGATGCTTAGAATGGTTTATATGATCATGGAGGTGTTGTTCATCGTTTTTACTAGCCTGAAGGATCTCCTTTATTTTCCATGTCTTGTTTTATTTGTAGGGGGCCTTCCTTTAGTTATGATAGGGTTTTTATTAGGTGTTTTTGGGTAGGATGGTTCCTTGTATTCTTGACACATTGTAAACAGTATTGTGTTCTTTTTATTATGAAACGCCTTGTGTCCATTTATGTGTAGTACTCAGTTACATTTTAATATAAATTAAAACCATATTTTTACTTTCTCATGAAAAAAATATTTTGTTATTTATTATGAAATTCAAACAAAAAGAAAACATGAACCTATCAAAACACGAGGTTCATGTTTTGGGGGTGTTACATTATCTCTCCCATCAAAGAATTGCGTCATTGGAGTTCCTTTCACAAAACCTCACTAAAGGACTCCCTTATAACATCAAACCAAAACATTGTGTGGGATTATTATGTAGGGATAAATAGATACCCAATTGGGTGTTTAGTTCCTTTGTTTCTCTATCCCAAACATGCTTCAGATAGTGCAGGTTAAACTCATGTTATGTGCACTCGTGATTCCAAAGAGAGGCTCAAAAGGTGTAGAGTTTAGAAATGTCTGAATGGACAATTTCTCTGATAACACGTCTGGTTGACTCCTATATGAAAATGTTGATTTCCTCAACATGTCCATACATATAGATGCTTAGGATATGGTATATGTATGCTGCGCGTAGGTCCCCTTCCAAGGCAGCATCATGAAACCTCATCCTAGCCATGATGTCTCGAGATTGGGTGAAACATAGGAAAAGTCCTTAATGGTACATTCCCCTTCATCAATACATAGAAAGTTGAGAATTAGATATACCATGGTAAATATTGGCATTATCATGATAGTAATAGAGAATGTTCAGACTGTTTGACACTTCGTAAAGTTTCTTACACGTTTCTAGTATGTTTGCGAAAGGTCGGTACTCTCTCTCACATGCTTTGACCAAGATGGTCTCTTGTATCTCGGTAGGGAGTGATACAATATGATTATGTCCTCTTGTCTGAAAGTTAGGAATTTCCTCATATTTAGTAATGCCTATGTAAAAATCACTTTGTTTATATTATGGTTTTCCAGAGTTATCTAAATCGAACCCTCTAATACCAACTGTGAGGACCCAACCCCAGAACACCTGGAGCTGGTGCCTTCGGAACATGATGTGTAAATTTTAACAAAAACATTCCCTAATAAATTACAAATCATGTCCCATCTATAGAGGATCAAATTTGGTTCTAGTTCTGAGAAACTATCCACTTATTTCATACTCCTTTAACTAAAACTGATGACCAGAGATAAAACTAAATCAAAACATAGGGTGTGGAAGGTTCCGGGCGTAGCGAAAGCACATGGGTGGATGTTCCCACATGGATTTGTTTCATTAAAAATGATCAATCTAGGATCAACATGATGATAAAATCCAGTCTCAATGAATCTAATAACAGAAATAGACAATAAAAAGTAAATTCCCAGAACCACAAAGTAGGATCGTTACATGTTGATTATAATTAATTTAATAAATTTAAAAGAAGTACCTTTTGGGTGTTCATTCTTTATTGAAATTCTTGATCATGTTACGATGTGATTCATCATTGCGTCACAGAATCCAAGTGTAGAATTCCTCTAGCGGTGATCCACACGTGCACCTCATATCTCTGGACGTCGCCAAAGGAATCTTTGGGTGCTAGCATGGAGAAACCTTTTCTTGCGCCGTCTGCTTTAGATCTCCTTGATCTGATAGAGGTGGATCTATCAGGGAATTGAGAGTGTTTTTGGAGGATGGAGTTCTTTCGATCTTGAGAGAATTATCCATAATTGTTGTGGACAATGATTCTCTTCTTGGAAAAGATTTGGGGTTTTGAGGATATTTATAATCTGGTCCGAGGTTGTAGAGTTATGACAATAAATAAACATGTTACGCATTTTATTTATTTCATTAACTCTTTTGAAAACCCCATATCAAGTCATTAATTCCTTGAAATGCGCCCACACTGATTATAATAAATATCATTTAATAAAATTATATTTCTTCAAAATCCCGACTGGAAAAACTACACTGCGTGTAATAATAAATAAACGGTGTGTACTTGTTTTTCATTGAAAACTACACGGCGTGTACATTCAATGTAGATGGAGTGTATATCTTGTTTTCATTTATTCATTTTTTCCAAAATGAAAACTACATGGCGTATACATTTAATAATACACGGAGTGTACCTGTTTTCAAAAATAAAAACTACCCAACATGTAATCATTAACACACGGCGTGTACTTGTTTTCATTTTATTCTTCCTCCAATATTAAAACAATTTAGGCTTCCTTGAATAATTATTATACCGCGTACGAGAATAATCTTTATTCTACATGAGATACTTGAATACACTTAGTCTGTGACCCTCTAAGCCTCTTTCTCATTGGCATTAGGCGTGCTTGCCTAAAGTCCAAGATTACTGTCTAACAGTGGGTCAAGGAACCGAAGAGAAAGAAGTTGACACCGAATTGACGTATCACTTCATACGAATGCTTACTATGTAATTTAATCCCTTTGTCTCAATATCTCATCAATAAGGTTTCATGTTAGTGTCATAAAAATATATGCTTGATCTGTCATTCTTTGACTTCTAGAAATAAACTCGTCGTGTCACCATGGACATGAAATTTGTTCGACAGTTCTATTTCAATCAAAAGGCCCAAGATATCTACTTTCCTAAATACGGAAGAGAAAAATCCTTCCTCAACTTATCCATTAACAACATGTCATTTGTGACGCACCCAACGTACCCTACTTCCCACCAACTTTCTTCATGACGTTTTTCATCAGAAAATCTAAGCGAGTTAGTCATGTCATGAGTTAATGATGATATTACAGTCTATGGACCATTACACACACTCGAAGATAGAAATGACCGATGACACAAAGACATGCAGAATTGCTAATGGCAGGTATATCCCCATAATATCATATCTTGGAGATTACCAAGTGCGAACTCCATGATAGGGAGAGTCTTATCTTCTTACGATTACTCGTACATGATGGTCTGTATACTATGTGTCCTATCATAGTATGTCATCCAACCACAAAACATTATTTAAGAATATTATTATATCATTTCAATGTTCTCATCATAGTGGGGATCTGTCATGACCTTATCAATGTAACAAATATTCCTGGACATTAATATATTATAGTCATGTAGAACAATGGACAATATATAATAAGTTCACATTCATGTAATCAATGTAAAAAATAGTTGGTTCTTAGGACACCAACCCTTAAAAACTCCCACATAGACTGGAGCCAACTACCTACGACTTATAGTCTACTACACCTCACATGATGATCATGTTTCTGCTGATTCAAGGCTTTAGTCAAGGGGTCTGCCATGTTGTCTTCCATGGAAATACTACTCACTGCAACTTCACCTCTCTAAGAAAAATCCCTCAAGAGATGATACTTCTGAATTATGTGCTTTGTCTACTAATGTGACCTTGGCTCTTTTAAAAGTGACACCATTACAGTATTATCATACTAGAGTGTGATAGGATCTTTTCTGCTCAGTACTACATCCAACTATAAGATGAAGCCTCGCATCCATACTACTTCTTTAGCTGCCTCAGAAGCTACGATATACTCAGAATCCGCTATAGAATATTCCACCACACTTTTCTTTTAGCTCTTCCATCGCACTACAGATCCATTAAAACTGAAGATATATTCAGTATACTACTTCATGTCATCCTGATTTGTCTAGAAACTAGTATCTACATGTCCTCTGATGATGAGTTCCTCATCTCCTCCATAAACAAGGAACATATCCTTAGTATGCCTCAGATACTTAAGGATAGTCTTTACTACCATCCAATGGTGGTCTCCTGGATCATCTTGATATCTTCCTATCATAGTTAATGCATAAGAAACATCTAGCCTTATACATTGCATATCATACATTATTGACCCAATCGTGGATGCATAAGGGATCCTTGCCATTTTTTTCTTTCCTCATGTGTCTGAGGACACATTTTCTTGGAAAGAAGAATGCCATGTGACACTGGAAATAATACCCTCTTGGATTGTTTCATACTGAATCTTTTGAGTATCTTGTCAATGTATGTACTTTCACTCAGGCCTAACATTATCTTGGATCTATCACGATGGATCTTGATCCCAAGAATATATGCTGCCTTGCCCAAGTCATTCATAGAGAATCATTTTCCTAACCATTCCTTAATTGAGTGTCAGACATGTATTTCATTTCCAATTAGTAATATGTCATCAACATATACTATTAGGAAAACGACTTCACTTCCACTAAAACTCTTGTAGACAAAAAGCTCACATTCTTTCTTAACAAAGACAAATTCCATTACAGCTTCATCAAAATAAATGTTCCATGACCTTGATTCTTTCTTTAATCCATAAATGGATTTCTGCAACTTGCATACCTTGTTGGCATCTTTTGGAGTCACAAACCCTTCAGGTTGTGTCATGTAGAAATCTTCCTGATGGATCCCATTATGGAATGCTATTTTAAAATCCACTTTCCAAATTTCATATTCATGGTAAGTGAAATGGACAATAGGATTATGATAGATTTTATCATCATAACCAGTGAAAAGGATTCATCATTTCCAATTCCTTGACACGGTCTAAAACCTTTTGCAACCAGTCGTGCCTTATAGGTGATGACTTGCCCCTCCATGTCCAGTTTCTTCATAAATATTCATTTATTACCAATATACTTTACATCAACTAGTGGATTTACCAAAATCCAAACTTGATTTTGGTACATGGAATCCATTTTAGAATTCAAGGCTTCTTGCCACATGGAAAAGTATGTGCCTTCAACTGCTTCTTTATAGGTAAGGGGATCATCATTGTTAACCAATAACGAGTCACCCTACTCGGTGACAAGAAAACCATTTCATTCTAGTTCTCTCACATCTCTAGTGATTCTACACAATTATTATGTCTCCGAAATATATTTTTATTCCATGGGGAATTTTGGAACCTGTTCTTGTACCAACTCCTGTGTAACTAGAGCCTCAACTTCATCGAAGTCTATCTCGGTCCCACTATCTCTTTTGGAGATGTACTCCCTCTCATAGAATATGGAATGTATTGACACTATAACCTTTTTTTGAAGGGTTTTATATTTAATATCCCCATGTTTCTTTGGGATATCCTATAATGATACACTTTGTGCCTCGGGGTGCTAGTTTTTTACCTGAAGAGGCGTTAACAAATGCTTCTCTACCCCACACATGTAAATTCGATAACATGGCTTTGCGTACACTCCATAACTCATATGGAATACCATTTCTCTATTTAGTTGGTACTTGTATTAGTATGTGTGATGGTGTTTGTAATGCATATCCCCAAAAGGATAATGGAAGACTCGTATGACACATCATTGATCTCACCATGTCAAAAAGGGTGCGGTTCCTCCTTTCACTTACACCATTCCATTGAGGTGTGTATGGAGGAGTGTGTTGAGATAGAATCCCAAACTCCGAAAAGAAATCAATGAAGTCATAATTTAGATATTCTCCTCCTCTGTCTAAGTGGAGTTTCTTAATCTTTTTACCAAGCTGGTTCTCAACTTAATTCTTATATTCATTGAACCGATAAAAAAAACTGACTTATACCTCATTAAGTAAATATATACATATATACTAAAATCATCAGTAAATGATATGATTTATAAGAACCCACCCCTTACTTAAATAGGAAATGGTCCACACACATATGTGTGAAATAATTATAGAATCACTTTATCCCTTTCACCTTTCCCACTAAATGGGGCTTCAATCATTTTTCCTTATAGACACGCATGACATACACCAAGTGGTTTTAGTTCAAAAGAATATAAATACCCATCTTGGTGTAATTTTGTCAAACGTTTCTCATTGACATGATCTAGTCGGTGATTCCAAAGTTGGTTATGTAATGATTCATGTGAATTAACTTTGTCATCGTTCACCATTAATTGTTTTGTATAGACTAACACATAAAGGTTGTTATATAAATGTTCCCTACCAAAATAAACGCTATCTTTATAAAATTAGAAACATCACTTCCAAACTTGAAGATGAATCCATCAGTATCTAATATGGATACTGAAATAATGTTTTTGGTTATAGAGGGTACATAATTACATCCTTTCAAAACCAAGACTATCTCAGCAGGCAATGTGATGTGGTAGTCTCTGATAGCTACAACAGCGATTCTGGATCCATTGGTTGCTCGTAGATCCACCTCACCTCGGTCAATCCTTATGAAGAAGATTTAGGATTAAAGCTATTCTCATTACAATTCCATTTATTCACCATGATGATATAAGGCTTTTCACACATTATGTCATTATCCACTTTGTGAATGAGGACATGAAGATCAGACAGAGACTTCTCAATGTTGTTCATGTTGAGGTTTACAAAAAAGTATGAGAAGCTCTGGGGGAGTGATGCAAGAATGAGATTGGTACCCAGTTCTTCGGGCAGTTTAAACCCTAGAACCTCCAAGCACTCAATTTAGCCAATGATCTTGACTACATGAGGCTAGGCTGGGGAACCCTCTCCAAGATTGCTCTGAAATCCAT
Source organism: Viscum album (assembly GCA_963277665.1). Taxonomy (NCBI): domain Eukaryota; kingdom Viridiplantae; phylum Streptophyta; class Magnoliopsida; order Santalales; family Viscaceae; genus Viscum; species Viscum album. The sequence goes on along the minus strand of OY728135.1, from coordinate 1,690,713,825 downwards.
CCTTGGAGATCGCAAAACTTTCCTATCATGCTCTCTCCTAGTATAGACCACGGAGTTTCTCAAGCCTGCTATAGGAATCCATGACTTCATGAGACTTCATGATCTCACTAGACATTGATGATACCATCAAACATTGAATGTTGAGTGCATCGCTCAAATTTAGATTATAGACAAGGAAATATTCTTCACTCACCCCTTGGGTAGGTTAATCAGGACGTGAGGACTCCAGCACATAAAACTTTTCTTCACAGCGTAGGATAACCCAAAGGCACCTAAACCATTCCAGAAAGTTACTACTAGTGAGGATATTGTCTTTATCCAGAATTGATTGCAGAGAAAATGTGGTTGACAGGTTTGTCATTTCGATTCTACAAATTAAAAGAGAAGATTTATCAGTACTTTCTTAATTACTTTTTTATGACAAATACTAAATTTTATTAATTCTCCAACTATTTTATCAAGTCCCAATGGCCCTCACCATTGAACTCGGAATGTCTTGTTTCTTTGACATTCTAGTGTCATGGATCCATATTCCCCATCGCATAACCCCAATAAGGGTTGGTTAATCTATTTGAAGGTATTTAGGTAGGCATGTCATTGCCAACTGTGAGCTTACAGTTCCTTGATCTGTTGAGTGGACTCCCCAATCCTGAAATCCTGACATTGATTTCCTCAACTATTGCCTCCAATATTACATCATGTCTATCAAGGGATACACCTCTTGATGTAATATGGTTAAGTCAACCCAAAACCTTTCATAAGGGATTCCTTTATAAAAGTATGTCTCCCAACAAGGGTTGGTCAAACACATAGTTTTATTGAGTCCTTCCCTTAATCAAGTAACGGAAGGCTTGGACTGACTTAATATGGTATTGAGGGATTATAATCCTTTATGAATAGTTTCTCATTATCACATGCTTTTTAATATTAAGTGATTATTTCTTAAGTGATTAACCATGTTATGATAATGTTTACGAATAGTTCGGTTTTTGTTTTATTCCATCTTTTCTTCCTTGTTCATTTTATTAACTATGTGATCACAACAACACATAAATTATAAATAAACCATGAAACCAGACAGAAATAAAATAAGATATCAGGATCATGATCTTCTATTTGGTAAGCTTATCTATCAGTTTGATAAGCTAATCCTGACCTAGGGAAGAACACCTCGAACCGATGGTTCATGTTTTGCAGCTCCCTCCTATCCACCTTTGTATCTTCTTGGGTTGGTTTTTCCTCAGCATAGGGTTTTGAACCATCTCCTCTGGCTTGGGAGATCCTCTATTACATGGGGTTTACATTAATGAAACCATGGGCACGCATGCACTACATATAATTGGAAGAAGGCTCACAGGCCAGCAAATTTAAATTAAACAAATTTAAATGAAACCATACACACATACAAAGGGTATTTGGTCTAGATCATGATCATCTATAGCATGAAACAACATTTACGCATATTTATAATTCAAATTATTTTAATCGTTTAATTATTTAAGATAAGTCGTGCTTGAAATTAATTATGATATTATAATTAATCAATTTTTTATCTTAAATTCCTGTATAAATTTCCTTGATATTGTTCTCATCTATATCCCTTGTATATGTTTTTGTAATTTTGGAGGACACCTGGTGAAATTCCATTTCTGGAAAGTACACGACATGTAGTTTATATTTACACGACGTGTATTTCTTTTCACCCTTTATCCAAAGTAAACGTTGGTGGATTTGGCGTGTTTTCTATACATTGGAAATTTTCGAGTACACAACCTGTAGATAAATCTAACACAATGTGTACTTCCATGTTACGTGGTTACCGGCTTGGAAATCCCATGTACGTGGAACACGGCTTCTCCTTGTACACGGTTTTACTTAGGCCAGATCTGACTACACGGCATGTTTATTCAACATACACTCCATGTATTCCGGTTCCACACCCCGTACATTTATGGTCAACATGGTGTAATAAAACTCAAGTATACTCAATTCACACGATGTGTTTTGGCGTGCCATTATCGGTTTGTTGAACCTAAGTATACGACGTGTAGTTTTCAGTACACACCATGTATTCCTGTGTTGTACAGAGAGAAAGAAAGGCTCCTCCAGATGAGATCCTCTTTTTTAATTTAATCAAAATTAAAACTAAAAAGTTTGTTTCTGTGATGTGAATCAATAAATGAAGGAGGAAGAACATATCTCGTTAATTTAGTTTAATAGAAAAATTTATCACAAATTGAATCAAATATAAATGCATAAATTATCAATGAAAATTAATTAACTACAATCAACATTGTAATCTCGCTCTGATACCATTTGAAGGTTCCGAGCGCAACAGAAGCACATGAGTAAAAGTTCGCACTTTGATTTTTGTCATTAACAATGATCAATCCGGGATCAATACGACGATAAACGCGAGTCTCCATGGATCTAACCATAGAAATAGACAAAGAAAAGGAAATTCCTGGAACCAAAAAGTAGGGTCGTTATAGGTTGATTATAATTAATTTAATCAATTGAAAAGAAGTACCTTTGTGGTGTTCTTTCTTTGTTTATATTCTTGATCATGTTCCAAAGTTATTTTTAGGTGTGTCACAGAAGCCAAGTGTAGACTTCTTCTAGCAGTGATCCACACGTGCACCTTGTATCTCTGGATGTCGCCAAAGGAATCTTTGGGTGCTAGTGTAAAGAATCCTTTGCTTGCGTTGTCCGCCTTATATCGCCTTGATCTGATGGAGGTGGATCTCTCTCAGTATTGAGAGTGTTCTTGGAGGATGATGTTCTTTTGGTCTTGAGATAATTCTCCAGAATTGTTGTGCACAACAATTCTCTTGTAGGAGAATAGTTGGGGTTGTGAGGATATTTATAATCAGGTCTGAGGTTGTAGAATTTTGACAATAAATAAACATGGTAAATGTTTTATTTATTTCATTAACACTTTTTAAAACCCCATGTCGAGTCATTAATTCCTTGTCATGCACCCACACTAATTATAATAAATATAATTTAATAAAATGATATTTCCTCAAAATACCGACTAAAAAACTACACAGCATGTAATAATAAATACACAACATGTACTTGTTTTTCATTAAAAACTACACAATGTGTATATCTTTTTTTCATTTACTCATTTTCTTTCCAAAATGAAAACTACACGGTGTGTACATTTAGTAATACACGACATCTACTTGTTTTCAAAAAAAAAAAACTACATGTCGTGAAATCATTAATACACGGCCTGTACTTGTTTTCATTTTATTTTTCCTCTAACATTAAAATGATTTAGGCTTCCTTGAATAATTATTTAACCACACATGGGAATAATCATTATTCTACTTGAGTTACTTGAATACACTTAGTGTGTGACCCTCTAGGCCTCTTTCTCGTTGGCATTAGGCGGGCTTGCCTAAAGTCCAAGATTACTATCTAGCAATAGGTCAAGGAAACCAAGAGAAAGAAGTTGATTTCGCATTGACATATCAACTCATACGAACTCTTACTATGTAATTTAATCCCTTGGTCTCAAAATCTCATCAAGTAGGTTTCATGGAATTGTCAAAAAATTATATGCTTGATCTATTATTATTTGACTTCCAGAAATAAACTCGTCGTGTCACCATGGCCCTGAAATTTGTTCGATAGTTCTATTTCAATGAAAGGGACCAAGATATCTACTTCAATAAATATAAAAGGGACCAATCCTTCCTCGACTTATCCATTAACAAAATGTCATTCGTGACGCACCCAACGTACCGTACTTCCCAGCAACTCTCTTCGTGATGGTTTTCATCAGCAAATCTAGGTGCACGATTCATGACATGAGTTAATGATAATATTCTAGTATAAGGACCATCACACACGCTTATAGATACAAATGTCCGATAACACCAAGACATGCAGAATTTCTACTTGTGGGACTATTCTCATAATCTCCTATCTTGGAGATTACTAAGTGCGAACTCTATGAAAGAGAGTCTCGTCTTCATACGAGTAGTCGCACATGACGGCTTGTATACTATGTGTCCTATCATAGTATGTCATCCAACCAAAAAACATTATTTAAGAATATTGTTATAGCATTTCAAGGTTCTAATCATAGTGGGGATCTTCAATGACCTTATCAATGCAACAAATATTCCAGGATAATATTATATTATAGTCATGCAGAACAATGGAAAATATATAATAACTATACATTCATGTAAACAATGTACAAAATAGTTGGTTCTCAGGACACCAAACCTTACAGGGTGAGCATACAAAAACCCCATAAGGGGATTAAAAATAAACCAATATATCTTTTGAAAACATTCATTAAAACATTCCATAAAACATTTTTCATAATGAAGAGATGTAACAAATGTAACATATTAGAAAAATGATCAATTATCAGAACATGTTAATAGGATTACAAGGATACAAGATTAAAGTAGGCATTCTCATTTGGAGTATCAAATAAAATACATTAAAAACATGTATGACATATGAATGTTTACTCACCAATTAAAAGAATAATCACCGTCGTGCATAAAGGTACTAACTTCATTTTTATACACTGGAACTAAATCACTGAGTGCTAAACATAAGTCATGTAATAATATTTTACTTTCCAAATACTCATAAGTACTGGCTCTTAATCATGGATATTATACTAATCTATTATCCATTTAGTTAATTTATTATCATACATAGAATGAGGGAAATGTATAATGACAGACATCTGTGTCAAGGAAGTGAGCAAAGACCTATGAGCTAACTATGACCGGACCCCAACCTAGAGATCTTACTTTTTCCGGTCTCCAACCCGAAGAGCATAATTTTACCGTTCTCCAACACGGAGAGCTTATATTTTCCGGTCTCCAACCCGGAGACCATACTTTTACCGGTATCCAACCCAGAGAGCTTAATTTTACCGGTCTCCAACCCAGAGAGTTTACTTTTACCGGTCTCCAACATAGAACATACTAGTCCAATACATTTATCATGTGTTATATCGGGTCGTGTGTTAATGTTGTCCCATACCACTTGGACTAATTTAATTTCTAATCTTATTATCATGTTATTCTACATGGATTCATCATTGAGTGCAACATTAGAATGGAAAATGAAACCATTTAATCCATAAACACATAATATTTCTGATAACATTTAAAATAATGCAGTAAGATATTATCGAAGGGATACATGCTTCATTACACATTCGTTGCACAAGATATAATTACTAAAGCACAACAAATAGTTGGTGAGAAGGGGTTTTCCATATGTGGTGTTAAAATGATAACTATTTAATTTTAAAGAAAAACTTGTTCCATGAATGAAGAAACGTGTTATTTAATATGTTGTTAAAAAGTGTCAGTGATCAAAAAATTAAATTACATCATGACTCAAGAAACAACAATCACCGCAGTTGACAAAAAATTAGGGGAGCTTAACATGATTGCGTGGTTTAACACATCATTTGGTCTTTTAAATATATCTTGGTAAAGAGTTTATCTTCTCTTTAATCATAAAACACAATAAGGTCAATCATACAATGTATTTGAAACATAGAATCATAAACAGGATCATATAATTAATAATTATTTAACTTAAATAGTTTTGATATGCTTTTTGGATTAGAGCATATGCTTTTACGTAACTACCTCTTGGTATGGATTGTATAGAGACAGACATTAATTAAAGTCTTACAAGTATTAATAACATCACTTAATTATTTAAATTCCAATAACCCAATCATAAAATTAGGGTATTGGAAACTATAACCATATATATACTAAGTATATATATATATATATATATATATATATATATGAGTTCCAAATATTGAACTACGTTTAATAATTCTTCATTAGAAATAGCTACATAAAACATATTTATTACACAATTATTAAAAAAAAACAAACCATGTTATTTTATAACATATGTGACTATATATACATATATTATCATAAATGGTATTAATATATATATATATATTGCATGAGGAAAGGAGTAATTTCATCATGTTTGCATATCCCAAAGATTCGAAGGGCCTAGAATCAGCTATTTGGGGATTTCCACCCAATATATAAGACTATACATGCATTCATAAACCTATAAACTAAAATTTACAACAAACTAATGTGTGTGTATATATATATATAGTAAATAAATTATGTTTTTCTTAAATTAAAAATACTCCCCTATGTTTGTGAAACATCTTGAACTCAACGAAAAGATTTAGATTTTGTTTAAGAAAAGGTTTGTTATCTAAATAGTAGGATTATATGTATATGTGCTTATGAGTATATATGTGTATATACATATACTCTCAACGAAATGAGACAAGAAGATTATAAAACCTTACAATGGTCTGATGAGGAGGAGAACTCGAGGAAGCCTTGGATGAAGCATGCTAGTGGGTTGAGAGCAGAAGACCCGTGAGGTTCCTAGGTCAAACCAGTATATATAAAAAAACAAATCTTTTAATGAAACTGATGAGAAGAACCGAGTCCAACTGGTTCATTAATTGGCAGGGAAGACATATGGCTATGTGGGATAAGAATTTTCCACCCGACTCTCTAGGTTGATGAAAGAAGAAAAAAGAAATGGTGCAAATGTGTATAGGGTTTGGTGTAGCGCACACCGCGGTGAGGAAGAAGAAGACACAGCGGGGCAAAACTAGGAGAGAAACGGATGGTCATGATTTGATCTTGGGTTGATCCAACGATCAGGATACATCTGGGGTTTATAAAAGTGATGGATGACTCAGATTTATCTAAAGAAAAAGCAGTCGGCTCACAATCATCATTGTGTTTTTAAAAACCTCGAATGGTCGCAATTAGATCGCACCGAATCAAGCGGTCTACATAAATCGTGCAGTGAAACACTGTTGCTGAGGGTCGATTGCGGGTTCAAGATCGACGACCTAGAATGAAAGAGACATGATCTGATGACCTAGATCTTGTTTCTCCTGAAAATCCTTGTCCCACATTGAATTTACATGGGTTTCAGCGACTCTTTATAAGCCTATGCCTCTCAAAAAACTACCAATTACACAACACACACAAGGGAGTCTTACACATGGGATCCCACCATCCCCCGCAGGCTTTGGATTACCCTTTCCACACCGTGACCATGCACCCACTATGGCGCGCTCATGTGATCCAGCTACCATGTGTCATTCGGGGAACCTATGCCAGAGCTTGGGCCGACTTTGGCTTGGGCTAGGGGATTGGATCAGCCGCTACGTGTGAGATACCTCTCATGTCCCAACCTTAAATGGGCTGGCCCTAGATAGACTCTTTTTTATAAAAACAATCTTATAAAATTTATATGGTCTTAATGAAAGAAAAAATTCATTCATTAAAACCATATAAAAATTATCTCTTTTAAACATGGATTTTATTTAAAAATTATTAGGTCAATGAATACAAATTATACTTCATCTTAATTAAAATTATTTCTAAAATTATTAATAAACACTAAATTTTTTAAAATAAGTGTTATTAAATTGATATTTAATAAAAAAACATGATAGTTCCTATACTAGTATTACATAAAGCATAGTTTAATCAAAAAAAATTTAATTTGAAGAAATTAAATATAACTTATAACACTGTTTAAGAACTAGAAATCCACAAAATATAATTAAAATATTTGCAAAGTGTTTTTGAATTCCTTATCACATTTTAAAACAAAATTATAATTCAAAACATTATACCATAGTTAAAGGTTATATTATAATTCCCAATTCATAACATAAATTTTGGAAAACTACGTTGTACTTAATTTTCCTTTAGTTAAAACACCGCAAGGCCAATGACTATTGTCATAGCCGTTGGATTTACAATGGTCTCCCAATGTAACGGTCGCGTTGATGCCATATAAAACCTTTCCTTACAGTGTCCTAAACACTAGAAAAAGAAGAAAAATATGTATAAGTACAAAAGGAGATAATGGTGCATGTCTTACCATTGATGCTCAGCACGGTTTATATGATAATGGTGGTGTTGTTCCTCATTTTTACTGGCCAAAAGGATCTCCTTTATTTACCGTGTCTTGTTGTCTTTGTAGGGGACCTTCTCGTAGTTCTGATAGCGTTTTTGTTAGGTGTTTTTGGGTAGGATGGCTAATTGTGTTCTTGACACATTGTAAACACTACTGTGTTATTTTTATTATGTAATTCCTTGTGTCCATTTGTGTGTTTTACTTGGTTACATTCTAATATAAATTAAAACCATATTATTAATTTCTCGTGAAAAACATGTTTTATTTAGTTGTTATAAAATTCAAAAGAAAAGTAAACATGAACCTATCAAAACATGAGGTCTGAGTTTGGGGGGGGGGCACATTATCCCCCCCACCCCTCAAAGAATTGTGTCCTCACAATTCCTTTCACACAACCTCGCTAAAAGACTCCCTTAAAACATCACCCCAACAACCATTGTGGAGGATCCTCAGGTAGGGATAGATAGATATATACTGAAGATGGTGTTTAGTTCCTCTGTTTCTCTAGCCCAAACAAACTTCATACAGTGCGGGTTAAACTCATACTGTGTGCACTTAGGCTTCCAAAGAGAGGCTCAAAAGGTAGAGAGTTCAGAAATTTTTGAATGGATAATTTCTCTAAGAACTAGTCAAGTTGACTCATGTATGAAAATGTTAATGAACTCGGCATAGTCATACATATAGATGCTAAGGATTGGGTATATGTAAGATATGTGTAGTTCCCCTTCCAAGGAAGCATCATGAAACCTCATCCTTGCCATGAAGTCTTGGGATTGGGTGAAATATAGGAAAAGTCATTCATGGTACTTTCCCCTTTGTCTATACATAGAAATTTGTGAATTAGCTATACCACAGTAAATATATGCATTCATTTGATAGGAATGGAGAATGTTCAGACTGTTTGAAACTTAGTAAAGTTGCTTGCATGTTTCCCGTAAGTTTGCGAAAGGTCGGTACTCTCTATCACATGCTTTGACCAAGATGGTTTCTAGTATCTCGGTAGGGAGTGATAAGATATGATTTTGTCCTTTCATCTGAAAATATGGAAAATCCTCATATTTCATGATACCAATGTAAATTTATCTTTGTTTAAGATCTGGTTTTCCACAGTTATCTAAACCAAACCCTCTGATACCAACTCTGAGGACCCGACCCCAGAACACCTGGAGCCGCACTAGTGGAAATGAAGGTTATACAAACGGTTTTAAACCATTGGTATACACTGGAAAACCATTGGTATAGCCTATTCCAATGATTTTACAAACCTTATGGTAGTAAGCTGTGTGGAAATCCTTATACCAACGGCTTGATCTAAACCCTTGGTATATGCCACTGTATGTATTGATTTACCAACGGTTATAGGCTAACTGTTGGTATATGTTTGTATATAATTTTTACCAACAGATTCATTAAAACTGTTGATATATATTGAAGACTAAACACTATAACAACGGTTTTAAAACCTTTGGGATTGTTTTTAAATTTTTCTCAAAGTATACCAATGGTTCAAAACCATTGGAATTGTATATTTCCAAAACTATTGCACAGTAGCCCCTCCAGTAGCCCCTCCAGCATACACCTGCATAAAAAATAGCCCAAAAAACACATACAAACAGACTTAAAACATCATAAAAATCACTTGTAATAGCATAAAAAACACATAAAACCATCAAACTCTTCCAACCATGTCATGTAATTCAATTCCCTATTTCAATCTTCAAATGACAACAATCTTCCAGTAGATTTGAATAACAGTTTCAATAACTCAAATAGTATTTACACTTATTTCAATCATCATATGACAACCACTCTTCCAGTAGTAATTCACCTCACCCCTGCACAACCCCCCAACCATCATAGCTCCCCACCTCCCCATCAAATTTTAAAAGGCATAATAGTCTGAGAAAGACTTATTAGAGTTGAATAATAGTTTGAAATTGGCTCAAATCCAATTTTTTTTCAGAACATATATTTTGGTATGTAATGATTTGTGATGCATTTTTCATTGAACTTGTATTTTTTATAATATATGGTGAAAAGGTATTTTCTTAGGAGTCTTGTCACTTATGACCCCATGAGTGAAACTACCCAACTCATGAAAAAGAGTTTACGACTATCATTGATGAGTGTAAATTTCAGAGACACCACCTCTTTGAATAGAAACATGTTATATATACAAACTAAATTTCATAGTATTATAATTTATTCTAATGTGAAATAAATCATTTTCAGATGTGTTTGATAAAATACATGTAGATGTTCAAATTTGTAATGGAATATGTTCTTTGTAAAGGAAATTTTATTTTTGATTCACTATGAAGGAAGATAAAGGGGGTAGGCGTGTTAATGTTAGATATTGGGTGAATGGTAATGGCTTTGTTGGTAGACTGTATGGTTGTAATAAAATAATATACTTGGGTATTTGTATTATATGCATAGTGATCATGTCCAAATTGGTTGAATAATTGGATGAATAACATGTGTTTAATCCAGAGTGTGTCATGATGCATATGAGGTTGACAAAAAATAGTCCTCTTCCATGATGGGTTATAGTCATACATGGTGTAATACTAGTTAATGTATGGGTGACACTTCTTTATTCCACGATAAAAAAAATTAATGAGACTCCCTCATGCTTAATAGTGAGAATAAAAGTGACGACACATAATATCCTAAAAAAAATTGGATCTAACTGAATGATGCCCCAAATACCCTCTTAAAACCAACCATCCAACCATAGGATTTTGACAAGTGGTAGCATATTCCCTCTCTACAATTTCTTTATGTATTGAAATAAAACCCCTCAATTTTTGAAATTGTTAGGTTTTTGAGGATCATAATATGATCTTTTGACAACAAAAGAACAACTAATTATGATCTATCCTAAAAAAGAAACATTTATAGAAAATGAAAATCATTTGAAAATGGATTTTAACTAGGAGTGGTTTTCTTCTTCCTAAATCTAAAGAGAAAGTTTGACGATGCATTGTATGGAACTAAATCTGAAAATGGGGTATAGAAACTAACCCATGGTCCTTACAAAAGGAATAAAGAATGGAGATCTTTACATGATTTAAAATTCAGGTAGAACTAAAATGATAAGAAGTTCAACTTTTTATGGTCTAGGAGAATGGAACTGTAAGTTCATTGACCTTAGTGAGAATAATATTAATGTTATTAAGGATATGAACACTAAATGGTACATGTATGGTGAGATCTATTGATCAGAGTAGGATTCCACCACATCATGCCTCAGATTGAGGCGGGGATGACTCCTACACTTAAACAATGACCAATATATTGTTTTCCTAATGTATCAACACAATCCAAATACGTTTGGTCAGTTTTATGTATTTCAGTTGTTGTTTTCACTTAAAATGATGTCCATTTTAAAATACAGAGAGGCACTTTGAGTGGTGTCGACCACACCGCACCTCAGATTGAGGCATGGTTGACTCGTACACATCACATATGACCCATAGATTGTTGTACTAATTTTTCAATAGAATCTGAATTCATTTGGATGGTTTTATATATGTCAATTGTTGTTTTCACTTAAAATGATGATCATTTTAAACAAAAGAGAGACAATTTGAGTGGTGCCAGCCACAACACACTTTGGATTGAGGCGAGGTTGACTCGTACACATCACATATGACCCATGTATTGTTTTTATAATGTTTAAACAGAATCTGAATGCGTTTGGTCAGTTTTCCATATGTCAATTGTTGTTTTCACATAAAATGATGTCCATTTCAAACAAAAGAGAGACATTTTGAGTGGTTTTGGCCACACCGCACCTATGATTGAGGGGAGGATGACTCATACACATCAAGAATGACCCATGGATATTTTTCCCAATGAATCAACACAATCTGAATGTGTTTGGTTGGTTTTTTATATGTCAGTTGTTGTTTTCACTTAAAAACATGTCCATTTCAAATAAAAGTGAGACAGTTTGAGTGGTGCTAGTCACACCGACCCTCATATTGAGGATGGTTTGACTCTTACACATCACATATGACCCATGTATTGTTTTACTAAAGTATAAACCGAATCCAAATGCCATTGGTTGGTTTTCTATATGCCAGTTGTTGTATTCACTTAAAATGATGTCCTTTTGAAACAAAAGAGGGACGCTTTGAGTGGTGCCAGCCACACCACACCTTGTATTAAGGCGAGGTTGACACGTACACATCAAGAATGACCCATGGATCTTTTTCCTAAAGTATCACCATAATCTGAATGTGTGTGGTTGGTTTTCTATTTTCCAGTTGTTTTTACTTAAAAGTGTATCCATTTTAAACAAATGAAAGACACTTTGAGTGGTAGCGGAAACACCGTGTCTCGGATTGAGGCGGGGTTGACTCGTACACATCAAAAACGAATCAGGAATCCTTGACCTAAAGTATCAATAGAATCCTAAAGTGTTTGGTCCATTTTCCGTATGTTAGTTGTTGTTTTCACAAAAAATGTTGTCCATTTAAATGAAAAGTGATAAAAATTGAGTGGTGATGGCCACACCATGACTCGTATTGAGGTGAGGTTGACACGTACACGACAAAAATGACCCATGGATCATTTTTCTAATGTTTCAATAGAATCCTAATGCGTTTGGTCAGTTTTCCGTATGTCAGTTGTTGTTTTCACTTAAAATGATGTCCATTTTAAAAAAAAGAGAGACATTTGGAGTGGTGTTGGCCACACCACACCTCGGATTGATGCGGGGTTGACTCATACAAATCAAAAATGACCCATGGATAGTTTTCCTAATCTTTAAACACAATTCTAATACATTTGGTCAGTTTTTCGTATGCCAGTTGTTGTTTTCACTTAAAATCATGTCCATTTCAAATAAAAGTGAGACATTTTGAGTGGTTCCAGCCACACCGGACCTCGGATTGAGGTGGGGTTGACTCATACATGTCACATATGACCCATTGATCGTTTTGATAAAGTTTCAATAGATTATGAAAGCCTTTTTTCAGGTATCTGTATGTCGGTTGATGTATTCACATAAAATGATGTCCTTTTGAAACAAAAGAGAGACACATTGAGTGGTGTCAGCCACACCACACCTCGTCTTGAGGCAGGGTTGACTCTTACAAATCAAAAATGACCCATGAATCATTTTCATAAATTATAAACACAATTCGAATGCTTTTGGTCGGTTTTCCATATTCCAATTGTTTTTACTTAAAAGAGTATCCATTTTAAACATAAGAAAGACACTTTGAGTTGTACCAGCCACACCATGTCTCAGATTGAGGAAAGGTTGAATCATACATGTCCAAAATGATCCATGTATCCTTTTCCTAATTTATTAACATAATCCGAAAGCGTTTGGTTAGTTTTCTGTATGCCAGTTTTTGTTTTCACTTAAAATGATCTCTATTTCGAAGAAAAGTGAGATAGTCTGAGTGGTGCCAACCACGCCACACCTCAGATTGATGGGGGGTTGACTCGTACACATCAAAAATGACCCATTTATCGTTCTCATAATGTTTCAACAGAATATGAATGTGTTTACCTGGTTTTCTGTATGCTAGTTGTTGTTTTCACTTAAAATGTTGTCCATTTTAAACAAAAGAAAGACACATTGAGTGGTGTCGGCCACACCGCACCTCGAATTGAGGCACGGTTGACTCGTACACATTAAAAATGACCCATGTATCATTTTCATAAAGTATCAACACAATCCGAATGCATTTGGTCGGGTTTCCATATGCCTGATTTTGTTTTCACTTATAAATCCTGCCCATTTCAATTAAAAGTGAGACAGTTTTAGTGGTGCCGGCAACACCAACCCTCATATTGAGGAATGGTGGACTCATACACATCACATATGACCCATTTATCATTTTTCTAAAGTTTCAACATAATCCTAATGCCTTCGTTTGGGTTTCTTTATGTCAGTTGTTGAATTCACTTAAAATGATGTCCTTTTGAAACAAAAGAGAGACACATTGAGTGGCGCTGACCACACCGTGCCTCGGATTGAGGAAGGGTTGAATTGTACACATAAAAAATGACCCATGAATAGTTTTACTAAATTATCAACAAAATCCGAATATGTTTGGTCAGTTTTCAAAATGCATGTTGTTTTACATAAAAGAGTATCCATTTTAAACAAAAGAAAGACACTTTGAGTGGTACCAGCCACACCTGCCTCTGATTGAGGCAAGGATGACTCGTACATGTCAGAAAATGACCCATGGATCCTTTTACTAATGTATCAACAAAATACGAATGAATTTGGTCGGTATTAGGTATGCCAGTTGTTGTTTTCACTTAAAATGTTTTCCATTTCAATGAAAAGTGAGTCATTTTGAGTGGTGTTGGACACACCACACCTCAGATTGAGGCAAGGTTGACTCGTACACATCAAAAATGACCAATGTATCATTTTGTTGAAGTATCAACACATTCCAAATGAGTTTTCTTAGTTTTCCATATGCCAGTTGTTGTTTTCATTTAAAATGTTGTCCATTTTAAATAAAAGTGAGACACTTTGAGTGGTACTGGACACACCATGCCTTGGATTGAGGCAGGGTTGACTCGTACACATCACAAATGACCCATGGATCGTTGTGTTGAAGTATCAACACAATCCTAATGCTTTTGGTCGGTTTTCTTGTATTCTAGTTGTTGTTTTCACTTAAAATGTTGTCCATTTCAAATAAAAGTGAGACACTTCGAGTGATACCGGCTACACTGTGCCTCAGATTGAGGAGGGGTTGAAAAGTACACATAAAAAATGACCCATGGATCAATTTCTTAAAGTATAAACATAATCTGATTGAGTTTGGTTGTTTTTCCATATTCCAGTTGTTGTTTTCACAAAAATGTTTTCCATTTCAAATAAAAGTGTAACACTTTGAGTGGAATTAGCCACACCGTACCTCAGATTGAGGTGGGGTTGACTCTTACACGTCACAAATGACTCATGGATCATTGTGCTAAATTATCAACTCAATCCAAATCCGTTTGGTTGGTTTTCCGTATGTTAGTTTTTATTTTCATTTAAAATGTTGTTTTCATTTAACTATGGGTGGGTAGTTTATCTAATACTCTATCTAGGTATCATACATCAAATTCTGACAGGATTACGAACTATCATGGGGAGTCTTCCTTGAGTAGGACCAAATCACGACATTACCATGATGTGTCCGTGATGTGACTATGGCGTGACCATGGCGTGACCGCGCTGTGACCGCAGCGTGACAGCGACGTGTTGGCCCGGTCCAGTAAAATCCGTATGGCAACATCTTCCGGATAGGAGCGAAGGGAGAGGGAGGAAGCGGGGAATCATTCCATCCATCGCCTCCCTAACCATTAACTATGGGTGGGTAATGTATCTAAAACTCTATCTAGGTATCATACATCGAATTCCGATAGGATTGTGAACCGCCATGGGGTGTCATCCTGGAACAGGGAAAAAACACGACATTACTGCGGCATGACCACGACGTGACTGTAGTGTGACCGAAGTGTGTTAGCCCAGTCTAGTGAAATCAGCAGGGTAACATCTTCCAGCCAGGAGTGAAGGGAACCGGAGGAAGCATGGAAACATTTCGGCCTTCACCTCCCTCACCATTAACTAGGGAAATGTAATGTATCTAAAACTATATCTATGTATCATACATCAAAATCCGACAGAACTGCAAACCGCTGCGGGGTGTCTTCCTGGAGCAGGGCCAAATCATGGAATTACTGAGGCATGACCGCGACGTGACCACGGCGTGACCGCGGCATGACCGCTGCATGACTGACGCTTGTTGGCTCAGTCCAGCGACATCCGTGGGGTAGCATCTTCCGGTCAAGATTCTAAATAAATCATATCTCATTGTCCATCATATTATAAAAAGTGATCTTATGTTATATAAAATAGACTCTTGATCCGGGATTATGGTATGATAAAGATATATATTTTATATTTGTTGTTTTTAAATGTGTTAATAGGTATTTAAAACTACTGATTGAGAGTCAAATTATGTAGGTGTATTACTTATCAATAGTATATGTATTTCTTGGAACTCTAATAATAAAACTTTAGTCACCTTGAGAAGAATATAATTTGAGTATGTTTTAACATCTCAGGATACAAAACAAATCTTATGAGAGAATTCATATATGTAAAAAATTAGATGTGCATCGAGGCGAGGAAAACAACCCAAACAGGGTTAAGATGAAGCTTATGGTGGGGAGCACCATAAGACTGACATGTGTTAATCAATGACACCATCAGTATTTTTAGATATATAGGCTCGGGTAAACACCATAAAGGGTGGCCAAGAGGCCAGGAAGACACCCAAAATGGGTATCACCATAAGATAAGGTCACAACAGACTTGATAGAACAAATCAACTATTTAATATGTTATAACAAGGGATCGTCAAAATGTTGTAGTGAGCGGCACAATGACACAACGTCTAAAGGGAAACAAAACGACGGAAAAGAATCATACACCCTAAACTATCATTGAGTTTTTTTCATAAACAGCGCACCTCCGTTGGAGGGGTTTTATTATTAAAAAAATGACTTTATTTATCAAATGAAACAATTATATTAAAGAACACTTATTCAAGATATGAAATTCAATTTAATTTAGTATAATTAAGAAAAAAGCTAAATTAAATTTAAAGCAATCTTCAATTAAAGAGGCTACGAGAGGGACTCTACCTCAAGGTGGAACCAAGCTATCCACTACGGCTCTTGAAGCATTATAACATAAATTTGCTACTCCTCCATTGGGTATATACACCTTCACACACATTCAAGGACACCTAGCCCCAATGAACACACCTAAATTGCCATGAGCACGTGCAAGGGGATCCTTGCACATATTTTTATATGCATATATCAGTCACCAATAAACTACGTATGCACATATATATATATCTATATGGGAACACCTATCCACATACGTGCATAATCACTACTATCGGTAACTATACACGTAACGGGGGAACCCACATACATATACTTATGTGCCTATGCACATGCATGCGAGTTGCCCTTGACTTGGTGACTCAAAACCGATGAGAAGGGATCAACGCACTACACAAACGATATTAAGAACCTTAAAACACATGAAAGACTCTACATAACTATTGAGAAACCAACTAATGGCATTAAATCCATACCTAGATTGGCAGCAGAGAACCAAATCCACCCGAACCAACACGAAACGATCCAATTCCCTACAGAAAACATAATATAGAGTAAATAACACTAAAGCCCCAAATACATGAGGTGTGAGACAAGTAGTAACCATAGAATCTTACCTCGGATCAAAGCTGGTGGACTGAATCAATCTGAACTCTCTCTGGCACCCTTCGCAGAATATTACTACCCTCTGTCCATAGAAAGCTGTCAAAGATCTAAGTGACCAATGTGATAATGAAAATAAAATAAAAACTAAATTAAAAAATACTTGTCTTCTGTGACTATACCTATCACTACCCAACATATAAGTACCATAGTGCCCCATGGGTCAAATCATGTTCCTGCAAGCAAAGGGGAAACACATCAATTTTTCAAAATGATAATATCAAATAGTACATTCCTATTAATTAACAATTACACTTCTTATTAATGTTATATAATCAATTTGGCCAGAGTTTCAACTTAGTCTGGTTTTTTATATAAGGGATGAGGTCTTATTATTGTTGGTTTTTATGCTTACACATGATATATCTATTTACAAATGATGCATGCATTTGACATTATTATTTATGCTTTTAGTTCGTAGCATGTTGCCATGGGGCCTGTCCACATGAATAATTCGTGGAATGTAGGTTTTAGTTGACATTTATGCGCTTTAATGAGATTGATGTCACTAATGATGAAGATTTAGATCAATTAAAATATTCATAAGAGGATTGGGCCTTGTAGAGACAGGTGTGGAAATTTTACATCTAGCGTTTGATGATGAAATACTTATGAGGATGGATTGGAATCTTGGTAGGTTCTTAGAGGGGGATGGACCCTTTGAGAATATAAAATGTATTATGAAAGTTTGTACTCCATTTAATGATTCAACATTTCAACTGAAGATATGCAAGATGATATTATAGTGTGGTTATTGGGTATTGTCGGATAGATTGGCATTATAATGCCAAAAGGCTTGGTGTGATATAGCTTAATATGGAACCTGGTTAGTGGGGTTGAGTTATAATACAATATTTTGATGAGGTTCATGACCATATTATTGATAATATAATATAGATGGGTTCGACTTGGTGTGCTTTTATGACTAGAACAATCATAAGGTGAATAATCCTCTTTGTCTAGTTGGATGATGATATGTGCATCGAGGCATGGGATAATCCTCGAGAGATGAGTCTAGACTATGTGACTGAGAAGATAGACTAGGATAGGTTTGATAGGATTGGGTGAGTGGCCAACCCATGCGAGGATGATATGATGTATAGAGACACTTGGATATGCTTGGGGTTATTTCATGACTCCAACATACTCAAGAAATGTTCCCACACAATGTTTTAGAAAAACAATTACATCTCATGGACGACCCCAAGGCTCCTCTATCTTATAATGTTTCGTCACTCTCACGCCTCATGGTATTAGAGTATACAAGTGATCTACACCAACTAGTCATGATAGCATCACTACCCTCCGTCTATAGAAAGAAGTAAAATAACCAAGTGTCCAATGTGATAAAGAAAATAAAATAAAAACTAAACCAAACATACTTGTATCCTGTGAATATACATATCACCACCATCTATATAAGAACCAAATCGCCCCATGGGTCAAATCACGTTTTTTCAAGCAAGGGGGAAATAGTTCCATTTAATAATATCTTTATTTTTCATTATGTTCTTTATATAGAATGTTGTTGGAAACACCATACTAGTACACTTAGCCATTGAATATGCACCTATGCTACATTAGTTGAGTTGAAGATTGTGCACGTAACCCTCTTCACTATTGAAAGAACCTCAGTGGGACCACAATCAACGTTTTGTAGTTGATCCTAATCTTGAACCTGGTTGGGCACCAGTCCATGAACCAGATGGTCTACTTGGTCATGAGGGTGTAAACCATTTCATTATACTATACTCAGAATAAAGGTGTTGGTATCTTTTCTACCAACAATGGGAATTTCTCAAGTCTTGAGTGTCAATCGACTTCATTTCCTATGTTAATGGACCCTTAACTATCCGTAGATGTCAAGGGGTGTCTCCCATGGGTGTCTTATGGTGTGTAGTGTCTATCTATGATTTCTATGGTGCTTCCATATTGTGGGAAATGTGTATTTCATGGTCTGTTTATTAAATACATTAGTCAATTAGAAATAAAACCATAGTCAATAGAGATATACCCACTTTTGATAGAGAATACCATCCAAATAACAAACTCAAAAATCTGAGACCAGCATTTTACATTACCAATTATAATTAGATAATATATTTAGCACTAACTTATGTATTATGAACTAATCAATTAAAGGGAGATAAACTCCTCACAATAACCCATAAAATATCATATAGCATCACTCACCTCCAATTAAACCACATCATTGCACATCTTCATGACGATAAAACCTCATCATATATATATCATGATTAACAAACAAAATCCAACACAATATAAAGTCTAATAGGAGTCTATAGAGGAAAATATGAGGTTTTTAAAAAATCATGAAATTTTTATTGAATGCACTGTTCGAATGAATGGAATATAACCTGTGAATCTAACACAACATTTCAGGAGGACTCTATTTGGAAAAAAATTACAATTTACCCAATAATTAACAACACCATGTGTTGGTTACTACCCAAAACTCTAGAAAAATCACAATTAATATGAATGGTTATCATAACTATGAACTTAACAATGCATTCCTTGTTGCATCATTTTTTTAAAAAGAAGAAAAATTATTTCATGGAAGTACCCATCAAAAACCCTAGTGGGAGGAGAGGGAGCTGAGAGAGGGGGACGTCCCGTGAGGTGTTCAGATATGGGGGTCTCACGCGCGACTGGAGAGGGGGTCGGGGGATTTCAGAGTAGGAGATTGATCCAAGAGGGGAGGGGGTGTCTCTAAGATAGGGAGACAAGATGGGAGGGGGGAACATCGCCGGGAGCCAAGAGGGGAGGGGGACATCGTCGTCATAGAAGGAGTCGAGAGAGGGAGGGGAATGTCGCCGGAGGAGAGGGAGGGGGGCCAAGAGGTGGAGGCAGAGGCCGGGAGGAGGTTGAGGTCGGGGAGGGGAGAAGTGCACGGGGATGAAATGTCGCGAGGGAGTAGTCATGCATCATTTGCTACATGATCCATCCTATGTCATGTGAGTAGTCATGCATCTATAAGATGGTTATTCTCTTTATCTAAACATATAATCATGTGGTTTATCTGGGAACCCAGTGGCATCTCGAACAATGTGTGACATACAATTCATGTAGGTGACCACCGAGAGGTCTATAACTATCCAGTCTATTTATATAACATTTTAATATAATGATATGATAAATTAAAGTGACAACTAAAAAATATAAAAGGGGTTTTTGTGGTCCTGAATAAAAAGTCCATTCATCTTCGATGGAGAACGATTTTATTAATTAAAAGGATTCAAATGAATAAATTCTAGGTTAAATCAGAACGGAAACAAAAACATATACACATCAAAATAAAATCTAAAAACTAAAATATTATAAAAATTGAAATAAAAATAAGGTACCACTTAAGAAAATATGTAATTTGGGATGGTTCGGATGGAGATTCAATAGGAGATTCAGAATCTTAGATGGGATGGAGGATGAGGAAGCCGAAGGAGCTCCTAGATCGCCGAGAGAGGGAGGAGATTTGTGGGAAGGGCTCCAGTTTAGGGTTTTGTATCACGAACGAGGGAGAGGAGGGGTTGCTGTTAATTTTGGGAAGGATCCTCAGGATGGACTAGATAAATATATACCCATGTTGGTGTTTAGTTCCTCTGTTTCTCTAGCCTAAACACACATCAGACAGTGCGGGTTAAACTCAGGTTGTGTGCACTCGGGATTCCAAAGAGAGGCCCAAAGGTGGAGAGTTCAAAAATGTACGAAAGGAAAATTTTTCTAAGAACTCATCAGGTTGAATCCGGTATGAAAATTTTTATGACCTAGACATGGTCATACATACAAATGCTAAGCATCTGGTATATGTAAGCTCCGTGTAGGTCCCCTTCCAAGGCAGCATCATGAAACCTCATCCTGGCCATAAAGTATCGGGATTGGGTGAGACATAGGAAAAGTTCTTCATGGTACTTTCCCCTTCGTCTATACACAGAAAGTGGAGAATTATCTATACCGTAGTAAATATAGGCATTCTCTTGAAAAGAACAGAAAATGTTCAAACTATTTGACACTTCGTAAAGTTTCTTGGACATTTCCCATAAGATTGTGAAGGGTCGGTACTCTCTCTCACATGCTTTGACCAAGATGGTCTTTAGTATATCGGTATGGAGTGATAATATATGAGTCCATCCTTTCATCATAAAATTTGGAAAATCCTGATATTTTGTGATACCTAAGTAATTTTCTCTTTCTTTAAGTTCTTGTTTTCCAGAGTTATCTAAACCGAACCCTTTGATACCAACTATCAGGACCCAGCCCCAGAACACCCAGAGATGGTACCTTCAGAACATGATGTGTACATTTTAACAAAAACATACCCCGATAAATTACACATCATGTCCCATCTAGAAAGGATCAAATTCTATTCAGGTTCTGAGAAACCAGCCACTTCTGTCATACTCCTTTAACTCAAACTGAAGACTTGAGAAAAAATTAAATAAAAATGTATGGTGAGCATACGAATGCCAAGTAAGGGGTTTAAAAATAAACCAATATATCTTTTGAAAACATTCTTTAAAAAATCTGTAAAACATTTTTCTTAAAAAAGAGATGTAAAACATGTACCATATTATAAATATTATCAATTAATAGAACATGCTAACAAGATTACAAAGATAGAAGATTCAAGTAAGCATTCTCATTTGGAGTAACAAATAAAAGAAATTCAAAACCTAAATGACCTTTGAATGTGTAAGAACCAATTAAAATAACAATCAGTGATGCGCATTAAGGTAATAAATTCATTTTCATACACTAAAACTAAATCACTGAGTGCTAAAAATAAGTCATTCCATAAGCTTTTACATTACAGATACTCATAAGTACCGGCTCTTAAACATGGATATTCTACTAATCGATTATCCAATAGGTTAATTTATTATCATAGACATAATGAGGGACATTTATAATGCCATAAATTTGTGTCATGGCCTTATTCCAAGACCTATGAGCTATCTGTGACTGGACCCCAACCTGAAGATCTTACTTTTACCGATCTCGAACCTTGAGAACTTACTTTTACTGGTGTCTAACCCGGAGAGCTTTCTTTTATTGGTATCCAACCCTGAGAGCTTACTTTTACCGGTATCCAACCCAGAGAGATTAATTTTACCGGTCTCCAACGCAGATATCTTACATTTATTGGTCTCCAACCCTGGACATACTAGTCCAATACTTTTCTCTTCTGTCAGGTCGGGTCGTGTATTCAAGGTGTCCCATACCACTTGAAATAATTTAATTTCTTATCTTATTATCATGTTATGCTACATGCATGCATCATTGAGTGTAACATTAGAATGGAAAATGAAACCATTTAATACACAAACACATAATATGACTAATAATATTGACGATAATGTAGTAAGAGTTTATTTAAGGCATACATGGTTCATTACACATTCTATGAACAAGAGATAATTACTAAAGCACCAAAAATAGTGGGTTTGAAGGGGTTTTCCATATGAGGTGTTAAAATGAAAACTATTAAATTAAAAAAAACAAGTTCCATGAATGAAGACACATGTTATATAATATGCTACTAGGAAGGGTGAGTGATCAAAAAATTACATTACATCATGACTCAAGTAACAACAATCACCGCATTTGACAGTACATTAGGTGAGAATAACATTATCTCATGGTTTAACACAATATTTGGTCCTTTAAATATAAATTGGTCAAGATTTTATCTTCTCTTTAATGATAAAACACAACAAGGTCAATCATACAATGTCTATGAAAAATAGAATCATAACAAGGCTCATATCATTAATAATTCTTTAACTTAAAAAAGTTTGACATACTTTATGGATTATAACATATGCTTCTACATAACTACGTCTTGGTTTGTCTTGTATAGAGAATGAAATTAATCCAATCCGTACAAGAGTTAATTACATCACTTAATTAATTTATTTCTGATAACCCATTCATAAAATTAGGGTATTAAAAACTATAACTGTATAAATACTAAGTATACACATATGAGTTCCCTATATTGAACTAATTTTAATAATTTTTCATTAGTAATAGATTCTTAAAACATATTTATTACACCATTATTAAAAAAAACCATGTCAGGTTACAACATATGTTACCATATATACATATATAATCATAAATGGTATTCATATATATATTGCATGAGGAAAAGAGTAATTTCTTCAAGTTTGCATAACTTGAAAATCTGAAGGACCTAGAATAGTCTATTTGAGGATTTCCACCCAATCTATATTACTATACATGCATTCATACATTTATAAAATAAATTTTACAAAAAACGCATGTGTGTATATATATAGTACATAAATTATGTTTTCCTTGAATTATAAATACTCCCCTATGTTTGTACAACCTCTTGAACTAAACCAAAAGATTTAGATCTAGTTTAAGAAAAGGTTTGTTAACTAAACTGTAGGATTATATGCATATATGATTAAGAGTATATATGTGTATATACATATACTCCCCATGAAATGAGTCAAGAAGAGCTTAAACCCTTACATTGGTCTGAGGAGGAGGAGAACTCGAGGAAGTCTTAGCTGAAGCTTGCTAGAGGTTCGAGATCAGAAGACCTGTGAGGTTCCAAGGTGAAACCGGTATATATAAAAAAACAAGGATTTTAAAGAAACCGATGAGAAGAACCAAGTCCAACTGGTTCATTAATTGACAGGGAAGACTAATAGAAAAGGGGGAAAAGGAGGTCCCACTCGGCTGTCTATGTTGAAGAAATAATAAAAAAGAAATGGTACAAATGAGTATAGGGTTCGGTGCAGCGCACACCATACGGAGGAAGAAGGAGACACAGCGGGGTGAAAGCAGGAGAAAAAAAGGATGGTCAGGATTCGATCTACGGTTGATCCAACGATCAGGATACATATGTGGGTTATAAATGTGATGGACTGCTCTGATTGATATATTGCAAGATCGGACGACTCATGATCATCGCGGCGTTTTTAAAAACCTCGAATGGTCACGATTAAATTGCTCTAGATTGAGTGTTCCACGTAAATTATGGAGCAAAACATGTCTACCATGTGTCGATCATGGGTTCGAGATCGATGGCCTAGAATGTGCACGACATGATCCGATGGCCCAGATCTTGTTTTACCCAAAAATCCTTGTCCCACATCGAATCGACCAGGGTTTCAGCGACTCTTTATAATCTTAATCCCCCCGAAACCCTACCAAAAACACATAACACACCAGGTAGCCTTGCACATGGGCTCCCGCCTTCCCCCGCAGGCTTCGGCCTACCCTTACCTCACCGTGACCCTGTGCCCACTGTGAATCGTTCATGTTATATTTCTCTCATTCCCCCTTTGGGGAACCTAGGCTAGGGCATGGGACGACTTTCACTAGGGTTGAGGGCTAGGCTCATCCACTATGTGTAAGCTACCTCCCTTGGGCCAACATTAAATGGGATGGCCCTAGCTGGCCCCTTTATTGTATAAAATCTAACTTATATAATTTATAAGGTCTTAAGGAAAGAAAAAATACATTCATTAAAACCATATGAAAATTATTTATTTTCGTCATGGATTTTATTTAAACATTAGAAGGTCAATGAGTACAAATTAGAATTCATATTAATTAAAAGTATTTCTAAAATTATTAATAAAAATTAAAAATATTTACAACAGATTTATTAAATTGAGATTTAATAAACATATATGATAGTTTTTATACTAGTATTATAGAAATCATAGTTTAATTAAAAACATAATTTAATTTGAATAAATTAAACATAACTTATAACACTATTTAAGAACTAGAAATATTTACAATATAATTAAAATATTTGCAAAGTATTTTTGAATTCCTTATCATATTTCAGAACATAAGTATAATTCAAAACATTATACCATTGTTAAAGTTTATCTTATAAATCCCAATTGATAATTTAAATTTTGGAATACTATGTTTTACTTAATTTTTCTTTAGTTAAAACACAACAATGACAATGACTATAGTTATAGCCGTTGGATTTATAACAGTCACCCAATGTAACGGTCGAGTAGATTCCATATAAAACCCTTTCTTAGTGTTTTATAAACTAAATAAAAATACGTTGATGAAGAATAAGGAGAATAAAGGGATGATGGTGCTTGCCATACCGTTGATGGTCAGCATAGTTTATATGATCATGGTGGTGTTGTTCTTCGTTTTTACTAGCCCTAAGGATCTTATTTATTTACTATGTCTTGTTGTCTTTTTAGGGGGGACTTCCTATAATTATGATAGGGTTTTTATTAGGTGTTTTTTGGGTAGTATGGTTCCTTGTGTTCTTGACACATTGTAAACACTACTGTTTTCTTTTTATTATGAAAATCCTTGTGTCCATTTGTGTGTTTTACTAAGTTACATTCTAATATAAACTAAAACCATATTATTAAATTATCATAAAAAACATGTTTTTTAGTTTTTATGAAATTCAAACAAAAAGTAAACATGAACCTATCAAAACATGAGGTTTGAGTTTTGGGGGTGTTATATTATCTCTCGGATCAAAGAATTGTGTCCTCGTAATTCCTTTCACACAACCTCGCTAAAAGAATCCCTTAAAACATCACCCCAACAACCATTGTGGAGGATCCTCAGGTAGGGATAGATAGATATATACCCAAGTTGTTATTTATTTCCTCTATTTCTCTAGTCCAAACACACTTCAGATAGTGCGGGTTAAACTCATGATTTGTGCACTCGGGCTTCCAAAGAGAGGCTCGAAAGGTGGAGAGTTCAGAAATTTAGGAATGGAAAATTTCTCTTAGAACTCTTCAGGTTGATTCCATTATGAAAAATTTGATGACCTCGACATGGTCATACATACAGATGCTAAGGATCTGGTATATGTAAGCTGTGCGTAGGTCCCCTTTCAAGGAATCATCATGAAACCTTGTCCTGGCCATGAAGTCTCGACATTGGGTGAAACATAGGAAAATATTTTCATGGTACATTCCCCTTCTTCTATACAATACAAGATGAGAATTAGCTATACCATGGTAAATATATTTATTATCTTGACATGAATGGAGAATGTTTGGACTGTTTGACACTTCGTAAAGTTTTTTTTCACGTTTCTCGTAAGTTTGCGAAAGGTCAGTACTCTCTATCACATGATTTGACCAAGATGGTCTCTAGTATCTCGGTAGGAAGTGATAAGATATGAGTCTATACTATAATTTGAAAATTAGGAAAATCCCCATATTTAGTAATACCTATGTAAATTTCTCTTTGTTTATGTTCTAGTTTTCCAGAGTTATCTAAACTGAACCCTCTGATTCCAACTGTGTGGACCCAACCCCAGAACACCAGGAGCTAGTTCCTTCAGAACATGATGTCTTAATTTTTTCAAAAACATGCCCTGATAAATTAAACAACATTTCCCATCAAGAGATGATAAAATTCGGTTCAGTTTCTGAGAGACCATCCACTTCTGTCATACTCTATTAACTCAAACTAAAGACCTGAGAAAAAATTAAATCAAAACGTAGGGTGAGCATATGAATTCTCAGTAAGGGGTTTAAAAATAAACCAATATATCTTTTGAAAACATTCTTTAAAACATTCCATAAAACATTTTTCTTAAAAAAGAGATGTAACACATGTAACATATTATAAAAATTCTCAATAAACAGATCATTCTAATAGGATTACAAGGATGCAAGATTCAAATAGGAATTCTCAGTTGGAGTAAAAATACAAGACATTTGAAACCTATATGACATATGAATGTGTAAGAACCAATTAAAAGAATAATAAGAGTTGCACATAAAGGTAAAAAATCCTTTTCATACTATGGAACTAAGTTACTAAGTCCTAAACATAAGTCATGCCATAAGCTTTTACTTTTTTTGATACTCATAAGTACTAGATCTTAACCATGGATATTATACTAATTGAATATCCATTTGGTTAATTTATTATCATACACATAATGAGGGAAATGTATAATGCCAGATATCTATGTCAAGGCATTGTTATAAGATATAGTGGCTAACTATGACCAGACCCCATCTTGGAGAGTTTACCTTTACCAGTCTCCAAACCGGAGAGCTTACTTTTACCAGTCTCTGACCCGAAGAGCTTACATTTACCTGTCTCTAACTCAAAGAGCTTAATTTTACCTATCTCCAACCTATAGAGCTTACTTTTACCGGTCTCCAACCCGAAGAGCTTACTTTTACCCGTCTCTAACTTGGAACATACTAGTCCAATACAATCCTCATGTGTCAGATCGGGTCGTGTATTCATGGTGTCCCATACCACTTTGAATAATTTAATTTATTATCTTATTATCATGTTATGCTACATGCATTCATCATTGAGTGAAACATTAGAATGGAAAATGAAACAATTTAATCCATAAACACATAATAGGACACGTAATGTTGAAAATAAGGTAGTAAGAGTTTTTCAGAGGCATAAATTGTTCATTTCATATTCTCTACACAAGATATTATTACTAAATAATAGAAAATAGTGGGTGATAAGGGGTTTTCCTTATGACATATTGAAATGATAAGTAGTGAATTAAAAAAAATGTGTTCCATTAATGAAGATACATGCTATTTAATATGCTGGTAAGAAGTGTCAATGATCAAATAATTAAATTACACCATGACGCAACAAACAACAATCACCACCGTTGACAAAACATTCGGTGAGCTTAACATGATCGCATGGTTTAACACAACTTTTGGTCCTCTAAACATATTTTGGTCATGATTTTATCTTCTCTTTAATCATAAAACACATCAAGGCCAATCATACAATTTCTTTTAAACATAGAATCATAACAAGGCTCATATAATTAATAATTCTTTAACATAAACAAGTTTGACATACTTTATGGATTAGTACATACACTTTTACTTAACTACCTCTTGGGTTTTTTTTTGTATTGAGACTAACATTAATTCAAGTATTAAAAGTATTAATTAGATCACATAAATAATTAAATTCCAGTAATCTATTCATAAAATTAGTGTAATGGAAACTATAATCGTATATATACTATGTATATATATGAGTTCCCAATATTGAACTATGATTAATAATTTTTCATTACTAATAGATACTTAAAACAGATTTATTACACCATTATTAAAAAAAAAACCATGTTAGGTTATAACATATGTGACCGTATATACATATATAATCATAAATGGTATTCATATATATATATATATATATATATATATTACATGATGAAAGGAGTAATATCTTCAAGTTTTCATAATCCGAAGATCTGAAGGACCTAGAATCATCTATTTGAGTATTTCCTCCCAATCTGTATGACTATATATGCATTCATACATTATAAAATAAAATTTACTACAAAAACATGTGTGTGTATATATATATAGTACATAAATTATGTTTTTCTTGTTTTAAAATTTATAGCATATGTTTTTAAAACCTCTTAAACTGAACCAAAATATTTAGATGTGGTTTTTGTAAATCTTTGTTAACTAAACCGTAGGATTATATGTTTATATGATTATGAGTATATATGTGTATATACAAATACAATCAAAGAAACAATACATGAAGAGATTAAACCCTTACATTGGTCCGTGGAGGAGGAGAATGCGAGGAAGTCTTGGTTGAAGCATGCAAGAGGTTCTAGAGTGGAAGACATGCATGGTTCCTCGGTGCAACCGGTTTATATAAAAAACAAATCTTTTAATGAAACCGATGAGAGGAACCCAGTCCAACTAGTTCATTAATTGGCCGGGGAAGACTTATGGCAATGCGAGATAAGGGGGGTAAACCCACATGTCTAGATTGAATAAATAAGAAATAATAAATGGGGCAAATGAGTATAGGGTTTGGTGCAGTGCACGCCACGGGGAAGAATAAGACGACACAATATGGTGAAACCAAGAGAAAAACGGATGGTCAGGATTTGATACGGGGCTGACTCAATGGTCGAGATACGTCTGCGGTTTATAAAAGTGGTGGACGTCTAGGATTGATCTGAGGCATGATCGGGTGGCTCCTGATCATCAAGACATTTTTAAAAACCCTGAATGGTCGTGATTAGATCACGCTTGATCGAGCGGTCCATGTAAATCGCAGAGCGAAACACAGTTGTTGACGGTCGATTGTGGAGTCAAGATCGATGGTCTAGACCGCGCTCGACGCGATACGATGGCCCATATATTGTTTCTCCTGGATATCCTTGTCCCACATCCAATCATCAAGGGTTTATACAACTCTTTATATTCATAAGTCTCTCGCAACACTACCAATAACCCAGCCCACAATAGGGATCCCTACACATGGGCCCCTGCCTTCCCCCTCAGGCTTCGGCCTATGGTTGCCTCACCATAACCATGTTCCCACCATGGTATGATCATGTGATCCTTCTCCCATACGCCCTTTGGGGAACCTACGCCAGAGCTTGTGCTGGCCTTGGCGTGGGCTAAGGGCTAGGTTCAGCCACTACATGTGAGCTTCATCCCATAAACCAGACTTGAATGGTCTAACCCTATCTGGCCCCTTTTTTTTTAAAAAAAACTAACCTATAAAATATACAAGGTCTTAAAAAAAGAAAAAATACATTCATTAAAACCATATAAAAATTATCCCTTTTAAACATGGCTTTTATTACAACATTAGAATATCAAAGAATACAAATTATACTTCATCTTAATTAAAAGTATTTATTAAATTATTAATAAAAACTAAACATTTTAACATAAGAATTATTAAATTGAGATTTAATAAAAATACATTATACTTCCTATACTACTATTATAGAAAGCATAGTTTAATCAAAAACCTAATTTAATTTGAATAAATTAAACATAACTTATAACACTGTTTAAGAACTGGAAATCTTCACAATATAATTAAAATATTTTCAAAGTGTTTTTGAAATCCTTATAATATTTCAAAACTTATGTATAATTAAAACCATTATATTATAGTTAAATGTTATCTTATAATTCCCAATTCATAATGTAAATTTTGTAAATCTAATTTTTAATTAATTTTTCTTTAGTCAAAACACCACAAGGCCAAAAAAAATAGTTACAGTCATTTGATTTCCAATGGTCACCCGAGGTAACCGTCGAGTTGATTACATAAAAAACATTGTCTTGGGTTTTTCTAAACTCAAGAAAAATAAGAAGAAGAAGAAGAAGGAGAAGAAGAAGGAGAGGACGATGCATGCCAAACCACTGATGCTCAACACGATTTATATGATCATGGTGGTGATGTTATTCGTTTTTACTGACCTGAAGGATCTCCTTTATTTACTGTGTCTTGTTGTATTTTTAGGTACCCTTAACATAGTTATAATATGGTTTTTATTAGGTATTTTTGGGTAGTCTGGTTCCTTGTGTTCTTGACACATTGTTAACACTATTGTGTTTTTTATTATGAAATGCCTTGTTTTTATTTTTGTGTTTTACTCAGTTACATTATAATATAAATTAAATTCATATTATTACTTTCTAATGAATTAAAAGTTTTCTTTAGTTGTTATGAAATTCAAAAAAAAAGTAAAAATGAACCTATCAAAACAAGTGGTTAGAGTTTCGGGGGGTGTTACAGAGTAAGCCATAGAAAATACCAAGTTGAAGAAAAATCCAAAAAAACAATAGACAAACTAGACAGGGGCGAGCTACACTACATGTATGACTATGAAATAGGTATGATTCCCCTTGTTTAGGGTAGATCCATTAAATTTAAATAGTTTATCCAATATTATATCCTCCAGAGTAGTTGAGTTTTGTTTTCATTTATGAATATGATTAAAATTTTAGGCATTTTTATGTTATTTGTAAATATATACAATAATAAATAACATAATACATAATGACATGATGAATGTTTTTATATTGATGTTATCATGTGAGAATAAAATCATTTTATAAATAGATTAATATAAATTTGTTACATTCATAGATAAAAATATAAAAATCCTCAAAGAAATATGACATTTAATACTGCCTTCCATAAAATGAATTTTAAAAAACCGAGTTTACGGGGTGCTCAATAAGCCATAGTTTAGGGTAAAATTTAATTATAGGGAATTATTATGAGAGTGATGGGGTGAATTAACTAATGATAGGTAAAAATAAGTAGCCAAATCCATATTTATTCCACATTAGATGAAATATTTTAGTAAATCATATTTATGAATTTAGAAGCTGGAACTTCACTCAACATATCAAGGATTTATGAGTAAATGTGAATGGATAGTCAAATTCCAACCATGAATTCTATGTGTAGTGTTGTAAGAAATTATTATAGACATTGTGGAGAGGATCAAGTATCCTTTCCACTAGAATAATGAAGATGTATTTTATACTGATTCTAGTATAGGGGTTTCTAGGGTATGATAAAATAGTTGTTTACATTAAATGAATTAATTTATTAATAAGTAATGTATAAAATTGTAATAAAGATAATATTAATAATATAGTTAACTTATTTTTAAGAAAATGGAATGTAATACCCCAAGAAAAAATATGATATCTAATGTAAAAATATAATCTCCACACAAAGATATGTTTCCAAAGAGTGGTATAAGAAATTTAATGAAGTGTGATGAAATGAGAAATTCAAGGTAACAGGTCACCTAATACCTATTATGACATCTCAAGAATTTAGGGTGTAAAAAATGAATACATAAGACACATGTATCATGCATATGATGGTTATGTTATAGTAATATCATCAATTTCTGATGTAATTTGTGGATACTACATCATGGAATGGATGATATTAAATGTAGTACCATCTCAGAGAAGATTGTGAGGGGAAGTGAAGAAAGATTTGAATTTTTTATTATTCTTCAAGATATGTGTAAATATAAAATATGGGTCATAATATTTTATTAAATCCTATTCTAATATATTTATCTCCCATATAATTCAATATAATTTAAGATAACAATAGAATTAGTATATAGAAAATGCTTTGTTACATTTTGGATATGGCTCACCAAGTAAATATCAACGTAATGAAAATATAATATTGAAATATTTAAGAGAAGAATTTTAAAGGATATAAAAATAGAAAAATAAAAAGAGTGACACAAAAGAAACTTTTACAATTTCCTTTAAATAATAGATGTTGGTTATAATACAATAAGTTATCTACTACACATAATTATATATATGTTTAAATGAAATAAAATGAATCAAATAATGAAGTAAAATTTTTTTTCTAGGTTTATTCATCAACTGTAAGTGATGTTTCTGTGTTACTTCATGGGTATTAAATTTAAAATTCTGGTTACAAATGTTTCTTTAAATACAGGTACCATGTTTGTCTAGAAAAGGTAATAGAAGTATGGTGTATTCTCCAAGAGGATGAGAATGGTTGGTTTATATGTTGGTGGTCAGAATAACACAACTACTAATTTACATGTATAATGATTCTAGAAGAAATTTTATTGAGTATTACCAAATAATTTATCTATCATATACTTTGGACATAAGGGGAAAATATTACAGTTCCTGAATGAATGTTGTTTGTGAGGTTTAATAATAACCTAATTATTTTTAAATACCTGATTCATTTGAAATAGCCGATTAATATAAAATGAAAGACATACATACCTAATTATGGAATGATAACTCGTTGTCACAAAAAACTAAGTAGTCTTCAAGGATATACCTAGTATGGTTTTTCAATCTTTTCAGTTAAAGAACTTATGTATTGTCAACACACTAATTCACTTAGTTTTAGATGATGATTCCTTTATAAATAAATGTAATCCAGCTAACCTTTGAAACATGTTCAGTTATAGAGAATGATCTATTCCAATGTAAGCTAGCAGTATGTATACTTTATATGATTTCATTAAATTTTTTAGTAATTTTAATGTGATGAATGGTATACGTATGTTTAGAATATAAGGGATGCTTCAAGATTCAATGGAAATGAATATCTTGACTAGAAATTCATCAATCAATAGAATATAAAATGAATTATTTTCAAAATAAAAAATTACCTTAAACACATTACATCTATGATGCTAATAAGGATGATTTATGTGGATTATTACATGTTAACATTTATTGACAACATGAATAAAAGTACAATTCCTAAATAAACCCTTCCATATATATCAATGTCTTGATCTAAGTAAAAGGACATTCAATGATGCAATATATACACATTGTAGATACATCAATTATTTTTCCAAATACATGCATAATAAATAAGGATGTTATCCCACATTCATATATCAACTATCATGACTAATGGAAATAATATGAGTTATAGTATAATGGAAATCAATTATGTCATAAGAACATGTGTTTCACTGCACTGTTCATTATAAGGATATAAATAAACATGCATCAATAAAAACACAATTTTCATCTATATTATATATCCTAAATGTTTCATAATATATTATAAAATTCCATAAGATATGGAATTGTGTTATAAAGTGATAGACTAATTTACTATAAAAGGGTGAACATATCAACAAGAGACACTGTGTGTAATATTTACATGGATTTATTCATTGTTTAATATGCACAAATAGATGAAATTGAAGTGAGTTCTACAAGACTATGTGTAAGTGGAATGTTATAGAGATATATTTTTCATAGGAAGTATAAAACCATAGTGATGGTTTTATGTTCAACAAGGATTTTGGTATCTTCTTCATTGTGAATAATAATTCATACATGTTTGTGGAAAATGAAAGTAAGATAAAATTGAAATGAATAATTAAATTCAATAATGAATTCCATTTATCAATGCACATGAGGATTATTAGTTGGAATACAACAGTCAGTATTAAAATGGGAATATACATGGATGGTACAAGTATGGTACTAATATTTATTGATTGGTTATATAATGTTTTTATTATTAAATTCAATATAATTTTACTTTAGAATTCTACTTTCTATGACCAATTTATCCAAAATTGTATTTCAAGACCTCCAACCATGAAAGGTGTACATATAACACAACCAGAATGTAATGGTGACACCATTTAATACCAATAAGGGGTTACAATTACATAAATATAGATTAGGATTACAAGTAAGAGAAAAGATATCACTAATTATTAATTGGGATGAATACTTTACATATGTCTACTATAGGTTTGTGGAATCACCATTGTTTTCTATGTAAAATATGTTTGATAACATGTGGAAAATACCTATGGATATTAAAATTAGTTAAGACTAGAATAAATAATTCTCTATATAGAATAAATAATTGTAGATACCT
Organism: Viscum album; assembly: GCA_963277665.1. NCBI lineage: Eukaryota > Viridiplantae > Streptophyta > Magnoliopsida > Santalales > Viscaceae > Viscum > Viscum album. The sequence continues at coordinate 1,690,679,262 of OY728135.1, read as the reverse complement.
ATGTTATAGGGAACTAAATCTACTGAGGTCTATCTAATTGATTTATATAACTATTAAATTTTATATATATTTACAATGTATTGAAATAATACAAGATGGATGAATTTGATATTTAATTGTTACTAGTTCAACATGGAATAAATCTCTCCATGAAAAAATGCATAGGAAGAATTAGAAATTATTGTGGTGAGTTGAGTTTCATATGATTCTATTATTGATCAATAATGTATTTCATTATATGTATAATAATTAAAATTGAAAACATTAATTTTATAATTGGACAATATAAGTTATATCTATGGGAACTATAAGGGAAAGAGTTAGAACCATCCTATTTTCCTTGAGAGAATTAAGAAAGGATATATAAATTATATGTGGGGAGGAAAAAATAATAGTTTTCAGGAGTCACAAAATAGTCTCACATAGATTAGAATGAAATTATATCATATTTAGTGTGTGTTAATGAGTGAAACATGATCATAAAATCAAGTTATATCTACAAATACCGAGTACATTAAACCTTCTATGGTATTTATATAAGTATGGTATAAAATTAAACAATTTGACACTATTCTAAGAATTATACCTAGTATGGTATATTTTACCAAGATGATAATCATTTATAGGTACTTGTCATGAAGTTAGGTTTAGACAGTGGAAAAAAGTGAATACTTGTAGATAAAATATATTTAATAATATTAATCGAGGAGGCGATTTCAAAAATAGAATAATATCCATGAAGAATAGATATGGTAGACCTAGATTCTAAATCAATGAATAAATAGAAATATGGTATTAATAATGTGAGAGCTGAAATAGTTGGTTATGAAGATGTTTCTATTTAATGTTGGAGTGTTTTAATAGTTGGTGAACTAATACCAACTATATAGTACATTTAAATTACTATTTCATTTTTATAGGGATATATTCATGATTTACAAATACTATTATAGTGAAATAATTCCAATGTATGATATTTAATGGGAATGACTGTATATTTTTTGTCATATTAAATGGTTTTAGAATGTCATGGGCTATAACAAGAACATTGAAATAATGTGAAATTAAACCTAAATAAATGAAAAATAGTCTAGAATATCATATTGACTGCACATAGTTGATTTCTGAATATCAGGTTTGGGGGGATGAAAATCATTCTCAACTATTCTCATCATGGTCAAACATAGTGATCTTGGGTTTTTGAGATATTCATGATTGATTCACCAATAGGAACACAAAATGTTTTAAGTGTCTTTTGTAGTCCATGTCTACAGAAATTTGTATTCATATCCAAAGATGATATAATTATCAATGTGTTCCAATTGATAGTGTACTTTTATTCATAAAACAAATTATAATAAAATCATGGAGAGGTTTCTTGTGATGGGTGTGCCATTGGGGGTATATCATTGGTTGAATGGTGAAGTTATAATTTAACTCTTATAAGTTAAGGAAATAATATCTAAGGCCTATTTTATTAGGATGGTAGTACCATTATAAATCTGAGGATAATGTATTCATAGTTAAGATTGTCAATTTAGACAAATAAAAATAAACAAAGAATGAATGATGAATCATGTGTGCATACTAAATTATGAGATATTGAATGAAAAAGAGATTATATTACACATCATGTGTTCATAGAATCTGTTATGGGTTTTTTAATACTATACACTACTATCAAGATAAGGGAATAGAAGGTCACACACATTAGTATATTCAAGAATCTTCTATATTATGGTGATTATCTATATAGGGAATGGTGGGACACAGTAAGGGTTTACAGATTTATCCATGTTTTTAATCACTAATGAATAATTAAATTCATTATTATTTAATAATAGAATAATTGTATTGAATTTATTTATTAAAGGTATTAATTTGGTATTTAGTAAAAAAATATATAACAAGAATGAATATTATTTTAGTATTTTAGGTCTATTTAATATTAGCATCAATTATGAGTCAATTTAATGACTCATTTTTATGACATAATATATTAAATATATATATTAAAAGAATGTGAAAAAATATAAATAATATTTATTTTTATGTTTAGTTCAACATAATTAGATATTTATTTATTATTTTTTAGTGTCTTATATCTGGGAGCTCGGGAAACCGTTTTTGGAATTGACTCACCCATAATATATGTAGGAGAGGGGGAATTATTTAATGACTATTCATGAATTATGAATTGAGATATTTTCACTCCTCCCACATCATAGAGAGATAAACACTATATCTGAGGGAAAAATCCAAGAACTCTTTTGATAGATCGAAGGAACAAGATCAAAATAACTATAAAGATGTCGAAGTATTTTTTAGAGGTCCGCAGTAGACCCCAAATTTTGATGAATGGTGATCATTTATATTCTGAGAACATGTTTGGATGATCTGTATGGGCATGGATTTAGATCATTAATGAAAAAATTATTGATGACTGACTCTAGTCGAGCATGATTTGTTCTGAACAAGTAATGTGTTCATTTTATTTCTCATGATCTCTGTAATTTATGAATGTTCCTTAGACCTCAATTAGAGCTCAAATCCCTAAAGATGATATTAAATCTTCACTATTATGATGAAAAATTTTAAATCCCTGGCCCACCGACTTCTGTTTCATGCCCTTGTACTAATATATACCCTCAGAATTAGAGTAGTGTGGTGGTATAATAATGAATAAATCAATCAAAATTTGAATAACAATACCTAAAAAAATAAAAAAGAAGATAAAAACAACTAATAGATGGTCAGTTCCAAATATACAACCATTCTTGCATGTATAAAATAATTTACATAACATAAATCTATAAACACCAAACATAAAATACTATATAGTATTGTACTGATATAATAGATGTAAATAAATATTAAAGTTATCTCTCTCAGATAATTCTTATCTCTGGATCAGTCCTATGCTCATAATCTCCAATCTATAAGAAAAACAACAAATATCACAATTTATGTTCCTAAACTTGCAATAATGTTGTCTATTTGGGTACCAATATACATCATGAATACATGTGAGATAAGCTCAGTAGGATGAAATAAATGGTGTATAATGATATCAAGTCTGTAAATATAAAATATAGAAATGTGAATTTATGTTAGTAAATCTCTTAAAAAAATTAAATTTAAACATATTGGGATCAGGTTAATCAAGGACTCCCTACCAACAACAGTTTCTTCAACCAAAAACAGAACATATTTAATGTGTTTTCACCATATATATATACATTTACATATGTAAATATAAATGTACAAGTATATATATATAATATATATGTAATAACATATATAGAAATATATATGGATTCATAGTTCTAGCTAAGGTCTGAGGCATAACTCTAGAAGCCATGTTTAACAAAAAATGTCTCACTGAAAAATGAGAGATTACATGATTGAGTATCACATCATATAAATGGATGCAATTCTTGATCGTAAAAAAATTAGGGGACTCCATGCATGAGTATAAAAAATGTATGGTATTCCATTCTTGAGTATCGTTGGATATAAAGGGAGGAGATGAACAATTATCACAAACAATAAGAGACACTATTCCTGAGGTGCACTATTCCCATGTATCATAAAAATTATGTGACACCATTATCGATAATAATAATATGTATGGAATTCCATTCCTAAGGTTAACCATCCCCGAGAATCATAAGATATAATGGATTTCATGCCTGAGTGTCACAATATATAAGGGATTCAATGCAGAAGGGTCACCATGATGATTCATTTTTTAAATTCAATTATTTAATAAATATGAGTGTTGGTTGAGAAGACATTCTAAACTACACATCAATTCATTAAACTCAAATTATCCATATCAAAATAATTTCATAACTCAATTCAATTATATTTTCTAGTTTATATAATTTATATGAAAATCAAGAAGGCTGTGGGAAGGGTCATTCCATTCATCATTAAAATATTCCTATTTATTTTCCGTTTTTCTTTAAGAATTTATCAAACATCATTGGTGGTTTTATTTTCAATTTTTCCATATTGTTTATCATGAAAAAATTGGTTAAACTAATTTAATCATCACTTATATTACTGATTAATCATCACAAATCAATTGGTGATCAAAATTATGAAATACATTATAATTATAATAATTTAAAATGACACCCAGAAAAGGTTATTTATTGTCCTAGATGAATAATATATCCTGATTATAAAGGAAACACTACCACAGTAGTGGTTGAAGTTGATATGAACAATCTCAAATGTTCAATTTTTTTTAAAAAATTGTTATTTAATACAATTAATTTTATCATACATTGTTAATTTTACATCTTAAGGGTGACACATGGGAATTTTGGTGCATGAAACAATGATTTAGTTTATAAATAACCAAAATAGTATGGGAATATCCATAGAAAAAACTACCTTCCACTCATCCATTTTCTATATTTTACTTAAGCTTAATTGAGAGATATAAGATGAGTTGATAAAATCTGTAAAAATAGGTAAAAATAGATCATAAAGATTTTTCAATCCCTATGGGAAGATAAATTATTGAAATAAGAAATGAAATAAAAGGATTTACAAGGGATATCCAATTAAATGACTGAAACATCAAGAAGAGGTCATATATATGATAATTAAGGGTCCATAGGAAAAAGAGATGAGTCACTTCTGAGACATTATGGGATCCCTCCCATTTCATGATGAAAAATGTGCAGGTCCTCTATTATCTTTTAAAAAATAAAACTATGCATTTCACATCATGAAAAAAAAATTATTACATGAACCAGATTCATGTAATGGATTATTTAGGGTAAGACCCTACAATTTCCCATCCTAAAACAATCAGTCCAAACACCATAAATACCACTCAAATCATGAATGAGGATGAAAAATTGATTAAACAACATTAGATATTCCTAGAAAACTAGTATTCTAATCTTACCTCCGGTATTCACATGATCCATCGAGACTTAAACCGACTCATGTAAACATTTTAAAACATCATTTTTTTATGTTCAAACCCTTGTAAACTAAATCACATTCTAATATTATAAAACGAAAATTCCACTAATAGAAAAATTTCAATTTCTCTTTGAAACGTCATATGATATAGAAAATTTCATTCTATAGAAAGAGATATGGTAATCCTTGATTCATAAGGGTTTGAATCCTAAAATTACAAAATAATATCTCAACCATTCATTTATGTGGAGATCCAGGAGGTATAATAAAAAATACGTATTATGGTTTTAATATACATGAGTTTAGCCTCGATAGATATGGTGTAATAATATTTAGAAATCAAATATTTTCTCTTAAATACCATAATTGGTGAAAAATATTATAGATTATTCACATAGATCATAATTTAGTATTACCATATAAGTAAAATTAATTTTTAGATATTTATTTACACATCATAGAAGGAAACAAGAATATTATGATTTTACAGTGTATATCTTATGTTTGGTATGTCGTTGTATAATTGTTGAATATTTGAAATCAAATCAGATGATGCAACCATAACATATACCAGTATATTAATAGGATTACATAACCATGTATTGTGTCATACACCTTTCAAATACATTTAATGTTAAAAATTCCATTTGGGTAGTGGTGGATCGAAAAACATTGTAAGTATACTTCATTTTTATTTGATAGTACTTCACATAAAATGAATTTTTATGCTTCTACATGAAGGATGTTTTAAGACAGCATGAATGACCACATTCAACTATATTGGTTCAATATTTGATGATCACATAAAAATTTAATATATGTCTCCATTTAGTGTAAGATACCCAGTTGATCTTTAGCATGAGTTGTAATCCTAAAATTGATTTTAAAAAAATAAAGTCAAATAAAACTATAAATACATAAAAAATATATCTTTATTTATTTATAAGGATGAGGTGTTCCACATATTCATTTTTTTGTAACCTCTTTGATGATCCATGGGAGGTCACTGTGCAATGAGGGTGAATTAGTAATATTAAATTTTTTAATGTCTCTTTTTAAATAAACATCTATATCAGTTAAAATATAGTGATGATTTTTAATTTTATTACCAAACACACACCATCACAATGAAAGAAAAATTATTTACATGGTTCTACACTAATTTAATGATGTCTAGTCCTTGGTGGTATATGGATTTATCTAGGATCAATCTACTCACTAAAATTGTTCTAGGATTAAAGTGAGTAGAGTATAAAAATGAAACTGAAAATTTCACGTGTTTAAAAAACAAATTAGTGTATCTCACAAAAAATTTAATCCTACATATTAAGATAATGAAATTTATGTGTAATAACTAATACATATTCTTTATATAGATTGATATAAACTATTTAAGTGTGTCTGGTGTTTCTTTTTATTATGTTCATGAATTTTAGTATAAATTATCATTTATTTTCATAGAAAACACATCAAGAAACAATATATATATTAATTTGTATACCTATACACAATGATATATATATATATATATACATCTCCAATATCTATATCCTTTATCTATTAAATTCACACTAAACTCATCTGAGATAATAATTTTGGTTTTGTAAAACCATACACACATCCCTTATTATTCTTCACTATTGAATATATATTCATCATTTCTTGGAAAAAATCACCATTTACCTATTACTTTTTAAAATTCCATGATTCTTAATAATCATGTATTATTTTACTTTTAACTCTTTAAGGACTCATCTCATTCCTCTCTATGATAATAGGAAAATTTTATCTCTTTATTTCCACTTGTAATAACTACATGATAAAAAATGATTATATCTACATGTAAATATACTATTAATAGAATATAATTTTTGGAATTCAAATTTAATATTTGATATCGCTATGAAATTTCCATTCATACGAAATCACATTGTGATTCCATCTCTTTCGGTACCATCGTTCTTTCGAAAACAACCATGATGGTATTTATTGATGATATATAATTCATATAAATTATTTTTATAATAATGTATCATTATTTGAAAAGTCATTTGAATATTTAATTGTAATATAGACCATCAATATATTCAAATGAATCCTAACAACCATAATTAATTTTTTTATGAATTTTAAAACTACATCCAAAATTTATAAAAAGTTTTATACTAATTCATAATTTCACATATCAAACAAAAATATCTTAATCGTAACATTATTTTCATATTTACAACACATTTATTATGTTCTTGGATGATACTATTGATAATAGAAATATATTATGTGTAATAGAATTATCAGACTAGAATTAAATTTTCTTACACATGAAAAATATAAAAAAAATTCATAATACCTTAGAGTATGAAAAGATATCCTATGCGTGACATAAATATCATACTTGATGCTCAATTTTGTAACTTGTGGAAAATATATTATAGAACGAACACCTAATTTCATATGATATTTTATGTTTATATTATTTACCATTTGGTATAATAAAAAAAATATTTAATTAAACGGATTCTAGATATATTCCATTAACCTATAGTATGATTCCAATGGCATTTATTCTTAACAAAATCATTAATAGAAAAAAATAATTTTAAGATTTAATATTATTTAAATATATTTAAAACATTCATCATAATAACCAAACCCAAATAATTCTTCTCCAAAAATTATTTTGTTGATTAATTCCCCATTCTAGAAGAACATCATTAACCTATATTAAACACAACCTCATCTTAGGTCACCAATAATTTCCCCCTTGATTATCTTTTTTTCAAAAATTACAAAAGTCTTAGTCACATTAGTATCCACCTTTGAAATTTATTTTAAAAAAGGACCAAAATTCTAAATCAAACTCAATAAAAATAACAGTTGATCATAACTAAAAAATTATAGTAATACGTGATAAACCACGGTGTATTTGGACATAATACATAATAACATTATAATGTTTTTCATAAAATCAGTGATTTATATTCAAATTTTTCAAACATGATTTAATAGAATCTCCTAGATGAAATTAGACTACAAGAGTGTAAAATTGATAGTAAAACTTTCATTAATAAATAAATCATAATCACATATAAGAATATAAATATCTTCAATTTAAAAATAATTAAAAAATCTAGTATTTCCTACACATGACATATATATCCAATGAACATGGTGAATAATAAATTACCACACACACATCATGAAAAATGTTAATTGAATTCAAAAGTTCCACAAAATGAATTTTTCACTGTCCCCGTATAAATCATATCTCTAAATACATGTTCCCCTATAAGGGGAACACATACTAATGGAAAATCCACCTATTACTATTCTCTCAACTATTGAGAAAAACAAAAGGAGATAAGAAGAATGGAATATTTAAGTTGTTTGATTTTTTGTCTCCTTTGGAAAAATATCCAAAGAAAATATGAGATATATAACCTAACATCATATTATATACATGGGAATGGTCAAATTGAACTCATATAATCAATAATAAAATTTTTAATGCATCTTTATACAATAAATTGGTGAGAATTAATACTATTTACTATTTTATAGGAATAAATTTGATCTTCACTTCCTTTAATTCCACATGTTTTATGATAAAATAATTACAGAAATGAATGTGATTTATCCATGAATACTGATACATAATCCTTTAAAAAGTTATAAATCATTTATAATAATGAGGTAAAATTTATAAAAACTTCACACTAACATTGAAATCGTCTAACTATGTCTTCATCCATATTTTTTGGGTTTGTCCATGAGTGAAACCAACTTATTCTTCCACTTTAGTACTTATAGTGACTGTAAATTACTTTTTTGTCTACTAAAATGAACACCACCCACCATAGAATAAATATTATCTAGAAGTTGTCTACCAATCATTAACACATCCTTCGAAGTCGTCAAATTTTTAACAAAAAAATGAAGCTCCAATTTTTTATCATATTTCAATAAAAAACTAATTATACCATTGATTTATAGGTTAATTATTTTCCCAAAACATATTTTTTTTTTAATTTGGAGAAACCTTAATCCTTATATAATGAATATAATTACTATGATAATATATATAAATATTCTAATGGTTACACAATTTCAAAAAGAATCTTAAACTCCCTTGGATTAACATCTTTTTCCTAATAATAATTATATAAATTTTACTCACTTAAATTAGTGTGGAGTTAGGATGTGAATCCTCTATACCAAATCATTTCAAGAGATCCCTAGTATGAATTTGTAAAGATAAAAAATTCAATCTTTTAATTGAGAAACTTATATACTAAGGATGTAGTCATCTAGACATTATTGGAAATTAATAATAATATCATAATATCATTCAAAAACATATCAATGAATTCATTATCTTTTCTATATAATATGATATCATCTTCCAAAAAAACCAATTTTTTATTATTGATATTTTGATATATATATACATGCTTCCAATTATTCTATTTTTATTCTTCTTATATTATTCAATCCAGGGATTCTAAACACTTGGATCTTGTTTTATGATATATAAATCCCACATTGACCTAAAAACATGAATCATATGATCTATAATAATGAATCAACAAGGATTACCAATGAATACCTCATTTTTAAAGTTACTATTTCAGAATGTAGATATAAAATCAATATGAAAATTCATTTGATTCATTTAGGTTATAATGACATAAAATATTTTAATGTATTTTAGGCTTGAAATTGGTATAATTGTCTAATAATACTCCACTATACCAACCTTTTAATAGCCATTAAAACTTAATATTTTTGTTTTTCTTTATAAGTGACAATTTTATTCATTTTTTGGCATCACCAACTTCATCTCCATGATATTCACGCATATAGTCCTATGTACAAAATTTAGAGTATCATTATTCACAATTATTTTTATTTCTTAATTTATTAAATCAAAACACTATGGAAAACTAACTTATTATTTAACAGTAATAGGTTCAACATGAGAAATATTTAATTTTGATATAATTAAATCCACTTTATCCTAGTTTGAACCCATATTATTTTATCTCAAATTAAATTTGAGACAAACATTGATATTATTGTCCACCAATTGGATGAATTAGTTTCCTTCTTATTTTTCAAAATTATTGTATGGTTTTACTTAACCTCTATAATGGAATGTTACAAGGACTTAACATAAATAATCACAATAATTTTACAAGTCTCATGACATTGAAGTGGTCTACCATTCCATTTAGAGGATATCTATGGGGGATCCCTTCAACACTATGATTTTAAATCTTCCATGGAGTATAAATTTTTAACATGATAATTGAAGGGAATCCAATAACATGGTGATAGGTTACACTAAAGAAAATTATTTTAATAAATCTCATTATGGGAAATATCTAAATTTATCATATGTAATTTCTTTTAATGTGTAATAGTACATTAGTAGTTTTCCTCTAAAATTAATTTTATGTATTATGTTAAAATTGTGTTTTCAAATCCATATAAATTAAAATATTAATTTCATATCTATCCAATAATTTTAATTATAGTGTGTATGATATAATTAGCTCATTTTTTATTCCATGTTCATAGGAAAATACTTATCCATCAAATTTTCAAACATAGTCTCGTTATATTTTTGGATCTTCATGTTGTAAAAACTACACTCTTAATGGAATTATTTGAAAATTCAAAAACATACATAGGGCCTTAAATTTGTTTTTTAAAAACAAAAAAAAATTAATGATAGATAAATTATCATTCAAAATATTAAATTTTTATATATATTTGTCTATTACTTCCTCTAGGGCCCACAGACATCTAAATAAGTGATCTATAAATGTTGAATAAATAAAAGGTATACCTTTTTTGAAAAGTGTTACCAATATTATTTACTAGAAAAGTATATTAAAAAAAATTCCATTTTACTTTTTAGTAATTTAAATTTAGGAAAACTTTCCACTTAGGTGATCATGATAAACATAATTTGACGAAGATGGAATGACTTTTTATTCCATAATTCATTATCTTCTTTCATTCTAAGATAAAATGAATTTCATTCATCACCCAATTGGATTGAATTATCATTAATAAATAACCATATTTTCACCAACCATATATCTTAAATGTTTATACCAAGAAACCCAACATTCCTAAATACATATTAATTTCCTTCATAAAAAAGTTGTACAATATAGAAAATATTCTATTTTAATTAATAATCATAAATAATATTTTTTATATTTAAACTATTATTTCTAAAAAATAGATATACAAACTCTATTAACCTACATGGATAAATAATTTAATGAGGCCACTGATCCACCATCTCAGTTTTTATTATCTTGTAGATGTGGTAAATCATCTTGTATGTCCGAGAAACATCCACTATCAAATATCCCTCATCCTTCTCCATTAAATGTTTTTAGTGAACCCTCAAAAACAAAATAATTCTTCCTACATTTTATCTTGTTATCTCATGGATTTAGAGTATTCATAATGAATTTATTCTTTGGTGGTAATGAAAGGGTTATTTATTTTTTTACTAATCATTATGGTAAAAAATTACACAATAATATTCAAAAATATAAAACATATTGTCAAATTATTTTCTCTAATTTTCATTCAATTTATAACATTGTTTCATTTAAAAGGACTAACTCCCCGTCAAAACTTTTTCCCCAAGTATAATAAGAACAATGTGATTTTGGTAGTTAAACTAATTCATATTTTCAATTAGGATAAGGCCACCACAATACCAAAAAAATCAATTAAAATTACTTTTACCCTTTTAATTAAAACATCTACCAAAATTACATGATTATATTACATTAATATTTATATAAATTATCATTGATCATTGGTATAAAAAAATTATTTTCAACTCTTACAAATTTTTTTTATATTATGGTTATTCAAAATATTCCCCACATCAATACTTATAACATTTTTTTGACAAGAATTTGGAGTTACCAAAATTTATAAATTTTAAAATGTTATAATATATAGCCTCATAAATATTCTTCATGAATTATTTATTCATAATTTTCTCATCATTGAAACTTGTAGAGAAATTTTCACCCATAGTGGAAAATATATGTCAGTATTGTTAAATTTCATTACTCATGAAAAATTATTTGGCTTTTAATATAGATTTTGGAAAATTATTTCATTAATTGTTATATTATTTTTCAATTTTGACAAACATTAATTGAATATAAAAAATATACTTTACTTATTTTCACATTATCTCTTAATAATGATTTAATTAGTCTTTTCATAATATGAAATAACTTTATATCATTAATACCCTTCCTTAATTTTTATATTTCATCTATGAGAAATTATTCTTCAATAATGGATGGATGATTATAATTCTATGTCACATTAATTTATTCCTTAATTTGATGTTATTTGAGAGACACATTACCAATTAACCATGGACATGATATCAATATCATAATATTCATATTCACTTTTATATATTATTTCATCACATATAAATCTATCATCATTAACATTATAATTAAACTGTTTTGACAATATTCATAATTTTTTGTACCATAAATGCAATCATATTCACATCCTCCAATTTAAGTAAAAATTATTTTTTAAAAAAAGTAATTAAATTTTTTACACATTAGATTAGAATAAATCTTTTACATATTGTATTAATCATGTTTAATCATAATTTTTTTTTTCAACTTCTATATAATTGTATTCATCAACTTCTGAATTTGGTTAGTTTGAAGAATAATACCCCATTACTCCACCCTAAAATAATTTAATGGAATGATTATAATATTCATACGATCCAAAATTATAATTTTTATTACTATAATGTATTTTTCACCATCTAACTGCTCCTCCTAATCCTCATAATTTTTTTTAATAATACGGTTTTTCAATAATAATTTGTTTCATCATCATCTTCTCATATTGTAAATAATTTTAATAATTTGTTTTTGAATTTACCTCATTTATAAAATTATTTTATATTCATATATCTGATGATATAACAATATCCATTCAGATATCAAGAGGTATTTCATCTATATAATTATCTTCTTATGTAGAAATATTTTCTGTAAAATATTTAGAATGATATGCAAGATCATCCCTAAAATAATAAGGTCTTCCAAATTTTCACAATAGGATTTATTAAGATCTAAATATTACTAACTATTTTGATGAAATTGTAAATATTATCAACTTCATGCATTGATAAATATTAATAAATTAATCTATGATATAATATATTTTCACCCTTCAGATTGATATTTATTTCATAGATATTCCAATTCTTCTAATGATTAAAATTTTCTATTTTGATTCTATTATCTTTTAGAGATTCTATTTCTCTAAATAAATAATAAAAAATGCTATAAAATGAAACTTATTTTCCATATTTCACTTTTTTTCCACTCATATGGTATTAAATTCAACACATTGAAGAAATTAATCAGTTTTTTCTTTCAATAAATAATACATTATAGTTAAAAGCTATGAAAATATTCTATCCTTCCTTAAATGATGAAAATTTTATTGAAATATTTGAATCCGAATGCTTTCTATAAAATCAAAATATCTATTATATATAAAATAATTTTTCCACTAGTTGTTATTACTAAGGGAGACTCAAAACTATAAATTTCATATATCCAATCACAGATAATGGTAACTGAGCTCTTAAACCACTTTTTAGATCTCCTAACATATCCATAAGAGGTCAATAAGAATGGTGGGTGTGATTCAGTGATCCTAATATTTAATATTTTTTCAATAAAAACTATATACATATTATTTTATAGTGATATTTCCTATCATTATACCCTTATACACACTAAAATAACATAATATATAATATTTTCATGGTTTACCTATCATTGTGGGAATGGAATACTTTTGTGTGATATAGATTCCTTAATGATATCAGTACATATTAGAATAATCTTATGTGTTTGAGGAAGAACGGTATAACATTTAATCTATCGTTTTCATCTATTTTTATAATTCCTTAATGCACCCGAAAACATTTTCACCTCACAATTTATTTCGATTACCGTTTTAGTTAATAAATGATATAACTTCCACAAATATTCTAATTCATGTTATTGGGTGTAATGGGTTCTTATTATTTTTCTTCATCCATATCATGCACAATATAAAGTCATATCATCAATTTCCATCTATATAACTACATGTAAGAACCACTATCTATAATATATATATGTGTGTGTGTGAGTGTTTGAAGGTAAACTTCATCGCTAGCATGCTTGATATTCTATTTCCTTGGTTGATATATCTACACACACATACCTAATAATTATTCTTCTTAACATAATATATAATCCCAAATACACATAATTAATATTCTCACTATTTTACTATTTCATTTTCAGACATCAATCTTTATAAATACTGTACATAATTTGAATTTGAATCCCCTAAATACTCGACTATTTATTCTCTATGATAATTATAAAAAAGATTAATTATCTCAATACATATAATGAACTAATGAAAAATATATATCATAATTATATTTACATATATAAATAATTTAGTGTTGTAATGATATTAAAAACATGGCACAAATATCTCATTAATGTTTCACTTATTGTAAAATCATGACATGTTTATATATTTTTTAGCAACATCCTTCATCCTGTAAGAATCCTTATTTTATTTATTCATTATATTTAATACTAAAAAAATCAAATAATGTACTTTAGTATATTATTTTATTATACTTAAATCATGCTTAATTGAAATATAATGTCACTCAATCATCCCATGATGGTTCCAATATTTTTTTTGAATTATACGGGGAATATGGAATATATGATTGTAAATAATCATCAACATTTCAAGGATACCCATTTTCATATTCCAAATAAATATCATATTATTAATTAAATTAACATAAATGTAAAATTTATCTTATATTATTATAATATAAGTGTGTTAGAGAGATATCATACTTGTAAAAGATATAACATTTTCATAATTGGATTTTTATTCATGATGATAACATTATACGTGACTCAACATATCTCAAACATAAAATAAATATCACACATGTGAATTAAATTTATTATTAATATAATGTATTTTACAGCCAAAATTTATTACCTCATATGATATAAAACTTATTCTTTTTTCTATAAAATGATCCAAAATTTTTAAATAAATTAAATGTTCTTATATTGTATCCACCTCACATGAGACTGATTTTAACCGGTGTCAAACATCTAAAAATACTCTAAAATCAACAAATAAGTAATATGTGATATGAATTATTTTTTTATGAAATAGAAAATAAAATCCATTCCTATATTATTATTAAATATTCACTCTTATCTAGATGAATACCACATTATTGACTAACTAATTCAATGTCAAAACATATGACCATCATCTAAGGTATTCAACAATATCTATCAAAATTTTCCTATAGTAAAACAATATTTAACATAAGACATATTCTCTACAAAATTTTTTGAGTTATCCTAATAGAAATATTTACAGTCATTCATATCAATGAAACTAATTTACAATCTAAATTTAATGTGATTTAGAAATTAAGAAAAACTAGGGTTTTAGATATTCATAGGAATCTATTTTGAGATGATAAAATCTATATATATAAAAAATCAATTAAAAAATTTAAAAAAATATAAATGTATAAAAATTTCGAAATGAGAGTAATGATTTTAATTTTTTATGATATTTATAGTTTGAATTTGGTTAGAATGTATTCTATCGAATATCTACATGGAAGTGGTTTTAGATATTATGGAATATGGGAATGATGATTTGTATATATATAGGTCCCTTTGACGTTCATAATCATGTTGGGATTTCATATTATATATTAGTACTCCCACCAAACCTCTCATTGTTCTGTGATGCATTCCATGTATTACTTTTATTGGTGTATAATTCCTATCTAACATATGAACTTAGATGTTTAGAAATTGAATTATTTAACTCTATTATGAGGAAATATTAACAAAGATCATGGAATTTAGAGATAATTTAATGTTTAAAAAACTACCCACATGGTCCTTATTTTATAGAGAAGGCATAATGTTGATGATTTTACATGGGTAACTAATGATTTAATCCTTTAAAATTACCCTCAAATTTTTTTAATATAAGAGATAAAACTTTTAGGGAGAAATTACCTTTAGGGGATAAAATTTAATAACTCAAACTGTTTATGAAAATTTCCACTTTAAATACAATAAAAATAATATTACATACACCATGAAATAGGATATATCTTTATTAATTTAAGTAATATAGAAAACCATAACAAGAAATGAGGTATATTGTAATTTAGATAAATGAAACATAATTATTAAAATTATAGAAAAAGTAAAATCACAAGTAATAAATATGCCTAAATTATTATATAAATAAGTATGTTTGAAATGCATAAATAATTATTTAACATTAATTTAATATTTTCGGAATGATGAAAATTAAAAAAGAAATCACTATTATAAATGTAAATGATATTTATTAGAAATAATTTTTATCACCATTTGAATAATTTTAAAAGTAAATAATTAAATTAGTAAATTATATTGACATAATTATAAAAAAAATTATAAAATAATTATGTATTATCCTTGAAATAAAACATTAATGATTTGAAATAAATGTTTAAAAATTCATATTAGAAAAAATGTTTTAATTAAAAATATATTTTAAATATATACCTGTTGGTTTAAATTATATATTTTTTATATTAGGCCAATGAAATTTGTTATAATATATATATATATATATTTATATATATATTTTAATAAATATAATTATTATTAAATTCATTATAATGAGAAAAAATACCACTAATAGATAAAAATTTATTTTTATAAAATTAATCATTATATATTATATTATTTTATTGTCCTAATAAATAGATCATGGTTCATGTCTGATTTATACATTATTCATAAGTATAAGAAAATAGTTATCACACATTTAAATAATAATTATTAATATTAAAAAAGAATAATAATACATAATGTATAAAGGGAAATTTTTCTTTAAGAATAAATTTTATAAATAATTTATTTATTTATTTAAATGAATAATTTCATATATTTGAATTTTAATTTAGATTAAATGGTATAATTATTATGATTTATAGTGTTGAAATTTTGTTATAGGTTTAATATACTCTTTTTATAGAAAAATATTTATCAAGGTAAATAAACAAATTAAATATTGGATGAAAATAGGTAAATTATATTTTTCCAAATATTGTGTTATTAACATGTTATTTAGAAATTATATAAGTCCTTTTATAGGAATATGATTAAACCATAAATTTATCAATATAATTACTTAATTAACTAAAATAAATTTTAGGTGATTATATACTTATCTATCACCTAATATACTTATTAATGAAATTTTACTTTTTTCACCAAAAGAGGTGCTCCCATCAGAACTATAAAAAAAATAAATTCTTTGTTTTTGACATGAATAATAGAAAATAACCTACACATAATTTTCTACCAACATTTTATTATATTTGGTCTTAAGAAATAAGTTTAATTCATTCACTTAAGAGGAAGACTGTAATATACTGATTAAAAGGTTTGCAATTTTATATGTTAAAGAGCTTGTTGTTTGGGTTTGGTGGTATTAAATGTATTTTTTGGAGTTTTTTATAATGTTATTTTTGTATTTGGATACAGATGAAATTTATAGTGCAAACCCTTAATTTACAATATATGTTTAGCACATGGAACCATATTTATAAGTGGTCCAATGAGTAAAAGACTTTTATGTAAAATTTTTTATTTCATAAATAAATTTTTCATGGTAATTTTACTTAAAGAAATGTATTTAAGAATTTATGAGAATTATGGGTAGTTTAGACTATAAATACATGATTTATTATGTAATTACTCTTTCCTAGTATGTTATCATATCATTCTCATGTGACTCTCTTCTTATTCATTTTTTCTCTTCTTCCATGATCCCTTGGATATTTTGTTATTTTTGGGTGATTTTTCCTCTTCTGGATTACTTTGTTCAATGATTTATCCCCATTTTGGGGTTGTTTATATAAATTTTGTTTGTGATACATTTTGGAATCATCATTTCTCTTGGTTAGAGTAGTGGCATTATGATATGTTTTTTACATATGTCTGATATTTCATTGAAGAATACTCATTGATCCCCTATAGTTAAATTTCATCATCTTCTTTCAAAGCCCAGTCTTTGTTTTAGTTATTATTATGGATTGACATATGTTTTTCATGAGGTATGTTTTTATTTAACAACACCGTTAACCATTTCTTAAATAATTGATCTTGAAATTTTTGAATCAATAATATAACCTCTATTTTTTGTTCTTCATTACTTCTAGTGTGTGGATACCATTGAAGGTGATGTGTTACCTGAGTTTGAATATGGTATTTTTGTATATATGCTATGTTATTTGAAATTTATAAACTTTATTTATAACCTATTTTATAAATATATAAGAATGATTGGGTGGCTGATTTTTCTATGTATGGGTTTCGAGATAAAATGATGTTACCCTTCATTGGTGAAAAAAAGTTTTTTTCAATGTTTTTGAAGTGAAATGATAATTTATTTTTCAAATTCCTTTTTATGGATAAAGGGTTCTTGAAAAATTATTATGAAATTTTTAAGCCCTTTGAAATGATTTTAAATTAATATTAAGGGAGGCTTAGGTTTATAGGTGTATGGTGTATTTGTAGGCATCCTTATTTGACAATGTAATGGTGATAACTATAAAGGGTTTTATCATATTCATAATTTGTGATGTATATGGATCAAGGGAAATATTTACATTATATTAGGGTTTACCTTCTAGGTTGTTCCACTATTGTATAAGAATTTATGTATTGGTTCTTGAGATCATAAATGTTCATTAATCAGGAATGATGTATATATATCCAACCTTTCCAAACTATGTGTGATCCATACCCTATTTTTATAACTATTTTTTTAAATTTCAGTTCTATGTATTTTTACTATTTTTATTTGATATATCTGTTTGTTATTTTTTTAGGGAAATT
The DNA here is from genome assembly GCA_963277665.1 of Viscum album. NCBI lineage: Eukaryota > Viridiplantae > Streptophyta > Magnoliopsida > Santalales > Viscaceae > Viscum > Viscum album. The sequence goes on along the minus strand of OY728135.1, from coordinate 1,690,660,255 downwards.
TTTATTTGAAACCTTTTTAGAAGTATTATTTTATAAATGTGGGAAAAGGGGAAATGTTTAACAATATTTTTTATATAAGCTATTTTATTTATTACCATTCCATGTTCTCTTAATATATAATATTGGGATTCTTATATAGAGAAATAATATAAAAGTCATTGGTAGTATCCATATGAGATTATTTATCTCACACCCTACACACCCACTAGACATTGTGTAGAAAAAGTATTGACTTATGATAAAATAAAATGAAATGTTCCTCATGGTGTGATGAGGGGTATGTCAGCTAGGTATGGGTATTCTGTGGAGAGATGGTGTTTTATTAACAACATATCAACTGGGGAAGAATTTTTTGGGGTTAATTTTCCCTTATTGTTTTGTTGACATGTATTGTATATATGTTTTCAGATCTTTATGAGTTATATCACTACATTTGGTTCTACATTTATGGAATATTTATTTAGTTTTATTAAAATATTTTTTTTTTGTATATATGAAATATATATTTTCGTATGTTGGGAGAAATAATTTGTTATGTTTTCAATTCTTATTTTCTAGTATATATCCCATGGTGATTAGGTATTATCTTCAGATCTATAGAGATCCACTTTGGGTCTTATTTATAAGGGCTATTTGTGTCGGTTCATAAACAATTGGCATCAAATCATTAGTCTTGAGATGTTGTTATATGATATATAATATTTTTGGGTCATGATTGGACGTTTTTTGATAGTACGTGGGAAAAAATTACAACCAGGATCCGAATGTTACGTTGAGATGTTGGTTTTTATGTCTTATGGGTATATTTTTGGTCACAAGTCTCAATTATTTTCTTATGGTTTTATAGCATGGACTGTTATTTTCTATCTGTATTATTTTTCCATAAATTATTTTCTATAGTGAAATGATGCTGATAGGTCCTCCACGAGCCCCACTGGAGGGTGCAACGAGATATGATTCTCAATGGAATTATCCTCTAGATTAGAATATTATGTTTGATATCTTTTGGGTAGTTTGTGATGCATAATATAATGTACCTAGAGTTGAAAACCTATTTATTAAGGTGAATCCAAGAGATTGAGGATACAAATATCAAGTATGACTATCCTTAAAAAATATATTTTTGGGATTAAAACAATTCTTGGGATTTTCCTTTAATTTTTTTTAAAATAATAACCATTAGTGACTAAAATTATACATGGAAAATATTATGAAAACAATGTTCCTACTAAAAGTATTACATTTATGAAAATATCCCGTTATGTTCATGGGTTCACTCATCCTTCCAAATCATTTTACTCAATAACGTTGTTCCCAAATTAAATTTAGAATTTTTTTCATCGGGTGTTTTTATCTCATTCATCAGCCATTAAACCCTTTTTAAACTACATGAATTATTATCAATGAAGAAAATAATTTTATATCTAGAAATATTTGGTAGAAAAAAATTTCATAAAATTTCTATAAGAGTTAGGGGAAATCCATATTTCCAAAATATTTACATAAATTTTAGTGAAATAAATATTAATAAAATAAAATTAAAATAAATAATTGTACTTAAAGGAACAAAATGTAAATAATAATTATATAATATTTCAATATAAAAAATCATTAATTAAATTTATAGATATAAAAAATGATTTCAAATATAAAATGATAACTTTTATCATTAAATTAAAACATTATAACTAGATTAATTCAAAATAAAGAGATTTGTTTCTTAATATATATAGCATACTTTATCGAAAAATGAAAATAACGTTTATATTAGATAAATATATTTTTTGAAAATAATCTATAATATATACTATTTTTAAAAATTTTGATTGATTTTAGAAACTAATAAATTTAATAGAAAATATAAAATATCTTGCATAAATAATATTCTAAAAACAATTCCCCTAACAAAACAATGGCATCATTCAGTCAAATGAATGAACACACTGGACTAAATTGAGGATTGTAAAAGAGATGAAGTTGGGTTTCTAGGTGAAATAGGTGTCATATATATAATAAGTCTAAATGGAACATTATTTTAATGATGACATATGGATTACAACCTATACTAAAAATATATTCATTATCGACATATCTAATCTTATCTCTATTCATCTTTTTAGAAAATGATTAAAAAATATTTTTTTTCATTTATGATGTTATATTGATAATATATATATATATATATCCTATATGATGCATCAAACAGAATCATAAGTGTTGATGAATGATGATTTCAGAAAATTAGAATAAAGAAAAAACAAAACCAACCATGGATGATCGTTATTTGAGACACTATATTTATAATAGTTCATTATACTGAAGAAAAATATATATATGTGTGTGTGTGAGTGTGGGTGTTTGTGTGTTTTTGTGTCTGTGTGTGTGTGTGTGGTCATGTTACCGATTAGACATACAAACCCAGAAAATATAAAAGAGGAGAATAATTCTATATTGGTTCATTATCACTAATATCAATGACTAAATGTTAAGAAACAGTTGAATGTTAATAATTTTTTTGTCACCACTCAATATCCAAATTACATCCCAGAAAAAAACTCTATATAAATTAGACCAACCACATATTTTATAAAATAGATTTATAGATATGAATTTGATAGAAATTCAATAAAGTAATATTGATAACACTCGAAGAAAAAAATACATAAAGATGATGAAAATAGTCTGTTGATGTCAAATAAGGGAGAAAAACTAAAAATTTGTGATAATGTAATTAATAAATCATAATAAATCTATAAATGGAATTTTCAAAATGATTCAGTCACCTAAAGAAAGATACAAATACTCCTATATCCTATGATCTTAAAATTGAATTTCCAGAGGAGGAAGATGATGGGGCCTCTATTGTGAACAAATGAAATTTTATTTCCCCCTTCCGTGATGAAAACCATTTCCATCATCATATCTTTTTCTAGTGTATGATTAATCTCATCCATGATTGACCCCTAATTAACATTTGAATCCCATCTGAGATCAATCACCAATTCAGGTTGTTGATTTCTCTCAAACCCGTTGGATTCCCCTCTTATCTGATCAATAAAAAAACAATTAATACTATTAATATATTCATAATTAAGATTTTATAAATAATTATATTACCCATATAATTATAATAGTTCCATTTATTATAATATTTATTATCTCATATATTTTAAAATAAAATATCTTACCTTTAATATTAAATATTTAATAATATATAAATTTATTATATTTAACAAAAAATTATGATTATTCATATTTAATTTATTTCATATATTCCATTCAATTAAATTTTTTATTTTTAATATATATATATATCTCATATATTCAAAATGAATAATTATTCTATAAAAATGTATATTAACACCTTTATTATTTAAATAATATTTATTTATAAATTTCATAATTTACATATCATTTAATTTGATATAATTATTTTAAATTATTTTAACAGTCAAGTATGAATTTATATAAATAAGTATAATTTATCTACAAGTCAATTTTTTTACAATAATAATATTTTTTCCATATAATATTACTCTGAAAATAATACTTTTATTATTTGATATCTTAAATTACATAATTTTTTTATTTAATAACATAATTTTGTATGAAATTAAATTCAACTAATAAGAACTAATTTAATAAATTTTCATTTAAGTGTGTTATAATAATTTTTTTATTTAATTTATTTATTTATAAATTATTATTCATTAATATTTTATATTAATATAATTACTAATACTTTTGAGTAAAGGTTTAATTAAATATACAAATAAAATAAATAATTCAAATGTTAAAACTTTGGATATTTCAGTGATATACTATAAAAATATTATTATTTTAATTTGACAAATATATTCTAGGAGTTGGATTGGCGAGTATGAATAACAGTAACATAATTAATGAATATGTGAATAAAATTATTATTATTACAAATTTATTGGTTAATTCCTTTGAAATATATAATAATTTATTAATGATAATAATGAAACAATATAATATTAATAGTAATTCAATTTTAAATATTGAATTTTTCTATAAAAGAATATTTTTTCTAGATTTATTATTTTTATATAAAAGATAATGTTCATAATATTAAAAATATTAATAAATAAATAGGATTAATTTTTTGAAAAACATGACTTTAAAATAATATTAAGATAAATTTGTTGTGATTTTATAAAAGTGTTCATTTCTCAATGAATAGTGAAAATACTGATTTCACCGATACTATCCATTTTAGGACATTATAATGATGTAAGAACGAATTTAATGTTTTACAAAATATTTTATAGAAAAAATATTTATTTTATAAGTAATATAAGTAATTAAAAATTCTAATTTTTTACATGGAAATCCATTTTTTTAACAATATAAAAATCTATGTAATGTTTTTATTCATAGAAAGTAAATTTTAGGTACTTCACTGATAATCATGTTTTCTCAAGAATTTATTTTTTGTTTGAATTGATTTGAAATTAAAATAATACTCCTTTCTCTAAAAATATTCAAATTAATTCATCTATAATCCATATTATTCATGATTCTTCCCTAAATTAATGGTTATGCTTGAAATAATATTTTTATAGAAATGTTTTTATCGTTGGATTTTATGAAACAATATCAAGATATTTTTTAAACATTTATAAATTAAATCTTCAAAAATTTATTTAAATTTGGGATTATTTCTTTTAATTATATTAATGAATTCAATTATATTTTTGGTTATATATAATCGTTACCATGGTAAATAATTGTAACAATAGTAGACGATAAAATAGATTAATATATGATAAATATATAAGACAATGACTAAATATTATAAATGAAATATTATGGGATAAGATCATTTTGACCCTTATAACCATATATTTAAAAATTAATTGTTTTAGCACCACATTCAAATCATTGTTACATAAAATTAAATATTTTAATAATTAAAAGTTTTTCACTTCACTAACTTATAAAAGTATATATCTTCTTATCTCTTATTAATATACATTGGGCTATTTAGATCAACAGATGAATATAAATATAACTACCTAACATCTCTCACAAAATCCTAGAGTTCTTGTTATCATAAAAAAACCTATTCTAGAATGCATAAGATTTAAAATAAATGAAAATTTTCAAATAAGTGTAATAAATCTTAACCGTGTGTTTCCATGGCTATTTTTATTTTAAAATCCTCCGAATATTCTATAAATTTTTTTATAAAATAAAATTAACTAGTTCCATATAATAATATGTTATTTTTTAAATGTCACAACACTTTTTAGCTACATTTTTATCCTATGAGAAATGAAATAATAACTCATGTGTGTATATATGGAAAAAAATCTCTACATGGTGATGCCTTTAATTTTTTATCACCTCATCTCACGGATGGTTATAATGATGAATTTAATTTTTATATATGATATTTTTTATATTTTACATTATTATGTATTTTATATTACTTTGTTTATTTCCCTTCTATCTATGGATATACTATAACGTTTCTCATGTGCATGTGTGAAAAACCACATCCACGAAGTGATGTGATTCGTTTTTCATTACTAAATCTCATGGATGTTTAAAAGGTTGAAATTAATAAATAAATATGAAATTAATAAAACATTAATGATTATGTAAAAGTTTAATATTATCTAATTTATTTATATTCCACTTAATATAAAAGTAATTTTCTTTTTATGCATATGTATGGACTACCGTCTCAATGAAATCATATGATCCAGTTTTCCATACATCTATACATTTTTAATTTTAGAAATATAATTTTAAATAAATATAATAATAATAATTTTTTATTTTTTTAGGGAATTATACCATATAAACTTTAACCATGATTATCACATCGATACTATTAAGATGATATAAAACAATTATCCCCAAAAAATCATATGTAAGGTTATCTGAATTAGAGATTAAATTTAATAAAATAACAAAATTATAAAAGTAATAATAATAAGGCTTTTAGAGTGAATATGTTTCTATAAAAGATATATTATTAATATAATTTTACTATAAATGTAATTTAAAATATATGTGTGATGATTAGATACTCATGGTATGAAATTTCACTTCTAAATTTCCTTTTCTATTAGACAAAATCCATTTTGTTAGCATATTTTTATTCGGTGTTGTTTAAAATAGCACACACACACACACATATATATATTTAATCATTAATTCAATGAAATTAATGTGCTATATAAATCATTTTCTAGTTCTATTCATTTATGGTATCTTAATTCAGATGTTACTAAAGTCATAAGGGATTTTTCTTTAAAACATTATTTTATATGTATAAAAAAATTCACCAAAATTTTGATGTTCTTTTTAATTTTCCAAGAATGTCATTTTAAATAAATCAAAAATAATTAAAGAAAAATATAAACGGTATTTATGATATTTTAAGAACTATTTGAAATATTCACTTCAATATTTTTTTGAAAAAGTCATATTGAATTTAATTACAGAAAGTGCCAATTTTTTTAATTTATTTGGAATGAATGGATTGTGCTACTGTCTTGTAATTTCATTGTTATAATTATAGCTTTATACGTTTCTATGTGTTTCAAAAAATATCAATTTTATTATAGTGTAAATTTCATGTTTTTTAAAAATTATTTAAGAAGAAAATAACTTTCCTTATAATTATTATGAGTAAACTAAAAATGGGACTTCTTATGAGATAAAATTAAAATTATAATGACTGTTATAATGAACAATATATATTTTATGTTTTTATTTTGTTTTATATTTTATTTAAATTAAAAATTATGGTAGGTATGTCTGATATATACCTTGAATGTGTTAGGGAATGTGGATGAAGTTATCAATTTATATGTCACACCTATGAAGTTAATTTATTTAACTATTTATTATTACTCCCATAATGTATAAATAATTCACTATTTATAAGATATTGCTATGAAGTGGATATATTTTACTCATTGTATTCAGTCTTATAAATAAAAGAGATTAAAAAAATTATCTGCTACTTCTATAAAGTGGATGTTGTTAACTATTTATATTTGACTCACATAATGTAAATTGATTTAACCGGGTATGTTATTTCTTTGTTACAATTATTATATGAGTCATATGAAAATGATTTATCATGGTTCTTATATGCTTATTTGTTTATTTAAAATGTTTTGTTTTAGAATTTTTTATTTAAAAATGTCTGAGGATGTATATATTGAAAATAATGATTATGATTTTCAAAAGTTGAATGGTTCATTTTCAAGGAAATGATTTTGGGTTTTAAAGATACCATAAATATTAAATAATTTACCTTTATCATTTATCAAAAAATTATTTATGAACAATTTGAGGATTTATATTGAAATAATGACTAATTAAATGTTTATTTTATATTAAATATTAGTATAAAAAATGATATTTTACTCATAGGGTTTCATGAATTTAAAATGGACTAAAATTTTCGCTTTGTTTATATCCTTTAACAAATTTTTTTTTCTCATTAAATGTTTTAATTTTTTTCATAGGGATTAAATTTGTGTACGTATTATAGTGAGGTAAATGTTTACAATTCCTGAATAAATAAAACTTTCAATGATTGAAATAGTTGTATAAATATAATAACAAAAAATTCTATAAAAAATATACACAATACCATGTTATGTATTTTTATTGATTATCTAAAAATAAAAAATTAAATACTCTTGGAAATATAATAAATTGTAATAATTTTTATAAACCATGAAATTATAGGTTGTTTAACTTATAAGACATTATATTTTTTATCAGTGAAATCATTAATAAAACATTATAGGTTAAAAATTTATTTGATAAAAACATAAGTATTATATACACTCATTGTTTATTATGGTATACAAAATTATAGTTAATATTTAATCAATATAATGTGTTGAAAATAAGATAATAGGGTTAAAGATAACATTGGTTTTACCCTCATAATAATATGGTTTATTATGAATTTACTTTATATAACCACGGTAATAATTTTTTTTAGGAAATTTCATGAACTAGAGTTAATCATGTTTTTAATGAATGCGAAAGATAATGTGGTGTTTGTACAAATAAGTTTCCAATAGGAAAAAGTTAGGGTAAAAAATAGGGTTTTTATGCCTAAAAGATATATCTTTGTAGGATTAACTACATTAAACATGTTGAGTTCTCTAACACAAAAATAAGAGATAAATGTAGTTTCCATGAAATTCAAGTGATAATGAAAAACCAGATTATTTGAGAAGAGTGTTTTTATAATAGGGGTGAAATCTATATGGTAAAGATAACATTTTATGTTTATAGAATTTGATGTTTAAGTAATTATTTTTGATTTGGATAATGGATTATTAATGATTTGGTATATATGTTTTATATTGTTAAGAGATAGAGGATTGAAAAGTAAATTGGTGACTAAGTGATTAGATTTATTTTTTAAGAAGATAAAAATTTTGGGAACATTATTGGTATTAGGTGAATGAAATATTATATTTAAATAAGGGATACTATTTGAGTAATAAAGGATGAGTTATATTTTTAAAAAATATATTATTTTATTAGGGAATACTGGAGATTCAATTTATTTTTGAATGATTAGTATATTTTGGGATAATATACAGTTAGGGAAATGAACTTTTTGAAAGTGAATATTTGAGTGACTAATGATACTTAGAGATAAATATTCAATACATCTTCAAATAATATATGATAACATCATCATAATCATTTTTTATAATTTTGGGTATACAATATTCTGATTATTTATATGGTAAGTTATTTATGGAATTATTTAAATTGAAATTTGTTGACTATTTACCAAGGATTTGGATATTTAATTAGTATTTTTTATATTGAATAATTTCTTAATGTGAGCTAATTATTTTTTGTTTTTATTCATTGATATAATTAATAGACATAATTATTAACTTCTTCATGATTATTTTGATCTCTCAGTTGTTGATTTTAATGATTCGTTCTCAAAAATATATTCTTGAATATTCATTACATGTAGTAAGAGATAATATATAAGTGAAAACAACACGAAGAATAAAAAATGATGAAGATAAAATTGTAATCTGGAAAGAAATCATGAATGTATACATTATCATTTTTTCCATCCCAATGGTAAAATAATTCTTTAACTAAAAAATGAGGAATATAAATATATTAAAATATATATTGTAAAAATTACTTAGCTATGATTGTATTATTTTGTAAATCTATTCAACATTAAAAGTCTTAAAATGGTTTATAGAGGGTTTAATAAATATTTCAAAAATAATAACACATATACTATATCATAGAACTTAATATTCTTTTAAAATGAATGTTATATTTAAGTGTATTAAAATATATATCCTGACACATAGGGAAATGTATTAAACCCTTTTTATCAGAAAACATTTCATATTGAAAATATAAAAATTCCTATAGGGGGTATAATTTATCCCAAAATATTTTATTTTATTTTATTTTATATAAAAATTATTTTTTATTTTGGGTATCATGTACACCACTGGGTCTAACTGAGTTGTGATATTCAATAAAAATATTATTATTTAAATATAAATATTATTAACCAATCATTGGATTGATGAGTACGTATATTAGTAACTAAATTATAATATATATAAATATAGTAACATAAAAAATATTTATTCATTAATTACAAGGAAAAATTTTCTCAATTTTTAATGATTGGAATGAAATCATACATTTTTAAGAAAATATAACGCTTAGAATCGAGATTTTTTTTAAAAAGTTGGGGTTTTAATATATATTTTTATTTTTTAAAATTTTAGATTACATAATAATATAAACATAAATTGATAAATAGATTTAATTTAAGACATAATGATTTAAAAATAATGTTAATATTAATATTAAGATTCTTATAAAATAGTTGAATATTTTGTAAATAGTGAAAAAATACTGATTTTACAAATAATATCATATTTATGAAATTATAAGTATATAAGAATTAAATGTTAGTTTATGATATATTTTAAGGTAATATATATATATATATAATAATAAAAATAAATAAATAATATTTATAATTTATAATATAGAAATACATGTTTGAAATTATGGAAATCTAATTAAAATATTTGAGAAAATAAAAACTATTTTTAGAAGTAATCTTTAAATCATTATAGGACAAGGTATTGTTCAATTTAAATTAATTATAATATTAAATAATAATCATTTTATTAAATTAAATCCAATTAATTCAATGTAATTCTTCATTCTAATGATTTTATTTTATAATATTTTTTATTGTTAAAAGTTATATTTCACAAAACAAAATTTTTCTTTATTTTGAAACATTATATTAAAATCAATTTTAGTAATATAAATTATATATCCAAAAATAATTTACTATTTTTAATCATGAAGATAAATATTAATGTTGATTTCAATTTATTTTTTGGTCATTATAAATAGTAACCATAGTGAAAAGTTATCATCAAAATGAAGGGGAAAATATGTTAATTATGTTTAATATTAAGTGGGGAGGTCAAAAAATATTATCTTAAATCATATTGGATTATATTTTTAAAACCCTTATCACTTTTAATTATAAATTTATTTTTCTTACATCCTCATTCCCTAGATTAATGTTTTATATTATTTTAAAAAATTGAATATTTACAACAATGACACTCACCTAACATATAATAATGTACTTATTCTCCTATATTATTTGTAACATTTGAGAAATTTTTCTTCTCAAATACCTATAAAAATATCTTTTTAACGTCCCTACCCAATACAAATTATACATAGTATTTCTATTGGACCAATCCTAGGGATCAAAAGGTGTAATCCAAATTTTCATTTCCCAAGATGATGCATAACTCTTAATTGGGTGTATTTATGACTATTTCATCTTCAGAGTTAATAAAATATAATAAATACATAAGGAAATAATGAAATAATTGCCTTAAATATATTTAAATTTAATCGGTTTATGGTCCAATCCTTTTTTATATCATTTTATATCAAATTAAAAATGAATGTATCGCTTAAATGTATATACAGACTACTCTCTCCAAAAGCTATATATTTCATTTTCCATCATTGTCTATCATGGATATATATGGAGATTAATTTAATATATATATATATATATATATTATTTATGATAACTGTATGATTCTATAAATATAAGATATTACTTACCTTCTTACCCTTCCATCCATTGAACTATGATAACATTGCTTGTGCGTATTTGTGGAATACCACTTCCATGATCCTATGTGAATCATATTTCATTACCACCTCAAAATAATGGTCATAAATGTGGAAAAAATACATAAGTTTAAGATTCATAACATTTATATTATTTAGAAAAGAATTATTTTATATACCCTAATTATTATTACCCCAGAATTAAAATGAGAATTTCTTCCCTGCATAAATATATATATATCATCTCTTTGTAACTATGCGAATCATCATTAATTAGGCCATTCATTGTTGGTTAAGAAATTTTATTTGATATATATATATATATTATTAATCATTAGGGAATGGAACCATAAATACTTTGACCATGGTTAATAAATTAATTCTTATTAGAGGTGATAAATTTAACGACCCAAAAAATATCTAATGGAAACATAACTGATTTGGTAACCAAATAAAACATCACAATTAATGAAATAATATGAAAAAAATAATGTAACGAAATTAAAAAATATTATTAATAATGAATAAATTAATAAAAATTTATATTTCTAGAATGTAAAAGACACATGATCCATGTTGGGACTCATGGTAAGAGATTTATCATCTCAATTTACTCTCATGGAGACTCATAGAATATTATCAACATGTTTTCATATTGTGGGGGAACTATTCCATGTTTTTGTGTCATATTTTTTTCAAATAAAATTTGATATCGTTTATTACGTGTAACATAATTTTTAACTTGAGTTACACACTATAGATAGAATAAACAAAACATGACATACTATCAAAATATTTTTATTTAATTCGATATTTATCTCATAGCCGTTGGAAATGTGTTTATGAATAGGATTAACTAAATTGTAGAAATTTTTGGTTTATGACTATATATTAAATTAAATATTTGTTTACCAATTAATTATAAATTAAAAAAACAATTTGAAAATATTGGAAATAATTATTTGAAAATTTATTTGTATTTGCACAACTTTTTTTTTCTAAATAATTTTTAAACATATAATATTGTGAATGATTTTAATGAAATTTACATATTTCATATTCATTAAATTTTTTAACATTAATTTTATGTTATTCATTCTCATGAGATATGAATAAAACTAATAATATTTTTAAAAATTGATTTTTTTAAAAGTAAAAGTTATCACATTTTTTACAGTGATTTTTCAATTTCAATTTAAATTTTTAATAATTTATTTTAGAAAATTAAAATAATTTTTTATTCCACATATATAAATTATCTTATGTTGAATTTTTCTAGATTTTTGGAAACAGGATAATTTTTCAATGAATTGTGAAAAATAATGGGTTTTCTTTAGATCTTTTTTTTTGTTTAAAGAATTTTTATGCTTACATTTTATTTTAAATAGATATTAATGTAACATAATCTCAATTATATAATATTTAACCTCATATATTCCATTTTAAGGAGTTACATAATAAATTATTATATAAAAACTTCTTAAGCATTCTAAAATTGTATCTTTTGAAAACAATTCTTTCGTCACTTTCGTAGGATTAGTTTGAAGATAAATAATTAAAATTATCTTATTTGAATTTGATAAAATTGAATAAATTTTTGTAACAATAATAATTTATATTATATAATAATTTCAAATTAATTTTGTTTTATAAAAATTAATAAACTAAAATAAAAATTATTTATCAAATATAAGGTTAAAATTGGGTTTTGGATTTGACAAATGTTTATGTTAAAGATAATTTTCCTCACACATAGGATTTATATTTTATAATTTTAAAATAATATTTAATATAATAGTATCCCAATTATAATATAATTATAATGATACTTTTATTATTAAAGGTTACATTACATAGGTAAATAAAAAGATACAATGTATCGTGATGAAAACTAAAATGGTAAAATTTAGGTAAATTTAATGGATAAGTAATAAAATGATTATTAATGAAATATTTTTTGTTATAGAGGTTTTTATCAACCATATATACCACAATATATTATTTATAAATTTAGAGGCACTTTCAGGGAGGGTTTTTTTAATTATTGAATTGTATTTGGAAATTACAAAAAAGCCACTCCTCCCCCATAATAAAAGCCCACTTCCTCCCACGCATCTTCACAACTCTTAATCCATTTTTACATACCATAACATGAAAAAAATACCACCATAATTTATTTATTCATGTTTTAGAACATATTTTCATCCCAAAATACAAAGCCTATGGTCTTTTATATGATATGCAGACGGGATTGTTCTAAGAAAAGTTAATTGTCTTTACTAAACTCTTTCTTTTTAATTATTATCCTACCACATTCATTAATGACATATTTTTTTCAATATAAACAAACTTATATATTACATATAGTTATATTTTATAAATCTTATTTTATAACTTGTATTTATATCCTCTTCCATAAAATGGAAAACAAAACTATCGATCATTTGTACGACGTACTACTGCCTCACGAACTGATGTAATTCAATTTCCATAACCACCTATCACAATTGGATATAATGGTGCATTTAAATTTTTTATATGTATTAATGAAGTCATTATACTTTTTTAAGTACAATATCACATATATCTTCTTAGTATTCATTCTATGGTACTATGATAACATCACTCATGTGTACAGTAAACTACCACCTCATGAAGTAATGTGATTCGTTTATAACATACATGTTACATAAAATTAATAAGGATGGTTTTAATATAAATATTACATATATATTAATTAAGCATTATTACTGTAATGTTTTATATTACATTCATTTTTTACATTTCATTGATTCAGAAAATGGAAACAATGTTCATGTATATGTACGACCTATAGTGTCCTTGAATATTAGAATCCATTTTATATCTATACATTAATGGATATCAATAGGTACAAATATAATGGATATATATGATACTTATATCATGGTTAACTTTTTTTAGATAACTAAACCATGATTAAATTAAATAGATTGATTATACAAAAATAAAACATACATGAAAAAAGAAATCATTATTACCCAAAACATGATTTAAAAAATGAATTTTTAATAAAGGGTAGTAAAAGGTAATAGGTAAAATATATATGGTATATTAAGTATTATTATGGGTTTTCATTATATTTATATTAAATATATATTTTTTAATATAGGAGGCACAAATATTTATAATGGAATTCGATGCTCATTTTATTGGATTTCTAGTATCTCATTTGTTTCTACGTGACAAAAGCTATATTCACCACTTGTTTCTATTGTGTTTTATATATAATGCCCCCTTTACATATTATATCATGAATCTAATTATTGAAATATTTATTATTTTTTCCATTAATTTTATTCTTTCATTGTAATTTTTATTCGAATGATACAAATGTTTTAAAAGATTTATGTAAAATCTCATTGTTAATCCCTATTATTTATGAATAGGATTTTGATTGTGAAATCTTATGAAATATCCCTCATGATACTCATTAAATTTCTTATAATCTGGTTATGTAATGGAATTAATTTTTTTCCACTCATTTTTCTCTCATTGTGTATTCAGGATTTCAGAAGAATGGGTTCTTAAATTTTTTTCCCTATTAAATCAGAAATCCATTTTATTCCATATCCAAGTATTAAAAAAATGTCTAAAATAATTTTTTTAATATTCAATAATGATTTTTAAATTAATTTTATAAATTGGTTTACATTTCATAAATAATTAAAAGTAATCTTCAATCTTTTTTCGTTGCATGGTGTGTTTGGATGATAATAGAAATTGTGAATGGAATATTTGTTATAATGTGTTTGACAAAAACCAAATTTCACACCATCGTTTCAAAAATAATATTTTAAATATTAATTTATAAGTTTAAAAGCTTATTTTCATAGAATTTCTATTTCAAAATGTATTTTGAAATTTTATTTTGAAAAATTTTAATTTCAAAGTGAAATGATTATTTTTCTTCAGAAATGTTCAATATGATCTTTTAAAATAAATCTCCATCTAAGATACCATATTTTGATATTATTAATGATTTTATGGGGATATGAACCATGGAAACATTTTAAATATTTCTCTGATTAGTTTATGTTATGATGAGATGATGAAATGTTAATGAAACAAATTTTGATTCTATGGGTTATATTTTGTAGAAATTTTTAAGAAACTAATTGAGTGTTCTGATATGGTGAATTTTTTAGGATATTGTAGAACACATTATTTTAATTTTAATTATGTGTTCGGTGGGACCTATGGCTCCACTAAATTAATTGGTTAAATATTTATTTCTCATGAGATATATAGGACTAGAATGAGGAGTTAACCCATCTCAGTAAGGTACAATATCCACAATGATAGTCATGGGAGTGAACAATAAATACTATACTTGTTTTGGGGGTGAAATCAATCCACTAGGGTATAATCAAAATTTATCAGATTCTACTATGTTTTTTTTAGATTGAACATAATCCACTATGATAGGTCAATAAATAATGCCTTGAGTACTAATTATATTATTTTCAATGCCTATATAGATGCTATAATTCCACGTCTTATGTTGATGTTATTTTTCTATGGATTATGCCCTTTGATTAATTTGTGATTCTGGTCTTATGAATTGATATGGTTTATTCCATGACACTATTTTATGATCTCTGATATGAAGGGTATAGTTTCCAAATGTTATTCTCTTGTTCAAACACCTTTATTCTCACTTTATATTGATATCCAGATTGTTTACCCTTAGTAAGCATCCCAGATCACCCTTTATTATTTATCCATTCTCTAAGGTGTAAAGAAAGGTTTTATGTATTATATATCTAAGAAGGGTTTGAGTTATTAAAAACTATATGTGATATTATGTAGAACTATTATGACCCGTTTTTTTATGTTTCTATTTTTCTAATGAATGTAAACCTAAATGATATTGGCATGGGTTGTTTTGTAATGTGATGAATATTAATATATAAATATGTAATATTTATGTATGAGCTGTTTGTGTCCTTATTTTTTCTATTAGAAAATGGTTTAGTTAACCATTACAAACTAGTATGTAAAAAAACTACTAAGATCTCTATGGGTTTAATTATTGAGAAGTCGAAGTACAAGTCAACATATAAGAAAATACAGTTTTATTTCTATTAGAAAATGGTTTATTTTATATTTATGTTTTGTTAAAGTATTCAGAAATCTCTTAAAATAGAGTTCAGTTTTAGTAATGTTTGTCATCCTCAGTTAGATGATCATTCTGAAAGAACAATTCAAACAATAATGGATATAATATAATCTTGTTCTCTGTAAGTCAAAGGTGTCTGGGATTAACACCATAATCTAGTCAAGTTTTCATACAATAATATATTTCACCAAAGCATTAAAATTTATTCTTTTGAATCATTATATTTAAATTAGTGTAGAAAACCGATTAAATATGAAGATTTTTGAGAAATGATGTAATTAGGACATGAGATAGGCGAATAGGTGGAAGATAATTCTACAACTGTTTAGTAGCACATAAGTGCGTCAAAAAATCGATTAAAATGTTATATTAATATATGTTTATGTGATCTAGAATTTGTAGTTGCTAAGAAGGGGATTCTATAAATATTTATAAGGAAGAATGAAGTGAAAAATGAGGACTAGGTATATTTTACCCTTTGATATTCTTGATTATATCAGGATGATAATATATCATATAGAGCATCCACCAAACCTATCTATAATGGATCAACCCCAATTACCCAGGGTCGGTGCATTATTACATAACATTTCCTCCATATAAGGAATCATATCCTAAAATACCGATCAGTATAGTATCCTTAGATGTGATAGATACATACATATGTTTTACATTACATCATGAAATGAAAAAGAAAAAACAAATTGTGTCCCCTTTGAACACACTCATATACCTTACCCTATTCCTGCAGGTTAATCGTAATATACTTTTTCGTATCTTGGGAAAAATTAAACATAAGAAAGTGGTGTGATCAGATGCTCAATAAGGATAACAATATAGTGGAAACTATCATAAATAATCTTAAACATTTAAATCAATGTATAAGACTAAAACAAAATCCTCTTAAAATAAGACATCAGCATAATAAGGCAAAGATAAATCAAATAATTCCATTTAATTATTCATAAGGATATTCTACTAGCTGTATAATAACATGTAATATCAATATACAATTTAATAATGATGGAATGAATAATACTGGACATCACAACCAAATAGTGAAGGCATCGTTCCAAGACTACAAATTATATTTTTTCAAGGACTTGTGAATAACACTAGATTGTCTCATCTGACCTATAGAGGCATCGAGGAGCTATAATGGGATCCACCCGTCACTTATTAAGTCCAATTCATTCCTCATATGAAAAGGTTAAAATATAACATAAACATTCATATTAAAACAAGCATACAAAATGTATATACTTTTACTATAAACCATGAATGGTATAAAAATAAAAATCCACAATCAAACATATCACAAAACCATAAATAAAATAAAGATGATTGTATCATATTAAACAAACTTCAAACAAGGGTAAAATCCATTAAATGATGTTGACATAAATGAAATCAAAACTATTTGAGAAGAATATCTCTTTCTATATTGAAATCAAATAAAATTCAAAAAATTATAAAATAAAACATTTATTTTGAAAATATTCATATAATATTGTATGGTAAGGTTCTAAGGTGTTAAAACTGTGGAAAATAGTCACACACGCTCTATAAGTGAAAAAAACATTATTCCCTTAATTTGTCGAAAATGTCATAAAGTACCTTGTTTGGAAAACGATGGAAATATTCCTTCATAATATTTAATAAAAATTCCTAAAATGGTATAAATGAATTTAAACCATATTATACAAAATAGTATAATTTTTTGGAAATACATTTTTAATAAACAGATATGTGGATGATTAAGAGGTCGTAGTGGATAATCATGTATAAACAACCTCGGATAATGAAAAGATTGTAGAATTAACCCTTACCTTGATCTTTTCCTTGATCAAGGGTACATTAAAATCTGGTTTAATAGTTAAAAAAATTGTTAATAAATTATAATAGAACCACATACCTAAATATAATATCATATGTGATCTTCTAATATTGCATTGTTAATAATATTTTAGTAGTATAATTGTTTCAGGTGTTAACTGAGTCGTTTTCCTTTATATGTTTGGTTACGTAATCCAAGTTTTTTATGGATAGGATGTATTTGATTCATATCCAGAATGATATTATGATCTTAAAAATTATTTTTAATCCTAAAATAAAAATTATTCTTGAATGGTTATGAAGGGGAATGAATTTCATCATGTTTATGGAGATGGAAATCCGTACATACGCTTGAGTGACAATATCATTCAATTGATTGTGAAATTGTAGGTAATTGGATGGTATATAATATATATAGAGAATAAAAAACAAGTCATATTTATTATTTACATTTGTTATACTCATTATTATACACATACAAATAATGAAGAGTTTGAAGAACAAACTACAGCACGACGTAGAGACGATAAGCCGTACATACACACATATGGAGAATTGTAATTCATATGATATATAAAATAATGAATTGGGTTTTACCATATTCATAATAACATAAATGTATGTATAAGGTAATATATTTGTTATTTTGGTATTGAAACAATAATCAATGAGGAAGTGGTAAAAGAAATGAACTGTGATAGAGCTGGTGTAATTATTACCTCTTATTCAGGTATTTCCTTTTGAGATGATCAAAAGGTCTCATAAAGTCAGCTTTTGGATCAAGGTAAAGACTCTTGGTATTATTGATGGTAGTTTGGGGGATATTTGAGTAGGTATTGGCCGATCCAAATAGGTTTTTATTTGTGATTTTAATAGAAGGTTAAGTACCCTTTTATAAGATAGGTGAGGGTTACTTTAGGAAAAACATGAATTATTAATTTTTTATACAATCATATTCGATTTATAATGCCTTGAAAAAATTTATTTATATTCAATGTTGGTTATGGGTCGAAAACCTCTCAACCAATTGGTTTTAGTTAGGTTTAGGGCACCATATAAACCTTATCATTTAGATTTAACTATTAGTTAAGTAGTTTAATTTTTACCATGTATTCTTGTATTATTATAAAAAATGGTTAATAAACATACAATGAAAATACAAGGGAACCCCAAGTGGTTTATTATTGATATATCTAACATTATATATTTTCATTGGAAAAAAATTAAATTTTTTGGAATATTATATCAATTAATAATATATTATTTGTTTTAAAAACTAATTTATATCAATTTTGACACAATTTCGTATTTTGTTTTTCTGAAAGTCAGAACAACATTATCACTAAGAATAATAATGATTTAATCTGCCCTAACATGTCATATTAACCTAAAATTATTGTAATTCATCTAATGATTCAATTTAAATTTATTTGGATATTTATAATGTCAACTATTTTAATTTTTCATTAAGAATGTATTTACTACATTATCATTATGTCATAAAATAAATTTAATTATTTAATGTATAAAAATTATATATAAAATAATATTATGTACGAAATATTATTAGCTTTATGGGCAGTATTATAGTCGAATTTATCTTATGTATAACCCTATAATAAAAATTATTTAGTTATTATACTTTGAATTTAACACTTTTATTACTTCATTAAATAAATAAATAATAAATGTCCTAATATAATCCAAGTGGACCAATATGATCATATTTTATTCCTAAGGTTGATTTTGTCCTAAATACACTAATCTAATAGAAATTGGATATGTTTCAGGGTAATTATAATATCATTTTTACCATTAATTACCTTATTTACTTTTAAATATGGTAAATAAAAGTAAAAAGTCACTCTTCACCAAATATTATTTTCGTCTCAGTGAAAAACGTTTTACATAATTAAATCAACTATGTCTCTTGGGTTTTTGAAATTTAATTCAAAAAAGTGGTAAAATTATGATTCATGAAAATTTGCAAATGCGCCTAGAAGGTTGGTAAAATATTGTAAAAAGATTAATAAAATTTTCTATATATAATATTATTATAAAATGACTCCAATGAATTACATTTATCAAATAAAGGTATTATGTTTATATTTATAACTAAAATAAATTTAAATAAAATTAAAATTTTTTTAAATAAAAAGTTAGTTTTAAACAATAATGCAATGTATTTTTAATATTCATTAAAACTAAAACATTTCTAAAAAATACCAAAAATTCAACCTAAGTTAATTTTGATATTCCGAAACAAAAAATGATATCCATTTTGAAAAACAAAATTTATAAATTTTCAAAACGTGGATATTATTATTCATAAATACTAGTTTGATTTTTCATGGTGTGCTAAAACTCTGAGTTGTGTACAGCGCAAGCTATTACATTATTAAAAGAGAAAAGTATCGTGGAAGCAGGGGGTGTTACATTATTCCCTCATTCAAAAACATTTGTCCTCGAAATTACTAGAATAGTACAACATAAAAGAGTTTGGTTGGTTCTTCATGATAAGTTCCTTGGGTTCCCACATTGCCTCTTCCATCATATCGTTTCTCCATAGATCATTCAATAGATGAGTCTGCTAGTTTCTGAACACTTGTTCTATGGTATCAAGAATTCTGATTGGCTCTTTGCAATAAGACATGTCAGGGTCCAGTTATATGTATTCATAGGTTAGTGCATATGTTGGGTTTGGAAAGTATTTTCTCATCAATGATACATGGAAGACATCATGAACATTGGAGACACATGTAGGATTTTTGAAATGGTAATCTATAACTATAATTAGTTCATGAATTATGAAAGGTTCGACGCACCATGTACCTAATTTACCCTTATTTCTGAAACGTATATCAACCTTCCAAGGATATAACTTCAAAAAAACATGATTTCCTACTTGAAATTCCAAATCCTTCCTTCGGTTATTGACATATCTCTTTTTCATAATTTGAGCTGCTTTGATGTGGGTTTGGATAATCGTAACCTTTTCCACTATTTTCTCAACAAGTTCAAGTCCTACGATTTTTCTTTCATCAACATCATCCCAACAAGTTATGTGTGATATCTCTTCCCATATAACACATCATATGGTGCCATATAAATAATTGAATGGAAGCTATTGTTATAGGAAAATTCTACCAAAGGTAAACATTGATCTCGCATACCATGAAAGTCGTGTTATAATTATCTCATGATGTCATTTATGGTTTGAATAGTCCGTTCTGATGGTCCGTCAGTTTGGGGGTGGTAGGCAGTTCTCAAATTAAGTTCAGTATCCAAGGCTTTCTAAAGTCTTTTCAGGAATCTTGATGTAAAATGGTGATCACAATCAGAAATAATTGATATGGGTACACCCTGAAGTCTTAAAACATCATTAATATATATTCTTGCTAAAAGTTCAAGTGAAAAATCATCTCTTATAGAATGAAAATTTTCTGACTTGGTAAGATGATCAACAATGACCCATATTGCATCATTCCTTCTAGGAGTCTTTGGTAGCCCCATGAAAAATTCCATAGTAATATCATCCCATTTCCACTTAGGTATGGGAAGATGTTTCATGAATCCTCTTAGATGTTGTCTTCCAACCTTCACTAGTTTACAAACCAAACATCTTAACACATATTCAACAATATCCCTCTTCATGTTTTCCCACAAAAATATTTCCTTCAAATATCGTTACATCTTAGTGCTACTATGGTGTATAGAAAAATTGGAGCTATAAGAATCTTCCAACAATTCCATTTTTAGATCAGGTATATCATGAACACAATGTCTCTTTCGAAACTTCAAAATTCAATATTCATATATGATTTCAATCAATCTCACATTATCCACATCATTAATTTTATTTTGAAATCTTTATAATCAGTCTGAGAACATTTTAGCTTTTCTATTTAATTTAGATTGGAAACTATGTGAAAAAATATTGATGTTTCACCTTCCAAGATTTTTCCCACATCTATCATTAATAGATCTAGAAACATATGATACCTTTTAACGCTCTTCTTATTCCAAACTCCATGATCTTTTCTACTCAAAGCATCTTCCACCTTATTTTCCTCCCGGGGTGGTAGTGTATAGTGAAATCATAATCATTGAGTAGTTCAAGAATTATTCTTCACCTCAAGTAGAGTTCATTCTATGAGAAAATATACTTCAATGTTTTTTGATCGGTACATATCTAACATTTTCACCATAGAGATACTTCCTTTATACCATAAAAATAATTATTAGAGCTGATAACTCAAGATCATGATTAGGATAGTTTTTGTCATGAATTTTTATCAATCGTGATTCATAGGAAATAACCCTATCATTCTGCATAAGGACACAACCAAGTCCGTTCTTTGAGGCATCACTATATAAAACAAACCCATCATTCTCTAATGGGAGTTTCAACATCAGAGAATTGATGAATATTCTATTAAGCTCTATAAAACATTCATCACAATAATTTTCCATTCAAATTTAACCCATTTATGTGTGATCTTGGTTAATGGGTTTTCCAATAGGGACGAAATCTGATAATAACATTCTAAATCATTAAAAATGTGTTCCCCAGTTATACTCGGCAGGGCTATCCATATTTTTATTTTCGTTTTTATAGAAGTATCAATATACATTCAATACTTTGATAAAATTTGGCCATGGAAAGAAATTTCTTGAAGCTAGAATTCACATTTTCTAAACTTCCCAAATAATTAATTTCTTCAGATGGTTTTCAGAATAGTGTACAAATGATTTTCATGATCTTCATAGCTTTTGGTGTAAACCATGATATCATGAATATATATCACTAAAACTTCATCATGATATTTTTTGGAAACTCTTTTAATTAGTTCCATGAAAATAGACAGATCATTAGTCAGTCCAAAATACCTTAGTGTAAACTCATAATTCCCATACCGGGTATGAAATTCTATCTTCGGAATTTCTTCCTCCTTCACACACAAATGATTATATCCAGATCATTGTTCAATATTCGAAAAATATTTATCTCTATGAATTTGATTGAATAAATCATTAATTATAGGTATGGGATACTTGTTCCTTTTTGTAATTGCATTGATCTTTTTTCATTCAATGTAAAATCTCATAGATCCATATTAAATCTTAAAAAAAATAACAGGGGATCCACATAGGGAAATAGTAGGGTGAATAAATCCTTTCTTACTCAATTCCTCTAGTTGTTTCTTTAGTTACAATAATTCCATCATGTCCATTATATAAGGGGTATTCGATATGGTCCTTGAACCATGAATTAAATCAATGGAAAACTGAATTTATCTTTCTAGAGTGTGTCCAGGTAAATACTCTGGAAACACATCCACATATTATTGAACAATATGTTAATACTTTATTTGAACATTACATTCCTCAACCATAGATAATTCACTATATTCCTCCCTAATAATTGAATTTAGTAGAGATACAAGGGGTGAATCAAGATAAGAATCATATGGTGACATTTCTACTCTAAAGATAAGTTACTCTTTTTCATGATTGAAAACTGTAACCTCCTTTTCCTTACAATAAATTTTTGCATCATTGTCCAAAATACAATATTTACTGAGGATTATATCAATTTCAATCATGGATATGATGAATATATCAGTAGATAATGCACGTTTATATGATCAATTGGAAACTGATTCATAAGGCATTGTTTCAATGATACATCCCTTAGGATTTTTGACTGAAAACTACATTGTTAAATCAAATTGGATATATCTAATTTTCATAGAAATATAGGAATATATGAAACAATACAATGACCCAGAATATAATAATGCATTTTATATATATGGGGAAACCATTAAATTACCTACCACCTGTTCATTCCGAGCTTCAAACTCAGCAGTACTGATCGCCTATGATTGGCCTTTCACCCTTGGCCTTTTATGAGGTATGATTCCATGGTTCTTGGGAATTTTATTTTTATAATTCCCCATTTCTCTACAATTGTAGCATTCTACATTGACAACCACTTTCTTTCCCATCCAACCACGAGTTTGGTGGCCTTCTTCACCACACTTTTAACAGACACACATTCCATTTAGGCATGTATCAGGGTGTTTCTTCCCACTTTTACCAAAAATATTAATTCAACCTTTACCTTCTACCCCTTATTTCCATATCTAGTGTTTTCATCATATATCTTCTTTTCTTTATTTTCCTTAAAGTAGTAAGAATTAGATAATTCGTTTTTAGTCTTGATAACACTTGAGACAATATCTTCATATGATGAGAATGATTGTGAGACTAATGCTCGATGGATAAATGGTTTTAAACCTTCAAATAATCTATCAGTCTTACTCTGTGGAATAAATATATAATCTTATGCATACCAGGCTAACCTTGTAGTGTTTTCCACATACTTTGCGACATTGTCATCATCCTTTTGCCTCAGACTCAGAAATTGCCACTCCATATCCACTCGATGGTCATGAGGAAATAATTTTTTAAATAAAATATTTTTAAACTCGTTTCATTCCATATTTGATACTTTTTCTTCTTCCTTTGTGTTTTGAATTAGGGTATAATATTAATTAATGTCTCCCGTGAGGCGATAAATTGTCATGACAACTTTTTTCCCTTTCTCTACTCCCCAAAGCATGAAATATTTTTTCTAAGGAACATATCTATTACTCAAATACAAATGGATTTCTAGTCCCATTGAATGTTGTTGGTTTTTGAAACATGAATTAGTCTAACATTGATCCTCCATGTTATGGATCAAGGTGCTTCGTACGGGTAAAGAAATTTTTCATAACCTGCGTGAGTTGTCCCAGTATGGTGACAAGCTGATCAGCACCAGTTGTATCACCTGGTCCACTATAATTAACTTATGTATGGGGGAAATCCCTACAAAGAATACATGAACTGATATGGTTACCATTTCTTCCAATTGGTTCCATTTCAAAACAATGGCATAAACTAAAATAGTTTATGAATCACAATACGTAATTCCAAACATGTAAAAAACTTAACTGAAATTAAACAGTTTATCGATATAATCCATAATCATAAAAATGTTTTCTTTGAGGATGTATACACTCATAAATCATTCATAAAGGTTTTTAAAAATAATTTTAATTATCCTTAGCATATCCCTAGGGAGTGGCATAACCCAGTGTGCAGCAAGGCCCATTGTAGTGTACTAGGATACCCCGGGTCAATCCTGAAACACCTTATTGGAGTTTCCTCTCCTTGGTACATCTATTCTATAGCCACCTCTACCTGCTCATATCTATACAGGGATGTATTTCATGGAAAACTCACAAAATCTCAACATTACCAATATTCTAGTAAACTCATCTATACTAATCATCAATGTCTATATTAGGGTAATGTACTCTTATTAGAGTGTTTATAAATCTAGTTTCCATGGTTTGTACTAAACATACAAGTATAGCAACTGTAATTCTCCGAACCTGTTACTCAGATTTAGTGAAATATTACATAACATTGGCATGATATAAGGAATCATGTCCTAAAATACCGATCAGTTTAGTAGTTTTGGATGTGCATGATACAAACATATGTTTTACATTACATCTAGAAATGAATAAGAACAAAAACATTGTGTACCCATTTAAAACACTCATATCCCATTTCCTATTCCTGAATTTTAATCATAATATACTTCCTCGCAACCTGGGAAAAATAATACATAAGAATGTGGTGAGCTAAGATGCTCAGTAACGATAAAAATATAGCAGAAACTATCATAAATAAGAATAAACATTTAATAAAATATATAAAACTAAAACAAAAGCCCTTTAAATATAAAATCAGCATAATCAGACAATGATAAATTAAATAATTCCGTTTACCTATTCACATGGACATTCTAATAGTTTAACAATCACATGTAATATCAATAACCAATTTCATAATGATGGAATACATAATTTTGGACATCATAACCATGCAATCAAGGCCTCATGAAAAAACTAAAAAAATATTTTATCAAGGATTTATACCAAGACACTAGTTTGTCTCATGCTACCTACAAATTCATAGAGGAGCTATAGCGGGCTCCACCTGTCACTTACTTAGTCCAACACATTCCTCATATGAAAATGTTGGAACATAACATTAACATTTGTACTAGAACTAGCATTAAAAATGTTAATACTATTACCATAAACCTGAATGGTATAAAAAACACATCCAAATCAAACATATTAAAAAACCTTTAATAAAACTTAGAAGATTGTGTTATAATAAATTAACATCAAACAAATATAAAATCCATCAAAGAATATTGACATAGATAAAATTAAAAACTATTACAGAGGAATATCTCATTCTATTTTGAAATCATTTAAAATTCACATAATTATAAAATTGAAAATTTCTTTTGAAAATATTTTTATAAGAATTTATGTAAAGCTACAAAGGTGTTATAATGGCAGAAAATAACCACACTCTCTGTATATGTTGAAAAACATTCTTTTCTTAATTTTTCGATAAGGATATAAAGTAGCTTGTTAGGAAAACAACGAAAAGATTAATTTTAAATAATTTAATAGAAAGTAAAACAAGGGTAGAAATTACTTTAACCAATATTATAGAAAATCATAAAAGTGTTTTGAAATACATTTTAAAGAAACACGAATGTAGATGATAAAGAGGTCCTAGTGGATACTCATGTATAAACAACCTCGGATAATGAAGAGATTGTAGAATGAACCCTTAACTTGTACTTTTTCTGGAGGGAGGGTACACTAACCTCTTTTATAATAGTAAAATAATTTTTATTAAATTATAACATAACCACATACATAAATATGATAACATATATGATCTTCTAATATTGCATTGTTAATATTATTCCAGTAGTATCACTATTTCGGGTGTTAATAGTTTTGTTTTACATTATATTATTTGTTACATAAGCCATATTTTTTATGGAGAAGATGTATTTGATTCATACCCTTAATTATATAAAGTTATTGGTGATTATTTTTAATCATAAAATGAAAATTATTCTAGAATGGGTATGATGGTGAATGAATTTCATCGCGTTCATGGAGACAGTAATCCGTACATACACACGAGTGAAAATATCATTATATTGATAGTGAAATCATATGTAATTGAATGGTATATCATATATAAAGAATAATCAACATTTTATATTTACTATTTACATCAGTCATATTCATTATTATACCCATCTAAATAATGATGTGTTTGAATAACAAACTACACTACTACGTGAAGACGATAAATTGTACGTACACACATGTGGTGACATGTAATTAATTTTATGGATATAAAAATGAATATGGTAGTAACACATTTATAATAATATTACAGAATTTATAGGGTATTGGAGTTATTATTTTGGTATGTAAACAAAAAAGAAAGAGGAAGTGGAAGAAGAAAGGAACTTTGAAAGAGGAGTTGAAATTATTACCACTTCTTCAGGTGTTTCCTATTGAATTGATCAAATATGCTCCAAAGGTTCCATTTATGATCAATTTAAGGTCTATAAGTCAATTTGACGGTAGTTGGGTGGATATTTGTGCATGGTTTGGCCGATACAAATGGATTTGGAGGTGTGATTTTGAGATAAGGGTAAGTACCCATTTATAAGAGAGGCCAAGGTCATTCAAGAAAATGTTGAAAAATTATTTTATAATCCAATAATATCGTAGAGACCCAAAGCATGATGTAACAAGATATTACATTAATTCTGAATAATAATTAATACATAACATAAAAAGACACCCAAGGACCATAATAGTTTAGTGTCTTTGGAAACTCGGAACATAATCTTCTAATTATGGTGAAAGATGTTCAACATGTCCCATAAAGATATCCCCCTTTTAGTTTCTTACCTAAAACCTTTCATTATATCTCGGAAAAAAGAAATCATATAAAAGGTGAGATGAAATTCTCATTAAGGGTATGCATGGTGAAAATAAAACAAACTATATACATTTGAACTTAAAAAACATGAACATAATGTTTAAACATCAAAATCTTGTGCTGTGAAACAAATCTTCGCAGTACATAAGGCATAGATCATAATGGAACATAAGTCATGATAACATGTCATGGGAATAAAACATGTAATTGTAGAAAACCATTAACCACATGTTATGATTTCCATAGTAGCCAAGGCATTTCTTCCAAGACAATCATTGAGGACAAACTACATTACTAAACCGGGTTTACTTGTCGTTCCAGCCCTTTATTACTGAACCCGATTTTACTTGTCTTTCCATCCATGTCTATACCATGATATATAAATAAATATCCAATGAATTGAAGGGAGATATAGGTCCTACCCATCTCATAAAGAAATAATTCTTATGTGTGCCACAAAAGAAACATAAATCATTCATCATAACCCAAAGAATAAAATGGGTTTCATAAACATCATCCCATCATAAAATAATTCATATAAAACAAAGGGATATAATTTAATCATAATAAAAAAATTGAACAATGTAAATAAAAGATACATTATACTTGAAACATAGTCACAGTAAATAATGTTTTCTTAGATGGAAAATTGTTTTGATAAAACACTTGAAATGAATTTTTGATGCAAATATATTTTCTTCTTCAAAATCATTTTCTTTTCTCAAAATGCAGTAAAATTTTAAAAGAAATTAATTTCATTGAAAATAATAATGAAATATTATAGTGTATGATTCTTATAAATAAGTAATTATGAACTTTAAAAATCCTATAAATTCTTATAAGATAAAAAACATTCTCCTTGTATTTTTGTCGGAAAGTCAAAAAGTACCTCATATGGTAACCAAAAGAAAAATTCCTTCCATACTCTATATTAAAAGTCAAAAAAAGATAAACATGACTTTAAACATACATGGAAGAATAGTAAAAACTTTATGAATTTTTTTTATAAAACAAGTACATGGATGATAAATATAACCTCAGTAAATACTTACATATAAGTAATCTCGGATAAAAATGAGATTGCAAATTTATCCCTTACCTTAGGTCCAATTTCTTATGTACATGTCCAAAACTCCTGTATACCGGGTTTAAACATATTATTAACTTGTAAAAGAACCATAATAATATTTATGACATCATATATGTTTCACTTATGACTTTACATCACCCGTTCATTTGTTAATTCCATGTTAAAGCATCGTTTTGGGTAAAATTGTTTCATTTATCGTACGTGTTTTGACTTGTAGTTATTCATATAATAACATATGTCATGATTAATTACTTCCAGAATGTAAAAATTTATTTATATATAATATATTCAGAATATATATATATAAGATCAATAAATGGAATGAAATACATTGTTCATGGAGAGGGTAGGCCGCACGTACGCATGAATGTTGTTTTCGTTTCCTTATTAAATTGAATGGAAGTAAATTTCATATATATATATATACATAAATACAGTAGAATTATTATGTTATATATTTCATGATTACTTATTATATATACTTTATAATCATTATTGAATGATTAAAATGGAGAATGAATCTCATCGCATCATGGAGACGGTAATCCGTACATATGCACGAGTAATGATATCATTCCCATAATTATTAATTGGAATTATAGTGGATGATATAATATCTAATAATTCTTATTATGTTATAATAACCATATATAGTTATTCGTTACACCATTATACCCATCCATGTAAGGTGTCGGTGGAAAACAGATTACACCACGACGTGGAGACGATAAGTCGTACTTACGCAGACATGGTGATTTCATTTTCCATAGGATGGGTATAAGGAGAAATAAGTTTGTTTAATATTTATAATAACATATCCTTATGTTATTGATATGGATTTTATTACTTTAAAATGAAACACCTAATGAAGAGGAAGTAAAAGAAAAAATAAACTTGAAAGAATCAGTATAAGAGACTACCTCTTCTTCGATGTACCTCTTCTATACCTCCTCTTAGGTCACTAAAGTTGGTCTTTGAAGAACACCGAGACCTATGATATGTTTCTAAGTAAGTTTATAAGAGAAATAGGTAGGTTTGTGATGATCTTGAAGGCTCAAAATGGTGTGATGTGGGGAGGGAAGGAGGTGCCCTTATATAGGAGAGGAGAGGGGCACTTTTGGAAACCTAAAAACATAATTTTATAATAAACTCAAACCATACATAAAAACATATAAAGTGATTGAAATTAGAAGATAAAATGATATAGGGTTTTAGTATCATCATACAATAAAATTTAGACATGTTGGTAATTTATTTTAAACCTTATCAACTTGATTTATCCTTATTTAATCTATTTAATTTTATTTGTGGTAATAAAATTCCAAATTTTAAATAATTATAAATACTTTTTTATGGGTTGTTAATTGTATATAATTGGATACATTATGACATTTTCGACCAAATAAATTTTAATAAGTAATTTTTAAATAATAATTATTATTTTTAAACAATTTAATAATATGTTATTTTTTTTAAAATATCAATAGTGTCAATTTTGAAACTATTCAATTATTTGAATTTAAATAAAATCCACATAGAAGATATATTCATACCAAAATATTTAATTTATCCCTAACAAGTAATATTAATCTTTAAAATTCATGGCGAACATTAAAAAGTTCATATATTATTTATTTTATTATTTTTAAAACCATTTATTTTATATTTCAATCAACAAAATAATTTATACATCACTATTGTGTCATCATAAATGATAATTATTTAATCACTAAAAATTATAAATAAATTTTAATGATGTATATAATTTTATTATATTACTGGATACTATTTAGTTTCGATGTTTTATGAAGTTTATCACTAAATTATGATTATTACACTTATAAGATATAAGAGAGTGACATGTTGTCACTTTCTTTTCTTTTAATAATAATTACATCCCTTTCAAGGAAAAAAGTCCATGATATGAATATATTCTGACCCTTAGGTGACATGGGTTGAATTTTATTCATCTAATAAAATTTTGGAAGGTGTTAGCGTAATTTAATAATCTTATTTTTACCCTTAATTTCATTATTTACCTTTAACTATGGTAAATAAAATTTACCGTAGTTACTATTCATAATGTCTTAAAACAAAAAGTATCTGATTAAAATAATTTGAACCTTATGATTCAAAATATGGAATCCATTTTCCAAAATTTAAAACACTGAATTTTCAGTATTTAATTTAAAATTAATCCAGCTGTTGAGAAAATGTGTTTTAAAAGTTGAAACGTTGCAAAAGATTGAAACGTTTTTATCTATAAATTCAGTGTAAAATTAATGCTAATGACTTACATAATATTAATTGGTAAAAATATATTATATTTAAACTTTAAAACCATTTAATATTATCATTTAACCATATACATTATTTTGATGAATTTTGTTTTAATTAAAATTTAGTATATTTTTTCTATTCATCAAAATATGAAAGTTAACAGAAAAATATAAAAAAATTATATAAAGTAAAATTTTATATCATTATTTCAATGAATAAGTTTATTTTTCATAATTGAACTTATAAAAATGTCAAAAACTAGATTTAAAGTGGTTGCGCCATTAAAAGGCGACAAAACTGTAATTTTGGAAAAATAGTTCCTTTATACAAAAATTTGATTTTTTTCTCATAACATGTTCTAGAAACTGATTAAGATGAATTATAATGTTCTAAAATTCAAAAGTATATTAATACTATTCATAAAAGCTAGTTCATATTAATATTAGACGTACATATCATTGTTTAGTGAAACTTAGTATTGCGTACAACACACGCTATTGAGGAAGGTCGCTCTTGCGTGCAACACAAGCCTAGAATTCTGTTTCCATATATTAGAAGCTAGTACGGTGTTGCGTATAGTGCAAGATAATCTTGGTTTAGTGTATAAAAAAATACATCAATGAAATTAAAAATAATATTTCTCATAAAATCTCTGGTTGTTACATTCTACCCCACTTAAAATGATTTTCTCCCTTGAAATTCGTCGAGGTTCTAAATGGGTTACTACTTGAAAGTTTCATTCATAGAAACCCACATTGTAAAAAGGAATACTGAAAATAAATTTTAAAAAATAAAATATGAAACACAATGGTTACCCAAATTAACACATCACTGTGTTTCCACATAGGATAACATAGGTGAAAATATGGATATAGAAGAGAAATATAACCATCAAGTTCTGATGGAGAGTGGTAGAGAACATGGCTATGAAAAATCCAATAGTCAGAAAGACATGAATTTGTGAGGATCTATGGTACCATCTAATTCATTGGACATAAGGTTACTAGGACAACTTTTTTGGTTTTCATGACCATTTCCCTAAAGGTGAAAATTTTGAATTAGAAGAAATATTTACTTGATTTTGGTACAATGTCATCGTTGGTCATTCCTTGAACAATTTTCACTTCATATCTTAATGAAAAAAAGTTGAATTTCTCATTCGTGATGTGTTAGAAGATCATGTGATAGAATGATAGGTCATTCCATCTGTCTTTATCACAAAAAGGATAACACAAATTTTTAAATATACATAAGACCATATATGGTGAGATTAACCTTATATGATTCCAAAAATGGAATGATACTTCATGTATTGTAGTGCTTAATTAAATAAATCTAATTTCTACTAACCAGGGACATCTTGTAGGTAAGTGATAGGAGATAAAGGCCTGTCATACTTCATTTGTCGGTTCGATTCTCCCATCCTTGTCCAACACGACGGGTTGTTGCTCATCCTACGAGTTTTCCTTTTTCTAAAACTATACTATTATAACATCAAATAGTTATAGCATTAAACAATACTATCTGATGACCAACTTAATCCATTCCAATCATTAGGCTTATCCAAAACACTTGTGTCCAAACTCTTAGTATAAATAAAAATATTGACAGAGGGTTCATCTACTAAGAATGTATATACCTTCATTTATCTCCCATATGTCATAAGATATATCAAGTTGGTCACATTCCAAACATGTGAATACCTTAATCATGTATTCTCTTGAAACATGAATTACCATATAACATTAGTGAAAAGATGAATTCTATCAAAAGTTAACTCATTCCACAAACCAAATTCCCAAAATAAATCTATATACTCAAACCATGATATAACATTGTGCTTATACAAGTCATGAGCTCATTAATACTATCAAACATCTCAATATCTCTTTATCCCCTCATTATGAGCATATTATCTACTTTCCAAAAATATCTGAATAACCATTCATGGTTACCAGAACCATTCAACATATACTTTCAAATACTATAAGAAAAACAATAGTGTAACAATCCTTAAATGTATCTTTATTCCATATTACCATTAAATAACCTATATAACCTTACTCATGATAAATATACAATCATTCCACTACCTACTTAAACCATAGACCAAGCTTCATCATTTTATTCCTCAACACTTCATTCATATCATATGTCATTTGTATCCTCTTCATCATCATCAATATTAATACAACCCATACGACCATGATGATTCTCTTCATGAGATTTTCCCTTAGGGAATTGGTTTTCATAATTCTCGTACATTCCACATTTAAAACATTTAACAGTTGTTGATGTCTTAGCAATACCATTATCCTTGTCAATGGTGTTAGCTGAACCTTTTCATTTGAAAATACTGGATTTGTGTCCTTTTCCACACCCAAATCATCTTCCAGTTCCTTTGAAACATTCTCCTTGATGCTTCTTCCCACATGATTTACATGAGGGAAATTGAACTTTCTTTCCTCTATGGTCATCATGAAACTCTATATTTCTCTTATTAACTGAGTCAGAAAACATACCGATGTTGAGATTATTGATCATATCATGAGATTTCTGATTAGGCATAATAAAGATGTTTGGACATCAAAATCCCATTTCATTTGGTTTCTCTTGAAGAATATCATACCATTTTCCATCATATCCTCCATTATCATGAATCTTCAGGTTTCCGACCGTTTTTCAAAAAACACAAAAAGAATAGTGTGAGAGGAAAAAATATTTCTAGGTAAAAAACATAATCAATGGGAGTACTTTCAATCTATAACATATTATGTTTAATCCTAGTTTATTCATGATCATTATCATAATTCTAGGATTTAACCTATACTTTATAATTAACCTTATAGACATCCCTAGACATACCTTAGAAATATAACTAGGGATCTCATTAAAGATTTCACATCCTATTTTCCAAAGGTTAACTAAACCTTTCCTTTGATACCAAATATAGAGACCCAATGCTTGACATACATGGAAATTGCATTACTTTTGAGGAATAATTAATACATAACAAAAAAAACACCCAAGGACTATAATAGTTTAGTGTCTTTGGAAACTCGGAAGATAATCTTCTAATCATGGTGAAAGATCATCAACATCTCCCATAAATATATTCCACTTTTGTTTTCATACCTAAAACATTTCTTTATATCATGGGGAAAAGAAAAAATTAAAAGTGCGAGATCAAATTCTCAGTAAGGGAAAGCATGGAGAAAATAAAACAAACCATATACATTTGAACTTAAAAAACCTAAACATAATGTGTAAACATCAAAATCATGAGTTTTGAAGAAAATCTTGATTGTACTTAAGGAATATATCATAAAGGAACATAAATCATGATAAAATAACCTGGGAATAAAACATGTAATTGTGGAAAACCATTAAGCACATTTTATGATTTCCATAGTATCCAAGGCATTGCTACCAAGACCATCATAGTGGACAAAGTCCATTACTGAACCAGGTTTACTTGCCGTTCCAGCCCTATATTACTGAACAAGATTTTACTTCTCATTCTATCCATGTCTATTTAATGAGATATAAATCATTACCCAATTCATTAGAGGGGGATATATGTCCCACCATCTAAAAAATAAGTCATTCTTACGTGTGCCCCAAAATAAACATAAAACATTCATCCTAACCCAATGAAAAAAATGGGTTTCATAAACATCATCCCATCATAACATAATCCATATAAGACAAATGGATACCATTTCATAATAATAAAAAAATTTAACTCTGTAAATAAAAGATAAATTATTCTTGAAATATAATCATACTAAATAATATCTTCTTAGATGGAATATAGTTTTGATAAAACACATGAAATGAATTATTGAGGAAAATATCCTTTCTTCTTCAAAATCATTTTTTTCTCAAAATGCCGTGAAATTATAAAAGAAAAGAATTTCATTGAAAATAATCATAAAATATTGTATAGAAAGCTTCATATTAATAAGGCTTTATGAAACTGTAAAAGTCCGTTCATGCAGTATAAGTTAAAAAACATTCTCCTTTTTCTTTTACTGGAAAGTCAAAAAGTACCTCGTATGGTAAATAAAAGAAATATTCCTTCAATACTACATATTAATAGTAAAAAAGGGGTAAACATGACTTTAAACATACGTGGAAGAATAGTTAAAATTTTATGAAAACATTTTTAAAAATCATGAACATTGATGATAAATATAACCCCAGTAAATACTTACGTATAAGCAATCTCGGATAAAAATGAGATTAAAAAATTATCCCTTACCTTAGATCCAATTTCATCCATATGGGTCCAAAACTCCATTATAGTGTGTTTAAACATATTATTAAATTGTAATATAACTATAATAATATCTATGATATCATATATGATTCACTTATGACTTAATATTACCCGATCATTTGTCAATTCTATGTTAATGCAGCGTTTTGGGTAAAATCCTTTCATTTATCGTACGTGTTTTTACTTGTAATTATTCGTATGATTACTTAGATAATGATTAATTACTTCCAGAATGTAAAAAATGATTTATATATAATATATTCAGAATATATATTTAATATATCAATAAATGGAATGAAATACACTGTTCATGGAGACGGTAGGTTGTACGTATGCATAAACGTTGTTTTCATTTCCTTATTTAATCGAATGAAAGTAAATTCCATATATATATATATATACATAAATCAAGTAGCATTATTATGTCATATATTTCATTATTACTTATTATATATACTTTATAATATTTCTTGAATGGTTAACATGGAGAATTAATCTAATCGCATCGTGGAGATGGTAATCCGTATGTACGCACGAGCGATGATATCATTCCCAAAATTATTGAATGGAATTTTAGTGGATGATATAATATCTAATAATTAGTGTTATGTTACTATAATAAAATACAGTTATTATATACAATATTATTCCCATCCAAAAAAGGTGGCGGTGGAAAACATATTACACCACGGTGTGGAGATGGTAAGCCACACGTACGCGCGCGCCGTGGTATCATTTTCTGTAGGATGGGTAGAAGGTGAAATAGGTTTTTTCATATTTATAATAACTTATTGGTATATTATTGATACTGATTTTATTACTTTATAATGAAACATATAAAGAATAAGAAGTAGAATAATAATGAAACATGAATGAATTGGTATAAGAGATTACCTCTTCTTCGACGCGTCTCTTCTAAACCTCCTCTTAGAGCACAAAAGTTGGTCATTGAAGAAGACCATGACCTATAGTATATTTTTAGGAAAGTGGAGAAGATAAATTGGAAGTGGTTGGTTGATATTTAAGGCTCAAAATGGTGTGAGTAGGAGAGGGAAGGAGGTGGCCTTATATATGAGAGAAGAGGGGAACTTTTGGAAACCTAAAAATATTAATTTATAATAAACTCAAACCCCACATAAAAACATTAAAAGTGACTGAAATTAAAAGATGATATGAGACAAGGTTTTAATATCATCATAAAAAAATTTAGAGATGTTGTGAATTTATTTTAAACCTTATCAACTTGATTTATTCTTATTTAATCTATTTAATTTTATTTGTGGTAATAATATTCTAAATTTTAAATTGTTATAAATTCTTACTTATGTGTTGTGAATTGTAAATAATTGGATACTTTATGCATTTTTAGGCAATATAAATTTTAATTAGTAATCTTTAAATACTTTTTGTGATTTTTAAACAATTTAATAACATGTTATTTTTATAAAATATCAATAGTGTCAATTTTGACACTATTCAATTATTTGAATTTTAATAAAATCCACATAGAAGATATATTCAATAATTTTTTTTAATAGATCCCTAACATGTAATATTAATCTTTAAAATTCGTGGATCATAATAAATACTTCATATAATATTTATTTTATTATTTTTAATACTATTTATTTGATATTTCAATCAATAAAATTATTTATACATCACTATTATGTCATCATTAATGATAACTATTTAATCACTAAAAATTACAAATAAATTATCATGATGTAGATAATTTTATTATACCTTTGGAGACTATTTATTTTCAATGTTTTATGAATTTTGTCACTAAATTAAAATTATTACACTTATAAGATACAAGAGAGTGACATGTTGTCACTTTCTTTGGTTTTAATAATAATAAAGTCCTTTTCATCTTAAAAGTCCTTAAAATTAATCTATTACAACCATTAGGTGATATGGGATAACTTTTATTCATCCAATAGAATTTTATTAGGTGTTATAGTAATTTTATATTCTTATTTTTACCCTTAATTGCATGATATATCTTTAACTGTGGTAATTAAGATTTACCGTAGTTACTATTCAAAATGTCTAAAAATAAATAGTAGCCTATTAACATAATTTGGACCAACCGATTCCAAATATGGAATCCATTTTTCCAAAATGAAAACACATAAGTTGAAGTATTTAATTTAAAATTAATCCCGCTGTTGAGAAAATTGGTTTTAAAAGTTAAAATGTTGCAAAAGTTTGAAATGTTTTTACATATGAATTCTGTGAAAATTAATGATAATGAATTAAATAATATTAAATTGTAAAAATATGTTCTATTTATACTTTAAAACCATTCAATATTATAATTTGACCATATAAATTATCTCAATGAATTTTTTTTAATTAAAATTTAGCGTATTTTAACTATTCATCAAAATATGAAAGTTAACAGAAAAATATTAAAAAAATTATCCAAAGTAAATTATTATATCCTTATTGCAATTAATAGGTTTATTTTGTCTAATTGTACTTATAAATGTTTTAAAAACTAGATTTAATGTGGGTGTGACGTCAAAAGGCTACAAAACTGTATTTTTGGAAAAATATTTCCTTTATAAGAAAAATTGATTTTGTTCTCATAACTTGTTCTATAAAATTATTAAGATGAATTATAATGTTATAAAATTAAAAATGTGGTTAATAATATTCATTACGGTTAGTTCATAATAATATTAGAACAATATATCATTGTTTAGTGATACTTGGTATTGCGTACAACACACGCTATTGAGGAAGGTCGCTCTTGTATGAAACACAAGCCCAGAATAGTGATTGCATATTAAAAGGTAATACGGTGTTGTTTATAGTGCAATATAATCTTGGTGTAGTGTACAACACAAGACATCAAAGAAATTACAAATAATATATCTCATAAAATCTCGGTGTGTTACACATATTCAGTTTATAATGGATCCAAAATTATTTATTTCTAGGATAAGGTGGGGATGGGTCTAAAACCACTAAAAATAATAGTTTTAGGCAGGTTTAGATAAGTATATTAACCATATCTTGTAGATTTAACTCTTAGTTAAATAGTTTAACTTTTACCATGTTTTCTAGTATTATTATAATAAATGGTAAATAAACATACTATAAAATTACAGAGAACCCCAAGTGGTTCATTATTGATATATCTAACTTTATCTATGACCTTTGATTGGTGCTTAAATTTTTATGAATATTATATTAATTAATAATATTGTAATTATTTTAAGTACTCATTTATGTCAATTTTGGCACTATTTAGTATTTTGTTTTTATTAGTCATAACAACTTTATCACTAAAAAACGTTTATTTAATCAAACCCAACATGTAATATTAATAAATAAATTTAGTTTAATTCATAAAAAATTCTCAATTTACATTTATTTAGATATTTATAATATCAATTATGATGGGTTTTCTTTAATAAGCTAATTATTGCATCATCATTTTGTCTTAAATAAATTTTATTATTTTATGTCTAAAAATTATAAATAATATACCATTGTGTAGGAAATATTTTATCAATATAATGAATATTTATAGTCAAATTTATCTAATGAATAACCATATATTAAAAATGTTTTATTTATTAAACATTGAATTTAACACTTTTAACACTTCTAAAAACAAAATAATAACAAATGCCCTAATCTAATCCACATTGACAAAAAGGATCATATTTTATTACTAAGGATGATTTTGGTCGAAATACACTTATCTAATAGAATTAGGACTTGTGTCATAGTAATTATAATATCATTTTTACTTTTTATTATAGTATTTACTTTTAACCGTGGTAAATAAAAGTCAAAATTTACTATTTACCAAAAATTATTTTCATCATATTGAACCACAATTTTCATAATGATATCAACTATGTCCCTTTTATTTTGGAAATTCAATTTATTGATGTGGTGAAATGACATTTTATATAATTTTTCAAATGCGCATAAAAGGTGGGTAAAAGATGATAAAACGTTCAATAAAACTTTATATATCTAATATTATTATAAAATGCCTCAAATGAATAAAATTGAACATATATTGGTATTATGTATCTATTTTACCTAAAATAAATATAAATAAAATAAACAGTTATTTAAATAAAAATACGGTTTTAAACAATAACACATTGTTTTTACTATTTATCAAAATTTAAATGTTGTCAGAACAAAATGAAAAATTTACCCTAAGATAATTATGATATTTTAAATCCATAAATGAAGTCCATTTTTGAAAATTAAAATTATAAAATTTCAAAAATTGGTTATTACAATTTATAACGGCTAGTTTGATTGGACGTGGTGTGCTAAAACCCCATTTTGGGTACAACGCAAGCTATTGCATTATTGAAAGGGAAGCGTACCGTGGAATCATGGGGTGTTACAGACTCACTAGTCCACGCTGGGTCCCATGTATATTTATTGAATATGTACATACATGATCCATCAGATGTACTAAACGTAGAGGTCATAACACTAGAAAATGATATTTCATATAAGGAGAAACTGGTGGAGACTCTAGATCATATATAGAATGTTCTAAAAAACTACACCACTCATTTAATCAATGTTTTAGGAAAAAATATCATCTTGAAAAGGATATGAGAGAACATGGGATGTAATGAGGCAGACATATTCTCATTTGTTTTTATATGAGTGATGAAATTTTTCTAGTCAAATTCAATTTTAGGCTATAATAATATAACAAACATGATATTTTTTTTAAATATTGATTTCAAAAAGAATTATTTCTTTCAATATAATTATTTATAAACAACATAATGTTTATCTTGGGCTACATTCAACATCATGTTTCAATGAAATGTGAAATATTATTAAAATATTATTATATAATATGATATTTATCAACTAGTCATTAGAATTGTGTTTTTGAATAGGATTAACTAAATTAGTAAAATTTATGCTTGAAACATATAAATTAAATAAATTATTATGATACCAATTAATTCAAAATGTCAATTAATAACTATTAGAAAATAAAGGATATCATTTTTAAAAAAATATTTTTATGCGTACAAAAACATTCTACATATATAAATATAATAAAATACATTTAGTGAATGATTTTAATAAAATATAAATATAATATATTTAATATATATTTTCTTACATCCATATTATGTGATTTATAGGGATGATATAAGAGTAAATCAGATGTTATTATTAAAAACGATATTTGTCTACAAAACATTTTTATCACATTAAAACAAATATTTATAATATTAAAATATTAAACGTCTACAAAATTTATCTGAAAAAAATAAAATCCTTTTTTAATAAAAAATAAAAAATTATATTTAGGTGAATTTATGTATTATCTTTTGTAAAAATAAGAGTTTAAAAAAATGCATTCTATTGAAAACATCTTTTTGTTTAGGAAATATATAATGATACATTTTATTTTAAAGTTGTTTAAATAATAAAATTATATCTATTATATTTTTATAAATCCAATATAAGACATCTTATTAAATTTAATATAGAAATTTCAAATAGAGACTTTTAAACATTTGAAAATTTTCTATTTAGAAACCTTTTTTTCATCGCATTTTCAGGGGTTATATTAATTTAAATTATGAAAATAATCTAATATAAAATTAAAAAAATATAATAAATATATTGAATCAGAATAATTTATATTATATAATAATTTCAAATTAATTTCTTGTTATAACAATTAATAAACACAATATAAATAAATTATCACAATTAAGGTTAAAACATGGTTTTGTGCGTTACTTGTGCTTGGGTCAAGATTAATTATTCCCAAAAATATGATTTTAAATTTAAATTTTATGTTATTATTTATAATAATTGGGTTCAAATAATATAATAAGTCTTATTTTATTTTATTTCATAATGGATAAAATAAACTAGTAAATAAAAAATACATGTTTCCACTGTCAAAACTAAAATGGTAAAATTAAATAATCATAAATGATACAGAATAACATATCAATAAAATTAGTTACTATTTTTAAAAGGTGTTTAAAAATTAAATCATACATAAAATCAGTTTTTGATAAATTTTTGAAGAACTTTTGGTGATGGCGACTTCCCATTACAGAATATATTTAAGTATTTACAAAAATATGACTCCTCCCCCATTATAAAAGTCCAGATACTCTATTAACTTATTGACACATTGTAATCAATTTGGATAAAAAAAACCTCAAACATTGTCTCATAAAAATACTTATACATGTTTTATAGCTTAATTTTATCCCAAAATACCAACCCTAGGGTCATTATTAAGAGATCTAAAGGGGGTTGGTCTTTGTAATGGTAATTTTGTGCATAAAAAATTTAATTTTAATTATTCATATTCTACCATTATTAATTTTCTATAAACCTAAATACAATATGACATGTATATAGGATAGAATTATATTTTATTATATTTGTGGAATAACCTATTTCCATCTCCTCTACCATCAATGGAAAATGAAACCATCGATCATGTGTATGACAAACTACAACTAGAAAACCTGATGTACCTTGTTTTCCATCACCACCTCTCATAGATGGATATAATTATGTATTTAATATATATATATATATATATATTAAATTTATATATTTATAGAATTATATAATCACATATCTCTTCTTACTTACCATTCTAATGGAATTTGATTACGTCGTTTATCTGTATATCAAACTATCACCTTGCGAAATGATGCAATGCATTCATCACTTATGAATTACATGAAATGTAATAAGTATTGTTTTAATTATTATTTTTATATATTATGTTTAAATTATTATATATTTTTAATATATTATTTACCTTTACTTTTCCATCCATTGAGAAAATATAGATAATGTTCATGCGTATGTACGACCTACTATTTACATGAAAAGTGTAATTGATCATTATATCTATACAATTAATATATTACCATAAATAAATATAAAATGAATATATATTATATTAATATCATGTATATTAGTTTGGTGATTATGTCACCTTGATCAATGTATAATGTATGATGATACCAACCAAAACATTTATGAAAAATGAAACAGTTATTCCATAAAACATGATATTAATAAATAATATTAAAAAAAATGTAATTAATAGTCTTATGTAAAACATATATTGTATGAAACATATGATTATAGTTCTGGAACATATTTATAATAATCATATTATTATTTTTATAGGACTTCTGAATGTGAAAAAATTAATTCAAGAATTAAATTATGGGATTTCTAGTCTTTCTTTTGTTTTTGGGTGACATATTTAAAATTCACCACTCATTTCTACTGTATGGTGTATATACTAACCCTTTTGAAAATATATCATAAAAATTTTTATTTTAAAGTTTTATTTTTTCAATTTATTTTATTATTTTGTGGCACCTATGATTTAAAATATACTGATGTTGTAAAAGTATAATGTAATAACCACATTATTTATCATTATTATTTATGATTATGTTTTAAATTATGAAATATTATATATAATATCAAAATAAACTCATTAATTTTCTTCTCCTTTTTTATTTTATGATTATAAATGTCTTATACTAATTTTACACTCTTTTTTTTACTCATGATTTAAAATAATATTTTTTAGTAAAAATTAGTTTATTTCTCTCTTTATTCTAAAATATCATTTCGTCCATACCAATGTATTCTAAAATTATTTAAGTAATTTATTTTATACAAATAAATTTTTTTTGAAGACATTTTTACCCATTTTAGTTTAAAAAATGATATAAATAAGAATAATTTTATTGTTTTCCAAATATGGTTCATTTGGCTATCACAAAAAAATGGAAAAAGAATCATTACTTTAATGTGCACAACAAGATCATAATTTCAAATAGTCATGACCAATCACTATTTTCAATCATCAATTATATGATTCAAAGGTAATATTAAAATGAAATTATTTTCACAATATTTTTTGAATTTGTTTGTTTTGGAAGGTTATTTTCAAAGTGAAATGTTATTTTTGTCAAGAAAATTTCCATGTGATCTTTTAAAATTTTTTCCTTATAAGATAAAATATTTTGGGTTTACTCATGATTGACTGGGTATATGAACAATAGAAAACATTCTTATTTTTCCATAAATGTTTTATGTTAATAATGAAAATATATTTATGGAACCCATTCCTTTTTCAATGGGTTATGTTATGAT
Source organism: Viscum album (assembly GCA_963277665.1). Classification (NCBI taxonomy): domain Eukaryota; kingdom Viridiplantae; phylum Streptophyta; class Magnoliopsida; order Santalales; family Viscaceae; genus Viscum; species Viscum album. The sequence continues at coordinate 1,690,616,341 of OY728135.1, read as the reverse complement.
GAAATGAAGAAAAAATTATGATAATTGTTTCTTTTCCATATGTTATTGTAGGATTAAATCACTATGAAACTAAATTAATTTAATGGGTTCTGATATGATTAAATTTTTGGGATCTTGTTACACATATATTTATGATTTTAATTCCATGCTCATGGGAACTATATATTCCTCTAACTAATTGGGTAAAGATTGATATCTATTGAGGTAAGTAGGACTAGAATGGAGAGTAAACCAAGTTCAGTAAGGGAAAATGTTCACTATGATAGTCATGGGAGTGATGCATGACTATTATGATGGTTGGGTGTTGAACCGAATCTACTATGATACTCTAAGGTGTGTAACATTACTACTAATATGGTATGGGGAGAGATCCAAATTCACTATGATAGACCTAGAGGTGATGATTGGAATTCTATGGATTTTTTTATTCTTATGTGTAAGCCACAATTCTATGCCTTATTCTAATGGTACAATTCCATGTATTATGTTCATTAATTAATTTACGATTCATCTCTTATAAACATCCAATATTTATACCATCACTCAAATTTATTATCAATTATATAAAAGGTATTCTATATGAATGTTATTATAATGTTATCATACACATATGCTTACATTATATTGATATCTCCATTATTCACCCTTACTGAGCATGTGATATAACACATTATTATGTTCCCTTTCCTGAGGGTATGAACATGGATTTTCGGTGTGATATATCCAATAAGGATTCTAGTTATGAATAAATAAATGGGATATTATTTATAACTCTCATGAAATAATTGTTTATCTTTCCATATTTCTAAATGCATTGGACCTAAATAATTATATAGTGGATTATTATGTTGTGTAGTAAATATTCATATAATAAATGTAATAGTTTTCCATGATATGTTGTGTCATTGCGTGGGGTGTATAAAAATATATATTGTTTTACTTTATCATTTATTTATTGAAAATATTTTTTTAAAAAAATTCATTTCATGTTCACTACATTAATGTTTTCATGATTAAATATTCACCTATGTCATAAGGTATTTTTCATTGACATGATGTTTTACATTCTTTAAACTTATTTTCTACCATGTCCTTGTTCAATAAAATATTCCAATAATATTATTACTTATACATCAACAATATTTGAATTATAATTTAACATCCATTAGTATTTAATTTCATTGTTTTTCAAAATGAATATCTTCAATGTTTTTTGAAGAACTTGTTTTTTACATTATTTAAAATAGCTATGAAAATAAATTTTCCACAATAATTATGGAATGAATGATCCCATCAACATGTCCTATATTTTTTCCCTAAATAATCATATATATTTTTATGATTTTCCAAAAGTTATTTTCTTTAAAAATTCGTTATTTTTTTTAAAAAGAATCGTGAAAAAAGGATATTTATTCTATTTTTATGAGAAAATCTAACATTATTTTTTACTGGATCGAATGATAATTTTTATAAAATTTATAATGAAAATAAATTCTGTATTTTTTTCATTATGGTTATGTTTCTTATACATTGTTCTATAGGATATGTGAGTTTCATATAGACCTCTAATTAATTATGTAATGTGAATATAGTTAACTATTTATATGTCACAAATTTTAATTGGTAAAAAGTTATCTATTTGTAGTTACTAAAATGAAGTGGAAATAATTATCTTTTTATATGTTACTCAAATGATATGGATAGTGATAACTATTTATTTATACTATGATGATTTAAACATAATTAAATATTTTAATTTCACCCCTAAGAATTTGCTATAGTTATATTTTTATACGTCTTTCCTATGAAGTAATTGGAATTAATAAGGTAGGTTATTTCTTTTTTTAAGTGAGACTATAATATTGATATTAATATGGTGTCCGAAATTACATTCATGTTTATTGAATCCCTTAAAATGTTTTTTATTAGAAATATTTTTATTTCAAAAGTTAAAAAATGGGTTTTTTATCTAAAGATTGTCTTGTATTTATATAGGATAATTTTTTATATTCAAGGAAATAATATCATGTGTTTTAAAAAACCATCATAAATTTTTATTTTCGTTTAAATTTTATTGAATATAATTTTATGTAACATTTGGAAAATGAATTTGATTCCATATATATGTAAATTATAAATTTTATATCAAGTTTTGTGTTGTAATAAGGAATATTATCATATGTATTTTCGTGAATTAAAAAATTCATTAATAATTTTACAATACTTTTATATAACTTATTAAACATTGTTTTTATCATTGGTAATATTCCAAATATTTTAATATTTTTTAAGATTGTATGGGGATTATATAATGGTCAATGGTTAAATAACTAGAATAAAGAAAAGGTCTAATGATAGAAATAGTAGTGTAAAAATAAGGCTATATTTTGTGGATAATATTTAAATTACAATAAAAATATATACTTATACTAAAATAAATAAATGTACTAATGTGTAGATCAATATCATTTCCAGGGTTTTTTTCCAATAATAATCATCAAAATGATAAAATATTTTTTTTCACACACATCATTGGAGGTAAATTATAAGGGGTCAAAAAACTATCCATATGAAATAAATGTGGATCAATGTCCCAAATGGGTTGAATCCATCAGTAACTAGCCACAATCACTCATTTCAAGGATATGGTGAGAAATATAGAAGTAATGAATCAAATTTCATCATGTTGTTTGCCTATAAAACTTGTGTTCTGATTATGAATCACTACTTTCAGACGGTTTCCGTCATATTTATTTATTGACATAGAAACATCCAATGGTGCGATATCCAAAGGAACCTACTTCCCAAAGGTTGGTGTTTATAGGTATTTTTTAACCTATTATTCTTATGAACTGACAGTATTTGAGAGTATGGGAGGTAGGTCTCACCACACCCTTTTGTGGGTAATTATTACCTATTGTATGACTCTCTTATAGATCTAGGATTTTTTCACAAATCCTAATTAAATTACCATGTATAGTGTAGGTTTCACTTTGAGATTTCAATCTATTAGTTATAATCTATGAAATTCAGAACCATTAGTATGTATTATAGGTACTTTATCAATAGAAATGTCCATATGTATTTGTGGTTCTCTATCAATGGTATCCTCTCATATACTATTTATAGATTCTTCATCCATTGTTGCAATGATGATATGTTTTATTTTAATCAGTGGGGAACTATGGAATTTATGGTTATCTAGGTAGACAAAAGTTTTTTTTGATATTGGTATCTTACCCATAATTGGGCTACCTATGTATCCTAATGAATGGAATAGTAACCCTCATAGTTTCGTTCAACTTAATGGGACACATAATTACTTTTAAGGACACATGATGTGGACCTAGCCATGTAGTATAATGTTATGTGGTTTGGAAAACTATTTGGAAAGTGATTAGTCAATTCTTGGTGTGGGATTTATGCCTAAGCTACCAAAGGAACCAGGAAAGGACATTAGTATCCTTGTTGGATTAGACCATGTTGATAATATAGACATAGAATAATAGGATGAATTTGGAGTTTTGGGTTTAAACCTATGGGAGGTTCCTAGGTATCCCACATGGATGGGAATCAAATACCATGTACTTTGGTATCTCTCAAAGGGGGAATAATTCCCTTTGAGAAAAATATGTTGGGGGTATACTCCTTAATAAGATTCCCTTGTAACAATTTCTATGAGATATGTCTTAACTCATAGAGATTTAAGGGGGTTAAATAAGGGTTTAATTCCAAGGAGAATGACCGTATTAAGGGATTCATGGTTGGACTCTTGAGGGGGATTTTCAATGAGCTCGGGTAGTTGGTGATGAATTCCTATGTATCACCATTATGGTGGGAATTCGAGTTCTCATAGTTCAATAGATGAGATAGATTATACCAATATTGTAACTATCAAAAATATATAATCCTATGCGAGTCAAAATATGTGTGAGAAATAATAGGGAGCTAAATATTTAACAAACTAGACACTTTCAACTTCATTGATAGAAGAGGATGAGGCTATGACAAAATAAGATAAGGAATCGGCAGAAGATGGTGCATAGAAATGAACCATTCAATGTGAAATGGGAGTGGAGTTCATTATATGTAGCCTAAATGATGAGATGATTACTCATTGAGGGATGCCCTATAATTTACCCCTTTAGTGGAGGGATACTTTTAATTTTTTTAATAGAATAGAAAGTCTGAACTGTACCATCCCTACCATGGATATGAGGCTCTAAGTTTCAGATAAAAGGAACAGACATGGCCCAAAACCTAGTACTCTAAACTAGGAGCTCCATAACACTATTCCAAATATAATATTTCCGATGACCATGAAGATAAAAAACCACAGAAATTGCAAGAACCCTTGGTTACCAATATGAAAAGTATAGGAATCCTGTGAATGTAGAGATACAATTCCATGTATGATATACTATAATGGTAATTTCTCTAAGGTTATGAAAATAGTTAGGTCTTGGTGGAGGATTAAACATGATCCCTTTCAAAAAAGGGGTCCGATGAAGAAGAATCTACGTCATGAATAGCCTTGAAGGAGGCTTCATGAAAAACTTAAAGAGGATGAAGAGGTGAGGTGAACCAAATAGAGGTGCTCAAGTCTCTGGCACATAGGTATTGAGCGTGTAAGTGGGATTGGGGGACTGAATGTCACATTAAGTGACAAATAGAATGGGGGATAAGACTTGGTTGAAACTTGGTTCAACCCTTTAAGATACCTTCAATATATTCCCAGAAGTGGGGTTCTTAAGTTCCTATATATGCAATTGAGGGCACACAATTTTTCTTGATTTTAGTATAATGGGAACATTGGGTGTGTGTGTTTTGTGGATTTAAAACAATGAATAAACTTAATTCTTTGATCCTACTTTAATCCCTTCACCATAGGTTTTAAATAACTACCTGGGAGGGTTTGAAAGACTTAGGTGAAACACTGGGGTGGACAAAGGAGAAATTGGTCTTCGAGGAAATTTCTCCATCCAAATGAATACCATAATGGTCTATTAGAACCATAGGAGAATTGTGTTTGGCCGTACAATTGGGAAGAGGGAAAGTTTGTGGCACACAAGGAACTTGTATGCTAGTGGTGATTTTTCTTAACTTGGGTGATTTCAATTGGTGCCCTTTTCAAATATTCAAGTTGGGAAAGTATTTTATCCTTTTTTTCATAGGGATTGTATTTTTAAACCTTTTTATCAACGAAATGGAAGGATGCTTCAACACTTATATGATTGTGAATATATTTAATGTCTCACCAACCCACCATTTTTATTTTCTATAGAATTCCACTTCACGTGCTTAGTAGTATTCAATGAAATATATAATCATTGTAATTGACAGTATAAATTAATGTAATGAAAACACCTTTTTAGGTGTTTTCATTTTCTTATACTTCATTTTAGTACGTTGATTCATACTTTCAACATAAACCCTTGAATTCCATATAGAAGAATAACATTTTCTGAATCCTAGTTACTAGAATCCCCTACCCAATAAAGCATACAATCTATGGTATATGAAAGTATTTTTTTATATGTCATAAAAATCATGTTAAATAAATTTTTTATATCATATATAGGCACATGGATCTTTTTTTTTTATGAAATCAATCATGAAACAATACCAATATCATTTTCATTTCCTTGTTTATAATTACAAATAAAAATTTCATATGGTAAAACTTAAGCGGAAAATAAAGCTGTGAATATTTAAAACATCCACTATGTAACTATTGATTTCAATATTCATCTAAACCATTAACCACATTTGAATAATCAATGATGTTCTCACTTAAATGAGTTTCTACAGAATCAAGAGGATGATCCAACGATATGTTAAAATATTGATCTGTATGTCTATAGCCCTAATAATTCACGTTTCATGTTATTATTTATAGCACCCTCAATTGTTTGTTTTGAGATGTTTTGATGTTCATCTTTGGTATTTCAATATTTAATGCATAAATTAAAATAATTTTCATTTCATTGTCTAATTTTCAAGAAGTTGAGATCTCATTTTGTCCACAGACATAAGTGCTCAAACATTCTATAATGATTGATTCTCTTTTCCAAATCCAAAAAAATTACCAGTGAATTACTTTAATATTAAGTGTTCATAAACTCTGTCTCTCTTCAATCATATTCTTTATTTCCATTTATGACATGTTCATCTTATTTTCCCATCAATGGATCGATTGAAAATTAAAAATTCTAAGATCTCCACCAAAACCTTATCATACTGAGCTGTGTTCCTTTGTAATGTGATACAGATTTTATCCATATACATCATAATGTTTCTAATATTTATTAAAAAAATTATTACAGACATGTATTACTAAGTATAAAAAGATATAATGGTAAAATATGGTAAATTGACATTAGTTTAAATTATAATGGATTCAATATTTAATAAAAAAAAAATTCTTTGAATGAAGATATTATCAATGTGAATATAAAGGGTTATGGTATAATGAGTAGATTCCAAAAAATAGAAATAGGGCAATAAATTATATCTCATCCCATATTAAAGATGTTTCTATTAATAGTTAAAAACAAAAAAATATCACCTCAATTAAAAAACATTTAAATAATAATAAGATATCCATTAATTTCAATCTCATCAATTAATTTTCATATTCAGAATAATATTAAAAATATAAATAACCATTCAAGATTTATATCTTTAATTTAAATGCAACTATAATGAAAAAATGTAAATTTTATAAATAAAAAACTTTTTACCTTTTAGTTATCAACAATATAATATTTATTCATAATTTATTAAATTTTGGACAGATGAAATTTAGAATTTGACTATACAATATAATGTATTTCAATTTATTATCAATGGAATTCAACCATCCTTATAATTTCAATCAAATCATAAAGATATTATTAAAAATTCATCAAAAATTTAAATTTATCGACGAAATGATATAAAAATATACATGATGTGATATTAATAACATATTATAGTAATTAAAATAATGATTACACATATTATATAATGCTGTATATATTGAGATTTAATATGATAATAAATTAATTATAATATGGCTATTATTTTTTCGAAATTAAAAAATGGATTTTGTAATAATAATATTTGATGAAAAAACTAATAAATTCATTAAATAGATACAAGTTGATTCATGTAAGTGATTGAATAGTTCGATTTTGGTTATGGAAAGTGATAAAAACATTATATGGTATTTTTAGTGTATATCATTGTGTCCATTTCATCATAATAAATATATTGGAATGTGAAGAGAAAGCACCAGTATAAAAAAACTGAAATATTTAATAAAATCAAAAAAAAAATATTTTTAAAGATAAAGTATAAGAGAACATATGTAGTGAAATAAAAATATTTATAATAAATAATCGATTAATAATTCTATAATATTTATTTATTCTTTTTTTAGAACCAATAAAATTATCTTAAATCTCACTTTTATATAATTTTCTTGGAAATTTTAATAAACACGAGTCAAAATAATTCTTTATAAATTGTTAATAGTCATATAACATAATAATAAATAGTATTAAAAATATTTGAATAAAAAGAAATAAAATGGAAAGAACCATTTATGGTTAAAAATGATATTAATAAGAGAGGTTATATATGTTTTTGTTGTTGATATAAGTCAGTTATTCCATTCCAACCTATGGAAATTGATTTTTTTAAAGTGAAGTACTAATGAAAATAGAAAAAAAATTATTATAACAATAATTAATAAAAAAGTATTTTATATTAAAATTTATTGTATAGTAGTTCATAATTTTATATTTTAATAATTTATTAAATCATAAATTCATACACCATGATGTGAAATGTATTTTTTGATCAGTTTATAATGTTCAATGTAATATAACATTCATAAAAATTTTCAATCATATGGAATGTCTTGGTTATTTTTAATAATATGGAAGGGGGTCTAATAAAATTGTAACATAATTAACATTAATTTTGTAAGGACTTATATATATTATAAACTATTATAATTTATGTAATTTAGATATTAAATAGCTATAGTTAATTGTGTAATATAAATTATATATGGTAAATATAATTTAAAAAATCATAATAAAATATAAATGGATAATGGTAATGAAATAAATTAGTGGTACCTAAGGGGAAAATGTTTTGATATTGTTAACAATGATAAATCATAATAGATTTGTAAATTTTAATTAGAAATTTGTGTTTATTTAAACAAAAAATATTACAATTGTTTCAGTTAGATTCATTTTTTATAAGGGAAAATTAAAGAGACCAACCTTTTTATTATATTTTAGGATAGTGGTAATCATAATTTAGAGTCAATTTTTGATTATTTGAAAAAAATAGAGATTTCACATCTATAAAATTTGTATTATAATCTTTAAGTTTTAAGGGAATAAACTTGGTTTTTAACAAATAGGTTTGTTATATATAATATGGAAGCAATCTATATTCGTAAAAATAAGTTATCAATGGTTTCTTTATAATTAAATATATCATATTAATTATATAATGGGTGAGTGTAAATGGATGAGTGGAGAACATAATTTTGGTTCCTCAATAGTACATGAAACATGAGTTGAGAGAGATCAGGGATAAAACTAGGGTTTCAAAAAGTAAAATTAGGTCATTCCCGTAGCCATAATCCAAATCATCAATCATATAAGAGTTATTTTTTGGAATGTAGATTAATTGATGTGAGAAATGATGTATGACTTAAAATGTATCACCCAAAAAATATATTAGGGGAACTGAATATGTAATACTCATTTTTAGAGAGTAATCAAAATCGAGAGATAAAATTGCAGACTAAAACTCAAATTGAAAAGTAAGAGATAAATATAACATACTTGAACTCGTCTCCGATGTGAGATTGAACGAAGGTACCAACTGGGAGAGGGATCAGGTTAGGATGATGACTCTGGTAATGGAAATAAAGGGATAGATAGGTTGGGGCTGATGATAGTAGAACCGAGAAGGCCACGTTATGAGCGGGATTGAGACATACCTTTGCATTTGCAAGGGGGGAAGTATGGTGCTGATAGGGTTCAGAGTCGTGGGGAGATCAGGGGGAGAATGGTCGGTGTATAAGGGTGGTTAATTGGGGAAAAGTGTAATTTTTTAATTAAAACATAATATTTAGTGGTGGATTATAAAAAACCACTACAAAATAAGTTTTTTCAGTGGTTTAGTAAACCAATATAAGAATCCAGCACTAAAAAATTAATATGTTGTTGTATAGAAGAATGACACAATAATGTTTCTACAGTATATTATGAAAACATTAATATTTAAAATATGTAAAATTAATAAGGAATATTTCAATCCTTAATAATTATATAATGGTAATATATATAATCATTATCATTAATAAAATCAATAAATTTTATTTAATAATAAATCATGAAAGGGGATTTTAACCTCTATTTTTAAATTATCATTATAACCTCCAAAAAGTTGCGTTAGAATATAAAACTATATAAAGTACTCATATTTGGCATTTATTTCCATTTTAGAGGTCACAAATACAGGAACTAGGATAATGGACTAGAGTCACCTTACAAAATCTATCACAGATCCAAGGGGAATATTAACACAAAAATATTAATTTTAACATAATATAATTAATAATAGTGTTTTAATAAATTATAAAAAAATTATCAATGAATAAAAATTTAAATATGGTTATGATATATATGGATAATAATATTAAATTGATTGTATTTTATATTAGAGATAATATAATCATATGAGAATCTAGGGTAAGGGTTATTCATCTCATATTCCCTTCATAAAGGAATGTTTCACATTATGTCAAAAAAATTATTTAATATTAAGTACATAATTCCAAATTGAAATATCTTTTCATTATTAGAATTTTATACTTTCTATATTCAATTATATTTTTATCATTTCAATAAAATATATTCATTTATTTATTAATAAATCAGAAATATTTTTTGTTAATTTATTTTACTTTCCTTTAGATAAAACCATTTCTTTTACAATGAATCCAAATAATTTCATGTACTATTTATCTAATTTATTATTCACTATTAATATTCTTCCCCATTAATTAATGGCATTCAAATTTAATTTGTATTCTCAATGTATGATAAAATTTTTCTTTTATATTAATATTTATTTAAAATTAAAATCTTTTTTTCTAACACATTCACATTTCATTAGGCCAAAAAAGTTATTATTTTAATATCTTCTATTATTATTGCTAAATTATTTCATCAGTCTATTTAATATTTTTTTCATATATAAATCTATTGAAATAACATTTTAATTTCCAAATTGTATACTTTCATTAATTTCATTATTCTAACAATATGACCTAGGTATATATAATTATAATGCACTATATAAGTTATTTCATTCTCAATGTCCATATTATTACCAATAATTATTTCTTCCCCATACATATAAATAAGATAATTTATATCTTATCTACTCATCATATTTCACTTTATCTTTTTACAAAAGAATATTTCACAACACTAATGCTGATGTGTGTTCTCGCTAAACAACCAAAAATCTTAAAATAGAATTACATTATTACATTTTGATATAATATATCATCAACTACACATTTCTAAAAAATAATTTATTTATAGAAATGATTTTATTTTTAAGAATTTATTTAAATATTTTTTCTTAAATTTATACTATCACATTCTAAAAAACTATTTTTTAAAGTGACATGTAACTACATTTTTTATAAATTTTTAAACATTCATTATGAAAACACTTTTTATTATTTTTCATCCATTTCTATGTCCATATAGGAATGATATATCTTCTACATGATTATAATTTATGAATACTTCTCTATAATCATTCATCATATAGTAATTTTAAAAGATTCATTTCATGGAATAAAGTGAGTTACCTCTTGATTTTATTTTATGAGATTCCATTCTAAAATTCCATGTAATGGATTAAATTTTCATTATGTTTCCATGATAAAATTTATAATTAATTTAATATGAAATATGTTTATATTATAGGATAATTATGTTATGGTGGGTTCTATATAGACATATAATTCATCCAAAAGTGTCATTTTGGGAGCTTAGCATATTATTGATTCTCTCTTAGTGTACTCAAAACGATCTCAAGATGTATAAAATGGTCGTGTTGAGTGTGAATGTACACTAAGATATCATCCATGAAAACAACCACGAAGAAATCCAAGTATGGATGGAACACTCGGTTTATCAGTTCCATGAAAACTATAGGCACGTTCGTGAGACCGAACGACATAAACATATACTCGTACATACCATACATACTCTGTAAGGATATAAGAGGTATATCAGATGGTCTAACATGTAACTAATGATAAACGGATCCCATGTCAATCTTCGAGAAAACTCGGGCTCCTCGAAGCTAATCAAAGAGATCATCAATCCTGGGAAAGGGATATCAGTTCTTGACCGTCAACTAGTTCAACTTCTGATAATCCACACAAAATATGATGGTACCATATACCATTTTTTAAAATAGGACAGACGATCCCCAAGGAGAAGTACTGGGTCATATGAAACCCTTTGCCTGCAACTCCTCTAACTGCTTCTTGAGTTCCTGTAACTCTAGTGTAGAAATCCTATAAGGAGGAATGGACACCGATGCTTATCCTTGAACGAGCTCAATAGAAAATTCCACCTAACGCTTTGGAGGCAACCTAGAAAAGTCATCTGGAAATAAGTCCCTGAAATGATCCACCACTAGAGGAATGTCTAACTGAGAAGTCCCCTGATCATCCAGATATAAACTAGCAATCTGGGCTATAACTCCTCCTAAACCATGATGCCCTGGACCCTGTCTGCTTTCCTGTACATCCCATTCACCCATACAAAGAAAAAATCCACCATCTGGTGATATGAAACTCACCATACGATGATAGAAATCGATGACTGACTGGAAGGGAACTAAGAAGTCCATTCTGAGAATGACATCATAGACTATCATCTCTAGGACATAGAGGTCCTATAAGAAGTGACACCCACAAACCTCTAGAGGGAACTCCTTACACTGACGCACAATAGATGTTCTCATCTCCAACGGAGTGTCTAGCGTCAAGATATCGGCAGAATAAAAGATGCAGAGCCCAAGGTTCTCCACAATAGCAACAATGATAAAGATATGGAAATCCCCTATGTCGAAAATATATGAAGATAAAACCGAGGCTACTAAGATCGTAAATCGAACTGTAGAGGGTATGAGATCCTGCTTTTGTTGGGTCTACTCTATTGCAAAAGTCTAGCCAATGACACGACCCTGTGACCCTACCTGACCATTTGGAGCTGATCTTCCCTCTTGTCGCTGGTAGCCTGGTAACTGACCACCGTGGCTGCGAACTCTACCTTGTACTGAGTGGCCGGAAGGATGCTAGTTCCCATTCAGGTGAGAAACTGGTGGAGCTGCTCCAATAAAAGGAGTCATAGATGAACCCCTGTCACCAGCTACTGGAGAAAAGATCTGGCAGAAACGCTGAAGGTGGCCCATCTTGCTGCATGATCAACACTCCATTGGGTCTTTCTGGAAATGTGGCCTCACATTCCCATTCTTCCCTCACTGATATCATATTACCTGGCTGCCCAACAATGTTTATTTTCTCATTGGATCACTACGTGAAGACTCCTTGCAATGCTTCCTACTATCAGTAGAAGGAATACTAACACCATATGATCATCCGCCCTGGCTCACAACTCCAGAATCCCTCAGATTATGCTTCGTGATCAGGGAATAGTTGACGATATAAGTGATGAAAGTCAACCTGAAGATGTTCAACTATGATCATATGTCATGCCTCTGACCATCCTCGATCTTCCTTACTAGGAATAACTGATCACCTCCTGGAATATGAATGAAGCACTGTAGCTTAGTAATGTGAGATGATTAATCCTTAACAGAAAGATTACCCTACTCCCAAATCATAAAATATCAGGCTCAATCATCCCTCATGGTCTCTGGATAGAAGAAGTCAAATAAGATGCATTGAAACTCATCCCATGACATAACCAACTGGCGTCCCGCATGTGAGATCACATCCCACCACCTCTACCAGAGTCTCAGAGCATATAGGTAGCAAGCATAACCCTCCACAGTAGAACAGTCTCCAGATGCTCAAATATTATCATCATGGCTTCTATCCATGACTCTGTAGCCTTGGGTCCCCCAACCCTTGAAAATATGGGAGGATGCTGCTTCTGAATGACCCACATCAAATATGCCATCGATGGGACAGGTGGTGGTTCCCTCTGAAAGATATGAATCATCCTCATAAATCCTTCTATAAACTGTGCATCAGCACCTGGGCCAGGTATAACTGCTAGTGCCAAGACTGGCATAGCAGGAGGATCTGCAGGAAGTCCCTGATCAGCCATATCCAGTTTCTGATCACCGCTTTGTGGGAGGCATATAACCGGAGGATGTCTTGGTGGCATGACTCTGCAACATCAAACACACACCTTAGATCAACCATAATCGGGACTAAAAAATAGGAGTACATGGTGTGTACCGAGAGTACATGTCGTGTACTTAAGAAAGACTATTTCTTTCCGAACATAAGAACACATGTCGTGTAGTAAAAAATACACGGTGTGCATTAGGGGTTTTTTCCAAATAGTAAGCCTAAGAAACTACTCCAAAACCCAAAGAAACACTAAAACGAACATTGAAAGTTCCAAATTCTGATCCATAAGGGCCCATACTCACCACGAATCAAATGTTGGCATCTTACACATATTATAACAAGGAGAAAAATGCAATGATCCACCAAATTCTGGTCCATGAGGGCCCATAACACCTCTAGAACTAAAGTTTGTCATTCATTCAAGAAAAACCTTAAAAAACCATTACCATATCATATGACATGTATTTTAATCAAGGTATCTATCACAACAAAATGCATATTCTACACAACATCTTTCACAACAACATGCAATTGCTAATGCATCATATATGGCCTGGAAATAATGCATGACATGTGAATTCTAGAAAGTTCCTATATGATGCATGAAATGGAATGCCCTCATCTCATCGGGTTGAAACAAAAATAAAACCTCAATAATATCAATGATAACATCAAAATACATGTGAATCACCTAACGGTGAAAATCAAATCAACTGTAAAATCACAAACCATAAAAATTGCAATAAACAAGTTAGATTGGATTTTCCCATTACACGGGTTACATACTTCCAGGCACTACTTATTTCCAAGTACCTATTCTATATTATCACTATCTATAGGCTCCAAACAGTAAGTCAAGAGAAAAAAATTCCTTTGATACCACTCTTTAATGTCCCAGTTCCGGAAGCCACCCAGAGGTGCCCCATACACGGTTGGTCACATGACCTCTAGCGCATTTCCCCGAATTCCAAAGGCTTCCAACTAGCAGCGAGGGCCTTGGGTGTGATAGTGGGGAAACTATGCCCTCATTTGTAGAGTAACATAGATAAATAGATACAAATATACAATTGAGGAAGTAGTCAATATCCAACAACGGTAAACATCAGAAGACAGAAATAATGAACAACTAGATCATATATATATATATATAATGATACATCAAACATATGTCTCAGAAAACAACCAACCAAGTCACAATGCTGAATACAAACAGTACTAAACCAAATTAAAAAAGAAACAGATAACATCTCCTCAGCATCTGAAGCCCTAATCTTGGTCTCATGCTCTCTATCTCCACAACACGTCATTTACCTGAACTATAAGGGAACATTCCCGTGTCTATACCTGAAGAAATATAATATGTTTGGGACCAAAAGCATGGCCCAAAAAGAGTGTGAGAGTAAATCCTAGTAGGAAAAAACTACGAGATCTGTGCATAATAGTCAGTGAATATATGGCAGGTAAAAGAACAAAAAGCAGTAAAAAGAAATGTACTCAACAGTAAAGAATCCACTATTTCAATATCAAGCAACAAATATCCAAGCAGATAATCACTAATAGGTAACCCTCTGGGAAGTAACCACAGCCTATCACCTTTGTCCATTCCTTGCAACATAAGAATGCAGCTAACAAATAGGTAACCCACTGGGATGTGCCCACAGCCTATCCCCTTTGGTCTTACCAATCATGTACAAGCAACCCTCTGGGTAGTACACTCGGTCTAACCCATCGGGTTCAACTTAAGCATAGACTCTTTGTGGAAGCACTCACCGTCAATTCCCCATGTAGTCTCGTATCATATATAAAGGCGCTCTACGGAAGCACTTATGTCACATTCCCTCTGTGGCCCATGTCGAGGAACTACAGACTCCCTAAGGAAGCACTCAACTTCAATTCCCCCTTGTGGTCCCGCATCGTAAATTATAAGACACTCTGGAGAAGCCCATACATCCATTCTCCCAATGGTCTACTATGTCAGGTTCTCACGGCCCTGTGTAAGTCAAACAAGTATATCAATGCGTATCGGCCAAAGTAAACCTCAAGAATTACTTGGATAGAAGTCTACAACATATCAGCATGTCAGATAAACAAGATCACTCCATCGTACAATACTAGGCATGGAAAACAGACAAAGCAGCCTAACAGGCTAAGAAAAACCAAACAGTCATAAATATAACATTAATGGGAAACAACTCCAAAGAATAGAAATCAACCCTATTCACATACAATTAAACTCTACTCGCACAAACCAGCAAAGCAGGTAATTAAGAGGGTTTAAAATGATAAACGCACAATATGTCATTCATGGGTATCAGTGATTTTGCACATACAATTCAAAGACCCTAAACCAAAAGCCCCAAACCACCTAACACTCAGGTTTTGGCGAAATCGACCATTCATCCAAGCACGCCACAAACCGGGTGAGCACCTCCTTGAAACAACTTCAAAAACCCTTCCCTAAAAACAACAAGGTCAACCTTTATCACACAAAGGCAACCTAACCCTAGATATACATGAAAAACTTGTAGATCTAGGAAACTAAGAGAGAGAGAGAGACATCTAACCCTAACCAAAATCTCAAAGAAACTAAATAGGGACTTACTCGAGGAGAACCGCCTTCGATCTACCAAGAAACCCCTTCGATTTCCCTCCAAAACGAGCAAAGGAACTCCCCCAACCTCTGAAAATCGCAACTCCCACATGAGCCATGAGTGGGAGGAATAATGGTGTAGGAATTGGAAATCCCGAGTGGCCCAAGTTGTAAAAACCCTATCTTTAAGTGACCGCACAGTTACCCAACATGGTTTGGAAAACCGTGCGCTAACCATGCGATTGCCACTTTCTCATCTAGGGACTTCACACGGCTTTCCCGCACGGTTTGAAAAACCATGCACAACCAATGTGGAACCCACTGTCATGGATGCACGGTTTCCTAGGCTGGCTGCATGGTTTGTTCAGACTGTATGCCAACTGTGCGCCCCTGCACAACCTCCCAAAAACCTCATTTTCTCAAAAACGGCCAGAAAAAGAAAACGTACCTGAAAAGAAGGTATGGGTTCTTACAAAAGTAATTTATTATATTTTTTTCATTCAATTAATTATATTTATGTCCTTTCATTCATTATAAACGAAAAAGAAAACCCCTCTATTCGTAATACCACAATGAACAACCTATTCGAAAATCCATGTTTGATATAATAAATCATTTTGGTGGCTATTTTTATTCCATAATTATATATCTATAACCATTATAAAAATAGTAACTAAATTCTAATAAAAAAATAAATAATGCAATTATAAAATATTTCTATATTGGATTATGAAAACGTTTCATTTTCAAATTAAAGGTTTTTTATTTTACAAAATTAATTTAAATTTTTAAATATACTTTTCAAAATTATATTGAATTACATTTTTTAGATGTTTGGGGAAATATTGTTTTTTCGATTAATAATGAAAAATTCTGAAATTTACTGAAAACTATACTTTTTTTATTATTTACGAAGTTAAACTGAATTCTGTTTCTATTTTAATTTTCTTATTCAAAATTTAATTATAATCTTTATAAATATGTTTTTACTTGATTATTTTATAAAAATGATTCTTTGATATAATGTTTCTAAAAAACCATTTTCATCACCTTTTCCATGTTAATTTAATATTAAATTATAAAAAATTGTTTTTGGAATCTTAAAAAATGGATTACATATTTTTAATGTTGATTTAAAAATTTGATAAAAAGAACAAATATATTTTTGTCCATTATGAATAGTTACAGTAGAAAATATTCTTTATCATTGTAGATGTAAAATGAATTAATTAAGGGTAAATGTAATTTTATCAGGACTAAAATGCAACCCTAACAATTGAATTAATTTTATTAGATGAGTATATTTTTTTAAATAATCATACAAAATTATAATGTATGAAATTTTTTATGATATGATAATGATTTTGGTGTTTATAAGAATTTATTTAACAGAAATTCAAAATATCATTTCATTTTTTTATTATCTTTAAAAATTTTATATTGGGATAAAAATAAGGTATAATTGGTTATAAATGTTTTTTTAAGCATACTTTTTTTAACATGTCAATTTATTTTTAATATGTATTGAAGAAATAATTACCTTAATTTTTAAGGAAACACCAACAAAATATTTATCCAATTAATAGAAAAACTTACTAATTGATATTAGAAATACTAAAATTGTAAATTTTTAATGAGGTATAGATTTAAATAATTTAATCATTTAATTATAACATAATATGGGTGTTTTAAATAATTATATTTTAATTAAAACATTTTAATTTAATTTTTAATGTCAAATTAAATAAATGGGTTCAAAATTGAAATTATTTATATTTTTAAATAAATAATGTTTTATTAAAAATTTTAAAAACCATAAAACATTATATTAAGATAAATAATATTTATATGGTTGATAATATCATCCATAATATATTTATGGTCCATTTTCATTTTTTAGTATATTTTTGTACACCTAAATTATAAAAGAATTAATATTGTGAAAATTGGAAAAAAGAATTAACCCAAGTTAAAATAAAACGATATAGTGAAAAATACCATAAAAATGAATAATTTTTATTGTATTATAGACATCTAATAATAATAATTTTAGATTCAAATATAATCATTTTGAAGCCTTTGGAATAGGAAAATTATATTATATTAATTTAATACATTAATAAATTCCATGAGTTCCCCTCTCCTCTCCTAACTTTTTCAGACCTCAAAAAACATTCAACAGATGCCTACCCAAATAACATCATTACATCCCTCCAAACCACCTATTATTTATTTTGTGGTCCTAAAATATTCTTATGAAATATTTTTGTGAAAACATTAAAAATTTTTCTAAAGAAGAGGTATATTTCTTAATCAAGAGTTTCTATTTTACTTATTATTCTACCTCCTTCAAACCTCCATCAACCATGAAGAAAAATACAAAATCAATCTATTCTATATACAAAGATGTTATTATATTGGTGTAATATTCTATATCTATCTACCCTTTTATAAAATTGTATATGAAACCATTATTCATCTGTACGACGGATTACTACCTCATAAAATAATGTAATTGATTTTCTATCAACACATCACAAAACTAGTTATAATAATAGCTTAAATATATATATATGTATATATATTATTTTGAGGAAATAAATAAATTTATCTTGATGTAATATATCATATATTTTCTTAATATTTCAATCACATAAAAATAAAGGTGTTAATTTTTTATATGTTTGGACAACCACTTCAATGAAGGGATGTGTTTATGTTTTCTCATCACATCACATTGAAGATATATAAGAAGTATATTTAATGAGATATTATGTTACATATTATATTATTATCATTATTTAAGGATAAAAACCCATTAAATTCTATATAGAATGATAACTGAAAAATAGTAATGTTAATCATGTGTATGTATGGCTTACTGTATCCAAGATTGTAACATAGTTCATTTTTCTCACCACATATCATGGATGTATTTAAAAGTATAAATAATTTAAAAAATTGATATTAATATCATAATTATTATTTTACAGATGATTTAATAATGATCTCTAATACTATAGTCAACATACCAATGTCCTTTTGGACCTATGAGTTGAATATTGTCAAAATATTTCTTGTTACTATAATAAATTATTTAATTGGTTATAATAATTAAAAATGAAAATGAAAAATAAAAAGGTTTGTTATGAAAATAAAAACAGAAAATATATTTATTATTATGGATAAAAATAACCTACTTGGTGAGGTAGACACATGGTAAATTACATTATACTTTAAAAACATTGGATTAATTGTTTTAATGAATTACCTTACAAACCATTCTATTCTATGTACATTTTCATAAAACAATTATATATATGTCTCTAATAAGGATATAAAATAATTATAAATTAGTTTTTATGTTCATTTTGAAATTCATTGAAATTTTTTGAAAAGTAATATGTTTATATAATCTATATATAATGTTTTGAGTTTATTTATAAAAGATAAAAGTAAATTTTTATATTAATGTATATGGAACCATCGAATTTTCCGGATATCATAAACAATATTTTATTTTTTATCTTCCTTTATAACCATCCAGGTTTTAATAAAATAAAACATATCTTTCCCCTTTTTCAAATAATTTTAGTTTTCAAAAAGATATTTAAAAAAGGAAAAGGTATTTTGATATCTAAAAGTGTTCCAATGAAAGGTAAAAAAGATTTTTTATGGGGTTTATAATGAAAAGCTGAAAGATGAAATTGTTTAATTTATTATATGGTTAGATAAAATTATTTATGATGAATTTTGAGATTGATATAGCTCATGATGATTGGGGGTCCATATATTATTTTGGTGATGGGTGAACTCTAATAGTGATCCAATACAAAGGGTAATGATATTTTCACTAGATATTTATGTTCGAAGTTGAGTGTATGATTATTTCAATTGTATGAGTTCATGTAAAAACTATATGAAAATTATATCCCAATGAACCAACAAGATATATCTTTTCCTTCCAATTATTGTTCACAAAAACCATTTTATTTCAAAAGGTAATATAATTAACCTTTCAAATGGAAGGATTATACCCATTTTGGGTAAAAAGGTAAATATTAAGATAATGTTTTCATGGGTTCTCATGTATATTAAGATACCCACATATTTATGATTTTTCCCATATGATTTCTTAAAAGGTGTTTTATGGAAAAAATTATGTAGTAATAATATTTTCAATTGTTTTATATGTTTAATATAAAACTCTTTTTTATGATATCATTATTTTAAAAGGGGCTAACATGTTTCTTTATTTTTTTTCTTTTGTGTACTGTATAAATAATTGTGGTCATCAAACATTTTGAAATGTTTTCCATAGGTTTTTAGGATGAGTAGAGTTATCAAAAATATATTATTATTTTAATAAAAGAACTCTTTCCACTCAAAAAATTATATTATGTTTGTCAACAAATGAAAATAATAAAAAATTTAACATTTCTTAATAACATTATATTTCATGTGTAAATATAGTCTAGTAAAACTATGAACAGTAATGGTATATACAAATTGATGAATAATAATTTACATAAACACAGTCAAAAGGATTGAATTCTAAAAAAGGTCACTCATTTTATAATTACTATGATAGGAAGGAGAAGCATTTGAAAAAAATAGACATTATCAAAGGATGTGTATAAATATCTATAAATGATGTGGTGATTGGTGAGGAGATAATTATTGTTTATTTATAGTAAAATATGATCAGTTTTCATTTTTATTATCTTCCAGTATGTCTTATGGAAATTATTCCAAATTTTAATAAAAAAATTATCATTTTTATTAATAACTCTGTAGATGAAATTAAATGACAATTGGGAATATTATATAATTGTATTTTTGGAATCTATATAAATATTTTAATTCAATTAAATGTATACATCTTGATAAATTTATATTTTTCAGATAAATTTTATTTTAAATGAAATTATAATCAATCACTTTTATATGATTTTGTAAATTATGAAAGTCTTATGTTATTTTTTAATGGTATGATAGTTATTCCAATCATAAAAATTCTTATTTTTCTATAGAAAAGTTATGTTATTTTCAAGTAAAAACATTAATGTTTATATTATTATTTTAAGAAAACAAATATCATTTTTTGATTCATCACTTCTAAAATATATTATGGGGAAATAATTAGAATTTCAAGAAAAATTTGATTTGTCAGGTAAGAAATGAAAATAACATTTTATTATATAATAAAATATAGTATATTATTTTTATTATAATGTTTTAAAATACATTAATCCAAATTATTTTAAAAAACTATTTCTATAATAAAATAATTAAAAATTTATTACATTTATAAATACTTGTTTAACTTCTTAAAGAACATGGGTTTGTCATTTCTATCTATCAAAGAAAATGTACTGATTTTAAGAAAAATAAAATATTTTTATCTCCTAAAATTTCATCAAGAGATGATAAAGTGACTAAATATGACATTCAAGAAGATTTTAAACATTAGATTAATGATAAGATGGTTTATTTGAGTATACAAATGGGTAAGCACAATCCTTCCTTTGTTCAACATATTGATGTTTCCACTGAGAAGTAGGATACCACACCCGGCTCTCCTAATGATGCTCAAGAGATCCTTGCCATGGATACATCAAAAAGGGGAGATGGTTCTCCTAATAAAGGCAATGATAAAGTTGATAGCTCTTATTATGACAACACGGATGCTGAGACAATTTTTTAAATTCTTCAAGCCCTTTTTGTAGTGGATGGTCTAGAGGTCAGGGATGAGATCACATAAGGGATGAATGGAATGGAATTAAATAAAAAAGGGAAATATAAGTGTTATATTGATGAAAAAGATTTGTAAATATTCGTTCACCATGTGGGTTTCCTTATTTCTTGTACTATTTTTACCCTTTTTTGATTGCTTCTTAATAAAAGAGGCAGAACCTGCATATTTTTATTTTTTTAGTTATATGCGCATCATAATAGAATTAATTACAATATTTTTTAAAAATTTAATCATGTAAAATTTATTTCATATTTTTTATTAGACTTTTGAAATTAGGCTATAATTTAAAATTAATTTTTAGGGGGAAAAATTTCCTTGGATAGAAAAGAGTTACAACACTATATGTGGAAATATATAGAATGTTTAAATTTAATATTAAAGATATAAAAAAAATTTAAAAATAACAAATTTAACTTGGTGGTCAAGTTTTTAACCATCCATAATGAAACATAACATAATGTATTATCAAAAAAATTAATTAATTATAATTCCACGAAAAAATATTTATCCTTAAATACAAAATAATCATTATTTAATCAATTATAAGAACCCCTACATGAGTATAAATACCCTCCATTTCCTCAGCACTTTCCAAAAAAAAATTATTCACCAGGAATTATATATTAATATTCATATCACTAGTCTCTCTATGATGGATCCATGATTTTAATGATTCAATCTATATGTTAATGAATATCCTCCCAAGGTAAATGCTTCCTCATTCTATATCATCAAAATTTTTATGTAAATTTGTTTGTTATATTATCTCTGAAAATTAATTTTTAAATTAATTATATTCTTATTATTCCACGATATTATATTCTATTTGATATGTTGTAAATGAGTTTTTATTTATTCTATATCATTATAACTTTTTTTGAAGCTAGTATAAAACAATCCTATATTTAGAAAAGAGACTTTTGTGTGTATTCCTAAGAAAAGAAATCAATATTTGGATTCTAAAAATATATATGGATATGGAATATTTTTACGTTTTGATAATAACCCTAAAATGGGTTTATTGTTCATTGAATATATATTGACATGGATCATGATAATGAGCCATAATAAACACCTATTATAACACTCTAGGGGATTTTCTTTGGATAATTCACATTCACCTAATGAGACATATTAAATATAATTTACCAAATGTAATACATTACATAATCTTGAGTAAGGAAAATAATTTAATTCCATTAAAATTGAGGATCTTTTTAGGTTTAGATATCTATAAAATTTGGACATAATACATACATAACATCTCAAATTTTTATGGATTGGATACTACAAAAAAATATCTATTTCTTCCATTATATACATATTTTAAAATAAAAAAATGATTTATTTGAAAATTCGTAGTAAAATTTATCTTTTATTCCTGGTTTCTCTTACACATCCTTATAACATGTAAAAAAACATTTAAAAACATGGGTTAAGCATTTAGTACCCAGTAAGGGACACAATGAAATAAAAAATGTTGTTACATTTAAAAAATGAAAGAAAACTAAATATCATATTCTTGAAAACACATATTTATTCATAGAAAAATCATGCAGTTTTATTTGGACATCATTAACATATCACTCCTACATTAAAACTTACAAATGATATAACCTTTCAGTCTACTTCTATCATTGAAGTACCCAATTCATTGGAGACCTATAATTGTTCTCACTCATTATAACTTGAACTTTAATGGGGTTAAAACCATAATATCGTGAGAACTAATTGTCTTAACCATAATAAACAATTTATAAGAAACATATCATGAATAAAACCTATTATAAATCATTTAAACCAACGATAAAAACACTTTTAGATATCAAAATATCAGTTTCTCATAAAAACCACTTTTAAAATATAAAAACCATGAATATAATAATGAAATAATATCTTCCAAAAATATCTAATATAACATATAACATAAATATTATATTAATAAGGTGTCTTTAATGTGGTGGAAACTACTGATGCCATATATAACGAAAAACATTCCTTTTGAATCTCATAAAAGAGATGTTTAAAAATATTTCAAAAGGAAATTCCCTTAAATAACACCAAAAAATGAAAACACTTTCAAAAAAATGAAATAAATTAAAATATTTATACCCATACAAATAAATTAAAAAAATGTTTGTAAAAGATAGACATGAAGTAGATAGATTTATAAGATTACATTATTAAAACATTTTAAATAATGTTTTAGTAAAAGAGTCAATTACCTTGGGTTGGACATAATTAAAAAGTGTTCAAACCTCTATTTTAAGGGTTATAAGGTAGTAATTAATTTTTTTTGAAAAACATAATAATGATTATAATCCTTTAAATGTTATTTTTATAACATCTTCCACCCATTTATTAATAAATTTTGTTATTTCCATTGTTTGAGATGCGTTCTTTTCAGGATTTCCAAGGTCTTTTTATTATAGACATCCATTTAAAAACAAACAATACTCATCCAGTGAAAAAATATGTATATTTATTAAACATTAAACTATTAACGTATAAGTAACATCCCATGATTGTGGTATGGAGAAACAGAATCCCATCATCCATGAAAGCAGTTAATTGACGCACCATGGATGATGATTTCATTATTTGAGAATAAAATAAGAAGTTGAATGGTTTTATGATTAATATACTATAAAAACAACAACATTAATGAATATATATGATACTATAAATGGGATTAATCATTTTATATGAGGTGATGATAATGTAAAATTGAAAAATAATTTAAAAGGGATGAAAAAGAAATCTTACTTCTTGAAAATTTCCCCATGAGAACATTATCATAGCTCTTGGAAGTGGTCTTTTTATGACAATAGTATCAATAAAATGTGTAAATGGATGTATATAATAGATGTTTTCAAATTATAGCTAAAAAATAAGGCTCATGATAATGAATATTTGTGAATGAATGAGCCTCCTTTTATAATGAGGTGAGGGATAATTTAAGAATTTTTCAAATTATTTAAATATAATAAATCTATCATAGAGTTTAAAAAATCTAAAAGGACTAAAAATTAAATGGAATTAGATTTTAAATGTAATATTATTATATTGAGAATTTCTATTAATTTTTAAAATTTAAATAATTTAATTAAATATTTTATTCCAAAAAATATTTTTTTTTCAAATTAAAATATATTCATAATTATGAAATTAACCCCATAAAAAAAGTATCAAATTCAAATTATTAATTATTATATCATATAAAGATCATATTATTCTCCGTAATTCATTAATTATCTTAAAATATCAAATTATTTTTATTTTATTATTTGTAATGTGATTAATATGATTTGTTCACTAACTAATTAATTACTACATGATAATTGTTCAATCCAATAACATATTTATTTCATCCCTAAAAATTATAAATTTATATTTACTAATAATATAATTTTATTATCTTTCCAAAGACTATTATTTTTTGAAAACAAATTATGTAAAACTTCATAATAATTGTTATACAAACTAATGTTTATAGTGTGATACATTGACTTACATTTGAATAAAATATCATAATGGTCATAATGTGATTATTGTGGGTCAAAAATGTCCCAAATTCAAATTAAAACAAGAAAATGGAAGAAAAATGATAATATAATAATTTTTTGAAATAAATTTGGATATTTAATAATTAATAATGTTATTATTGAAAAAATTTTATTTATTTTTCGTATGCTTTTACAAGAAAAACATAACTGTTTCACATGCATTAATGTTATTTAGTTCATATATAATAACTAAAAATAACTAAATATCATAAAAATAATATCATTAAGTTGAAACTAAACTTTTGGACTCATTCATTATATATATTCCCTAATATATAAGTCAAGAAATTTTTTAAAATTTGTTATTTTTTTTTTCCTAGACCTATATAATTATTCCACAGACATTTGTGTAAGAATAATTTAATATGACTATAAAATTCTAAATTAAAATATAGAAACATAAATTATAGATAATATTTTTTAAAAATACTTCCAAATAATTTTTACTACACATTAATTATTTATAAAAAACCATATATGACATTAGAAATGATGTGCAAGCACTGCTTCTACACTAACAATAAATTTTATACTTATCATGAAGTAATTTATAATAAACATGTTCTAATTTTTTTTTGTAATATATTTGTATTATAATATCATTTTATATTTTTTAAATAATTTTATATTATCTCCATTAATAATTATGTCTTTTCACATTCAAAAATAATATCACATTTAAAAAAATGTATTTTTTTACTATTCACAAAAAAAATTATATTTTAAATAAATTCTCATAAATTCCTACTTAGAGAATTTAAAATTTTCAAATTAAATTATTTTTTTCAAATTAAAATTCTATAATTAAAAAATTAATGATTCAAAAAAGTAACAATATAATAAATTATTTAGTTTATGAATTTCTATTTAAAAAATAATAATAAATAAAAATACAAATTATTCCATAAATATGAGGGTTTTCAATTTCTCCCCAATTATTTTTGTTTCTCCCTCAAAATTTTTATTCACATATTAATGAAATTGGGATACTTTTCCGTCATTTCATTTTCATTTTCCAATGATGATTCTTCAGCCAGGATTGTTCACCATAAAACATTATCCTGTTAAATTACGTTGTTCTATTATACCTTCTATCTAAAATCAAGAATCTAAACATTTTCTCTTAATAATAAATGTATTATTCGAGATGAACTACTTCTGGGATCAAAACATGAGAGGCATCACATAAAAAAGTTTGTGACATTGAAAAATGAAAAATATTTTATACCAAAGATAAACATGAGGCCATGAAACTCGATAGACAATTGATCCAATTTTTTAAAAAATTCATATGTTCTAATGAAAAATTGACATACATTTAATTTTTACAAAACACATAACACTTTTCCATAGACAAATTTTTAGAAAAATAAGATATCCTACCTCAAAATAAAATTATTTCCTACTATTATATGTAATACGTTTTAGCATTCTCTGTGTTATCCTCATGTATTGCGGAATTGAATGATATTTCTCTATAACTTCCTCTACCAATTTTTGTTCTATACAATTTTTTTCGTGACATCATCAAAAAATACTAGAGTTCGATATGGATTTCAATTTAAATATTCAAAATAATTCGTCTATATACTGGAATGAAAAAAATTATTATAATAAAAACTCAACCAGTGAAATATGTTGATCCTAACTTCCCTGGTAATCTATTAAACAATCTCGATGAAAATCATCTAATGTTAGAATTTTTAATTATGATTTTCCATCGTATTGAGGATAAAAGGTTGTGATGAAATTAAATTAAGCACCAAACGACATTTGAATACCTTTAAAAAAACATATAAGTGAACGTGAAATCATGATTAGATACGATGGAGATAGAAACATCATTGAGCCTAACTATATCCTTTAGATATAATCTAGAAAGATTAACTAGAGAGAAGGATTTTTGAATAGGAAGAAAATGAGATGATTTAGTCAAATGATCAAAAATAATCAAGATTGCATTATTACATCAATGATATTTTGGTAATCCTACCAAGAAATCCATTGATATATTCTCGTATTTCAATTCTGGCATTGGAAAATTGTAAATCATCATCTATGGTAACTTTTATTCTATATTGACATTGTTTCCCTTGGATTTCGGGGATGATCTCCTTTGATGGGAGGTTCAAACATTCTGATCGGTTTCTAACGGGTTTGTTCGTAGAACCGGAAACATTCAATGACTCAATATCCATTCAGACCAACTTTCCAAAGGTAGGTGCTCATTAGTTTGTGGACTGATGCGGCATAGGAATTTGCATTGGTCGAGAGGATGGGAGGTCGGACTCATCACACCTTTTTGAGGGGAATTATTGTCTACTTCAGGACTCTCTTTATAGATTTAAGTTATGTTCGTGAATCCTTATTACATTACCAAGTATAAAATGAGTTTTCCTTTAGATTTGACAATCAATGATCGATATGTAGGAAATTTAGAGAATCTTTTATATGTATTCGAGGTTCTTCATCGAAAGAGAATCATCTGTATTTATTAGAGATTCTTGGTCAATGGTACCCTTCGATATATTTATATAGAATTCTCTTGGTCATTATTATGACCATGCTGGTTCGAAATCCACTCAGTGGGGCACTTGAAGTTTATTGTCATTCAGAAGGACATGGATTATTTCAAAGTTGGGATCGAACCCACAGACGGGCTACCTACGTATCCTTTGTTTAGAAAAGGAATCAGAACCCACGTAGTTCGAGTAAGGGAGTATGATGTTTATGATTGATGGCTCAAAGAACGATTTCATAATTACTTTTACACTCTAATCTCATGTGAGTCATGCTCGGTGTGAGAAACAAGAGGTATTGGTAAAACAAATTAGACAATTCTTCCATGAAAGATGCAATCATAAGAAATAATGTGGGGCTTATGCATGTA
The DNA here is from genome assembly GCA_963277665.1 of Viscum album. Taxonomy (NCBI): domain Eukaryota; kingdom Viridiplantae; phylum Streptophyta; class Magnoliopsida; order Santalales; family Viscaceae; genus Viscum; species Viscum album. Next base: position 1,690,588,108 of record OY728135.1, on the reverse strand, counting down.
TGACTTCCCAGATAAATGAATGATTATGATTTACTTTAGGGAAGACATCCAAGTGCAGGGTCCATAAAGGTATATGTGCTTTATGGAGATTTTGAATACTCTAACCTGGGGCTTACTCTTGAAAAGGAGGCCCAGGTTAAGAGATTTGGAAAAATTAAGGGACTTGGGGCTTACTCTTAAGGAGGATGCCCGTGTTTGAGACTGGGGATTACTCCTTAAAAGGAAGCCCAGATTTGAGAATTATGACTTGGGCTTTTTACTGAAAAGGAGGCCCAGGTTAAGGGATTATGACTGGGGCTTATTCTTGAAAAGGAGGCCTAGGTTAAGGGAATTAAGGTTTGGGGCTTACTCTTGAGGAGGATTCCCAGATTTGGGGACTGGGGCTTACTCCTGAGGAAGCTGCCCAGATTTGGGGACTTTAAGAATTGGGTCTTACTCCTAAGGAGGATGCCCAGGTTAAGAATTATGACTAGGACTTACTCTTGAAAAGGAAGCCCAAATCAAGGGAATTAAGGTTTGGGGCTTAATCCTAAGGAGGATTCCCAGATTTGGGGACTGGGTCTTACTACTAAGGAGGATGCCCAGATTTGGGGACTTTAAGAATTGGGGCTTACTTCTAAGGAGGATGCCCAAGTTAAGAATTATGACTGGGACTTACTCCTGAAAAGGATGCCCAAATGAAGGGAATTAATGTTTGGGGCTTACTCCTAAGGAGGATGCCCGAATTTGGGGATTGAGGCTTACTCCTGAGGAGGATGCCCAGATTTGGGGACTGGGGCTTACTCCTGAGGAGGATGCCCAGATTTGGGGACTGGGGCTTACTCTTAAGAAGGATGCCCAGATTTGGGGACTTTAAGAATTGGGGCTTACTTCTAAGGAGGATGCCCATGTTAAGAATTATGAATGGGACTTACTCCTAAAAAGGAATCCCAAATCAATTGAGTTCTCTCATCTTAAAGGATGAGGTTGAATGAATGAAATCTCAATATTTAATGATATAAAGATTTATAAGTCACAAGGTTTTGAGAGATTTTCCACAGAATTCCTTTTAGATAAGGAATTCAAATCAATAAATCCTGCCATAAATGGCTTTGAATAGTGTCTTGAATACTGAATCTTGAATAGGAAAGGTGGAATGACTTAAGAGGGGTGAAATAGGCAAGAAGGGAACCCAAAAAAGGTAGGGGCGCGCAAGTCCGGGCAGGCGCGCAGGTACTGCATGGGCGCGCAAGTCCTGGTCGCGTAGGTATGCCTGCGCGACATATGGGGTACTTGCGTAACATTTAACCAGTAGGGTAATACTTGACAGACTCTTGATTAAAGCATTTAGAATCCTCCTGTGGTTCTTCTAGAAGAGGGGCGCACAAGTTCTATTGAAGGAGTAAGGTGGCGCGCAAGTGTGGCCTTTTACCTTAAGGGTTGTCCACTTAGGCGTGCAAGTGTTGATGAGTTTCAACACTTAAGCCTTCCTCCCCCTCTTTAGATCTTCCATTCTAGGTAAGAAATTACCTTAGAAGTGCGTCAGAATCTTTGAAAAGAGACTAGGGCGCCAGGAGCTCAAATCTGAGTTTCTAGAAAAAAAATCCTCCTGAATGGGGGGGCCCATAGGGTCTATTTATAAGCAGGAGAAGACCCCGGGCAGTTATCACTTAGGTCGCTCAAGTTAGTTGCACGACCATCATGCGTCACGCAAGTGGACTTGCGCGACTATGAGGGAACTTTCATGAATTATGGGCAATCTTATTCTTATTCCTTCCTTTGTCAATTTTTGATATTTTGTCGAAAGGTTGAATCACTTTGATCTCAGATATTCCCCTTTTATGATATTTATATTCTGTGGCGAAAGGAGCATCAACAAAATTCCCCCCTCAAAGTTGGATCTAGAGAGAAATAGAGGATTTGACTCTGAGGAAAAGAAGAAAACCAAAGGAAAGGCAGAACACAAGTTTGGGCATGCAAACGAGCTTCGGGCGCGCAGAATCCGACGCGCAGGGGTACGACCTTTAGTCACCCAGGATACGGCGCACAAGGTTTGGGCCATGTCTATAAATACGCGTTCTTTGGCCCGCATGGCATCTGATTCCGAATTATCGAGCTCTCGCCGCGCAAGTCATCTTCTTTCTGCTATTTCCTCGCTGTAGCGCTGCTGTTAAGGTAATAGGACTTGCGTGGTGAAAACATGCATGACAAAAATTTTCGCGGCACATGTAACACTTGCGCGACACATCCATACTTGCGCACCTTAATGCCTTAGCCATTTTTTCAAATTTCTTCACAAAGTTTTATGAAAAATCAATTCATTTAAGAGTTAATTTATTCAACTCTTGTGTAGAATCAATGGCTCTTAGAGCCGAAATAATTGATGAACTGGCTAGCAAGCGGGTAGATGATATGATGAACATCATTGGCCATGATTATTATACTACCAAAGATAGTAATCTTCCGGATTTGGATATATATCTGAAGAAATATCATCGTAAATTCCCATAGAGCACTTATCTGCCTTTGTATGGATATGGTCATCTGCGAGAAGTCACCATTCCAGAAGCAAAGCACTATCTTCCATTTTCATGGTTTCAGAATTACACCAACTTTGCTTTAGAAAATATCTTAGGTGGATGAGTATTTCTAAATGATAGAACAGTGGAGAAGGCTTACATAATGAATCATATCCCTTGCACACCAGATCGGAAAGATCATACACCTGATCTGCAACCACATTATCATCCTTCAATCTTCTGAAATGCACAAATGGATCAATCCAAAGGCTAGAAGAAAAGTTGGTACTTCCGTCCTGGGGGAGGCATGAAGCCAACTTGGATGTGGGTATACTGGGTGTGACAAACCTGTGCATAGTTTGTCGAGGTTCTGAAGGGAGCTGCAATATAAGAAGCTGTTTGGGTTGGGAAAACATATGTTTACAGACATGATAAATTCGTGCCGGAGATACTCAGCCACTGGATCCCAGCAACGAATTCCTTCCATCTGACTCATGGAGAAGTAGGAATCAGTCTGTGGGATTTCCACAAGATCTCAGGGGCTCCAATTTTGGGCGATATGTATGATGAATTCATTCCTCCCAAGGTGACTTGGAATGATTCAGAGAAAACTCCTGCTATTGCTCGGGAATTATTTAAGATCTTCCACAGGCTCAAGAGTTCAGAGACCTCATTAGATTATTCTAGAAAGGATATTAATCCGGAGGAATGGATGAATATTTTTCTTGTTGAGAAGAAAGATAGGGATCCAAAGGAGAAGGAGCCGAAAGAAAAAGGATCCAAGAAAAAGAAATCCAATGATAAGAGGCCCAAATGTGCTACAACCTACCCAAAACCTGAGAAGAGGGGTGCTCCTGGCACATTCTGGCCAACTATAGAAGTAGGAGAGTTCGAGAATTGGGGATATGAGGTGAATCAAAGAATCCCAAATAAGACTCGTCTGGAGGGCTTCTTAGTAATGTGGCTCAGTGTTTATCTCTTGCCAGTCAGGGATTCGAAGGGAGGCGTCAGGCCAGGGACCTTCGTCATTGCGGAAAAGTTGGCTGAGGAAAAAATGGTTGGGTTGGCTACCCCCATTTTAGCAATGATTCACAGGAGTTTACTTCATGTCTTCATGGGTAAGTCTCCTTTAAGAATAGTGGGACCATTCCAAGTTTTATGGGGATGGATCGCCACTCACTTCAGGACTTAAAATGTATAGAATGGATTAAAAATTCCTGGAAGTTCTTTCAGGCCATCAGTGCAAGCATTCTCTGGAGTTGCTCCATTAGATGTTAATGCCTATGACATGAAAGTGAGGCTAAGCATGTTTAAGGAATTCAACTTCTTTCCTTATGGAAGTCCGCCAACCGGGTGGTTTGTTGATGATGGAACATCCCATTTGGATTTGAGGGAATACATGCCAGCTTGCAGGGATGGTGTGCTAGTTGTCAAGATTGATGGAGAAATCATATGCGAGGCCTATGATCCATATATATTTTCACATCAATTCAAATGTATGCAATATATTGTTGTATCTCCTCCAGTACATGTCAGGTTAGATAAACATACAACGGTTGCTCGACAACTATGGATGATGACGTCAAGGGAGAAGACTGGGGCAGTATTTGATCTACCAGTTGAAAAAACGACACATAATTTGACTACATATTATGCCGAACACTAGATAGAATCATACCCCAAAGGGATATTGAATCACCCAGTTTATCAGGTGGGGAAAAGGAAGAGGACTGTATAGAAAGAAACCCTTCCTCATGAAGGTGATGCTTCCCCACCTAAAGTTGATTCAACAGATTCATCCTCTAGAACTGATTCACCGGATTCCCATGATGGGGATGATGAGGCACAACCATCGACAAAGCGGTTTTGTGCCTGATATAATCCTCCGGTCAGAATTAAAAGACCCACTCCATCAACTCCTGGATGATTTACTTCATTGTAGTAATTTAATCACTACTACTTTACAAAGCAATAAGTGTCACTTTCTTATTCTCTATCTGTAGTTGCAGGAGCTGGGAAGAAATTGAAGTCAAAAATTGTAGGACCTTCCTCGCAACCTGCATATCTAAGACCAGAGGCTGTCCAGCTATGGCAGGGTTTATACTGTGGTACTGAGACTGCCTGGCTGGATTTGTGTGAGGGCCTACAACTTCCTGGAATAGGGAATCTTATGGCTTCTACAAATATTTAATATGAGGATGGCCCCAATGAAGTGCAGTCTTACATCATAGATTTGGAAATGCTCATATATTCCACTGATGAGTCTGTTCCTGTCACCAGGCGGGTGAAGGAAATGATTGATCGTGGCGCCGGTGTGGGGGCTGGTGGTTCTAGGGATGAGGAGTGGCATGAATATGTGGCTCCTGAATATGTAAGTTTTCTTTCCTTATTTTCTTTGCAACATGATTTCAGTTGAAGATTTGTTACTTAAGGAAGTTATTTTCTTCATCTTGCAGCTTGAAAAGAAAGGAACTGGGGTTCCTTCGCCACCGTATTGCCCTGGTGGTACTGCCATCGGGGCTACTACTGATTCTCCTCACAAACCAGGAGAGATATCTCCAGGCCATTAGGCCATGAATGAGGCGCTGGACATAGCCTTACATTTTCAAATCCAAGTGCCAATAAGGGAGACTACCGATACTCCCAAAAAACCAATGAAGCAAAGACAACGAAGGAGGAAGTCCATGGCTAAAGGCTTCAATAGCAGCGGTAAGTCCTTTGAGTAATCATGAGTTTATACCCGTGACCACATGGTTACTCATATTTCTGGGGATTGCAGGGTCTTCTTCAATTTCCCCCCTGAGGGAAATGACTGATCCTCCTTCAAATACCACAGAGGGTGTTGTGGAACAATCACAGATCCAAGCTGACTTGGCTGCTCCTAGAGAAGAGCTACCATCTATTCCCAGTATCCCTCCTGCTGCTGTTGCAAGAAGAGAAGAACCTATTTCTGGTAAGTAAACAATCCTTCATAAAAATGTTGAATGAAACACCGACTGACTTCCATTATGTGATACTTCAGTTTCAACTCCCGCATTATAGCTTCTGGCGACTATTCCAACTGATGCAAATGATGCAACTGATGCTGTGATTTTACCCGAAGATGCTGTCCAGGGTCAGGGGCTGCAGGACATAAGTCATCAAGAAGACACACCAAACGCTCCCACTGGTGAGACTAACCAGGATTCTGAAACATCATTGGATGAAATGATGAATCATGGCATGTATTTTGAAGAATGTTATGATCATTATAAGTTGTAATGTGATTTAGAAGACCTTGGGCGTGAGTGTTATCCATCGCCTAGTAAATTTTCTTATAATTTACACTTCTAATCATGACTGAAAATTATACGCAGTTCCATCCATAGAAACTGCTGAACTGCCAATGCCTGAAGAGGGTGTAAACATTGATGTCAAACCTACCATTGCGGAAACATTATCTCAAGTAGAGCTAAACCCAATAAACCCTCCTAAGACCCATCTTGATGATCCTGTTGTGACTAGGAAATATGGGGAGGAGTCTTCTCAGGTTTCTGATCCACCATCGTGTAAGGGATAACAATATTTGTGATTGTACTTAATTTTCAAGACAATCAATTCTTTTGTTATCCTTTGAAGCTAACCAAAGCTTTCAATTAATCATGCAGGGCTGTCAACTGTAGTGGCTAGGTCTGGAGGTGAGGCCTCAGCCTCTGTCCCCACAGGAATTGAAAGCGAAGAAGCACAAGCCAGGGGGGAAAGAGCAGAACAGGGCACTTCCTTAAGTGCATTAATCCCATATTACCTGCCCTCCTATGATGATGATGTTGAATCATTCCTAGAGATACTTAAAGCATTCATCTTTTCACGATGCAAGGCATGGAACAACATATGGAAAATCACATATGAGGTGCCTTTAGAAGAGTTATCATTGAAAATTCCTCGATTTTCCTCCCAATTTGTCATACTAGGACTTGGAGGTTTTGGTTATGAAAAGATCCATACCACAGTGAAACAGATCATCTTCACAAGGGATCAAGAACAAAAGTGCCACGAAGATCTGACCAAGGTGAAATTTTCAGTTAACATCGGCGATTTTGAGGGTGCGGTATCCCGAGCTGAAGCTGATTATACTACCAAGATGAAAGAGATGAAGCATAAAATCAAATAAAAAGTCATCCAGTGGGTGAAACTCCAGCAAAAGTTAGATACTATTACTGGGGAACTTGATCATCTCAATAATTCATTGGAGGGAGCTCAAACGAATGGTATGAAAGCCATTGCAGATTCCAAGAAGGAACTCTATCAAGCTGAGAAGAGTGAATTTGATCGAGTGCTTGAGCTTCAAGTAGTTGCTGATGAAGATCGGGATGTTGTACATCAAATGAAAACTTATGTTGACAGTCTTTTGTAATCTCCTTGGAAAAGAGAAGAGACTCCAATCTGTGGATGTCCTTCTAACTCTTGTGCATCAATGAAAAACACTTTCACCTTCACTAATTTGTACCTGCATTCTATTTTGCTACATGCTTTAGATTTTACCTATGCCAATGGGCCTAGTAAGCATAGTTTGATTTTTACTAGGATTAATGTAAATAACCCTACAGACTTCAAACCTTTTAATTTATCAATGTTACCTAAATCATACAAAATGTATGTTTAGTGAGCTAGGAAATTGACTTTTATTCAGAGTTCCCTTGTCTTTTGTGGGCAGTTTAAAGTCATGCACGTCCAACATAAAAAGGCTAATGATTAAGGTCGAAATAGCTTTGACCGAAATGTATTATAATTGACTCAATTTCTTGAAAACTCATCTAAAAACATATTACCATATTCAAGTATGAGGGAAAATATGTAAGCTATGACTTAAGAATATTTGAATCTGAGGAATGACATGAAAAAGAGCTAAAAGGCATTAGAATAAGTAGTTTCTAAGAATGAAGTTACCATTATTTAACAAACCGGTTAGGGGGTTGAATTATGCAGGGCCACCTAAGGGAATTGGCTACATAGTTAAATAAAATAGTATCTTTTGGCTAACAAGTCTGTTATGTAGACTGTTTATGCAAGGCCACTTATGGGCACGTGCTGCATTGTCAGGCAAAAGAACTCTCAGAAATTTACTTTCCTAGTGCTAAAATCCAGTGAAAGTTTATGGAGATTCAAATATTCCAATGTATAGAGTTTGATATATGGAAAGAGGTACTTGAATATGGAAAAGATATTTCTAAAAAAGATTATCGAAGAACTGGATGAATATCACTCCTACGAAGGTCTGACCCAAATGTAGGTAAGAAGAATATAAACCATAGACTTGAATACTTTCAGATAATGAAAAAGGATATGGGGAAAATATGTTAAGGATGACTATTTTTGCAAATCCCTACATACTGTCATTTAAGATAAATAATGACAAAAGAGGCATTCTTCCCAAGAATGAAGTTACCATTATTTAAAAAACCCTTTAGGGGGTTGAATTATGTAGGGCCACCTAAGGGAATTGGATGCATAGTTAAATAATAGTATCTTTTTCCTAACAAGTCTGTTATGTAGACTGTTTATGCAAGGCCGCCTATGGGCATGTGCTGCATAGTCAGGCAAAAGAACTCTCAGAAGTTTGACATTTTTGTGACTAGAAGTCATGAAAAGGGTTATGAGTATCTGAAAATATTTAATGTTAGGATTATGACACATAAAGATGGATATTGTTCAATATATACAGAGATACACATATCAATGCTAACCATAATCATGTTGTGGCTGGGTCCTGAATTGAAATATTGGACTTCACTACGTATCCCATAAGGATGAGAATCAAGCCATACGTAGTTCTTAAACTAAAGTTTAACGTCGTGTGGGACAAAAGGATTAGAGATCTTAGTTTAGGGTCATAGAGCTTGGACCATTGTAAAAAATACACAGTGTGTGTTTTCATGGGGACTTTTCAGCCAAGGGATTGAAAGTGGAATTTGGGGTTAGGCCCAAAGACTTGGGGCTGGATTCGACGGACACTCGAACGTTCCTACGTATCCCCTAAGGATGGGAATCAAGCCCACGTAGTTCTAGAAATACCCTTTGTACAGATATGGTTCATACATGTGAAGGGTGAAAGGGGACTTTAGTACAATGATGGTTTAACCCAAGATAAAAGGTTTGGGCATTGCCATGTATGTACGTAGTCTTTGAAATGAAACATGATTGAAAAATAAATGTAAATATTGGTTCCCTCTCAAGTGAGGGTATCACAGAAAATTGTAGTTTATTGTCATACTGGAAAAAAGTGTTGTATAGTTTAACGTCGTATAACAAGGACAAAAGTGAACCAATGTAAAGATATTGATTCTAGAGGCGGTTTCACGAATCAACATCGTATGAGATGGAGGTGAACCGATATGAAGAGATTGGTTTTGGTCTTGAACCTTGGGAGGTTTCTATATACCCATCCTAGAAGGCAAGGATCAAAGTCCGTGTAGTTCAATTAAATAATGAATTAATGATCAAGTTGTTCTTGGGGACAATGACCTAAAAAAATGTTGTTGGGACTTACACATGGTTAGCGGCCCAAAGAGAGTGTTATGGTTGAGGTTTTCTCTAAGCTCACGTGAGTCATACTCGGTGTGATAAACAAGAGGTAGCAACAACCTTAACGATACACAGTTTAACGTCATGTAGGATGTATGAAGGGACTATGCAGTTTAAAGTCTCACAGTTAGGAATATTGGTGCTGCACAGATTAGTGTCATGTAGTAGGGACAAAGTACAGTTTCATGTCATGTAGGACATATCACGGACCTTCTGTACAGTTTAGCGTCATGTAGTTAGGACGATGGGGAAAATAGAGTTTAACGTCATGTTGGACGAAAGGGGGAATGTGCAGTTTAATTTCATGCAGTGAGGACAAAAGAGTACACCATTTAACGTCATGTTGGACGCATTGGGTATTATTTCCACAGTTTAGCTTCATGTGTGATGAAAGTGAGAATAGTTTAGGGTCATATGCATGGACTGTGGATGGTGCAGTTTAATTTTATGCTGGACAAGATGTAGTTTGAGGTCATACAAGACCTTTGATGATTATGTAGTTTAATGTCTTTCCAGACGTAAGGTACTTTTATACAGTTTAGCATCATGTAGATAGGACTTCACAATTTAATGTCTTGCTAGACTCAAGGGACTTTTATACAGTTTAGCATCATGTAGTTAGGACGTCACAGTTTAACGTCTTGCCGGACACAAGGGACTTGAAAATAGTTTAGGGTCATATGCATGGACCGTTGATGATGCAGTTTAAGGTCATACAGGACCATTGATGTAGTTTAAGGTCATACAGGACCTAGTTGCAGTTTAAGGTCATACTAGACCATTTAGGGAACTTTTTCACAGTTTAACATCGTGTGGGACGAAGTTGTAGTTTAAGGTCATAATGGACCATTGCTGTATAGTTTAACGTCATATAGCAAGGATGAACTGGTGCTGCATAGTTTAATGTCATGTTGCAGGGACATAGTACGTACTTTGTAGTTTATACAAAATACCTCTTCAAAAATCTTGCATTGGTTGGAGTAGTGATGAGTTCTCCATCCATCGAGATTAATGAATAAGATCTATTGAAGTAGACCCTATGTATTGAATAAGGTCCTTCCCATTTTCTCTCAAGTTTGGGAGGTTTCATTCCTGGTATCATTGGAGTTCTGATAACTAATACCAATTCTCCCTGAGTGAATGAACGAAGATGAACTTTTTTGTTAAAAGCTCATGCTACTCGATTCTGATAGACTTCCAAGTGGTGCAAAGTGCACAATCTTTTCTCATCTAACTGTTCCAATTCATTGAATCGCTTTTGAGATTGTTCATCTGTAGATGATTGATCACAAATGGAAACTCTAAGGGAGGGTATTTGAACTTCAATGGGAAAGACGGCTTCCGTTCCATATACCAATAAATATGGAGTTGACCGAGTTTCAGTGCGGATGGTAGTACGATAAGCCCATAAAGCATGAAAGAGTTTATCAAGCCATGAACTCTTATCTTTATCCACCATATTTTGCAGTATATTTGAAAGAGTCTTGTTAAAGGATTCTATCTGGTTGTTGGCCACTGCATGATACCGAGATGAATGGTTGGATTTGATGTTGTATTCTTGATACAACTCTTCACCTCGAATGAACAGAAATTGGTGCCATTGTCCGTCAATATGGTATGAGGGACACCAAATCTGGTAATGATGTTAGACTTGATGAAGCTAACAATGCATTTAGAACTGACTTCCTTGAGAGGTATTGCCTCTGCCCATTTGGAAAAGAAGTTAGTAGTAGTAAGAATATACTTAAACTGCTTGGTTTTAGCCGAAGGGTAAGGTCCCACCACATCCATTCCCCATGTGGCAAATGACCATGAGTATTTATCTGTATGAAGCAACTCTGGAGGTTGATGAATGAAGTTGGCATGTACTTGGAATGAATGAAACTTCTTTGTGAAATTGACACAATATTGTATCATTGAAGGCCAAAAGTATCCAAGCCTTCAAATCTGATCAGACAGTCTATGTCCAGACTGGTGGGCACCACAGACTCCTACATGCACTTCTTTCATGACAGCCATTATCTCTTCACCATCAATGCATCTGAAGAGAACTCCATCAAAACCATGTTTGTAGAGAATTTTCTCTAGGTTATCTTGGCTATCATAAAGAGTAAAATTAACCACACATTGCCAGATTTGTTCTTTCTCAGCTCTATCAGGTGGAAGTGTTCCATTTTGATGGTACTCTCTGATAGGTGACATCCATCCTGTAGTATGACCGTACGGTTCTTGAATTAGAAAATTTTCATTAATTTCCTCTGTTCTGATTCGAACATAAGGTGAAATTGCATGACGGTGGGCAATACTGATGGTTGTCTCGTCCCGTTTTGGATCTGCTAGAGCTGTGGCAATATTAGCCAATGCATCAGCTTGAGCATTTTGTGATCTTGGGACATAAGAAAATGTCGGTTCCAAAGGGAATTACGCCATTAACTCTCTGACATAATCATACAAAGGGATTAGTTCTTCTTTTCTGATGGAATAATCCCCATTGACTTGTTTGATTACCAGGTCTGAATCACCTTTCACCTTTAAGTGATTCACTTGTGCTTGAAGTGCTAACTCCAAGCCTACTATGAGATCTTGGTATTCTGCTTCATTATTGGTACCACCTTCCCATAATAAGAAGGAATAAGGTAACACTGCCTTTTCTGAAGAAATGAGCACAATTCCTAAGCCAACTTTGTTGAATTTAGGATTTTCCATTTTCCTCCCTGTTGGACTTCTGGAAGCACCATCAAAATACATTTACCATGCCTGAGGACTTTCTTGAATAGAGAAGAATTCCTCATCAGGGAGTTCAATATTTGAAGATGTATCTTCTACTGAAGTGTGTTCAGCTAGGAAATCAGCCAGATCTTGGCCCTTTATCACCTTTTGAGACACATACTGAATGTCGAATTTCTGCAAAATAACTGCCCACCTTGCCAGACGTCCTGTAACCATTGGACGACTATGGATAAATTTGAGCGGGTTATTGCGAGATACCAATTGGACCTCATGATGTTGCAGGTAGTGTCTCAACTTCTGAACTGCAAAGATTAATGCCACTCAGCACTTCTCAATACTTGAATACCGGGTTTTTGCTTCAAGCATGGTTCAACTGAGATAGTAGAGGCTGTTTTCATTCCTAGCATCATTATTTTGAGAAAGAAAGGCACCCAACGATCGCTCTAGAGATGTCACGTAGAGGATAAGTGGTATTCCTTCAACAGGTGGCATGAGTACTGGTGGACTCAAGAGGTATTTTTTGAGAATATCAAATTATTCTTGACATTATTTAGTCCACTGGTAAGTGACTCCCTTCTTCATCAATTTGGTGAAGGGTATACTTTTTCCTGCCAAATTGGTGATGAAACGCCGAATATAGGCTAATTGTCCCAGAATTCCTCTTAATTATTTCAAATTTTTAGGAGGTGACATACCAAGTATTGACTTGGTCTTCTCAGGATCGACTTCAATACCACGATGGCATACAACATAGCCGATAAATTTTCCCGAGGTTACCCCAAAAGCACATTTTAAGGGGTTCATCTTCAAATTATGTTGTCGAAGCTTGCAGAATATGACTTCCAAATCAGCCAAGTGATTAGAACGTTGTTTGGATTTAACTACCAAATAATCTATATATCATTCAACAAACATCCCTAAGAAGGGTTTGAAGATACGATGCATGGCACACTGATAAGTTGCACGTGCATTCTTTAAGCCGAAAGGAATTACCCGGTAGCAAAACACACACTGAGGGGCTCTGAAGGCTGTAGATTCCTCATCCTCTGGGGCCATTTAGATCTGATTATATCCAGAATATCCATCCATGAAGGAAAGTGCTTCATAGCCAGCTGTTGCATCAATTAGAAGTTCTGTAATCGGAACTGGGAAATCATCCTTAGGACAATGCCGATTAAGATCTCTAAAATTGATGCAAACTCTAATTTGTCCGTTATTTTTCTTTACAGGGACAATATTAGCCAACCATTTGGGATATTGAACTACTTTGACGAAGTTAGATTTGATAAGATTATCCACTTCAGCTTCAATTTTGGAAGCATAAGTTGGGTGTGTTCTTCTCACATCTTGCTTAACTCCTCGATGTTCTTCTGGTAAACCCAAATGATGAGTAGCAACATCAGGATCAAGCCCGGGCATTTCTGTATAGTTCCAAGCAAATATATCTCTATTTTTCTTTAGAAAAGAAATAGACATCTTTTGATCTTCAAGAGTCATGGCCGCACTGATTAAAGTGGGGTGTGGATCTTCTTTTGTACCCAGATTTATTTCTCTGAGTTCATCCATAGTGGTAGAGATACCCTCTTCAAATACTGGAGGAGAATCTCTGAAATCTTCCTCTTCTTCTTCATCATGTGTTACTTCTTTCTTTTCTACTTGTATAGTAGATGATAAATTATAATTCTCATGATCTGAAGAGATGTCAAAATTTGCATATCTTGAAGATGAAGCGTCCATTTCCGACCCGATTGATGATGAAGGATCTTCTTTGGGTAATAAAGAGGAGATGATGGATTGAGAATCGACATCATTGTTCACCTACGATGTTTCTATAACTTCTTCTGGCCTAATTGGTGAAGCATAGACTTGATGGGATTCAACAGATGAAATGAAGACATCACCATTTGTGCTTTCATCACTGCATGGTAGATTACCAATTTCTCCCATGTTGTCTGGCTCTATTGCCATAATAGAAATTATGGATATTTCCATAAGAGTATTTTGATTTGGGTATATCTTGTCAATTTGACTGATAGGAAACACATAATCTGTACTCACATATGTAAATGGATTTACTGGAATTTTTTCCAAACCATATGGAGCATTAACTTTGGTAATCTCCTTTGTTATGGATTTCTCCGTTTGCTTCATGTGATAGAATCCCGCCTCAATGTATTGAGACTCACATGTCTTGAATGGGGCCTTATAACCATACAATGTACCAACTTGACCATCGAAACAATATTTGAGACATTGATGGTATGATGAAGGGATAACTGCATGTTGATGTAGCCAGGGTCTTCCAAGCAAGATGTTGAAGGCTGAGTCTTGATCAACAACCATGAAATCTGAATTGGATACAAGATCTCCAAACTGAGTTCTGAGTGTAACCTCACCTAGTGGTTCTTGTTCATTTTTATCATATCCTTGTAACATCATGGTAGAAGGAAATAAATTAGATTCTGTGAGGCCCAATCGACGAAGTGTACGAATGGGAATGAGGTTGACTCCTGAACCATTGTTAATGAAAACTCTTCGAACATCCACACCATTAACCTTTACAGACAAGTACAATGGTCTAATATGTCCATGAACAACATCATCTTCATCTTCATCAGTAAAAGATATTATTGCTTGGCATTCTGCAGGATTAATCTCTATGTGATAGACTTCAGCTGCAACAATTTCAGTTTCAAACTTCTGAGGGATTGACAAAGCCTCGATGAGTGCTTCCCGAAGATCTTTTGACAGATTCAGAGCATCCAGAATTGATAACTTGGCTGGCACTTGGGCCATGTGTTTCAATATATCATAATTTTGATCCAGAGGTCTGCGTTTCCCAATAGGAATATGTGGTTTAGCAAGTACCTTGGAAGCAGATGCTTTGGAAGTTGATGCATCTTGTATTGGGATAGGAGTTGGCAATATTCATGGTCTTGGAAAATTAGACCAATTAGATCCATTTATTTTCTGAGAGGAAGAATATGGAACCTTCAACCGGTCTTCCAAAATAACTGTGCCAGGAATAAGTTTTCTATTGGTAGAAGAAATTTCTTGTTCTTGCTGAGCTCGCTGAAGGGCTCTACCACGAGTTTCTGCCGCATACACAGTTCTAGCAGGGGTAGAATTGGAATAGTGTCTTCTGAAAGATCCACGTCTTCCCCTGTATCCTGAGCCCCTAGAATGTCCTCTGATTCCCTTGTTTGATAAAGGGAATTCAGGCTCATTGAAATCGAAACTGCGACTAGCATATGGATCTGTTAATTGAATCATATTAACATAACCAAAGATTAACTCTTCGTTTGATGAAGACTCTGCCTGATTAGCCTATTTAGGCTGTGCCGTTTGGTGGGGCGGTGCCCGTGGCTTTGAAGTAGATGGCATGAATTCCGCCAAAGTCAAAGACAACTTATTCTTTAACACATACTCATCTTCTTCTGATTCTTTTTCTTTCTTTGAATCATGTCGTTTCATTGAGGACTTTCCCTCTGACCAAGAGGGTTTTGCCGCAACATTCATTGCAGAAGACACAATTGGTTTCTTTAATTGTGTTTTCAAAATATCATGAGTTAGATTGATTGTATTTCTGACCATTCAATCATCATACTTCTGTGCATTTTTGTTTTTGACTTCTTTTCATTCAGCTTCCTCCTCTGGAACTGTAGCAGTGACACATGCTACCTGGGCTGAGGAGCCTTTCAATATGAATTTTCCCGATTCGACCATCTTTTGCAAGAGGTCTTTGAAGACGAAACACTCCTGTATGGGATGCCCCAACATTTGATAAAAAATGAAATAATTAGGACGGTCTTCATATCCTTTCTTGTTTGGCCTCTTGGGTATTTGAAATTGAACCAAATTGTTTTCCAGAGCTGAAATGAAATAACCAGGAACTTGTTCATTTCAGAAAGAGTATGTTTTGCTCTTCAGATCCTCAAATTGTTTTCGTCTTTGATCTTTTTGATCATATGGACGAAAAGGACTTTGTTTTTGGCGCTCAGAAGGTGGATCCCTTTGAGAAGATGATGGTTTTGAGGTATAAACAGTTACATGTGCTTGTTTAAGCATAACTGTAGTAGTTTTTTGCTTTACCCATTCTCCTTCCTGGAGCTGATGGAATTACACGAGATATAGCCTTAGCCTGTATAAGGGAATCTTCAATATGCTGAGCGATTGAAGTAAGGTCTCGAAATCCTCCTGTGTATTTCACAGGGATTAATGGTGTTCATAATTCGTTACACAGATTTTCCACACAGATTGGCAATAATTCTTCTTGAGGGAGTGCTAAACTCAAGGAATATGTTAATCCCTTCGATCGAGAAATGAAATCAGATACCCTTTCATTCTCCCTTTGCTTAAATTTTGTAAGATCGAAAACTATTGTCTTTGGAAATGTTGAGCTGAAATGAAGGAGGAATTTTTGGCGAAGATCCTCCCATCCGGTAATTGACTGGGATTGCAATCTTGTATACCAAACAAAAGCTGGTCCTTGCAAGGTTCGCACGAAGCATCTGAGTTTCACTGCTTCTTGCTGCTCTGAGTTCCCATCATAGGATCACAACAAGATACATAATGTGTCAAATTCTGTTCAGGATCGCCTGATCCATTGATAATAGGGAATACAGGGTTCCCAAAACTGGATGGAGGAGAAATTGAATCTACCCATTCAGGGTAAACTTTCTTTTCTGGTTGAACTTGCGCACGTTTCCCTTCCATAGTTTCTAACCGAGCTGTTAATGACTCAATAGTAGTTATTAACTTTTGAGAAACATCCGGTTGAACTTGGACTTGGTTAGGTAAAATGACTGGAGCTTGGAAAGATGTAGCGATTGGTGCTGCGACTGATGGTATCACTGCCAACTGTTGTTGCACTTGACCCACAGGATTAGACCTATGAGGGTGTACTGAGAGAGAAGGATATTCTTGATCCATCTCAGTAGCTGCAAAAAATTCCTTTGGCTGACTGACTCCAGCATGCTTAAGAAGAAGACTACTCTGAAGTAGTTCTGCATTCAACATTCTTAATTCCTTCATTTCTTCCTCCTGTTGTGCAAACCTTTTCTCTAGTGAGAGCGATTAACCTTCTCCAGAGTAAGGATATGTAACCTGGTTCTTTCCCTTTCCTTTGTTGGATCCTTTTCAGAGATGGGGAAGTGGGTTACTCGAAGGATTACCTAGGTTCTGAGTAATCCTTTGACTTCATGTACGCACACCTTCTTCATTTGTGTCGGTGCGTACATCTTCTTGAGCAAGATCCTCTTCATCTGAATCCCCTGAGTGAGCCTCATCTGGTGGATCAGCAATAACGGAATTGATGACATTGATTGATGCATAACTCATTGCATCCCTTCTATCAGCATTTCTGTGATATTGTCTTCTTCCATGTCTTTGATGAGACATTTCCTTTTGTTGATTCGATCCCTCAGGAACTTTTTGATGAACCATAATTTAGAGGGAATCTCCTGATAATTTGGTTCTTCGTTCCTCTTGAGGTTTCTTCCCCAATCGAGAAAAGACCAACTTTCTCTGAGGAGGGGATTGATGATTTGAAAAAGTCCCCAGTCCAGTGGACTGTGGCTGTTCCTGCTGTTCTTGTTCAACTCCTCAAATCCTATTTGTTGATTCCGAGGGTTGGTCTAAAAGAGTCCCCAGTATGGCGAGCTAGGGTGGTTCTTGACATTCTATGTCTGAGACTTTCTTGAAAGTCCTCCTGATCTTACGAACCTTAGTCCAAAAATTAGCTGGATGCATTAACCTGTATCCGCTTTTATCACCCGGTTCAAAAGACCGTTGGATGATTTTTGACAGTTCTGTCACTTGGTGACGTGCTTTCTCCAAATGAGAGGCCTGTTTAATATTCTCGTTTGCTTGATGAAAGAGTAATTTAACAACTTTTTCTCTGTATTCTTGATTTTTAGAGGAACTAGTTGAAGCATGTTCTTGGGAAAGCTTTTGATTACAAACAAATACAATTGACTGCGGCCGGTTATGGGCAATAACATTGCATGAGACCATTTTCGGAAGGCTTTGATGACTGGAGAGCACCATGAAATGCAGTTCTCTATGAACACCCCATCCTATGACACGAATACCAGATTGGGCATTGGAAATTAAATGACACAATCTTCTTAGTACGCCAAGGCATGAACTTTGAAGGGCTCTCTGCTGCTTTTCAGCCTTCAGATATCGAGAGACTGATAGAGACTCCAAATCAATCTGACGTTGTAACCCTTCTATTATCTTAAGATGATTTTCATATTCATCATAAGATAATACTTTCTTTTTCAACTGACAAAGATTTTTCCATATGTTGAGACGAATATCATGAATTTCATCTTCCGTTAACATTTCTGGAATATTATACTGAGATTCAGCCAAATGCCAAAACATGACTGGCACTTCACCTTTCTCCAGTTGTTTTCTCTTGTTCAACACTTCCTCTTTATAATTTTATGAATATTCTTCTACCAGATTTGACCAGAGTTGATGTTTCCTTGTTGCTTCATTGGATTCAACAGGATTGGTAGAGAAATCATTGATCAAACTAGAAGATGCATGAATTAGGGGTGGTTCATAGAATGACCTACACCCTGGTCTATCTTCTGATTGAGAAAGTACTTCACCTGCTAGCGATGAAGCTTCAGACATGACTGGTTTCACATTTGCAAGTGCCTCAAGATAAGATGGCTTTCTCGGCACTACATTATCCACTAGAGCATTTTCCGGGCAATGTGCACTACTACTGCGGAGGAGACTTTCATAGCTAAATTCATCATCATGGGGAGGACCACCATAATGGGTTACAACAAAAGATAAGATCTCTTGCTCCTTGGTCTTCTGACCACACAGAGGGTTTATGTGGCTCTCACTTGAAGATGAAACTTCGAGATCGACCGAATGATCATGAAGCAAGCCTTCATGAGGAAGTGTCTGTTGAAGACCTTCGGAATTAATGTTCCCACTATTGGGAAATGAGTTAGTAGAATCTTGAATTTCAATAGATAATTGTCTGAGGGCTTCAAGAACTCCAGCATTGATCAAGGCCTTATTACTGATTGGCTCTTGATCTCCGGACTGTGCTGGGCGGGTCTTTTTCTTTGATGCCTTGTTACTTGCCTTGGAAACCACTTGTTGAAAAAAGTGGATACTCTGAGCAGGTGTATATGCCTGATCAGGAATGATGGCCAGGTTAGGCTGATGATCTCTACTCAAATCAGGTGTATGTGCTTGACTTGGCTATCCATATGATATGGGGGATTATGCCCCACAACCCTCTTGGACTGGAACAGATGTGTGTGTCTGTTCCGGAGCAAATTGTTGATGTGTCACTCCACTGGTAGGGATATATTTATGTGTCTTTCCCTGAGATGCCACTGAAGTTGTTATAATATCATGAAAGGCATCCAGAATATGAGCAGAGATTTGCTTTTGCTCTCTCACCATTGATAGAATATGCTTGGTGACTTCAGCTGCCGAAACAAGAATATACATCCATTCCGGGATTGGAGAAGATGTATGTTCCTGCTCCTGTCCTCCTTTTCCTATTAGTGAATCCTAGCAGTACTCAAGTGTAGGGGAAGAGAGTTGAGTCTGCCTCCTATTTGTTGTCGGGGCTTTCCGACTAACTTCTCTGAATGCTACCAAGTGATACTGTTGGCAGGCTTGATTAATACCAGCAGATGTATGTGCCTACTGATTTCACTTCGCCAAATGTGATTGACGAGATCCATCATATTTATTCAGACGAGCCTGCTGACTAGCTAATGATGTATAGACAGGTGTATGTTTCTGCCTATAGTACTCCACCAGAATTGCTTGGCGAGATTGACATGATGCTGCCAGAAAAGTCTACTGGAAAACAGAATTAAAACGGGTAGGTGTATGTGCCTGATCGTTTCTTGCCACCAAGTTAGGTTGGTGGACTTCTCTGGATATGGCAGAGATGAGAACCTGCTCACTGTTGACCGGATTTCACCTCTGGTGGTTCATCTTGCTTGCTCGGGTTTGAGGAACCTGAGCCGAACACCTGGATTCGGTACCCTCATCCTGTTGAGGGCGCACTGTCGCACGAGTCTAGCGGTGATTTTTTGTGGGAGCGCTCAGGAAGGACTTCTGTTTGTTTGAATTAAGGTCCTAAGGGACCTGCTCATTCACCTCCCCAAAATAAGGGTGCGAATGGTGATTGCGTTTTGGGGATAACGACCCGAAATGGTTAGAGATGGGAGTCAGCACTGCCTGCTTTTTGATCACAGGCCGTCGTTGTCTGGATGACCGATGTGAGTTGTTCACTTGGAGGGCTTGTCGGGCAGCCTTTAGGGTTGGGATGGTACCGTGTTGACGGTACTCCTAAACAAGCGTGTTTGATACCCCACGTTGAAGACGCTGAGTAGGTGATATCGTCCTTAGAATGGACGATGATCCAGTAGGAGTAGCAGCAGTGGCATTTGCAGCAGCAGTATTCACAGGTGTGAACTTGAGATCAACCATTCTTGAAATGTAGAAGATCTTGGAAAAGATTTCCTGTTTGATATAATAGACGTAATCAAGATAAATTCAGCCACTACATCTTTTGGATGAGCACATTTGTCAATGATTGTTTTTTTGGCCCTCTCATTGAGTTTTAAACAGGGGCCTAACAAAATGGGTAAAACATTATTTTAGCTTGGTTAAGGATTCACGCCGGGTTCACCATTTTTGTTTCCCTCGGATTTCGGGGATGATCTCCTTTGATGGGAGGTTCAAAAATTCCGATTGGTTTCTAACGGGTTTGTTCGTAGAACCGAAAACATCTAATGATTCCACATCCATTCGGACCTACTTTCCAAAGGCAGGTTCTCATTAATTTGTGGACTGATGAGGCTTAGGAATTTGCATTGGTCGAGGGGATGGGAGGTCGGACTCATCACACCTTTTTGAGGGGAATTATTGTCTACTCCGAGACTCTCTTTATATATTTAAGTTATGTTCATGAATCCTTATTACATTACCAAGTATAAAATGAGTTTTCCTTTAGATTTGACAATCAATGATCGATGTGTAGGAAATTTAGATAATCTTTTATATGTATTCGAGGTTCTTCATCGATAGAGAATCATCTGTATTTATTAGAGATTCTTGGTCAATGGTACCCTTCGAAACATTTATATAGAAGTCTCTTGGTCATTATGATGACCATGCTGGTTTTAAAGCCACTCAGTGGGGCACTTGAAGTTTATTATCATTCAGAAGGACATGGATTATTTCAAATTTGGGATCGAACCCACAGACGGGATACCTACGTATCCTTTGTTTAGAAAAGGAATCAGAACCCATGTAGTTCGAGTAAGGGAGTATGGTGTTTATGATTGATGGATCAAAGAAGGATGTAATAATTACTTTTATACTCTAAGCTCACGTGAGTCATGCTCGGTGTGAGAAACAAGAGGTATTTGTAAAAAAATTAGACAATTGTGCCATGAAAGATGCAATCATAAGAAATAATTTGGGGCATATTTATGTATGACTGCCCAGATAAATGAAAGGTTAGGATTTACTTTAGGGAAGAAATCAAGGAGCAGGGTCCATAAAGGTATATGTGCTTTATGGAGAGTTTGAATACTCTAACCTGGGGCTTACTCTTGAAAAGGAGGCCCAGGTTAAGATATTTGGAAAATTAAGGGACTTGGGGCTTACTCCAAAGGAGGATTCCCGTGTTTGAGACTGAGTATTACCCCTAAAAAAAGCACAAACTTGAGAATTATGACTGGGGCTTATTCTTGAAAAGGAGGCCCAAGTCAAGGGAATTAAGGTTTGGGGCTTACTCCTGAGGAGGATGCCCAGATTTTGGGACTGGGGCTTACTCCTAAGGAAGATGCCCAGATTTGGGGACTTTAAGAATTGGGGATTACTCCTGAGGAGGATTCCCATGTTAAGAATTATGAATGGGACTTACTCCTGAAAATGAGGCCCAAATAAAGGGAATTAAGGTTTGGGGCTTACTCCTGAGGAGGATGCCCAGATTTGGGGACTGGGGCTTACTCCTAAGGAGGATGCCCAGATTTGGGGACTTTAAGAATTGGGGCTTACTCCTAAGGAGGATGCCCAAGTTAAGAATTAGGACTGGGACTTAATCTTGAAAAGGAGGCCCAAATCAAGGGAATTAAGGTTTGGGGCTTACTCCTGAGGAGGATGCCCAGATTTGGGGGTTGGGGCTTACTCCGGAGGAGGATGCCCAGATTTGGGGACTGGGGCTTACTCCTGAGGAAGATGCCCAGATTTGGGGACTAGGGCTTACTCCTCAGGAGGATCCCCAGATTTGGGGACTTTAAGAATTGGGGCTTACTCCTAAGGAGGATTCCCAAGTTAAGAATTATAACTAGGACTTACTCCTGAAAAGGAGGCCCAAATCAATTGAGTTCTCTCATCTTAAAGGATGAGGTTGAATGAATGAAATCTCAATCTTTAATGACATAAAGATGTGTAAGTCACTAGGTTTTGAGAGATTTTCCACAGAATTCCTTTTAGATAAGGAAGTCAAATCAAGAAATCATGCCATAAATGGATTTGAAGAGTGTCTTGAAGACTGAATCTTGAATAGGAAAGGTGGAATGGCTTAAGAGGGGTGAAATAGGCAAGAAGGGAACCCAAAAAAGGTAGGGGCACACAAGTCCTGGTAGGCGCGCAGGTATTGCGTGGGCGCGCATGTCCTGGTCGCGCAGGTATGCTTGCGCGACATATGGGGTACTTGCGCGACGTTTAACCAGCAGGGTAATACTTGACCGACTCTTGATTAAAGCCTTTAGAATCCTCTTGAGGTTCTTCCAGAAGAGGGGCGCTCAAGTTCTATTTAAGGAGTAAGGCGGCACGTAAGTGTGGCATTTTCCCTTAAGGGTTGGCCACTCAGGCACGCAAGTGTTGATGAGTTTCAACACTTAGGCCTTCCTCCCCCTCTTTAGATCTTCCGTTCTAGGTAAGAAATTACCTTAGAAGTGCTTCGGAATCTTTGAGAAGAGACTTTGGCGCCGGGAGCTCAAATATGAGTTTCTGGAAAAAAAATCCTTTCGAATGGGGGGCCCACAGGGTCTATTTATAGGCAGGAGAAGACCCCAGGCAGTTATCACTTAGGTCTCTCAATTCACTTGCACGACCATCATGCGTCGCGCAAGTGGACTTGCACGACTATGAGGGAACTTGCGTGACTTATGGGCAATCTTCTTCTTATTCCTTCATTTTTCAATTTTTGATATTTTGTCCAAAGGTTGAATCACTTTGAGCTCAGATATTCCCCTTTTCCGATCATTATATTCTGTGACGAAAGGAGCATCAACAGACATGTCTACTTGTCAAACATTTCATTATAAAATCAACAAAATCTCATTTTATTCCATCCATCTAGTAACACTCTCAATGGTCTATATAAATCTAAATTCTTATAGGTTGAACAAAAAACAATGAAATATGAATTCCACATAAAAAAAATTCAACAACTATGAATAAGAAGGAACACATAATCTCTTTTTAAATATGAAAACATATACTCTATACATGTGGTATTAATTAAACATTCCCTTCTTAACCAGCTCTACCCTTTTTTGGGACACACAATCATCATTCTATGCGTGCTTAATTATATATAATAGAGATGACTGCATTGATACCTAGAACAAAATATATTGATTTACTACACCAAAAATATCAAATCCAAAATTCATCAAATCATTAAAGAACAGATCATTTTCCAAACATTACATGGTTAATGTAGCATTATTTTTTCAACTCAATATATCGACCAGCTATTTTCTTTTTTGTTATGGTAATGAATCATGAGATAATAATACTTGATTAATTATATCCATCTTCTATATCTCATGTTCAATTCATTCAATGTGAATATATACTTTAATGTATTTTGATCAATATATATTACAAATTTTACTCCATAAAAATTATACCTCAAATTTTTTAATGCTACAACATTAACAGATCATTCCAAATCATGTGTAAATTAATTTAATTCCTGGGGATTCAACAATTATGAGGTATAAAAAATTACTTTATTATTCTATATTAGAAAAAAAACAATGTCCCTTAAGCTATTCATCAAAATAGATAACAATGTCACCAATTATGGATGGCCGGGTAGAACAACGGAATTCACCAATCTTCTTTTAAATTCCTAAAAAAAATCAATACAATGGATTTTCTAAGAGAACATAACACCTTTATTAGTTAACTTAGTAAATGGACTAGATAACTATGAAAATATTTCAAAAAAACCACTGTTAATATCATTCCAAACCATAGAAACTATGAATATTTGTTATATTTTTGGGTCTTAGACATTCGTCAACAACATTTTTTTGCACAATCAGTAGGTATTCCATATTTATAAACAATGTGTCCCTAGAAAGAAATTTTTTGCAACCAAAATTCAAACTTTTTTAATTTTCTATGCAGTTTATTTTCATCTATGGGTTTCAAAACAACCCTTATATTTCATTCATTTTTCTATTTACTTTTATAATATACCAACATTTCATCTATAAACACAACCACAAATATAAATAAGAATGAATGGATTATTCTTTTAAAAACATCCATGAATATAGTAGATTCCTTAGTTTACTTCAATGACATAAATACAAATTCAGAATTCCAATATCTAGTATGATATTAAATCTTTTGAATATTTTCCTCCTTTGTATTCAACTAATGGTACTCCAACCTCAAGTGAACCTTCGAAAAATATGGTGCACCCTAGAGCAGATCAAAAAAATCATTGATATGAAGAGAAGTATAACTATTCATAATAGTGATGTTATTAAATCCTCTATAATCAATGGAAATTCTCATTGAATTGTTATTATTTTTAATAAACAAGACTATAATAGCCTATAGTTATGTGGAAGGTTAGAGAAGCCTTTATCTAACATTTCCGAGAACTATTTTTCAATTCTAGAAGTTCAAATCGATCCATTGGATAAGGGGGTTTTAAAATTTGATTATAATCATGAACTAATTCATTAGTAAACTCAACATCTCTGTTTGGAACAACACCTGGAAAATATTCTAAAAAAAGACCTACATATTCAATTACCACTGGTAAATCATTAATCTGAACAGTTCGTTCTTTTCAAAAATAAATTCCAGGTAAATTTCATTTCCAGATTTTAATAGTTTCTTAGCATCTCGATATGTTATCAATGATATGGGATTATTATTTTGAAAATACTGAAAATATTTATAGAAACCAACATCCCTATCTCTAAAATCAATCACAACCTAGTAAATAGAAAGCTAATAAAATTGTAGAATAACATCAACCTTTAAGAGAGGAAAAATAATAAGTACTTCTAGTTAATTAGTTCCACATACATCCATCCATCCAACGGTCTGGAGGCCTTCAAATTTTTATTATAATGATAATTCCCCCTTTTAAGGGAGGGGAACCCATACAAACATCATGAGCTTAAGACAATCACACCCGAAGATCAAGGATAAATTCACAGGCTGACATCATGGTGCTGCCCCTCCCCAGCATTGAACGTGATTATGCTTTCCCCCACTGCATTGTTTTTCGGCTCAAAAATGTCATGTGACAAAGAATAGGCCCAATCCGATGGCTGATGCCATACCCTCTCAACAGCCAAATCGAAAAAGCTCTGTAAAGGTGAAACGCTAGCTCTAAAACCTCATATGGGGCCTAAACCATGTGGTCGAATCCAACTGCAACACCATTCCACCTTCAGGCTTGCAACCACTCGTTACAACAAGAAAACAATATCTTGAATTGATAGTCAATCCATGAGTATATTGTCAATCCATGAGGATTGGTCTTCATTCAAATCAAAACTCAATGGACTTTGAAATATTATGTGAGAATCATCCTTTGATATCCTAATCAGGAAATATTCCTCTAACCTTTCTTCCTTAAAATGCATGGGAGGCTCCAGGGATTTGTCAAAATCAGCTGCCACACCAGGAGGGATAAGCACATCCAGCAAACCAAGTTCATCCTCACTGACCTCAAAATTTCCTTGCATAATAGGAATATAAGCAGACATGCATGCCATCTCCTTTGATTTAATTTTTTTACCCGACCTAGTCTCCATTCGTTTTGGAAGGCACTAGTAATCCTTTCACCCTTTTCTCTTATTCCATGTCATCAAAAAGCAACCTCCACCAGTTTATTGAACTTCAATGACATTCTCTTGGTCCTGAGCCAGTACCTCCAAGCCTGCAAGGCAATTACATGTTTGGATGGCCTTTTGGACCTGACGCTGGCCCACGACCCAATGACCCAACATCTCGCTATGGGTACCCTGCGATGAAATAAGCAGGATACCACTACCACCTTTAGGTGGCTTCAAAACCATCACCTCAAGATCTAGCACACTACATGGATCAACTGAAATCCTCTGATACACCAGCATCACCCAAGGATTAGTAGTCTGTTGTCCTTCCATGCCTACAGGAGTAACCTCTTCCAAGAAGACCCGACCCTTTCCGCCTCCATTAACATCAACATCATCCGAAGGCAAAACCTCCTGGAAAAGGGCATTATCTGGGTGAGATACCATTAGACTAATATTCAAGGGTTCATTACCATGAGCCTCTATTGCCTTCCTTGAAACTAGTTGGTCCTGCTCGGGTCTCTCAATGAGGTCCTTCTTTTGAGGATCCACAACCTTCATGACAAGAGAGGGTCTTGCCTCTTACTATAGTAAGATTTCAGATGCCCCCATGTTTCCATCACCCAGGATGGATGCCAACTTTGTATCCTTGTTCTGCCTCAACGTCTCTTACCTTGTGACATGTCTGCACCCAGAAACCAGATGCCCAATATGCCTACAAACCGAGCAAATGTCCACCCATGTTTCGAATAACACAACATGTTTATACCAGAATTCTCCACCAGCAGTTACCCAAACCCACTCCACCGGTTGATTGGATACATCCACCTCCACACAAATCTGAGGGTTAATCGGGTGGCTAACTAAATAAGTCCCACTGTAAACACAAATATAACGCCCTACCATGTTCCCTAGAATTTCAAGGATGGCATGGTTTTGAAATGACAGCGGTAATTCGGGGAAGAAAACCCATAAAGAAATAGAAGGATAATCCTTTATCAATTGAAACCCATAAGTACAATGGAAGAGAAAGAACCTGTAACCGACGCATTTACACAGAGTAGAGGACAACGCATGAATCAGGTCATGATCCGAGGCGAAGAGAATCATCAGATGATGCTTTCCAAGAAGTCCAACAATCACACGGTCTTGTAACCCCTAGGATTCAAAAAAAAACTGGTCGAAATCATCCACTGAAGGTCTTCATTTGCTAAAACGAGCCACCATAGTGCGATTCAAGAGGTCTAAAGCTTCTATAAATTCCAATTCTGATAACGCCAGATGAGGCGTTCCATCGAGAAAATCAGGATCCTTCAGGCTTACCTTGATTCAAGGAAATTTTGGTCGATCCTTCGGGTTGGAGAAAGGAGCGAACAAAGCCATAGGTACCTTCTCCCCCCTTCCAACATCAGGATTGGGGGGGGGAAGCCCTCACCATCACAGATTAGGGCATCGTTGTCGAGTGCCAAGAGCTGATAGCTCTCGTGAAGACTTTAAGGACATTAGTTCCACATACAAAGATAGATAGATTGCTATAATTTCATTTTTTCTCAATACTTCTTCTATAAGTTTTTACCATGAGTTATAGCATTATTTAATGAGATGGAATTTCTAATTTACCCAAAAAATTCTAAAAAATGAAGGAATGTGTAGGACTCGAATCAAATAACACATTGGAATTTTTATTATAAACATTAAATGTAGCTGATTATACTTCATTTGATATATCGCAATCTGATGAAGTAGTTACAATGTATGTTTCCAAACCTTTCAATTTCCAATCATGATTATTTTCTACCTAAGTGATTAGAATTGGACCCATAATAGAAAAATGACCCAACTCATTATAGTTAATATGTCCTAGCATCGACATCACCACATTTTCAGGTCATTTCCCTTGTACTCACTCTCTATGATTGCAAACACTCCAAATCGGTAGCACTTCCATAATTTACAAGACATTTTCTAGGATGATTTTTACCACACATTTCAAAATAAGGGAAATTGATTTTCTAACCTCAATATTTCATTGATGAATTATTTTCCAAAACCTACCAACATTAACACCTATTAGTCATTTTATCACGAGGGACGTATGTTTCAAAAAACACCATTGCAATAATTTCAGCATAAGGAGAGACATTATCATATATATGAAATTTTCATGCAGCCAAAACCAAAAATAATCCTAGATCAAATATTGTGTAAAACTGATTACTTTTTTTATTAGTGTCCTCAAAAAAATTCAGCAAATACATGTCTATTCTTGTGAAGTTTTCTTCATATATAGAAATGTAATTTTTTTATTCTTTAAAGAATTCTAGTAATGGGTTTTCCATTCAGAGTCCTTCAACCGTTGGGAAATATTTCTGCAGGAAATGTACCTTGAATGTATCCCATTCCATGTAATCAATATCATTTTTCACTTACGTATTCTTAACTAGAGACCATTATTGATCAGGTTCACCATTGAAATTGTAGACCATATGAGATACCCTATGATTTTCTAAACATCCAATTACATCAAATATCATTTCTAAATCATTGATCCATCATGAAACTACCATTGGGTTAAATGTTCGACTAAATTATGGGGGATGCTACCTCATAAATTTTTCCAAAAAACATGCGTTCCTTCACAGTAAATCAGGTTCCTTTATACCATGAATACCACCGCCAGTGTTAAACCAAGTCAACTGAGGAATTACATTAACAAACTAAACTGCTCCAATTCTAGCCATATCAATCTAAAATTCAAAAAGATATCAACCTATTAGTTCCTTCCTAATTCAAATTCCTTATTTCTTACATGAAAAACCATTATGAACAGACATAAACTATATGATTAAACATGATAATTTTAAAAATATATATCATTTAAAATTAACAACAATATATATATAATTTATTGTATTCTTTTAATATCATCCTATCCCTTATGGTTATCCAAACCGTCTTTCGTTACCAACTATAAAGACCCAACTATATAACACTACACAATATTGAGATATGCCATGAATTTACATTCTTTCAAATTGAGGATATTTTTAGATTTAGATCATTTTGGAACTAGGACACAATACATACATAACATCACATATTTATATATATTAGATACTACTATAACGGTTTCTATTTCTTCAAAAAAATACATTTCAAATAAGACATTATTTCACTGAAAAATATTGGTAACATTTAACTTGAAATCATTTCTCATAAACACCCTAAAACCCAATTAAAGATGTTTAAAAACATATTATATGTATAGAAATCTTAGTAACGTATATAAATAAAGGAAAACTGGTAGTCTAGTGAAAAAATTAAAGCCCATTAAAAACCATTTCCTTAAAAACATATAAGAATGCATAGAAGAACTATTCAGTTTCCTTGGGACATCATCAACATATCACTGTTACATTAAAACCTACAAATTAAATAACCTTTTGGTTTAGTTCCATCATCGAAGTACCCATTGCATCAGAGAGATATAATGATGCTCACTCATCATATCTTAAGTTATAATGTGCTCAATTCAACATTTATTGAGCTATAATGGGGATCAACCCATCATATATTGAGAAATAATGGTGGTCAACCCATTATATCCTAATATAAAATGGGATCAAACCATAACAAACCATTTATATGGAACATATCATGAATAAAACCATTGAAAAATTATTTGAACCTATGAGAAAAACAAATTCATATATCAAAATACAAATTTATCATAAATATAACATTTAAAATATAATAAATACACACTTATTAATGAAATGATATTTTACAAAAATAATTATTATAATATATGAAAGAAGAATTATAGTAATAAAGGGCTAGGAATTTTGGGGAAGCACCTCATTCTTTATATAAATAAAAACAATCTTTTTTAATTTCATAAATGATACATTCAAATGTTTTTCAATATTAATGCACCATACATAGCAGATGAAAATGAATCCTTTTTAAAATAGATGAGAGAAATTTAAAAACTAATTCCAATAAAAATACATTCATAACAACAATTATGAAAACATGGACTTAAAATAGAAATATTTATAAGAATAAATCATTAATGAATTTAAATCATATTTTTAGTTAAAGAGTCTCTAAACTCGGGTTCGACTTCCATGAAATATATTAAAGAATCTTGTATAATTGTTTTAATAGTGTTATTATATTATTAACGACCTATAATATTATTTATAAGATATTAAATGATTTTTTATAACATTTTCATGCCATTTATTAATAATATTTTGTAATATCTATTGTTTCAGTTGTGTTCTTTTCATGTTTTTGAAGGTCTTTTTATTATAGATTTCCTCATAAAAAGAAATAATACCAAAAAATGTAAAAAATGTAAATATATATATATATATATATATCATTTTAAAATATTACAAGGTAATTTAAACTTCCCATGATTTTGGTAAGGAGAAATGAATACTCATTGTCCACAATGACGATGAATTATCACAACACAAGCGACGATTTCATTATTTGAGAATGAAATAAGAAGATGATAGATTTTATGATGAATAAATAATAAAACAATTCACTATATATATGATATTATATTTGTAATTAATCATTGGTTATGAGGTAAGGATAAGGTATAACTGAACAATAATTTAAAAGATAAGAAAAAGGAATATTAGTTCTTGAAATTTTCTCCCTGAGAACCACCCAAAACCTCTTGGAAGTGGTCATTTTGTGATACCAGAAGAAGTATAATGTTAAAAGGGATTAATAGAAGGGAATTTTTCATAGTATATTTTAGAAGTAAGGCTCAAGGTGATTGATATTTTTGAATGAAGGTGTGTCCTTTTATAACTGAGGTAAGGGGTAACTTTAGAATTACACAAATTATTAAAATATATTAAATATATTATAGGGATTATGACATCCAAAAATTCATAAAAGAAATAGGGGAAAAAATTTTCAAATAAATATTTTCTTTTTTGACTTTTTCAATAATTATGGTATTTTTAAATACTTTAAAAAAATATTTTATTAATGACTAATTCTATTCTCAAAATAAAAACTATTCATAATTTTGACTTTAAAAACATCAAAAAAGATTCAATTTCAAACAATTTTTTTATTATAATGTAGAAATATAATATTTATCAACTGAATTAATTATTTATATTAAAAATATAAAATAATATTTATTTTATTATTTAGAAAGTAATAAATTTAATAAATACTGAATCATAATTGGTCAAGATATTAAGGTATTTATTTATTCCTTAAAAATTAAAAATAAAATATAATGATAATGTTAATTTTAGAATATTTTTGAAGAATATTATTTTTTTTGGAAAAAACACCTCTAAAAACTCATATTAAAATTTTATACAAACTAATGATTATAGTGTGATCACCTTGGCTTGGTTTTGAATAAAATATGATAAAGTTCATAATGTGATTCTTGTGGGACCAAAATTTTACAAAATAGAATCAAACCACGATAATGCATAAAAATGATAATATAAAACAGATTATACATAACTTGGATTATTTAATATTTCATATAATTTTAAATAAAATAATTTTATTTATTTTTCTTATGATTACATAAGCATTACATCAGCGTCACACAAGCATTAGTGTAACTTATTCCATATATAAAAAATTAAAATAAATTAATATCATAATAATTAATTAATTAGGATCAAAATAAAATATTACATTCATTTATTATGTGTATTCTATAATATACATTTCAAGATAATTTGTTAAATTCTTTATTTTCTTTTTTTTTACCCTACACAATTTATCGCACAAACATGTGGAATGATTAATGTTATAAGACTCCAAAATTAAATAATGACATAAAAACATAAATTTACATAATAGTTAACAAAAAATTCATGAGAATAATTGTTATCACTCTATTATTATTTATATGGAACCAAATATGACATTGCCAATGCTGCGGAGACACTGTGTTGGCACTGATAATAATAATTATACTTATTGTGAAATAAATTATCATTTAAATGTTTGGAATTATTTTTGTACTATATTTGTATTATAATATCATTATATTTTTATTGTATAATTTTAGTAAATATAATATCATAATTATTTCTTCACACTATTAGGAATAATGCCACATTATTAAAAAAATTGTATTTTTCACTATTCACAAAAAATAAATATTTTTTCTATAAATTTGGAAAAAATCATTTTAAGATTATTTCAACATTATGAATTCAAAAATTAAGTGAGATTTTTATATTTAAATTATATAATTGAAAAATTAATGTTTCAAATATACAACCAGGCAATATATTAATTTTTCATGAATTTCAATTCAATTAAAGAATAATAATAAATATAAAACCAACTTAGTGTATAAAAATCAGGGGAGTTACATTAAAAGATCAGATATTTTTTATATTTAAATAAAATTGGTATCCATATTCCATGAATGTACCCTAGGTATCTTTATTTTGTGATTCCTTCAATTGGGGTGTTATCCACAACATTTTTAATGTCTTATAGTATTTAAACATAATTATTGGGTATTTACCTTGATAACCACATAAATACATTGAGGGATATTCTTTCATGAGTAATTGGAAACCAATTACCATGTTATCTATCAGACTATATATTTATCATTGTCATTAAATTTATCCTCTATGTGAATGTCACTATAAACATATTTTTTGGTAGAAATGAGATCTCTATTAATGATAACACATCATTGTTTTTTTCTTTAATTATCATCATCTATGAATAAATTTTTATCCAATGTATTTACCTAGTTGATAACATCATATTAATATTCTTTTTACCCTATATGTCGAAAGATGAACACTAAGAGTGAGGGTTTATAAGAGTGTGGTGGTGAGCCGATACCCTTATGATCTGGGTGTGGAATAATATAAATATAGTAGAAATAAATTGCATAAGCATATTTTATATCCAACAATTGTTGTTTAAATTTTCCAAATATAAATTAATCGACATGAACCATGTCCAATATCATATGAAGAACTAAGTCATGTATGTATGGTATACAAAATATGGAATACATGATTGAAAAGAATTAAGTATATACGACATGATATAAAAAAATAAATAGAACCAAAATTTATCACCAAAAGAGTGATTATAATCTCAGTCATCTTCTCATGTACTACATCCTAGAAAAGATATATCAAGAATCTATATATGGACCTTTCCAATTATCATTAACTACAACCATGAAGTATATCTGAGAACCAATCTGTGTCCCAAAAAGGGCGTGAGATATACTTTGTATTACACCACCAATTTTTTCTTCTGATGTCTAGTATGTCGTTATATAAAGATGTAGAGTGAAGATAATAAAATAAAGTATAAATTAAATGTGTAATGGCCATTTCATTTGGAGTTCCCAAATAGAATCTCGACATATACCACTTAGATCGGACTAATACAGAATGTATCTAAAAGATTACCCATTTATGTATTTAATTATAATAGAGTCTTGAGATCCATCGACATTCTAGAATTCCCTCCTAGATCATATCAGCATAATGTAGGAATATGTAGCAGCCTTTGTTTGAAGTATGTTACACTAATTTATTCCTTTTATGTCTGTAACATGATTCAGTAAGGCTACGAAGTGTTTGAATGGTTTTTGGAATGGTTTTTGGTATTACATAATGGTTCACTTTTTGATAACATTCAATGAAAATTCTGTATCTTATCTAGAAAATTGTGAATATGAAGACAATGGACTATGGGTTTGTGGACGGTTAAGGTGAATGGTTTACCAAACTATGAAACCACCCAAAAAAAATTCAACTTGAGATTGTTGGATTTTCATGGTGGGAACGTAGTTTTTTTATCTATTGGGGACAATCATGCGGGGTACCCCTTGGGGAAGTATAAACTACACAATTAGCAGATGGTTTGCCTATTCTGGTAGATAAACCATGTGAGGTTTAAAAAGTGAGGTTTTAAAAAATGGATCTCATGCAATTTTAACCATAAACACACCCATTTGAGCCTCTACTTGACCCTCACTTTGTATTTCCTCTATCAAAGGTTATAGAAACTGCCAAACTAATTTGGAAATATTTTTAAAGGGTTTCATGGTGCTTTGAAGGTGAATCCCCCTTGGTATGTCTCATTTCGTGGTAGTTTCTTTTTTTCATATATCTACTCTTTTCACTATCTCGGGTTCATGGAACCAGTTCTGTTATGGGTATTTCTAGTGTTATTTTTTCCAATAATGGGTATATATGTCCTTGTTGATAATAGGGTTAGGGATATAAGATATATTTGTAGATTTTTCCCACATTTTGTGAGAGTTTACGTCATTGGTCATTTTCCCCAAAACTCTAGATGTATGTCTCCTAAATCTAGACTCATCTCACTTGAACTAGAAGGATTGATTTGAAATTAATTATTTTCTAGAAAATTGTTTATAAATTGATGTCCATTGCTTGTGTGAAATACATTTGGTGTTTGAGGGGAAATCTGATAATTTTGTGAAATATGCCTTATTATTGGATTTTAAGATGGTTATTTTAAAATCGGTTTCATGGAATTATTTATTGAAATGGTTGTGATAATTTATTTCAATAAAAATATAGTCTTATTAAAATATTTTTGGTTAAAATGAGTCGAAAGGGTTTTGAGAACATTTCAAGGAAATGTTTTTTTCCTTAAAGGGTTGATTTGGTTTGGAAATTGATAGTTGAATTGATTTTTCAATATGATAATTGGCATGATTGTTTATATGAAATGGTTAATCATGAGTTATATAGGCTTGTTAGTGGTCCTTATGTACCACTATCAAAGTGATGGAATTTTGGTTTGAAGTACCACAACAAAAAGGATCAGAGTTATGGATGTGATATTTCACCATCAATGGTAACACCTACTGTCATTATTCGAGTTTTTTTATTTGTGTTGTATGTATTAGGTCATATCCAATTAAATGGGTTATCCAAAAAAATTTGAATGGTTAACAAACTGTTTTGTTTATTTCCTTATAATATGTTTTCGTGGGTAAACTATTTGGTAGTGGTGTGTTTGGATTACTATAAAGTGGCAAACTATTTATTGGATTTATAAAAATGGATAATATAATGTGTAACGTAATATATCCAAGTGGGGTGAGTAGGGAAGTCATTTTGGAATTACTATTGTGTTTTATTAATCACCCGTAAATTGACACCATGGTGCTTTTGCATACATTTTAGTATTGGATACCGGTAAAGGTAATGAATGTCATTTTTAGTGGATCATCGTGAAGATTATGTAGTGTTTTTTTGTTAGAGCATGGATCATGGTGTGGATCTATGGATCTTTTTTTAATTGTCTATTATATTTTTAATTTTAGTCTTCTTCTTGGTACTATAATTGGTTTCTTAGTTTGGTTTGGGTATGTTGTTGTTGTACCTTGGTATCATTTCGGCTGTAATATATTATTAACCCGAATCATGTAGTCATTTATAAAAATGGAATGTTTGGTTTGTTTCTTTAATTCAAGGCTAAATTCATCCACCATTATTTCATGAATCCCTCAGTATTAATTTCCTGGATTTGGAGCCTTGGAGATATCGTTTAAGTCCAATTAAAAGTTCCTCTTTAACTTAATCCAATGAGGGGGGGGGGGGGGGAGGATGTTACAGGTGGTGTCCATTTGTTTGGTCCTGTGGCATAGTTCATCAGTCATGGAGTTGGCATTCATTCTCATGTCATTCCTTGAGTTGGGATTTTTTTAAAGAGTGGGATTTTTGTAACAAGAAATTTAAATAAAATAATTACATAGAAAACAAATTTTTACTGAACTTCATCATACTATGGAGTTGGGGGCATAAGTGTTTTAGAGACACTTATAGAAATTGGAATCTCATTGTCATGGGTATAGATAATGAGAATAGTATAACATGAATTATAGGGACCATTTCCTACTAGGATTTAATATGTCATTTTGGGTAATTATTTATGGGTTATATTAATGTGTTGTTTTCATGAAATATTTCGAAATTGTTTTCAAATGTGTTTCATTGAAAAGAAAACGGTTGTGGTGTTATGGAAAGGTGTCAAT
The DNA here is from genome assembly GCA_963277665.1 of Viscum album. Lineage (NCBI taxonomy): Eukaryota > Viridiplantae > Streptophyta > Magnoliopsida > Santalales > Viscaceae > Viscum > Viscum album. The sequence continues at coordinate 1,690,552,142 of OY728135.1, read as the reverse complement.
TTAGAAAACATTGTGAATTCTTAGAAAAAATGATTGAACATTGTAAATGTAGAATTTTTTAAAGAATGGTTGTGATAGTTTTAATGTGATATATTTTGAAATTAAGGGTCATTAGTTGCTAGACAGTGAAACTTATGGTGTTTGATTTGTTGATAGAAATGAAACTTGTTAAGCCTAAAAGAGACCAACCTGAGGAAACTAATGTCAACATGATTCACATAACCTCTAGGTGAACAAGAAGCTGGTTCAGTGTATAGATCAATCCTTTCAGGCTGTGGATGATTGGAATAGGAGGGATGAGGTGAGGCATGTGAACCATTCTATTCAGTTTTAGAAGAATAATCCACCCATTTTTTCGAGGATATTTGGAAACAAAAAATGTGTAGGTGTGGATGAACTAGATGAATCAAATCATCAATTTCATAGGAAAACCCTTAAAATGAGTATCATGTTAATGATATACATTTTTGATGATATTGAAAATCAATGGTAGGAATTATATGTCCAGGATAATGTGGACCAAGGTATAGAAAGTGAATATTTCCAAGAATTGTTAAATAAAAAATTCCATCCTAACACGTTAATAATTCAAAAAATGTTATATTTATTTCCCTTGAAGAATTATAACATTTTTATGGTAGAATATATGGCTAAATACATTATTTTTGTCCAATTACTACCAAATGATTATTTTAGTCCATCTTTGACGGCACACCTTGTTGAATCTAGGCTAAGGAAGGAAATTCATTTGATGATTTTGATTCTCTATATAATGGATTACACAATGAAGTTAAATAGATAAACAGCGGTTGAAAGAGATATCTTAGGAGCTATGGGTATAAGACCTATGTTGATACCAATGAGAAATGGTCTGAGCTCAATCATGGGAAGTACGTTGAAGAGGGAAACTTATTTCCAAGGTGGTAGTATGGCTCAAAATATGATTGCAAGATAAGTGAATCTTCCTCTGAATCCAAAGAGATAAAATAGATGTTTCCAATGTTGATTCCTTATCCACATCATATGGGAATGAAGAAAAACACCTAAATCATGACACAATTGCAACTAAATGGGGAATCATCAGCATTATTATCACTATGCACCAAGTTATGGTGTTTAAGACACTTAATAGTAGTCATATGTGTCTTATTAATCAACATGAGAAGGATTATAGATTCCCTCTTATCAGTATAGTAGAGAGAGATATTGTAATTCTAGGAATAACATGTCCCCTCATCATAGGTAATTTCAGTAGTGTAATAAACAGAAGAGTGTGATGAGTTGCAGGTATATGGAGCTGATAAAATTACGATGGATGATTGGTCAAGACCATCAATGATAATATGTACTGTTATTTTAAATAATACCATTATACATGTTATGTTTTATATGGTTATGTATAATTCTTTTATTTCTTCTGGGGCTCTTTATTTTTTAGGTTTAAATGTGGAAATGATTCCATGTATTTTTATACATCAATCTCTTTTGGGTCAAATAGATTTTTGAGAAGTTATGTGTGGAGCATTTCATATAGCTATCAATGGTGTTGAGTTGATATTTTACTTATCAGTTCTTGGTATGGATATTTATGATATAATACTAGTTATGGATTTGTTGGTGATTCTTAATTCCCACATAAACTGTTATGAACTTATGGTCATTTTCCCGATAGATGATTGTGTAGATCATCACTTTCTAGGAGAGAAGAAGGTAATGGTAGGTGAAGTGGGTTTTTTGGAATTAGTAGTTGGAAATAATTTATCAATTGGATGATTTTTCTTTGTAATCTATGGAAGAAGATTAAAGGAACGATATTTCAGTGATTTTTTTCAAAATCTGGATGTCTTCCCTAATAATTTAACAGGTTTAATATCCATAATAGAAGTAATATTTATGATTGATCTCTGTCTGATGACCAGTCCAATCTCACTTCCTTCTTATTAGATGACACCAACATAATTTAGGGAATTGAGATTGTATTTCTAGAATCATGAAAAAAGGGTTAATTCATCAGAGAATATCTCAGTGGGTTGCACCAATCTTGTTTGTTTAAAAGGTGGATGTAACTCTTAGATTGTGAGTTGATTATCATAAGAATAACCATGTTATGTTAAAGAAATGATATCCAATTTCAAGAATTTATGATCAATTCGATCTGGTGTGTGGAGCTAAGTTGTTTTCCAAAAATGACTTGCAATTAGGATATCTTCGGTTGTATGTAAATAATGTGGATATCGCAAAAAAATATTTCAGAAGTACATATAGCCATTATGAGTATTTATTTATTCCCCTTGGTCTTACAAATTCACCATCAGTATTTGTGGAATGTAAGAATCAGATATCTCATAGATATCGAGATTCATTTGTGGAGGCGTTCATGGATGATATATTAGTCTATTCATGTGAAAGGGTAGAGAATAAGAAACACTTGCAATAATGTTGGGAGTCTTGAGAGATCATCAGTTGTATGAAAAATAATCAATGTATGATTTTTTTTGTACAAGAGTTATGTTTTATTGGCCATGTTAATAATTATAATGGTGTTTCAATCGATCTAGAGAAGATATAAGCTATTATATCATGGAAACCACCAAATAATGTCATTTAGATATGATGTTTCCTTAGTCTATCTTAGTATTACCAGTTCATCATTATTTACTTTTCATCATTATATTCACCAATGATATCATTGAAAAGAAAACATGTTCTATTTCTATTGAATGAGGAATTTTAGAGGTCTTTTGAAGAGTTTATGGGCTCCCTTATATCAGCACCAATCATGGATCTTCCAAAACCAAGGAAAGGGTATGGGATGTGTTTTGATGAGTCAGGATAAGGGTTTCGCTATGTTCTCATGCAAAGGGATCTTGTGGTTATGTATTTCTCACGATAGTTGATGTTTCCTGAGATGAACTATCCAATTAATGATTTGGAATTGGAGATTGTAGTGGATTCTTAATAGCATGGTTTCACTATTTATTTTTGGGAAATTTATTATGTTTACCTATCATAATATTATGAATAATATTTTCTCATAATTATATTTGAACATGAGACAAAGTAGATGGATAGAGTATCTCCAAAGGTTTGATTTTGACTTGATGTATATGTAGACTAAAGGCAATTCTGTGGTAGATGAATTAATAATAAATTCATATACTGAGGTGGAAAAAATGCATCAAATCAGTGGTAGTTGATGTGAGTCATAGCTGATATGCATATGGAATGTGATGACTGAGGTGATGAAGTAGTTTATTTCTGGTTTCATTGGTTCATGATTTGTTAGATTAGTTAAGAAGAACAATTATCTAATTCATAATGTGTTACTATGATGTAAAAAACTCAAGTTCATGAGACAATTGAGGGATGAAAAATGGATGATAATTCATTTATTTGTTTTGAATTCGAATGGATGTACTTGTGGATTTTCATGACCTAATTCTTGGTATGTATAATCATTCAACATGGGATGTCTACCCTAAAATTTAGAAGAAATATAAGGCATTTTGAGAATAGTTTTGATTATGGTATGAAAAAATTTGGGTGAGTTTGTTTCAAGATGTTGGACCGGTTAGAAAGTCAAATAAGAGCATCAACAACCAACATGTATGTTGCAATATTTTTCTATCACTTTATGGAAATGGGATTAGATAACTATCGATTTTATTATTGGAATAACCCGAATTATTTATATGCATGATGCAGTGTGGGTGATAGTGGATCAACTCACAAAGTCCTCCCATTTCATCAGTATTCATTACTATCATATGGTAAAGGATCATTCAAAAATCTATATATGTGAAGTAGTAAATAAGTTGAGTGTTCTAGTTTCAATTGTATGAGATAGATAAGTGAGGTCCACATGTCGTTTCTAGAAATCCATGCAACAATCCCAATAGAATATGTTGACTACAAGAATCATGTATCATCCAAATATGGATGGGAAATTCAAGAGGACGGTATAAAAGTTAGGAGACATGCGACAGGCTTGTTTGGTAAATTTTTGTGGCCCATGGGAGGATCTCATACCATTATTGGAGTTATCATACAACTATAGATACAATATTTAGATACATAAGGCTCAATTTGAAGCATTGTATGGTTGTCCATGTCATTTTCAACTTTGTTGCATAGAAATATGTGATACCATGATGGTTGGGATAATCCACGTATAAGAGACTATATAGAAGATTATATTGATCACGAAGAGAATGTAGGCAACTTAGAGTTGTTAGAAATCATATGTGAATCACCATCACTGATCATTGTCGTTTGAGGTAGGTAATCATGTGTTCTTGAGAATCTCTGCTAGGCTTGGACATCAACATTTTGGTACGCATGGAAAGTCATCTCTTTGCTATATGATCCCATTCAAGATACGTGAATGGGTTAGAGTGGTTGAATATTAGTTCTATTTTCGAGAATAGTTTAGTGTGGTGCATAATGTATTTCATGTATCTCAGTTGAAGAAATATCATCCGGATCCTAACAATGTGATTAAAATGGATAATGATGAGCTTGATCTAGTATCTTTATTGGTCCACATGATAGTGAAGATTTTGGTTTAGAAAGAGAAAGTCTTTCCTGAGATAAGAATCTGTCCAATGCATGTTTTGTGGAAGCATGGAATGATTCTGGAGGAGACAAGGGTATATGAGAAATTAATGGTCTATCAATTTCCTGATCTATTTTGGGGAAATTGTTTTTCTACTTTTTGAGGAATGTATGGCCAATGGAGTGGAAAATATAGCACCCATAGACTGACATATTTTTTACTTATCTATGATTTGTTTTTCTATATAAAGTGGTGGGGTATGGTTTGGGCGATTTTGGATGATTATATAAAAAATTTATATATTGCATAACTGTGCATGGTTTGATAACAGTTACTGGAAATCATGCATCCTCTCTAGAAAACCATGCCTAGGGAGGTAGTGGACTATGGTTGGATCATAGTTAAGGTACACATTTTTCAAATCATTTGGCCACCCCAAGTATATCATGCAACTTGATATTGTGGGAATTCACATGAATAGTTCATAGTCTGTCCAATCACGCAGTAATACCATGTGGGGTAACATTTGAGGAATTATTAGGCACACAATTTGGTCACATTTTCACTAACTATATGGATAAACCATGCACGAGTTTAAAACTAGGTTAATAGAAATTCATCTCATATTATTTTAACCCTAATCACCCCTTTTAAGCCCGATTTCATCCCTCAGTTGTATTTTCCTCTTATCCAATATAAGGGATCCTATCCACCTATTTTTGAAGATTTTGGAAGGGTTTTATTGGCATATAAAAAATAAGAAACTCTCTTGGTAAGTCACCTTTAAAGGCTTTTTATCTGGTTTTCGCTAATATACTATCCTCCCCCTCCCCCATTTTCATAGATCTAGTTTCGTTATGGATATATATAGGGTTTCTGTTTCCAATAATGGATAGATATGGCCTTGTTGATGTTAGGGGGTGGGATCTATGGTCGATTTGTGGATTTTTCTCCGAGATTTTGTGAGACCTTGTGTTGTTGTCCATTTTCACCAAAACCTTAAAGATAGGTGAGTTCAGTCTCGAATCCTCATTCAATAACTAGATGTATTAATTTCAAATTATTATTTTTATTTAAATTAGTTGGGAAATTGATGTTCAAATCATGGGTGAAATCCCTTTTGTGTTGATTTATGGGGGTTGGGAGAAATATGGTATTGTTGTGAAATATTGATATTTGATGTATTTTAAGACGATGATTTTAAAATCAGTTTCCTTGTCTAATTTATGGAAATTTTTTTGTTAATGGGTTTAATTAAAATCATGGTTTTATTGTATTTTTTATTGGTATAATATGATATAATGGTATTTGGGCATAAATCATTGAAATGTTGTTTGTATTAAATAGTTGATTTGGTTTTATAATTGATGGTTGACATGATTTTTGTAATTGGTTAATTAGAATGGTTATTTTATATTAAATTTTTAGGCATGAGATAGATTTGGGATGGATAGTGGTCATGAAGTACCACCATCAAAGGGTTATAATGTGGTCATGACGTACCATAATAAAAAGGGGATGAGTTACAGATGTGAAGTTCCACCATAAATGGTAAAAAAAAGATTGGATGGTTGAGTTGTGTATGTAGTTGAGGTGTATATATTCGTTCTATGAAAGGAAATGGGTTATGCCCCCGGAAAATGGGGAAGTGGTTATTGACAATTTTGGTTATATCCATTAAAATGTGTTTTCATGGGTAAACTGTTCGGTAGTGATGTGATTGGATTAATGGAAATTGTTTAACTATGTATTGGTTTAATAAAAATGGTTTACATAATGTGATAACATGTTAAATCCTATTTTTAGGAGTGGAGAATTCATTGGGGAAATGCTGGTGAGTATTACTAATCACCACTATTTTGGAACCATTACGATTTTACAGTCATTGTACAATGAAATACATGTTAAGGAAAAAAATATAATTTATTTAGTGGCTTATCATTATGCTTTGGTGGTCTTATAATGTTGGACCTTTGATATTGGTGTGTATCTATGGGGGTTTCTATTGGAGCCTTTGAGTTTTTTCCTTTTAGTCTCCCATATTGTACTCTTATTGGTTTTTGTGGTCTGGTTTGGGTTGGTTGTTGATTTACATTGGTATCATTTGAGTTTTAACACGTTTTTAAAATGAATCATTTAGTTATTTTTTGTAATTTAATTTTTTGTTATATACATTAATTCAAAAGTAAATTCATCCCTAAGTCATTCATGAAGTCCTTGACATTTATTTCCAACATTTGGCACCTTGGGGATTTCACTTAAGTCCAAGAATCACTTGAACCTCAACTCAAGTCAAAGAGGATGAGCGAGATGTTACATAACATGTCCCATAAAATTTAAATCATGATAATGGTTTTATAACAAGGTCATCCTATGTATGAATATATGACCTTATTCATGATTTTTATTTGATTTGTAAGACACATAAATTTGTTTAATTATTAAACAAATTTATTTTTAACCTAGGCCCATTCATCGAATTTCTTATTAAGAACCCATGAATTTATTTATGTGAAATATGCACGCACCACCGTAAATGCAGTATATTGAATTACTCATTGGAACCAAGGTATCCTCCTAGAATGTTATAATGTCAACTCCCTCAGATTTAATCCTTATAACTCCTTATGATAAACAAAAATTCCACTATTGGAATAATATATATAACATCCCTTGGATTCAATCCTGGTAATTCTATATAATGAAATAAAGTCTATCTCATGTAATAATGTAATATATCCACTCATGTACTCTTAAAAACATTGTTAATTCAAGAAACCATGTGTCTTTCTCATCATGATAGAAATCCATTTATATGTCATATTAAATCAATAATCTAGATGAGTCTATCCCTGGTGTTCGAAGTCATATCCCATGAATCATATTTGTAATGGTGTGACAATTTTTCATGTACTCATAGTACAACCAACCCATTTAACATCATATTTAATTCAATTTTCTTTTCCATTTATATGGAATATTTCTAAATCACCTAAAAAGGTTGTTCACATCCATAACCAAGTATGATAATGAATAGTGAGGATTAATTTAGTCCATTTAGTTTTTTTATCCACTCTATTTAATATTTATATCCTACCTATTACACATGTTAAATAACAAACCTCAAAAGGATAATCAAAATCAATATAAACTAATGTTTTTTTTATTTTTTCAACACACCCAAGGGGTGGTTCTACATGGGGTCTTCAACCCTCATAATTGATTACTGCTCTCTTAGGTCATATAATATATGCATATATATATAATTCAACAAAAAATAACATAAGGACGAAACATATATAATACCATACATGTGGAACAATGAAACAATATATAAATATATATCACTACACCTTAATATAAAAGGATGAGACCACTAACCATATGATGATGTTGATTACTAATGTATTATTAGCCTCTAATTTGATCCAGAATTGGAGAAATTGATGAAATGGAAAATGTTCATAAAAATAGGGAAAAAGTGTTCAAATGGATTTAACACTCCACATGGTAAGATAATCAAAGAAAATAAACATTTAGATTATAGAGCTAACAGATAAGCTACTTATGTGACTGACAACAAAAGAATCAGACACCTAATTAAGAACCAATATAAAATATTGGGTGAGGGAGAAGGTGGGGAGGATATCCCAAACATTTGGAAAATATTTGAAAAAGTGAGGATAAAGAGAGGTTTAATTCATAAGGATGTTAGTAGAAAAAGTGAAAATTCACAAATTTTTTGGAGCTCACATAATTGAGACAAATAGTTTGGAAAACTATGAACACAAATTTGAACCTTTAATTGTTATGTGGCTTTATGTGTGTGATCTAGGATCATAGTTTTTCAATTAATGTTATGGCCCTATAGATCCACTCTATAATTTCTCTGTATCTCTCACATGTCTATATGACCTACATCACATAGTTTGAAACTATTATTCTCATCTTATAGGGCCTTAGAATTAAAACCAACCAATCACAACCCATAAAACTAGGCACATTCCTTTAAATGATAGAGATCTAAGAATTTAATATGCCCCAGATTCTCCTAAATCAATTTACAAACCATTATTCACATCCATTTGAAAAATAATTTTTTATGTTAAATTGTATGGTTTCAAAAACATTAAAAAATACATAATCATACACTATATAGTGTAAATACTTATAGTTCATTATCTTGATTTTATGTTATTTACATAGTGATATATCTTACTTTTATTGGATAAAAATTTAGTTTACATGGGATCATTCTATAATTATTAATAGATTTATGTCTTTTATCCCTATGTGGAACAATTGAATTATGGAATATGAAGGTTGTACCTAAAATTATATCTATATATTTTGTTATTTAATTAATCACTAGAGTTGATATGTTCATGATACATTGGAATCATTTTCTATTAATGTTTTTTATTCCTTAGTAAAAAGCATTGGTAATATATTTAATAAATCATTATGGATGAGTTATAGTGATATGTTTATGAATGTCTAATTTTTAATGTGTAGTCACATTTACATGTTATTTACCTTTTCCTTATGTTGATTTTATTAATTATATTCTTTGGATCATGTTATACATCAGGCTATTAGGACCATGTTATGCCTCTTTTCCTCATGTTAATTTTATTATATTATGCCTCATGTATTACAATTTATGTTAATTTAACCTCCCTTTCAATTTTTTATACTTATTTGGGATTTATATATTTCCATATTTTTATGTTTCCTCATTTACCTATAAATTTCAATAAATGGGATATATATATGGGCATACATGTATGTAGAATATTTTGGTAATAAATGTGCATTGAACTTTTTTAGTTGTAAATGTAACTAATTGGTAATGGGGGGAATGTTTTGGTCTTGGGAATTTTTTTTCAATTCATGTGATTTATTAAAATTTATGTCTGTTTAAACAAGATTATAATTTTTGGGTCATGGGAACTTCATTTGGAATCAATGCGATGATTGGTTATTTTTTAAAACAAGTTTTTGGAGTATTTTTGTATCAATAATCATATAGATAACATTATTATCTATAGGTACTAGTTATGTATAACCAGTATAACCACATAATTCAATCCTCACATAGGATTTCACAATGCATCCTTTATACAGAAAACATTTAATTGAAAATTTTATGTTAGTAATAGATACCCAATAAGTTTAATTAGAAGGTTGTAATTTATTTAGGCAGTATAGTATTTTTTATTTTATGATTTTTATTAACAAATATTAAAGGATGTATTGAAAGTGTAACATTTTCTCCAAAAATAGTGAAACGGTTATGTTATATGATCCTAAAATTTCTATATGGATAAAAATTAATAATAAAATCTCATTTTGAATTTATTATCTCAATTTTAAAAATTAACATTATTCATATTTATTTTTTTTAGTCAATTGTTGGAAATATGTGGTTATTATACAAGATATAATTTAGTAACAGATAATAATTTCATGTTTTATATTTTTCATTTGAATATATCGAATTTAAATTACTAGGTAGATGGAAGGAAATCCCATAAAAAATTATAATATCTTTTAAAAGATACAATAATCAATATAATTATAAAATATTGTTTGAATGATTTAAAAAGTGTTTCAAATATTATAATCACTTATAAGAAATTATCTGATAAATCCACCACCATTTCATTTCTCTATAATTTTTTATGTATCATAGTTTCATGTTGATATGATGTCAAGTGATAAACTCTATCAAATGTTTCTATAGGGTAAAATCCACCATTATCTTGACCATTTGTATATTAGAGTTGCATACTTCATACAGAAGGATGAATGAAATCTCAACAACATTAAAGAATTAAAGAATTATTTTAATTAAAGGTATGAATTATAAATTAATAATCAATAAGATAAAATTTTTATAATGAAATTTATATATGAAAATAAGAATGAAATGACCCCAAAATATTCTTCTATTAATTAAGTAACCCATTCCACTCAATAAATTTTCATGTTTTAAAATAGATTCACATAAAAATACTTCAATATTTCATAAGAGTATTGTACATAAAGAATAAATATGGTCTTCTAAAATGAGGAATAGTAGTCAGATATACACATTATAGAATAATTCACTCACTAAAACAAAATCCATAATTTTGAATTCCCCAAAAAAGATTCCTTTTTCCACAATTACAGTGAAAATAACGTGTTGTGTATGGAAAAACAACTAACATTAGAAATTGATGGGTAATAACCCTTATAAGGGAAGTAATGGATGATGAAAAAAGAATAATAATGTATTAATAAGAAAATATGGTTATTTATAATTATAATTATCAATAGGTATCGTTATTGGTAATTACCACTAATAGTTAGTTAAAAAAAATATTAATTATTATTGATACTTATGTAGATTCAATTAAGTGACCACTGTGTTTATTTTATAATTTTATATTTCAAAAACATTATAATTTTTAATTTCAGTTGAAATATATTTCATGATAAATTAATATATTTAAATAAATAAAATTTAAATTTAAATATTCTTAAAAATAATGATAATATAAATTAGCGATGTCCTATTTAATTGTTATAATAGTCCAAAAATATATTTCTATATTAAAATTGTTAATTATAATTAAATTTGGGTTTTTAATTAAAATTTGAAATAATAATATTTATTTTGTTATTTTGATAAATTATTTATCTTTTCTAGGAACATCACATCAAAAGTTTTGTAGGGTGAAATTTTTATAATTTTCAAAACAAAGTAGATTTTTGATGTAAAAAGTGAAAATATCATTTTATTATAAAATACCTTACAATATAATCAAAATATAATCATGATTTAAAAATCAAAAATATATTTTTCGGAGAAACATTTATATAAGGAATAAAAAAATTATTTTATTATATTTAGATGCAAAATTTTGACTTATTTTTAAAAAAAATTTATTTTATATTTTATAAATAAAAATGTTTTTTATGAGTTATACGCCTATCAAATTTTAAATAATTTTTATCAAATTTATAAATTTACCCTAATAAAATATTTATTCATAATTTTAATTAAAATATTTTTTTTTCATTAAGGGTAATTAAATTTTTTGGAAGAAAAAGATACTATAGTGAGAAAGGAGTTACCACACTCTATGAGAAATAATTTATAAGGTTATAAGTGAAACACAAATACTTATTAGAAAAAAAATAATTGAATTGGTTGTTCAAGTTTCTAAATTCCATAGTGAAATTAAAAATTTAATCATTTACAAAATTAATTGAAATTAATATCCTTAAAAATTGGTTGTCCTTAAATAAATCATATTCCATATATAATCATTCAAAACCAAATCTCCTCATGCAAACATATTGTCATTTCCTGTATAAATTACACACTAGATAAATTGGGAATTAATTCTCTCTTAACAAACATATATATAATATCCCTATATTGGTTAAAAAAATTATGAATTTTTACTCTAGTTTTAAGAAATGTCCTCCCAAGGTAAGGGTTTCCGCAATATTTCATTTTCCATTTTTTGGTACGTTAAATTTTTTATTGTATTTATAAATTAAATTTATATATACCTCCATTATTATTGTTACAATTTATTATATTTAATTTGATATATTATAAACCACAGTTATTAATTCCCTCTCATTATAGTACTTTCAAAGCTGGCTAAATCCTGTAGTCAGAAAACCATCTTAAATTAGGGAATGAAATATTTGTGTGTTTTTCATAGTAATGATATCTCTATATCGATAATATAAGTGGTTGTGGTTCTAGAAAATCTATACTTAAGGATAATATCCCAAAAAGGTGTAATGGGCACTAAATAAATCATCACCTAGTGTATGAAAGAGAGACTTTCTTTAAACATGGTTTGATAGTCATGAGGAATTTTACCTGGATAAATCCCATTCAATTTTTGAGCCATTTATGATATTAAACATTTCATAACTTTTTATATACTATCTTTACTAATTTTATAGGAAATGTGCATAATTTGTGTGAAATATTAATGTATAAATATTAAATATAATTTTTGAGAACTATTAGAATTCATCCATATTCATTTTTTGTAAATGATTTATATTAACTACCACCCTACTGATCCAAATTGAATGGAGAATGTTTTTTAGGATTATTTTTTCAATATAAAACATTTTAGTAGAAGAAATCATGGACCAATTCATCCATTTTAAGGGGCATATTGTCCACAAAAGAAGACCCAAGGAAACTGTGAATAAATTGGACCTCATTTGAAGATTGAATTATTGGGCTAAATCCAGAATTCCAAATTTGATTATTCTTATAAAATTTTTGGGGTACAATTTATGGCGTCCAGGATAAAAATTTCGAGGCCCAAATCCCTAGACAAGGGGCCCAAATAATTCATTTAAAAACTTCCCACCATTCTGACCAGGAATTAAAATCATTACAGTATTCATGAAATTTATCCTGGTTTATTCATCAAATCATGTTGATATATTGCAGAGTGAAATAGGATATATATGCGGCCGAATTTGATGAATAAATCATTCAGATTTGAAGGAATATTCTTATTGATTAACCCATTCGCATTTTGGCCTTGTAAAAAGTCTGAATTGAAATGAATATATTAACATTGTTTAATAAACGAGCCATAAATTTGGCTCTATAAGTCCAAATTCCCCCATATATTGAGAGTAGTCAGAAAACATTAGAATATACAAATTTGAAGAATGTGAATTCTTGGTATTCGGCTATCTGAATTATCAATATGGGGATGCAATTGGAGGTATAGATTGGGAATGTAAACAGTCCACTTCTTTGGTCTATAAATACACCCCCCACCTCTCATTCAAAATGGTTGATAATTCATAATAGAGGAGGGTCAATTTTCATGACCAAAAATCGTCCAAAGGCCTGGGAGGACAAGTGAAACCCAAGTTTTCACTTGAGAGACCCTTCATCCCCTCTTTTATTTCATGTTCTCTCTATTCATTTTCAATTGTAATTTTGTATGTGTTTGTATTTGTAATTCTGTTTTAATGAAAATTTATTATTAATTATCTACAATCCTAATACACCTTCTTTAGATTAATATTAATTTTCTTAAAATAGTTTAAATATAGTAAAATATCCTTCCTTTATTTTTCATTCTCATTTAATCTAATGTTTGTTTTTAATTATCATCATCGTTTGTGTGTCTGTTTTTACACTAATCATTTTGTATCCCTTTAATTTTCATATCTTCTTAATTTATCATCATAATAATTATAACCATATTAATAATCATTTCAATTTTTGAGTAAATCTCTCATTGCGGTGAGTTATAATTTAGGTATATTAATCTATTGAGATCTTTTTCTTGATTAATATTCGATAAATTAACATTGTGTATGTTGGATATAACATGTCATGGATTAATGAATTGTTTTGTTTAACATATGGATTCCATTGATTATTGGAACCATAATTACACTACAAAAATAAATTATTGATTGAGATTATAATCTTAGTTATGTCTTGTATTAAAGCCTTAACACATAGGAATTCCAATCAACATCAACTTGTGACATGGGTGTTTATTTAATGCAATATAATGCAAGGATCAAGGATATCACAAGATTAACAACCTAACAACAAACTTACTCAAATATTTATAAATTTATTAAAGAAATCTTAATAAATAAATCATTTCATAAGACTTACAAACAAACCCCCCAATCAGAATACAATAAACTAAAAAAATCAACTATTAAAAAGTATCATCATCGAGGTTTCGACACGAGTGTTTCTATGCACATTAACAGATCACCTGAAATTTTATTGGTCGATATAAGACAATCCATTGGGCATTCAAATGGATCCATTTCCAAATATGGTGTAATTAAGTATTCATTAGTTTCTTGTTATTGTATAAAAACATAAAAAACACAAAATTTAAAAAAAAAATAGAAAAAAAATCACAAAGAAAAACAATTCTTCCTCTTTCTTCCAAATTCTATTTGAATGCCTCATAGCCTCTAAAAAAATCTCTCAGATTTGTTTGACCCTAAAATTGAGTGAACAATTCTCTAACATAAGAGGAAGATAAGAGATAATCAACTGATTCAATAACCTGTCCTTGTCCTACCAATTGAATTAGATATGGCCAAACCCAGGGCAAAACACTTAAAGAACATGTTTCCCATGATATGAATTACCAACATCTAAGAATTCAATATCCACATGTAGAGGAAGACTTTTAACTCAAATCGAGTTTGATTCATATTCTACCCCATTTACATGGGCTAGTCAGTGAAGATCCACATCTCCTCCTCAAAGATTTCTAAGCGATGTGCTCTACCATGAAGCCTCAATGGGTTTCTGAGGAACAAATAAAACTCCGAGCATTCCCTTTCTCCCATAATTACACTACTATTTCATGGCTTTACTACCTCCATCATGTTTCCATAACCACAATGAATGACATGAAATGACTATTCTTAGATTAATTATTTCTTCCTTCTCAAACTGGTTCTATCCTAAAGGAAATAAGTGGTATTCATTAATTCCCAAATGAATCAATCCATGAGTACTGATAGAGGTTCAAAAGGCTTGTGGAAACCTTCCCACACCACAAAATCCATTACCAACTCTTGATCTAATACTTCTATTAGTGGTTATTGTCTATGGAGAAAACCCTCATTGATGTCGCATGTGGCAGTGCTCTTGTTGATAAAACTACTACAACTGTAAGAGATCTCATAAGAAACATGGATGAAAACACACAAAAAATCCATACTCGAGAACATTCTCAAGTCAAACAATTCCAAGATAATAAATCCATAGAGCCAAAAAAGATGAGTGAGAGGATTAGTGAACTTACAGGTCTTGTGTGACAGCTAGATGTGGCTTCCAAAGCACCATCCACATCTTCTCTACAATAATTGTTTCCTGGACCTGTCAAAAACTATGGAATATGCAACTCAATAGCTTATCAAATAAACACATACCCAAAACCTCATGATGAACCATCTAATTCATCTGGACCAATGGAGCCAATGCATCCTACGCTCACCAGAGCACCAACCCTCAACTATTAGGTCAATTTTTTAGAAACTTCAACCAAACTCACTATAATCCCTTCTCTTCTTAATATAACCATGTCCTGAGGAATGGTAATCCCATCTCTCATACCAGTCAATTTCCTCCTAAAATATCAAACTAGTTTCAATATGGTAATGGTTTTGGTAACTTCCAACAACTCTATCCTTTTGTTCATCAACAACAATGGATAAATACTTATCCTACTCCTCATGGTTTCCAATATCCTAGTGATTCATCTCAATTCCCAAACCAATACAATAACTTTCCTCAGAACCAAAATCAAGGTAATTCCAATCCGATAAAGGACTCCTCTTCCATGAAACCATGGGAAAGTGTAGTTATAGATATTTCTTCTTTCACGCATTCCACCCTTAAAAAAATTGAATCCCAAATCAGTCAACTTGCATCCCACCTAATTGAGTAGCAACCATCCAATTATTCTCAACACCCAGCTCAAACATTACCCAACCCCAATGGTAATGTATATGAAACTGCAGTTAGATTCGGAATGCGAATTTTTATGCCTCAAGATATGTCCTCCAACGAACCATTAAATATTGACCAAGAAAATGAAAAGAAAAATAAATATGAAAAGGAACCTGAAACACTTCCCTCACCTCCTTCCATTCCACTTAAGAACCCACTTTATTTTTCTTAATCCATTTCTAATCCAACGAAGTCCTTTTAACCCGATCATGAATTGATCAAAATTTTAGACGTTTTGAAGTCAAAATTACCATCTTAGATTCCACTAAACAAATCCCAATGTATTCCACATTTCTCAAGGATTTTTGTACTCATAAGAGGCATCTTAGGACCTTCGAAACTATTTCCACCTAGCATTCTACTCTGATAATGTGACAAGATTTATGGACCTTTAAGGTTCCATGACAAATTGGAAGTTCCAACATAGATAGTGAACTCAATGTTCTAGGAGCCCAAATTAATTTATTTCCCAAATCCATATTCTCCAACCCTATTATAGGTCCCTTACATCCAATGAGTGTTGTCATATAGTTAGCCAATCGATGCATAGCTAGTCATGAGGGAATACAAAAGGATGTCATTGTCTGAGTCAATGATCTTATCATCCTTATTGATTTCTTTTTCATTGACATGGAAGGTGAGACAAACGCTTATCTATCTCACCTAATTCTAGGAATACCATTCATAATGAATGCAGGAACCAATATTGATGTTCCTTTAAGAATCTTATCCCGTTAATTTTGTGACCAACTGGTCATGTTCAAAATTTTCCTTGCCAAGTGATACCAATCTACGGATCACTCTGCATTCTCAATCCATGCTTCTGAGGACACTTCTATCAGTCAATTGAACCCCAATCCCTCATGTTCTTCATGTTCAAATGATAATGGATTGTGTGAAATTTTCACTGTGATTAACCATGTCATAAATGTTTATGTTGATGTGGACCTCTCATTCATAGACTCCATAAATCTAGAAGAACTTCAAAAATCACTTGAATACCACATAAACTTTGAACTCTAATGCTCCACCATGGACAATATTAAGGAAAATGAATCTGAAACAATTGAGGTACCTTCCTCCATTACTGAGTTTTCTAACCCACAAATGAAATACGAGACTGATCTAATACCTCTTCCTAAACAACTGAAATATGAATTCAATTTCCATGATCACTCTTATCCTATCATTATTTCATCTTCACTTACTAAAATTGAGGATTCCAAACATGTTCATGTGTTAGAGGAAACCAAAAAGGCCTTAGGGTGGACCCAAGATCACATACCTGGAATCAACCCTAATCTTTGAATGCATCGCATCAATATAGTGGAATCAACAATACCAATTAGACAACCAAAAATAATACTCAATCCACTCATCCTTGTGGTAGTTAGGGAAGAGATTACAAAGCTTCTTCTTTCTGGTATTATCTACCTAATTTATAATAGTGAATGGTTAAGTCCAATTAAAGTAGTACCTAAGAAGGGTGGGATAATTATTGTCACAAATAAAAATGGGGAGGTTTTCACAACTTGAGTGAAGAAAAAATGGCATGTGTACATTGAATATAGGAAATTGAATGGTGAAACATAAAAAGATCACTACTCTTCTCCATTCGTGATCAAAGGCTAGAACGGTTAGCCAGAAAGTCACACTATTTCTTTATTGATGGATACACTGGATAATTCCAAATCCCAATAACACCGTAAGATAAAGAAAATAATACTTTCACAAGTCACATTACAGCCTATGCATATAAGAGAATTCTTTTTGGCATTTTCAATGCTCCTGCATCATTGTAGAGGTGTATGATGAGTATCTTTTCTGAATTCATTGAACACTGCATAGATGTGTTCATTGATGACATTTCCAATTATGGTGAGTCATTGGAATCTTTCATAAATTCACTCTCTCTAGTCCTTCAAATGTTTTTCAACTGTAAGATTGTGTTATATTTTGAAAAATGTCACATTAGGGTTGAAAATGAGATTTTATCTATGGAACATAGTTTCAAAAGATGGTATTGATGTTGATCCTACCGAAATTGAAGTGATCCAATCACATACTGAACCCACATATCGTTGAGACATATTTTCACTCATTAGTCATGCTTGTTCTTATCGGTGATTCATCAATAACATTAATAGTATTTCCCTCCCACTCACTTAGTTCCTCCAAAATTATGTTGTGTTCCATTTTTATTAGTATTGCAAGAGATCCTACATTGAATTGAAAAATTCTCTTACATAAGCCTCGATTTTCCAACCCCCGATTGGTCATTACCATTTGAGTTGATATTTTACTCTTCTGATAGAGTCTTTGGGGCTGTTCTTGGTCCAAGAAGAGAAAATATCCCTCATGTGATCGATTATGCCTAAAAAAATTGATGAAACTCAATCTCACAACACTATCACTGAAAAAGAACATTTATTAGTTGTTTTTTCCTTAGATAAATTCTGGACCAATATTTTAGGTGCCTAAATCATCATCTTCGGAAACCATTCTGCTAAAAAGTCCTTACTCGTGAAAAGTGATTCCAAACAGAGGCTAATAAGATGGATCATAATGATCCATGATTTTTTCCTTGATGTAAAAGATCGATAATGAAAAGAAAACTCAGCAGCTGATCACATAAGTAGATTTTGTAATTCATCTCATTTTAAAATAATTTTTCCAGAATTTAAAAATAAGCACCTTTCATCTCTCACTCTAAAAATATCATGGTATGACCCAATTGTAAATTACATGGGTTATAGAGTGTTTCATGAAAATTTTACATAAGATCAAAAAATGCAATTGAAAAGTTATTCAAAATACTATTTTTGGGGTGAAAATAAACATTGGAAAACTGAGGAAGAAATGCTAATTTTGAGATGTGTTGATGAAAATGAACAATATTACATTATAGAATTTTGTCACTCAATGTGTGGTAGTGACCAAATTGGACCAAAATGGACTTCCTGAAAGGTCCTAGACTCAGGATTATTCGATCTTTCTATCTTCAAGGACACACATGAGTTCTGTCAATCATGTTCCACTTACCAAAAGTTGGGCATAATTTTAAAGATAAATGAAATTTCCCAAAAGCCTTTAATTTTATGTGAGATCTTCGATGTATAGGGCCTTGATTTTATGGGACCATTTCCCCCTTACTATAGATTCTCATACATCCTTTTTGTAGTTGTCTATGTTTCTAGGTGGTTCAGGGCTGAACCCACTAGAAAGGTTGTTTCACATACTGTTAGTGAGTCCATAAAGACATGCATCTTCTACCAATTTTTCCCAACTCATCACTTGATAAGTGACTAAGGAACCCATTTTTGAAATAAATAAATTGAATCTATTTTGAAAAATAATGGTGTTGTACATAAAACATCAACTAAATATCATCCCCAAATAAATGGCATGGAAGAAATTTCTAATAGAGAAGTGAAAAGAGTGCCTGAGAGAATTGTAAAACCCAATAGAAAAGACTGGCCTGAAAAACATGGTGAAGCACTTTGGGCTTATAAAACTACCTATAAAACACCCATTGTGATATCTCATTTTAAGCTATTTTTTTTAATGCATTCCATCTTCTAGATGAAATCCAACATAAGTCATTTTGGGTTGTAAAAACTTGTATTTTTTATTTTGAAAAATCTAGTGAAGAAAAACTGTTGTAATTCACTAAATTGGAGGAGCTTCGACTTGATTATTGTAAGAATTCCAATATTTACAAAGAAAAGGAAATGTCACTCCATGAAGAACAGATCCTGAGAAAGGTTCTTCATGAAGGTGAAAATGTAATTCTTTTCAACTCTTGATTTCGACTTCACCCATGCAAGCTTAATTTTCTTTGGTAAGATCATTTTGTTATTACTAATGTTTACCCATTTGGTGTAGTGAAAGTCCAAGAACCCTCTTCAAAAAGGACATTCACAGTTAATGGACATTAGATACAGATTCTCTATTAGAGGACACACAATCCTGGAACCACAACAACTTCTATCAGATCCCCAACATATGCATTTGACCCACCCCTGGATGTAGATGGCATCCCACCAAATCCAAACTAGGGGAACCTCTTTCCCTTTAACTCCTCTTATTACTCTCTCTCTCTCTCCATCATCCTCCCTCATTCTCATTTTGTTTTTTACCACCTTCTTTATCAAAGATTTTTATTTACTCTTTCTTTTTTAGGTTTGTGTGTCTTTACAAAAAACAAAAAAAACATAAAAAAAAACTAAAAAACAAACAAAATTAACAACTATATGAAAAGAGAAATAATTATTAGTCTCCTTAAAATTTTTTAATTTCGTGAAACCATTTTGGTGAGTAAAAAAGACAATATTTCATCTATAAAATTTTCTATTTTGGTCATGAATTTGGATAATGAATTTGGGTTCAAGAGTAATACATATTGAATGCTCAGTTATTGATTTGGAAAATTCTTTTCCCCACTTGTGAGGAACAACATTTTATTTCATGCTAATGATACATATGGCCATCTTTTCAAAATGCGTTTTCACCCTTGTTTGTGTGTCTTGAGTTTGTGGACCTTTGTCTGAATTTCCAACTTTGGTGTGCATTAATATGATAGAGGCATTTCTGAACCCTATGAAAAATATAATAATCAAATAGCCTCCAATTAACCATACATTAATCCTCCTTTTGAAATCCCCTTTGAGCCTATGAAAACCATTTATTTGTTATCCACATTACAATACTAATACCTTTTCCCACCCAATATCAACATGGACTTTAATTGCATAATCTTATATTTTGAACTTATGTGTGGGGGTAATGGATTTCATTTTTTGGGGGCCCTTTTATTTTTTTTCAACATGTAATCAAATGTCTAAGGGAAAGCATGAATTTAAGTGTGGGGATAGGTTGTTTTTTAGTGATTTTTGGGGAATGTTATGTACTTTCATTTAATTTTGTAATTTTTATTGACACATGTTCAAAAAAGACAATAAAAAAATGGGTGGTGTATTGGGTGGGTCAAAAATCACTCTTCTTAAACTTTTAACCTTGTTATAACTATTACAATTACGTTCATGAAGATATCAATAATGGGTTGGGATATGAGTGTGAGATATTTTTCAAATTCAACTTTCAAAAAATGAAAAAAAGAAAAGAAAAGAAAAACAAGAACACATGTGTCATTAAGAGAAGTTTTGTGTTTTGTAAATGTTTCCTCTCCTAATCCCCTTAAAAATTTCTTACTATATTTTTGTCTTTGTTCACACAATAATTACCTTGTAAATATGAGTTTTTATTTCCTTACATGTTTCATTTCAAAAAAAGGGTGCATTTTTTTCATGTTGGTGTTTTACACCATTTTTCCATTCTATTGGATATCACCTTCCTACCATCCTATAGCCACTGAAAAATACCAAAAAAGACGTCTTGATCTTTGGAAACTTTTGGATTGGGAGTGGAAGTTGAGTGCTCTTAAAAAATCAAAGATTTTCACTTTTGGTTAGTGAATGGGAGAAGCTCCATAAATTAATTTTATCATATTGAGAGTAGTATGTTTTGTGTGCCACCATTTTCCATTTCTAAATTTTAGCATGAAAAAATTAATTATTTTGTAACATAGTTTCTGTAACAACTTGTGGTGAAATTAAATATGGATGAGTGAATTTCTCTAAACCTCTACTATTTGGGGATAACAAAATATTAATATTTTTTGGGGAGTGAAAATCATTTTCTCATGTTTTTATATTTGTTTCACATAAGGACATGCACATGACTATGCATGGGGGAGTTTATGTAATTAGCATTTTCATAACTTTTTATAGACTCCATTTACTAATTTTAAATGATATGTGCATCATTTTTGTGAAATATTAATGTATAAATATAAAATATAATTTTTGAGAAATATTTTAATTCATCTATATTTATGTTTACTTTATATTTTAATAATAACTTTTTTTAAAGGTTGGGGCCGAAGCCTCATTTTATTATTAAAGCAAAGCAAAGACCTCTTTAACTTGGTAGAGGGAGACCCATTACATAGCCCGAAGGCCCAGTGGGCATTTAGCCCATTACATGACCTGTAGGCCCATTTTTTTGACCCAAAGCCTATTCTGTGAATAGTACTCATGAAATGCCTCCTGATATAATCAGCAAATGAAGTTGATGTTTTTCAGTTTGCAAGAGAATATATTAGAGGAAGACAGATTTGAAGAATGCATTTATATTTGAAGTCCCCATTCTATTGATAAATCCATTAAATGTTTGGCATCTAAAACGTATTGATAGAAATGGAGAGATTAAAGTTGTTTAATAAAACGACTATAAATTGGATCCATAACTAAAAAATCCACCAAAATATTTGAGTAGTCATAATACATTATTATATAAAAAATTGAAGAAAGAGATTTCTTGAGATTCACTTGTCTGAATTATCTAAATGGAGATGTAAGTGGATGATCATATTGGGAATTCAAATATTCCACTTCCTTAGGCTATAAATACATCCCCCTCATCTCCTTCAAAATGGATGGAAATTTATAATAGAGGAGGATAAATTGGAATAACCAAGGAAATTCCAAATGGCTAAGAGGACATGAAAAACTAAATTTTTTCACTTGAGGGACCCCTCCTCCTCTATTTTATTTCATGTTCTTTCAATTAATTTACAATTTTAATTTCATAAGTGTTTGTGTTTGTAATTCAATTTTAATGCATGTTTCTTCTTAAGTATCTCTTATTCTCATCTCACTTCTGATGATTATATTAATTTTATTAAAATACTTAAAATACAGCTGATTCCCCTTCCCTTATTTTTCATTCTCATTCAATCTAAAGTTATTTTTTAATTATCATCATCATTTGATTGTGTGTTCATCACACCAATCATTTATTATACCTTTCATTTTCATATCTTCTTAATTTATCATCATAATAATTATATCAAAATTAATAATCATTTCAAGGGATGAGTAAATCTCTCAATCGGGTGAGTTATAATTTAGGTATGTAAAGTGATTGAGAGCTTTTTGTCGATGAATATTATTTAAATTAACATTGTGTATAATGGACTTAACATGTCATGGATTAATTACTTTTTTTGTTTATTTTATAGATTCCATTGATTATTGGAACCATTAAGACACTACCACTATCATGTAATGATTATGACTATTATCCTAGTTAGGTTAAGGCTTGGATTAAAGCCTTAAGACATAAGAATTCCAATCAACATCAACTTGGGATATGTGTGTTAGTTTAATTCAATGTAAATCAAAGCTCAAGGATATACCAAGCTTAACATCCTAATGATGAACTCTCCACAATCTTTATAGATTTGATAAATCAATATTAATCAATCAATATTGTCAGAAGATCAGAAAACAACCCCCCAATCAGAATACAATAAAACAAAAACAATAAACTATTAAAAAATAACTTTGTCAAAGATTCGACCCAAGTGATGCTGTACACATTAGCAGAGAACCGCAACTTTGCACAGTCGATAGGTGACATTCTACTGCGCTTTCAGTCATATTAAAGGATCCAAATATATGGACTGATAAAGACATAACAATGGTTTATTTTTTCCAATAACATACCATCCATAAGTTCTTATTATTATTCCTTTAATTTGGGTATTATATTACAGATTGTGAACATCTGATAGTTTCCAAGTTAATTATTGGGTACTCACCCATATAACAACATTAACCATTTTAAGTGGATTTATTCCCAACTAATTTCTATCCATTGGTCATATTCTATATTAGTCATTATATTTTTCATGAACTTTACCTTTCTCCTCCATATAAGTGTAATTGTGAAGATATTTTATGGTAGTAAGGTGATCTATATTGAGAATGATGCATCATAATATTTGTATTACCTTAACATAATCTATACATAACTGTTAATCCAGTGACATTTACTTATAGATACCATTTTATAATTTTTATGATTTAATGTTGTGAATTTCAATTAGGATCAATATATTGGATAAATGAGTGCGGGAGGGGGTGAATAAATGATCATAATTTCATTTATAAAAATGTTTCTTTTTTTATTAAGTAATCCATTTTACCTTTGAAATACTATTTCATTGAAGATCCAGTCACTTATATATATCAACAATCCATTTTTTATAATAAAATTTAAATAGATAACATCACATGATATTTTTAATATTTTTGAAAAATAAATACTCCTTTCCTTGTTTCATATCCCCACTAACATTATTTCTATTACTATATTTCTTCTATGAATACAATGCAACAAGAATCAAAATATTCTATACCCTAGTAGGCAATATTCCGGTTATAGTTTGTTATAACCCTAGAAAAAAATCCATTTCATATCATCTTCTATCACATCTGTTTATACACCATATAAAATAATCCATTTCAGTAATTACTTTTTCCCTATCATCTAGATCATTCATTCATCATTATAAATGATCAAATTCATAATGTTTTTCATTTCACCCAAAATATTGTAAGATAATATTTTGGTATGTAAAACATCAATATCATCAATAACCATATTAAGAGTCTTTTAGTCTTGAAGCATCTTCTTAACCTCTGGATGATCGGGAAATGATCATTATGAGTTTCTATGAACTTCACCAAAATACTCCCTCAGAAATATTATATTATATTTATTCATCTGATTTATATCATTGTGATCATCTATCGAGTTTTACAACTAAACCGATTTATGGTTTACCTCTATTATAACCTTAGTGAAATGTATATCTATCGTGTATAATAACATTAACCTAAAAAACATGTTTGGAAACTTATTATTTCACAAAAACAATAGCATTTCAAATATTCGTACATTTGAAAAATGTTAAGTACGTGTGTACTTTTACAACGTCATATAGGTGTGTCATTCAACAGTTTATTATGGGAACTATAATGAATTTAAAAATTATACAAATTACATTTTATTGTTTATTGATCATTTTAATGTCATTGAGATTCATAGACAATATTTTTAACCATTCTTGAATCATCTATGAAACTCAATAATCTACCATCATAATTAAATTTATGTATACTTAATGTCATGTAATTTTGGAAAGAATCCACAACCATAACATGATACTGAACATTGAAAGATCGTCTCCACCTAAATCACATATAATGACATTATATAATGATTGTAATTCCCTATAAATGTTTTCTCTATGTTCTATGCCAGTCAGAATATCTTCATATGGTATTACATTTTTAACATCATTCATCTAAAAAACCAATATGCATTCATCATCTAATACACATTTATTTAGTTTTCCTTTGAAAGGAAACAATTGACTATTAATATCAATATAGAACTACCTGTATGATCATAAACAACTAAATTTTGTGTGAAGATATTTTTTAAATCCCCCAAACTCAATTGCACAATAAATTTACTCTTTTCTTGTTAGATTATCTTTAAAAATATTCATTCATTGTCTGTGGAAAATATTCTTCCAGTAAAAGTTCTTCTAGTGAGTTATTTGGATCCACAAACATTACGTAACAAATTTTCCTCATCTTAGTAATTATACAAATAATGGGTTATTCTTATAATAATATTAATACAAATATATCATGAATGTTTTCCAATGTATTTCCTTCTGATGGATCTTTGTTCGATGGACTTGATATCCTAACTATACTTCATCACTTCTTTTTCTAACTTCTCAACATCATGTGGTCATCCTGAACACCATATCTTCTTCTAATGTGATTATATATATCAAAATTTCTGTACATAATATTCTGTAGGCCTTCAGATACTACATTGTATCTGCATTAAAATTATTACTTATCTAACATGGTAAATATCTCACAGACTTATCACCATTTTTTATCATTTTGTCACTTGATATTTAATTCTCATTTCTCACAATTATTGAACGTTAGTAACAAAAAAATAGTAAAATTATTTTCTTCCAATGATCAATGTATAAAAATCATTAATAAATATTTTTTTGACTCCATTTGTTTGATCATAAACCTTGTATAATTATCCAAATATGATTTTGTGTATGGAAATTCAAAGATTTTTCTACATTCATATTTTTATAAGAATTATCTTTCCAGTGAGAGGTACCATTGTACATCTGGTAAAAGTCCATCTTCAAATATGTTCCTAGAATTCAATTACTATTCTCTTATAAAAAAATATACACTTCCATAACTATGATTTTATTATATACTATTTTATAATTTTGTTCTTTCAGAAAATCAACTCTTCTTACAAAATCATTGTCTAGAGAACATGAAATTGTATGACCATTAATAGAAACTTTCCTTTCCTACTAAAAAACTAGATAATATCATTACTTCTTTTATTATGTAGAGATTATCTATTTTATATTAATGAATAATTAAATTTTCATAGGAATATATTGATATTATTCCGTAAAAAATATTTCTAAAACTTCTATATTCATAAAATGTTTCCAAAAAATTTCTTTCATAGGAATCATTCTCAAGACTTTTTCTTATATAAATTTCAATTCTCAAAAAATATTAACTAATTTTTATAGAATATTTTAAAACCCACACATGTTGATATATAGAAAAGTGAAACAAAAACTCACTTTCGGATCACAAATCACCCCATTATGTTAATGTCAAAACAAATAAAAAATAAGAAACACTGTCATCCATATGTTTACACAAATATTTATATCCACATTATGTTTACATTTTAATTATCAACTTAATTCTCTTCTCTTAACCTTATTGACAATAAAATTAAAATGGGCAATTTATAATCATATTTATTTATCTCAAAATCATGAAATCATTAATGAAGTAAAAAAGAATTATCATAGGTGATTCATAACAATGAGCCTTTATCTAAACTACCCTATTTTTTACATGGTTGAACCTGGTATTGAAAAAAATAGTGAATAATAAAGTTGTTAAATGATTTCCATAACACAAATTTCATGTAATACATTGCTGATGATTATTCCTCCTTCTATGAATTAAGTTTATACTAGAAGGAAAGTCCATGAAAAAACATACACCCATCTTAACAAACATATAAAAAATAATTTCAACATGTCTCTCCTAACTTCATTTAATTAGGGTTAATATGAAATGAAAATTTATGATAAACCCTTCACCCATCTTAACAAACATATCAAAATATTTAATATTTACAATAAAAATTTACACTATATCACATTTTTATTTTAAAGTTTTCTATCTTAATTTCAACAATAATGATACTCATAAACATGCATATGTTTTTATAACCCTCAATGGTATCACTCTAATTTAAAAAAAAAGGAAATAATTCCATTTTACATATTATTATTTATAAAAAACCTACTACAATACTCTCCCATGTTCTAGTATCATTCGTTGTCAATTCATGCTAGTTAGTACAAAGAAAATATTATATTTGGAATATTGATGAACCTAAAAAATTCATTAGATGAAATGTTCAATCATAGATTATTCTCTTATTCTTGAATTCTTATTATTCACATTGGAGTTTTCATTGGATCTATTTTTCCATTATGTTCATCTTTCACATTTTTTGTAACAGATTTATTATCGTATGTAAAATCATTAGATGAAGGTGGAAACATTACATTAGATTTAGAAACAATTTTTTACCTTTATTTTATAACATCCACTTAATGAAATCTTTTTCGGTAGGTAAGATAGTCAAAAAAAATATTGTAACATTCCTATATTTTTTCACATCTCTTTAACTTTTTGAGATTTTATAAATATAATCTATTGATAATATTTATTGAAATTTTTCTCATATTAAAATAATGTTTATCCTATTTTTATTATTATAATTTATGATTACTCAAACATTATATCCATGGGAAATTATTCTTGAGAAATTAAAAGTCAAGATTTTTTTCAATACTAAAACATCATTAAATTATTTTCTTGCACAACATTTTTAAATGGGACAACATTATTAAATATTTAATTTTTCACTATTATGATATTATATACCTCATCAAATTAATTTTTTTGAATTTTTGTTATTATATTCTCATTATACATCCCCTGTCATTCATACTAATTTTTAAGTAGAGACATTTGTTACTAATTTGAATAATATATGTTCCTAAAAAAAATACCAGCAGTGAATACTAAATCATGATCTATCAGACTAATATAAAAATTTAAATATAAATTGTTGTCATTTTATTTTTTAAAAAAATTGTGAAACTATATTCATGGTGAAACTTTCATGATAACTTCAATTGTTTTTTTACTTAATGATTTGTTTTTAAAGAACATGGATTTTATATAATTAGAGTATGTATAAACATATGAACATTGGAATTTCTTATGAGTTTCAATAACCTATTTTTATAAACCATACCATTACCCATATTCATAATTTTCACCTTTAACCATAATTTATTTGTAAAATCCTTCAATAATCTTTCTTAGCTCACTTAATGTTGTATAAAATATTAATTTTGGTTTTAACAAATATACATACTTTTCCGATATAAATTTTTTTGTGACAAATCAAAATCATCTTGAGTTCATTTTTTTCAACTTTTTTAATTTAATTTCTTCCATAATATTGGTTACTACCATTTTTATATTCCCTTTAAAAGGATTTTTTTTTTAAAAAACATGCATCTTCCTTTCCATATCACCAATATTCAGTTTATAATCTCTATTAACATTGTGGTTTATTTCATTATTTTTTATTTTTTCCCTATTTTAAAAAGTAATTCCTTTAATTTAATCATCATATTTTTTCTGTCATTTTTTGAATTTAGTATTTTCTTCAAGAACATTTTCTATATTTTATTTTAGAATCAAATCAAATATTTTAATTTCTTTGTTATCATCATATCTATATGATGTGGTAATCTATTTTATAACTCAACAAAAGTAATTGACTTAATTATTATATTAATAAATAAATGAGGAATTATAATATGTTCCTCTACCTAATAAACATTTCCTTTGGTATTTCAGAAAATTTGACACTTTTTCTCTCAATTATATTTCTTATAATTTTTTTTTTCATTTTCTTCCGACTTAGAGTCATTATGATTATTCTTAGTATTTGTTTTGTGAGAAATATAACTTATTGTTAAATTTAAAAAATTTATATGATTTATCTTTCAACATCCCTTTATTATATTTCTATAATGATAGAAAATGATTTTTTTTAAAAACCATGATTCCCTCACATCATCTGCATATTTATTCTTCATGTTCAATATCTATGTTTTCCCCCCTAAACAAATATGTGAAGGATATTTCATTGTTAATGTTTTTTCATGAAAATTTATATTTTCTACATATCACATGCCATAATTATAATATGATTTTTATATAGAGATAAATATTCACGATACTTTATATATGATACCTTGGTATAAAATTTATCTACAATGTTTTTGATCAATTTTTTAACAATAGTAGAATCTCCCATCTAATGATGATGTCAATGTTTAACCTCCTAATCTTTAAGATGTTAAACAATGGAAATGGCTAATAATTGTTATATTGATTAGTTATATTCATATATTAGCATTTTATTGCAGGTGTTGTTTTTTCAAAATCATCAAGGTTATCTATCCCACTGACTATGTTATCAGAAAAATGTGTTAAATTTAAATATATAGAATAATGTGAGGATTTGTTTTGGAACTAAAAATATTATTGATTAATTCTCAATATCTTTCCCTTACCTATAGAAATGGAGTGTTTTTTCAAAAATTATGATTATTACGTTGAAGAATAATGGTTGTGTTATGATGAAGAATGATCTTGTAATTACTGATGATATATATAATCTAATCCCTTATGAGTTAAATTATTATACACATGAACTAATGTTAACTGCAATGGTATTTTTATTTTAAAATTTAGTATAATAATTTTTTTGGAGTAATGTATGAAATATATAATAATCCTTATATTAGGATGTATATTTTTACATATAAAGTGTTTAAAAAGAGACCATGATGATGGTTTGGACTGATTAAGAATTATGGGTGAAATATTAATAAAAAAAGTAATTGATTATTTGAGATGGATAATTATTGCAACATTGACCATGTTAGGATTTGAAAATGACCATTTGTATAATTATTTGATGAATTATGACATAGAATTAATTAATGAAGTATATTCCTATATTTTTAATGTATTCATACAATCATCTATATCAGAAATAAATAATAATTCAATAAATTAGGATCATTTTTTATATGAAAACATAAAATTTGTTAATTTTAGAATGTTTATAGAATGTAATATTGATGATGAATTTATTACCCGGATTGGAAAACGAATGTGAATGTCCTGTGCTTCTTAGTTAAAGATTGAATTATTGAGTAAATTTCATAGTTCACCATTTTAACTTCACTCTATAAAAACAATATATAGAGAGACCACTGAGAGTATTAATGGTGAGATGGAATGAAAAGAGATACCATGAAATTTTTGAATTTTCTGTATGTTGAAGACGAATTAAATTTACCTTAGGGAATTGGTCATTTTTTGAAGTTGATGAGTGGATATGGGGAAATATATCCATGGTTTCCATTGTGGTATTACTATGGAAATTAAGAGATATAAATGTGATTTGGTTAATTTTTTATTGGATAAATAAGTCTTTAAATTTCATTCCTATTATATATTACATGCCTTATAATAAAAAATTCATACTATAACTCAAGGATATAATCATTTTTTATGGATTTCCTCTATCTATTATATTTCACTATGATCCCATGTTCACTTATAATTCATTAAAAAGGACATATGATATAGTTTAGTATTGAATTAAATTTATGTAAAACACTTTATCCTCAATCTGATAGAATGTCCATTTGAAAAATCTATACCTTAGATGATAAGATTTTTTCATGTTCAATGGATTTATATGTTATTTTTGATAAAAATACTTTATTCATTTTTTTTCTTATGACAATAGTTTCGATTATAGAATACACATTGTACATTTTGAGGAATTATATAGAAAATTATTCCAAATACATTTTTTTTCTTAAACCAAGATAAATGATGTTGATGGGATATAATATGGTATATCAAATTTTTAAAAAAGTGAATATGATTAAAAAATAATTTGATATGGCTCAGAAATATAAAAAATTTGATGTGGATTATGAGACGAATGATATTTATTTTATGGAAGGTTGTATTTCATTCTTAATGTGAGTCCATGGGAATGAGTTATGCATTTTGATAAAAAGTCGAATCTAATTCCACTGATTATTAGATTGCATGATATCTTGGATAATCTTAGATTAGTGTCATACCATGTGGCCTTACCAACGAGTTTATCTCAGGTACACAATTTAACTCATGTTTCAAAGGTTGAAAAATATACGCTACATTTATTTAATGTTTTGATCACTAAATTATTTCAGTTTTAAGATATATTATTAATTGGAATATACTAATTATATTATTTACTATAGAGAAAATATTTATAGAATAAGGTGATTTATGAGGCAATGTTTTTGGTGGAAAATAATTTGTTGAATTTGAAAAAGAGGAATACAAAAATGCTATGTGGGAATAAAATCTTAACTTATTGAAAATTTGAATAAAACTGTAATGATTATTTTTCCAAAAATTTTGTACAACTATAACATCAAAGGTAATGATATAATATGTCATTTGCATGGTTATAACTTTTTATAAATAATATGTTTATATTAATTATAAAATTTTCAATAAATTTTCAATCAAGAAGAAAATAATATTATTAAAGTAGTTTTATATACAGATTAATTTAAAAGTATAATTTTCTAACAATAGAATTTGAATTTATAAAAATTATTTTTTAATTCATAATTTCAAAATTTTATTAAGTTGAAATTTTGAGAATTTTTTGAATGGATTTATTTTTCAATGAGCATTGAATTTTTCATAGTTGTAATAGAATATTATATTTTCTCATTAGGTTTAAATAATGATAAAATATATTTTTTATTAGTTTATAATTTTTATCAGATACATTTTATTAATAAAAATCTAATGTTTCTATATTTAATTAATGTTATATATTTATTTTTTATAAAATATTTTTTATTCTTAAAAGGCATTTTTTAAAACCCATTTTTGTCGTAATTTCCTCTATTATTATAAAATTATAATTTTCCACTACTATGATTTTAATATTGATTAGTGGATGAAAAAATTTTAATTATAAGGATAATTTTTTTTTATTAAGACCATTTTATTTTTTATTATTATGAACTATAATAATAGTATGTTTTTTCAACCATGGTAAATGTAAAATGGGTTAATTAAGGGTAAAAATAATTTTATTTGAAATAATAAAGTATACTAAAACATTATTTAATTTTATTTTATGAGTACATTTCATCCAAATGGTTTATAATTTTTAATATATGTCATTTTCTCCATATTTACATTATTCTTATCTTAATAATATTTTATGTGAAGAAAAATAAAAAATTCCAGTTTTATTATTTTATTATAATTATAATTTTTACGCATAGATAGAATGACGTAGGGTATGTTTTTAAATTTTTATTTTAATTAAAATAAATTTTTTAAATGTTAATTTATTTTAAATATATTAGGATAAAAAAATTATTTTTTATGCATAGACAATAATGATACTATACTATTCCAATTTCTAGAAAAATAAAATAAATGATTTAATTTTTTTAAAGTAGTACAATATTAGTGACTTATACTTCCATACAAGTTTTTAGATATTTATAACATATTTTGGGTATATTTAAGTTTTATATTTGAAATATGTGCTTATCTTTGGGTTTTAAATGTGAAAATAGATTAATAGTGTCAAATTTCTCTTTAATGATATTTTATAAAAAATAATTTTTTTATATGGTTTAAAAGTCTTAGAAATTTTATAATGATCCCAGTAAATCTAAAATTGTTAAATAAATCATCCATGGTCTAGTTATGTATCATTTTTACTTTTATTATAAATATATTAACCCATAAATATTAAAAACATTAATATCACAATAATTTTGAGAATGTTTTAGCAAGGGATAAAAAATTATAAGGGTGAAAAAAACACATAAACACATCAAATTTCAATTATAAAAGACTATATTGATCATTTTTATATTATAAAAATTTATATCCGATTTTTAAAAAATATATAAAAATTAATTTATACTATTTTAATATTTTATTTAATTACAGGACTGCCCCTCCCCTCACTTATAAATAGAACCTACTGTCCTCTTTTAGTCACACTTAAAAAATTTTGTTTAGCTGAATTAATTACCAAATCCATTACATAAATACCTAATCTAATCCTATATTACTTTGATTAATCATAAAACCATCCAAGGAATTTTTTGGTGTTCTTCTGAAGAGGTTTTATGAAAAATATGTATACTTAGTAATCAAGAGTATTCATTTTTTTCATTTCTATATTCATCAAAAAATATAAACCATGAAAAATGTAAATAATCGATATGTTAAGTACACTGATATGTTATAATATTGATTTCATGACCAATATTTATTTTCTCTTCCATCAAATAGAAAATGAAACCATTTGTTTGCATATGGAAGACTACATCCACTCGTATCGATGTAATTCGATTTGCATCAC
The DNA here is from genome assembly GCA_963277665.1 of Viscum album. NCBI lineage: Eukaryota > Viridiplantae > Streptophyta > Magnoliopsida > Santalales > Viscaceae > Viscum > Viscum album. The sequence goes on along the minus strand of OY728135.1, from coordinate 1,690,518,465 downwards.
CAACTATCACTACTGGTAATAATGATGTATTTAATGTTTATATATGTTATTAATAACATTTTTATCACTATTTAGATTAAATATATAATCTATTTTCTTAAAATTTCAATCACAAAAAAAAGATAATGTTGTTCAAACAAATGTATGGACTACCAACTCCATGAAGCGTTGAGATTTATTTCTTTATCAAAACGTCACATGAATGATCTATATAAGTGTATTTAATGAAATTATATTTAATTTATTATATTATTATAAATTTTAAAGGATGAATAATATTTAACTTTTTCTATAATTAGAATTTTAAAATGGAAACGTTACTTATGTATATGTATAATATACAATCTACAGGGCTATGTCATAGTTCATTTTATACAATTATATATCATGGATGGTTGTGAAATAATATTTTTGTATGATAATTATAATTATTTAATTCTTATTATTCAAGAGATGGAAAAATAATGACATCTTTAGCCTTTTTCAACATACTGAAGGAATTTTGGATGTATGGGTTGAATATCATCGAAACACCTAATGTGAACATAATTTATTATGTAATTAATATCAACATGGTAAAATGAATAAGAAAAATGAAAAAATTTCTCAAGAAGGTAAAAATATTAATTTATTTTAGTGATTAGTAATATAAATAACGTACATGATGATTTAGACTCAAGGTAAGGGATACATTACTTTAAAAAAACCATATTTTATATCTTTTAAAAATCTATTTTCTAAATACTCATACTCTATATCCATTTTCATAAGATATTTTAATTTAAGTTTTATATGGAAATAAATAAATATTTAAGGATATTTTATATGACTTTAGTATTTTTTAATGGTTTTCAGAACTAATCCGTTCACTTATTTTACATAATTGTTTTGACTTTTTTTTATAAAATATAAAAGAAATATTTTAGATTAATATATTTTAAAGAAATGAAATTTTCTACCTCTAAAATCATTATTTAATATTTTTATTTATTTATAGTATTATATATTTTATTCAATGAAAAACAATATTTCATTTTGTTCGTGTAATTTTATATTTTAAAAATGGGATTTTTTGAAAATAGAAAGGTTATTTTGATATTTGTTATTGTTCTATTTGTGGGTTCAAAAGAATTTTTCAAGGGATTTATAATGAAAACGTTCAAGATTAAAATATATTATTCAAAATATGGCCCTTTTAAATTTATAAAGTTTTTTGGTTATCTTAATATAGCTCATAATGATGGGTGATACAAATATATATTATTTAATGGGTCAGCCTCTATAACACTTCAATGCATTGGGTACTAATTTGTTTTGGATATTTATGATGTAATTATACACTATGGTTATTCTAATTGGGAGTTTTCTTATAAGGGTTCTATTAAGATGTTTATCAAAGGAACCTACATGTATTTTCTATATATGCTAATTATTTCTTATTGGAAACATTTTATTTTATAAGGTAACATAATTTACTTTCTGTATTTAAGGATTACACTTTTTTATGTAAATTGTATTTTTTAGGAAAATGTTTTACATGTGTCATAATTTTTAATAAAAAAACCCCACAGTTATGTATTTTCCATTATATTTTATTATAATATGTTTTATGAAACATTTTTAGTGGTAAAACCAATTTCATTTGGTCTTAATGTTTTAATGAAAATTATTGTTATGATCACATGCTTTTAAAATCAATGAATTTTTTTTAATATTATTTTATATCGCATACATATCTTTGTTCTTATATCATATTTCTATCAAAATTTCCCTCATTTTATGTATGAGTAGTAAAAAAATTAGTTGTCAAGTTGAACATAGTAAATATATTCCAAAAAAATCACATTTCTTTTTTAAAGATCTATATTGTTGGAAATTTTATTCTAATATAATGATTCAAACATGTTTTGTATGGGTTTGTTTTATTAAGTGTTGTGGCCTAATTATTTACAACCCTAGATTTTAAAGATCTTCATTTATGTAAAAAGGAAAAATCTAGTCTAAAGTCATTATGATATGTAATTTTATGACCAAACCAAATATTAAGATATAATGAACCATGCCAAAACCTACTCTAAAATAGTTTTAAATGTTATATTGGTTTTGGTCTCCTTAAAATACCACTCATATAGTCCTTTATGATATAAATGATTGAGGTTTTTCAAAAATAAGGAAGTTATCTTAACCAAGAATTTTAATTTTACATCTACTTATTTTTCATTCAATTCCATCCTTACTATTACTATATAAATACATCTATATTTTTAATATACTATGATGTTATTATGTTAATGTAATGTCATTATTAATATGCATTTCCATCCTATGGGGAATGAAAACAACATTCACATATACATGTTGACTACCACTTCCACATTGTGATGTGTTTTATTTTACATAATGACATAAAGTGAAATTTTTAATGATGGATTTATTATATGTATATATATATAATTATATTCATTAAAAAAGTATGTCTCTAGAAATATAATTTATTTTATACCAACAAACCCATCCAATATTTAATAAATGTGTACATTGATCATGCGTGCATATGGAAAATAACCTCAATAAAGTGATGTGATTTTTTTTCGTCTGTAATATTAATGAGATTATAAAATTTATTTTTTAATATTAAAATTAAAATTATTTCATTTTTAGTATTCTATATATGATGTAAAAATTATCCTCTTGACCATGTATATCCTAGGAAATTCCTTCTATAGTTAAGAACCAATCATATGAAACAAACATGATGTTGCCATAAAAAATTAAATAATTAAAAAAGTAATTGTAATAAATGAAATCAATTGATTTATGAAAAATGAATAAAACAATAAAATATTATTAATTAATTAAATATATTTTATAAATTTAATATATTGGAATTTAATGGGGGTAAACATAAATTATGGACTAAAGGTAGGAAGTTATAAAATCAATATACATTCACTAGGTTACACTTATACATCATTACATATGTAAAGAAATTATTACATCTTGAATGATCTTTTATTATATTTTCTAATTGTTTTTAATTTTATTATATGGTGATAAAATGGTTACAAATAATATCCTAAATGATTAATCTTCACATCACCCAGATGACCTTTTTATGGATTATATGTCTCAATATTGATTAATTGAAGCATGTTGTTAATTATGAACCTACATTATTTTATGTGATGCATAAAAAAAGTATTGACATATTATATAATGAATTAATCTTTGATTATGATATGTATTTTTTATTTGATATTCTACCCTTAACGATATATTGATAAAATTGTTATAAAAGATAATATAGTTTTCATGGTCTCCATTTCAATTATTTTACACATGATTAATATTTTTTACCATGTTTAATTTTACATTGTGTAATTGCTACCCCATTATTTCATTTTATAAAATTAAATCATATATATTATAGATATGATAGAATAATGATTGGTTGATTCATTCAATGTTTTTTGGGTCATGAATTATCAATGTCTCTAGGGCTACTCATCTAAAACACAATTCTTTTAATTATAATTTAATTTGAAAACATGTATTCAATTTATATAGTGTATATATTTAATATTGATATATAATATGATGGACCATTTTATAATCATGGAATTCTATGTTCCCACAAATTTTCATTCATTAAATGTTTTTTTAATATTCCAATACCATAAATTGTTTAAATTTTAAAACATTGTTTTAATGGTATTATGGACTTTAACTCAAAACATTCCACCATGTTATTTATCTTATTTAAATAACAACCCTTTATAAATATTAATATTAACTAAATTTAATTTTCATGATATTTTAAATTATTTGAAAAATATTTAAATGTAAATTTATATATGTTTTCTACATGAGTAACTTTTGTCGGTATTTTTAAATATTTAAAATGAATGTTTGTTTTTTTATAAAATTTAAAGAATAAAATATTCTGCTATCATGACCATTATATATTTTAATTCCACCAACATAGGTTTACATTTTTTTAGAGAACAAAATTTTCTCAGTAGTTTAGTAATTATTAGTAGAAATGTTTATCCATGGAAAATGATATTTTCTAATTTTTTCAAAGAAACGTTCGAATGATAATTTAAATGTATAGGAAATATATGTAAAAATGAAATAATGATTTTCTTTTTTACTTGGGATATTATTTTTGATTCCATTCACATAAATTATTTTTTTAATACATTATTGATAAATTTACGAAAACTATTTCTTAATAATATGTAAATGAAGTTATAGTTGTGTCAATTAAATTTAGGTATTTATGTGTTTTGGCTCTTGTTATTGTTGTTAGTAACTATTGATGATAGAGGGATTGGGTGGTGAAAAAAAATACTTATGGTATTTTTTTGATATATGATGTGTGGGTCCTTTATAGACCTCTAATTTATTGGATGATGAGGTATAGTCTGTTGGATTGAAGTTAATCCTAAGTGATTATAGTGTTATATTACTCATTAAGGACCACCGAATTATCTAATTTCAATTTACTTCTCATAGATGAAAAATATTACTATTTATATGTTTCTTTAAAAGTATGATTGGAATTAAATGGTTAGCTGATTCCATGATAAATGTTAGATGTTAAAATATTCATTAATAATTTTCCAATTCATACAATGATTTATAATGAATTATTTTCTATGATATTTTTTCACCTGGCCCGTGATAGTTTACTTATATGACTCTTGTATTATTATAACTCTCTATTATATCTCTCTTGATTTATCATCAACCTTATTATGGGTATTAACTAGTACTCACCCGTGCGTTTGTACGATGTTTTGAATTAATGGGTTTTATTTGAAAAGAGAATTATTTTAGTAAAAGTATCCCCTCCAATTGTAATTTTTAATAATTTTTAATCCCTATGTATTGTAACATATAAATGAAATTGGAGTAGATAAATTATGGACACAACAGGAATATACTAGAAAAAATAAAGGATATATAAAAAGTAACTTCTAAATTTTTAGGGAGGTTGAACATCATTTTCAAATGCATTCATGTCCTGCTTGATGGCCATAGTGGGTCAACACCTGTGCTCTTTTTCACTACACGTCATCACAGGGTTCAGCAAACCGGCATTGCAAACATGCTCCATATAAGAGTAATGCATGTATTGTAATTTGAATTTAAAGACAAATATATTATAGAAGTGGATGTAGTAAAAAATATATAAACTGGGCAGGGAAATAATTTGAATGCATGATAACAAAACCCAATCTTTAGTTTCACCAAAAATTTATGAAGTTACTAATGTAGAATTTCTCCAACTAAATGAAGTTACAAAGTCTGCAAGAACAAAGTGTTGTGATAATAAGTCTTAAATCTTCATCATCATCCAGAAAATTAACTCTTCAGATGAAAAATAATTAGATAGATTAAAAAATAGTATTGAATATTTATATATGAAAATCCAATCCAGCAATAAAACAAAACAGTAGTAATAAAAATCCATGTTCTGGAAATGAACAGTATACAGAACATAGGATTACAATACATTTTGACCAATTTCTTCAGTAGAAAGTATCAAAAACAATAAAAAATTAAAACATTACAAAGGTGGTTTATTTATAGTTTATAAAACATAAAATGGAAATGAAAATAGGTAGAAAAAATGGCCAGCAGAAATTTCTTCACTGGACAACAGAAATTTTTTACAGAAAGGTCAATAAAAATGTTCTGTACATATATGTTTGCATGAAAATGTGTTTTTGTATGTAATATCGGCACATTTCAAAGTCTTAAACATTTCATATGGAAATGTATTCATATTGCAGTTTAATAATGATGAATAGAAAATATTATAGTGCAGTGAAAAAATGGACAGTAGAAATTTCTTCACTGGACAACAGAAATTAGTTGGGGAAATGTCAATAAAAAGGTCATGTACATATATGCTTGTATGATAAATTGTTTTGTATGTAATATCTACACATTTAAAAGTATTAAAAATTTCATTTTAAAATGTCTGCATATTGAAGTGTAATATTGATGAATATGACATTTTAGACTAGAGTGAATAATATAACATTTTACACTGTAGGAGCAAATTCTATTTGCAATAGGAATTCATATTCTTTCTCATACTGGTTTCCCAACTTATATATGAAAGTACAATTATGAACATAAAAACATAGTAATGAATTTATAAACAGGGCGTTTTATGTAAATGAAAGTACCCGAAAAAATGCTAAATCCTTTTAAACAGGATGGTAATTTACTATAGCAAAAAATTTCTGAATGTAAAAAAGACCTTTAGAAAGGGGAATGATACGGAATCCCAAAATAAAATAGTACAACAGGGTGGTTGTTTTAGTACCTCTAATATCAATATTGTAAAAATTAAATATTAGAAACCATTGAATAAATAACAGTCATGTATATTAATTTTCTGATCACCGAAATAGCTATTAGGAATAGCTGTTACTGTAAGTATTTCATACATCATAAAATTTTAACAACATTTTTGAAAAAAAAGAAACATGCTCCAAATGAATGACCAAAATGTGCATATAGAAGAACTAACTGGATTAGTAGACACAATAATAATGCATCTTAATATTGGATAAAAAAGTGTAATAAAAAATGAAGTTAGGTTTGTAGTCATATATGTATGTACAATATGATAAATTTTAAAAAGAATAATGAATTGCTTGAAAACAGGAAATGCTCATGGTGCTATTGTCTCCTCAATGACACACTATATAGTAATCATATCAAAATACTGAATGATTAGCAGAAAAAATTTCAAATGAACAGTCTCTACAGTGTCAAATGTAACACATTGTACAACAATTATTAATTATAAACACAATAATGAGAAAATTTTGAACAGTGAATAAGTATGTTTACCTTGTGTTTCTAGTATGAGATTTTAGTTTGTTTTTTTAGTTTTCCTATTTATATATTCCTTTGGAATGGTCTTTATGTCCGTAGATTGAGATTTTGTAGGCACGCTGTCTGAAGACTTATGGACATTATCTTGCACACAATCCTCAATATCAAAACATCGTGATATATTTTTCTACATAGAGGGTTTTGATAGAATAATTTTAACATATAAAGTATATAGGTTGAAATCATTTAAATTCATAGGAGAGGTTAAACAATATACTGTTTCTTATCACAACACATATGTAATTTTAAATAAATGTATGATTTATAAATATTTATAAATCAGAAGACATTACAATAACATCATTAATTGTTATAGTAATGGATATCATTTAGAAGTAAAAAAGATAACAGAATTATACCTGAGTGGAACACATGTTCAAGGGTTTAGTATCTAATCATGTGTCAATGTTTAATGTACCAGGAGGAGTTCCAACAGCTTGATGATCCTATGAGGAAATGTGCAATGGAATATATTAGTAAATTTATGTCCATAGTTAGAAAGACATGTTAATGAAATTTTTCGACAGTTACCTGCAAATAATGAATGACACTGCCTACTGTAGAAGACCCACTTCTTTGATCTGCCTGTATATTATTGAAGAAAATGGTAAAGTATTCTGAGTTGTTGTTTTTAGAGATAATGTGAAATAAATACAGACAGACATGTTTATGTTCTAAGACATCGGTAAAATGGTTGATGTAGTTGTCATTATCATTCATATAAACCACTTTGTAACTATTTTTCTCAGATGTACGATGACGATTCCTAATACTGTAATATGTCACATCAACTGCAAACAGAAATTTCATGGTTTTGAAGTAGTTCAATTCCTGAGGGAAACCAAACTCTTCATCGTCCTAATAAAAAAACCCATTGGAAGTGTTAATTGAAATATTTAAATTTTTTTAATGACAAGATATAAGGATTTGGAAATACCCGTATCAAAGAAGCTCTTAGTTACGCAGCTTTTTTGTGTATGTATTGCATGACTTTTTTCTCAAATAACACAACTGAAAAAGAGTCTGTCCTATCCGTAACCAGTATCTGAAATCTAATCCTATTTCAATTGTTATTATGACTGTAGAGACCCTAAGGTTAACGTACATAGACATTACATTACTTTTGCGGAATACTTAGTACATAAAAAAAAAGCACACACAAGGATCGTAATAGTTTAGTGTCTTTGGAAACTCGGAATATAATCTTCTAATTGTGGTGAAAGATCTTCAACATCTCCCATAAAGATCTTCCTTTTTTTTACCTAAAACCTTTCTTTATATCCTGAGGAAAATAAAACATAAAAGGGTGAGCTCAAATGCTCAGTAAGAGTAAACAAAATAAATATCAATCACATCATATTCATAAGAACATAACATTTTGGAAATCTTAACCTGCAAAAGAGAGCATAATTTCATAACATGGGATAAATCATAGTAGTGAAATGAAATCCCAATAATCATAACTTAAAACATGAAACTTTGTTTCATACACACATAATCATAGAGAATCATATCTTATTAGTCAAGACTCATTGCCAAGACTATCTTAGTGGAAAAAGTCCATTTCTGAACCGAGTCACCCTCGTTTCAGTCCTGTTTCACTGAACTGGTATAACCTACCATTCCAACCATGTCTATCTCATGAGATATAAAATCATTACCCAATGAATTGGAGGGAGATATAGGTCCCACCCATCTCATAATGATACCATTCTTATGTGTGCCACAAAATCATAAACCATACATCATTGCATAACCCATGTAATAAAAATGGGATTCTTAAGCAACATGACATCATAAAACAATTCATATAAGATAAAGGATTTCATAAAAATAATTCCATAACAACATAATCAAATCAATGTAATAATAGGGATATAAACATAACCCTATATTATCTTATATGGAAAATAATTTTGATAAAACACTTGAACTCCATTCTTGAGGAAAATATCCTTTCTACATCAAAAACACTTTTCCATTCTTAACATGTGATAAAATTCTAAACTAAAAGAAGTTGATTAAAAATAAACTTGACAACTTGTAAAGGAATATTCTTGGAAATAATGTTTTAAAAATCCATTCATGCCGTATAAGTTAAAAAAAACATTCTTCTCGTACTTTTGTCGGAAATGTCAAAAAGTACCTCGTACGAAAAATGACAAAAGATTCCTTTCATATCTTTTACTAAAAACTCACCGAAGGGTAAAATTGGATTTAAACAATTGTAGATGGATGGAAATAACATTACATATTGAGGAAACATGGATGTGGATGATAAAATACACCCCAGTAAATACTAAAGTATAAACAATCTCGGATAAAAATGAGATTGTGATATTTCCCTTACCTTAGGTCCGATTTGCTTCGTAAGTGTCCGATCCTCCTGTATAATGATTTACATAATGTCATTGACTTATTCCAGAATCATACTCATTGTTATGATATCATATATGGTTCACTTATGACTTTATATTACCCGTTCTTTTATAAATTCCATGTTAAAGAGCGTTTTGGGTAAAATTGTTTCATTTGTCGTCCGTGTTTTGACTTATAATTATTCATATGATTACTTAGATCATGATTACATAATTCCAAAATATAAAATATGATTTATACATAATATATATTCAGAATATACATATATATAATAAATCAGTAAATAGAAATAAATACACCATTCATGGAGACGGTAGGCCGTACGTACGCATGAACGCTGTTTTCGTTTCCTTATTGAGTTGAATGGAATTAAGTAGATGACATACATATATATACACATAAATCCAATATAATTATTATGTCTTATATTTCATGATTACTTATTATATATACTTTATAATCATTCATGAATGGTTAAAGTGGAAAATGAATCTCATCGCGTCGTGGAGACGGTAGTCCGTACGTACGCACGAGCGATGATATCGTTATCATGATCGTGGGACTATATTGGAGTGTATGTATACTGTTTCAGAATCAATATCACTTTAAAATAATCATATATTGTTATTATTTACCCCATTATACCCATCCAAGTAAGGTGGTGGTGGAAAATAGATTTCACCACGACATGGAGACGGTATTCCGTACGTACGCACGCGCGGTGATTTCGTTTTCCGTAGGATGGATAGATGGTGAAATAGGGTTGTTTAATACTTATAATAACATATCAGTATATGAGTGATACTGATGTTATTACTTCATAATTAAACAACCTAAGAAGAATAAGTGGAAGAAGAAATAAAGTTGAAAGAATCGGTAACGGACATTACCTCTTCTTTGAAGCGCATCTTTGAGATCTCCTTTTAGGGCACTAAAATTGGTCTTTGAGGAATACCAGAACCTCTAGGATGTTTCTAAGGAAGTTGAGAAGAGAATTTTTCCGGGGTTGTCCGAGCTTGAAGGCTAAAAGTGGTGTGAGGAAGAGAGGGAGGAGGTTCCCTTTTATAAGGGAGGAGAGGGGTACCTTTGGAATAACTAAAACTATTATTTTATTATAAAGTCAAATTCGGTTTTAAATAGATCCAAATTGATTTATTTTTAAGGAATGGTGGGGATGGGTCGAAATACTCTCATCCAATATAATTTATACAAGTTTAGGTTCCTATTTTAACCTTATCATTTAGATTTAAAATTAAGTTAAATAATTTAACTTTTACCGTGTCTTCTTGTGTTCTTACACTATAAGGTTAATAAACTTACTATAACAAGCCAAACCAACCCCAAGTTGTTTATTATTAATATATATAACCTTATCTAAGTAATTTTTCCGAACCTTAGATTTTTAGGAATAAAATAACAATTAATAATATAATATTTGTTTTAAAAACTATTTTATGTCAATTTTGACACTATTTAGTAATTGATTTTTTTTGAAAATCCTAACAGAATGATTAGTTCGAAAAAAGTTAATTAAATCAATATTAACATGTCATATTAACCTATAAAATTAGTGGAATTCATAAAAAGTATAAAATTACATTTATTTGGGTATTTATAAAATCAATTATGCTAATATTTCATTAATAAGATAATTACTGCATCATCATTGTGTCATAAATAAATTAAATTATTTAATGTCTAAAAATTACAAATAAAATACCATTATGTAGGAAATATTTTTATCTTTCTAAGGAGTATTTTTATAGTCTAATTTATCTTATGTATAACCCTATATTAAAAATGATTTACTTATTAAACATTGATTTTAACTATTTTAACCCTTCTTTAAATAAATTAATAATAAATGTCCTAATCTAATCCAAGTGGGACTAAATGGTCATATTTTATTCCTAAGGTTGTTTTTGGTCGAATTACATTTGTCCAATAGAATTAGGACATGTGTTAGGGTAATAATAATAACATTTTTACCCTTAATTACCCTATTTTCTTTTAACCGTGGTAAAAAAAGTAAAATGTTACTATTCACCAAAAATTATTTTCATCTCATTAAACCAAATTTTACTTACTAACATCAACCGTGTCTCTCGGATTTTTTAAATTCTACTCACAGAAGCGGTAAAATTAAGTTTTATGAAAAATTCATTTTTTTTAACTACCACTTAGTGGTTTCACTATTCATCAAAAAATGAAAGTTTCCAAAAAAATACCAAAAATTATGCCTAAGATGTATTTGATATTATGAACTCAAAAATTATGTATATTTTACCAAATTCAAAACATATCAGTTGAATTAATTAATTTAAAAATTAATTCCCGTCGTCAAAACAAATAGCGTGTTTTTAAAAGATAATAACTATCAAAAGATTGACACTTGTTTATGTCTGGTTTAAATGTGAAATTACATCTAATGAACAACATTGTATTAAATTATAAAAATATATTCTAAATATACTTTAAAACCACTCAAATTAATAATTTATCACTATTAATTATTTTCATTAAAAAGGATGTTTTTAATTAAAATTTAGTAATTTTCACTATTTATCCGAATATGAAAGTTATCCGAAAAGTACCAAAATTTCACCATAGGCTAAATTCGTTACTCCAAATCCAAAAATGATTTCCATTTTGAGAGATAAAATTTCTAAAATTTTAAAAGGTGTTTATTACTCTTCATAATATCATATTATTGTTTAGTGAAACTTGTTATTGCGTACTACACACGCTATCGAGGAAGGTCGCGATTGCGTGTAATGCAAGGCAAGTCAAGGATGCGTGTTGTGCAAGCTCCTTTTGGTGTAGCGTACAATACAATACATTAATGAAATCAAAAAAATATTTTTCATAAAATCTCGGGGTTTTACATTCTACCCCCCTTAAAATGAATTTCACCCTCGAAATTCGTCGGGGTTATAAATGGTTTACTATTCGAAAGTTTCTTTGATAGAAACCCACATCGTAAAAAGGAATAACAAAACCAATCATCAAAAACAAATGTATGAAATGTAATGGTTACCCAAATAAACTAATCAATGGGTTTCCACATAGGTGAAAATATGGATATGGAAGAGAAATCTAACCATCATGTTCTGATGGAGAGTGGTAGAGAACATGGCTATGGAAAAGCCAGCAATCAAAAAGCCATAAATTTGTGATGATCTAAGGTACCATCTGATTCATCAGATATAAGAGCACTAGGACAACATTTTTGGTTTTTAAGATCGTTTCTCTAAAGTTGATGAAATTGGAATTAGAAGAAATACTTTCGTGATTTTGGTATAGTTTCACCGTTGGTCGTTCTTTGGACAATTTACACTTCATCTCTTAAAGAAATGAAGTTGAATTTTTCATTCGTGATTTGTTTGCAGATCATGTGATAGAATGATGGGTCATTCCATCTGTCTCAAACAAATGGTTAGAAAAGTTATCAAATAAATACATAAGTCCATCTATAGTGAGATTAATGATATATGGTTCCTAAAATGGACTTATACTTCATATATCATACTACATAAAACTAGTTTCTACTAAACAGGGACTTCCTGTAGGCCAGTGGTAGGCGGTAAAGGCCAGTCGCACTTCGGTTGGGGGTTCAATTCCCCCAGCCTTGTCCGACGCGATGGGCTGTCGCCCGTCCTGCAGGTTGTCCTTTTTCTAAAACTATATTACTATAACATCCCATCAATAATATCGAAAAAACTTCTATCCTTAAACAATAATAACTTATGTCCAACATAATCCATTCTAATCTTTAGGCTTATCCATAATACTGCAGTCCACTCTCATAATATAGTGAAAACGATTACCAGAGGTTTAATACCATCGTTGATCCCCATATATAATAATATATGTTTTTTGGTCACATTACGAACATTCAAAGGCCTTAATCATGTATTCTCTTGAATACATATTGAACCTTAGTGAAAACATGAATTTTGTTAAAAGTTAACACTTTCCACATACCAAAATCCTCAAAATTATATATACTCATACCATGATATCACTTAGTCCTTATATCAATCATGAGCTCATGAATACTGTCAAACATTTCATTTTATCCTTATCCCTTCATTATGCGCATATCATCTATATTCCAAAAATATCTTAATAACCTTTAATGGATACTGGTACCATTAATCATATACATTCAAAACTCAAGGAAAGACAACAGTGTAACAATCCTTAGATGTCTCTTTATTCGACAGTACCATGATATTACTTATACAACAATACACTTGATAAACATGTAATCATTACACTACCTTCTTAAACCATTGACCGAGCTTCAACAATTCTTTCATCTTACATATCATTTGTAGTCTCTTCATCATCATCAACATAAATACTACCCATACGACCATATTGATTCTCTTCATGATACTTTCCCTTAGGGCATTGGTTTGCATAATGCCCGTACATTCCACATTCAAAACATTTAACCATTATTGATGTTGTAGCAATACCATTATCCTCATCCCTGGTGTTAATTGAACCTTATACATTGCACTTAATATCTTTGTGTCCTTATTTTCCACACCCAAAGCATATTCCTGTTCCTTTGAAACATTCTCCTTGATGCCTCTTCCCACATGATTTACATAGGGGAAATTGAACTTTCTTTCCTCTATGATCATCATGAAACTCCATCTTTCTCTTATTAGACGCAGTTAGGAAACTTACCAAATTTTACTTTATTGATCATATTATGAGATTTCTGATTCGGCATAATAATGATGTTTGGACTTCCAAATCCCATTTCATTTGGTTTCTCATGAATAATATCATTCCATTGTCCATAATATCCTCCATTGTCATGAATCATCTTGTTTCCAACCATTTTCTAAAACCCAAAAAGAATAGTGTGAGAGGAAAAAATCATGCTAGGGAAAACAACATAATAAAGGGGGAGTATCCTCAATATCTAACATCTTAGGTTAAATTCTATTATTGTTACCGTAGTTCTAGGACTCTATCCTATACGTATACTTATCCTTAGGTACATCCCTAGACATACCTTAGAAATATCTCTAGAGATCTCACTAACGTTTTCGCATCCTAGTTTCCAAAGGTTGACTAAAGCTTTCCTCTGATACCAACTATAGAGACCCTAAGCTTAACGTACATGGACATTACATTACTTTTGCGGAATACTTAGTACATAACAAAAACACACACACAAGGATCGTAATAGTTTAATGTCTTTAGAAACTCGGAATATAATCTTCTAATCGTGGTGAAAGATCTTCAACATCTCCCATAAAGATCTTCCTTTTTTTACCTAAAACCGTTCTTTATATCCTGGGGAAAAGAAAACATAAAAGGGTGATCTCAAATTCTCAGTAAGAGTAAACAAAAGAAATATCAATCACATCATATTCATAAGAACATAACATTTTGAAAATCTTAACCTGCAAAAGAGAGCATAATTTCATAACATGGGATAAATCATAGTAGTGAAATGAAATCCCAATAATAATAACTTAAAACATGAAACTTTGTGGCAAATATACATAATCATAGAGAATCATATCTTATTAGTCAAGACTCATTTCCAAGACTATCTTAGTGGACAAAGTCCATTTCTGAACCGAGTCACCCTCGTTTCAGTCCTGTTTCACTGAACTGGTATAACCTACCATTCCAGCCATGTCTATATCATGAGATATAAAATCATTACCCAATGCATTGGAGGGAGATATAGGTCCCACCCATTTCATAATGATACCATTCTTATGTGTGCCACAAAATCATAAACCATACATCATTGCATAACCCATGTAATAAAAATGGGATTCTTAAACAAAATGACATCATAAAACAATTCATATAAGATAAAATATTTCATAAAAATAATTCCATCACAACATAATCAAACAAATTTAATAATAGGGATAGAAACACAACCCTATATTATCTTAGATGGAAAATAATTTTGATAAAACACTTGAACTCCACTCTTGAAGAAAATATCCTTTCTACTTCAAAAACAGTTTTCCATTCATAACATGTCATACAATTCTAAACTAAAAGAAGTTGATTAAAAATAAAATTGAAAAATTTTAAAGGAATATTCTTGGAAATAATGTTTTAAAAATCCATTCATGCCGTATAAGTTAAAAAAAACATTCTTCTCGTACTTTTGTCGGAAAAGTCAAAAAGGACCTCGTACGAAAAACGAAAAAAGATTCCTTTCATATCTTTTACTAAAAACTCACCGAAGGGTAAAATTGGATTTAAACAATTGTAGATGGATGGAAATAACATTACATATTGAGGAAACATGGATGTGGATGATAAAATACACCCTAGTAAATACTAAAGTATAAACAATCTCGGATAAAAATGAGATTGTGATATTTCCCTTACCTTAGGTCCGATTTACTTTGTAAGTGTCCGAACCTCCGGTATAATGATTTAAATAATGTCATTTACCTATTCCAGAATCATACTCCTTGTTAGGATATCATATATGGTTCACTTATGACTTTATATTACCCGTTCTTTTGTAAATTCCAAGTTAAAGATCATTTTGGGTAAAATTGTTTCATTTGTCGTCCGTGTTTTGACTTGTAATTATTCATATGATTAATTAGATAATGATTACTTAATTCCAGAATATAAAACTTGATTTATACATAATATATATTCAGAATATACATATATATAATAAATCATTAATTAGAAATAAATACACCGTTCATGGAGACGGTAGGCCGTACGTACGCATGAACGCTGTTTTCGTTTCCTTATTGAGTTGAATGGAATTATGTAGATGACATACATATATATACACATAAATCCAGTATAATTAATATGTCATATATTTCACGATTACTTATTATATATACTTTATAATCATTCATGAATGGTTAATGTGGAGAATGAATCTCATCGCGTCGTGGAGACGGTAGTCCGTACGTACGCACGAGCAATGATATCATTCTCATGATCGTGGGACTGTATTGGAGTGTATTTATACTGTTTAAGAATCAATATCACTTTAAAATAATCATATATAGTTATTATTTACACCATTATACCCATCCAAGTAAGGTGGTGGTGGAAAATAGATTTCACCACGGCGTGGAGACGGTATTCCGTACGTACGCACGCGCGGTGATTTCATTTTCCGTAGGATGGATAGATGGTGAAATAGGGTTTTTTCATACTTATAATAACATATAAGTATATGAGTGATACTGATGTTATTCCTTCATAATGAAAAAACCTAAGAAGAATAAGTGGAAGAAGAAATAAAGTTGAAAGAATCGGTAACGGACATTACCTCTTCTTTGAAGCGCCTCTTTGAGATCTCCTTTTAGGGCACTAAAATTGGTCTTTGAGGAATACCAGAACCTCTAGGATGTTTCTAAGGAAGTGGAGAAGAGAATTTGGCAGGGTTTGGCCGAGCTTGAAGGCTCAAAGTTGTGTGAGGAAGAGAGGGAGGAGGTTCCCTTTTATAAGGGAGGAGAGGGGTACCTTTGGAATAACTAAAACTATTATTTTATTATAAAGTCAAATTTGGTTTTAAATAGCTCCAAATTGATTTATTTCGAAGGTAAGATGGGTATGGGTCGAAATCCTCTCATCCAATAGAATTTAGACAAGTTTAGGTTCCTATTTTAACCTTATCATTAAGATTTAAAATTAAGTTAAATAATTTTACTTTTACCGTGTCTTCTTGTGTTCTTACACTATAAGGTTAATAAACTTACTATAACAAGCCAAAAGAACCCCAAGTTGTTTATTATTAATATATATAACCTTATCTAAGTCATTTTTCCAAACCTTATATTTTTAGGAATAAAATAACAATTAATAATATAATATTTGTTTTAAAAAACTATTTTATGTCAATTTTGACACTATTTAGTAATTGATTTTTGTGAAAATCATAACAGAATGATTAATTCAGAAAAAGTTAATTAAATAAATATTAACATGTCATATTAACCTATAAAATTAGTGGAATTCATAAAAAGTATGAAATTACATTTATTTGGGTATTTATAACATCAATTATGTCAATATTTCATTAATAAGATAATTACTGCATCATCATTGTGTCATAAATAAATTAGATTATTTAATGTCTAAAAATTACAAATAAAATACCATTATGTAGGAAATCTTTTTATCTTTCTAATGAGTATTTATAGTCGAATTTATTTTATGTATAACCCTATATTAAAGATGATTTACTTATTAAACATTGATTTTAACTATTTTAACCCTTCTTTAAATAAATTAATAATAAATGTCCTAATCTAATCCAAGTGGGCCTAAATGGTCATATGTTATTCCTAAGGTTGTTTTTGGTCGAATTACACTTGTCCAATAGAATTAGGACATGTTTTAGGGTAATAATAATAACATTTTTACCCTTAATTACCCTATTTACTTTTAACCGTGGTAAAAAAAAGTAAAAAGTTACTATTCACCAAAAATTATTTTCATCTCATTGAACCACATTTTACTTACTAACATCATCCGTGTCTCTCGGATTTTTGAAATTCTACTCACAGAAGCGGTAAAATTAAGTTTTATGAAAAATTCATTTATTTAACTTCCACTTAGTGGTTTCACTATTCATCAAAAAATGAAAGTTTTCAGAAAAATACCTAAAATTAGGCCTAAGATATATTTGATATTATGAAATAAAAAATGATTTCTATTTTACCAAATTCAAAACATATCAGTTGCATTAATTAATTTAAAAATTAATTCCCGTCGCCAAAACAAATAGCGTGTTTTTAAAAGATAATAACTATCAAAAGATTGACACTTGTTTATGTATGGTTTAAATGTGAAATTACATCCAATTAACAACATTGTATTAAATTGTAAAAATATATTCTAAATATACTTTAAAACCCCTCAAATTAATAATTTATCACTATTAATTATTTCGATTAAAAAAGTTGTTTTTAATTAAAATTTAGTAATTTTCACTATTCATCTGAATATGAAAGTTATCCGAAAAGTAACAAAATTTCACCTTAGGCTAAATTCGATACTCCGAATCCCAAAATGATGTCCATTTTGAGAGATAAAATTTCTAAAATTTTAAAAGGTGTTTATTACTATTCATAATAGCATTTTGTTGTTTAGTGAAACTCGTTATTACGTACTACACACGCTATCGAGGAAGGTCGTGATTGCGTGTAATGCAAGGCAAGTCAAGGATGCGTGTTGTGCAAGCTCCTTTTGGTGTAGCATACATCACAAGACATTAATTAAATCAAAAAGAATATTTTTCATAAAATCTCGGGGTGTTATAATGACTACACTTTCAGTCTCATTTGGACTGTGTAGCTGAACCCGGGGTGTAGCGTAATGATGAAAAGAAATTTAGGCAGCATTGAATACAATCTCATCTCAGAGTTATGCTAGTAGGTGAGGAGTTGCAGTAAATGCATCAAATGCTTCCATCTATAATATTCTCTTTCTTCACACACAACTAGAATGATTCATAGAACCAGTTGTGGGTGCTTTGAATTTTTTGAATTATAGCCACAATTAAGCACCTTGTAGCCTGTAGTATATTCATTACATGTAAATTTATAATTTATTACAGGATAGTAGTGAACGGTTAATAATTTTACAAAATCAAAATTGAAAAATAAGGGAATATTGTTGACCTGTTGACAGGTTTTGACATCTAGAATGGATTTATAGTTATTACAATATAGTATTTCTGTTGTTTGGTTTGGAATTGTTGGTGATGTAGTATGTAAAGGTGATTCTATTACCACCCCAAGCCTAATAAAAGCAGAAAAACATACATGGAAGTAAACAGTTAGAAGTTTTTGGTAGTACAGTTATGACATACATTTAAGTAAAATATTGTACTACACAGGTAGAGGTTGTTAAATTGATACCTTCTTCTGATGTTTTCAAATACTAGAAGGTTTTTTTTGTAAAGAATCATTGTTGCGTTGACAGTTGTTGTGAAAAGAATAGAGGCTGAACGAAGTTTAAATTCAGCATTAACAACACATTCTGTTCAGGCGACATATTGAAAACACATAGTAGAATAATTGAGATTAATAATTGTAGATAGAAATCATAAATGTCAATCTCTTCACCCGGACGAGCTGTAATATCAAAATGGTAGTGGGGTCTATGTTTTTTTTCATGCAACGTGACATTTAAAATGAAAAATTACCCCATAAGATGCAAGTAATCTTCAACCCTATGCACATAAACCAAGTGACATAATGAGTAAATGCAACATGAAAGAGTAATATAATGTAATTACCCAAAAACCAAAAGGACTTGTCTTCTTCTAAAATAATCTGAATCATGTTGTTGGAAGTGCATATTTATTTCATTGGATGTGAGTAACGTAGAACTCCAATTAGTTCTAAATCAATGTACAAAGATACAAAGTTACTTTGAATAACATAAGGCTGAATTAAAAGACATTGTATAGATTAATTTAACATACCTCAGTAAATGGAACTGTAATTATGTGGTATTAAGCACATGTACCTATAGATGTTCTTCTGGGACTTTTTCCTGAATGTTGTCATCAAATGAAGTAAGTGGAAAACTAAAAATAGGTATTTGTACTTCACACAGACGAATATATGTCATGGATGTGAACATGATTTGACAGGGGTGTCTAGTTCTGATGTAACTCTCTTTGTTTGAAGATATTTAGAAGTTATGTACAATAATGCAGAGTCCCTCAACTAACAGTTGTTTGTACTTAGAGATAAGCTGATGATTCTTAATGGTACATTGAATCTTGGTTCCCTGCATTCACTACCTTAAAATGTTGGCTAATGAGGAAACAATACAGATTACAGGGAACAATGAATGTTTATATATATATATATACGTTCAGAGTGTAGTTGCGAAGTATTGAAAATAATCTATAATTACATGTAGTAAAAAAAAAAGTCACATGAATGTCGCATAGTATTAGATCAGCAGCAACGACTTCATTAGAGTATTTAGAAGAATAATTGAACCACTTATTCAAGACACGAACTTGCATTCACGGTGTTTCATCATCGTCTGGGATAATCTCATTCAGAATAGTTATTGAACATGAAATAATTATGACTTTAAATAATCATCCAGTGTTCAAATAAAACATATTATGCAGGTAAATATTCCATGAATGTAAACATAATCATTTTCCAGAGAATAGTAGATTATAAAAAATCATTTTAGATGATACCTAAGACATATTAGGAAATATTTACTTGTACACAATATTTACTGGGTAATTTGAGGACTCATTATTGTTACCGTCTACTACAATTTTCAATCCAGTAGCTGATGTGACCCTAGACATTGCAACATATAATTGACCATGAGAAAATACTGGTTTGCAAAGATAAACCCCAACTGAAAACAATTATTGACCCTTACTTTTATTAATAGTCATCGCATTGGAAAATGTCAAAGGATGTTGACTTCATTGTAGATTGAATGGCCATCAACCATCATAGTGAGTCGTAGTTAATCTTAGAATGAACGTAGAATATCCCGAATGACATCCAGTTATAACTTCTGCCCCAATAACATGCTCAACCAAGTGTGATACTACCATACGAGTTCCATTACACAAACCAACAGATTGGTCTACATTTCGTAGTAACATAATTGGAACACAGAGTTGTAGTGTAATTTTGTGGGCAGGTAACCCAGAGACATTTATACCATTCAACATGTCAGATGTGTAAATATTTTCTGGTTTGTCTGTATCATAACATTCATTACAATCAATGTTTAAGATGATGTAATATTTGTTTTCATAGCCATTTAGGGTCAACATATAATCATTTACTTCTTGTACGACATCATGGGTTGGAGCTAAAATTGCACTATCTTTCAGATAGTTTTGGTCTCCAATTTTGATAAAAAAATCCGGGTTTTCATTGTTGACGAATGCAGCCATGGTATTATCTCTCTCGGTAATAATAAATGATGATGCATTTTTTATTAGTGTTTCACCGTCGTTAGGATCTCCAATTCGACCTTCACCAATATATAATTTCCATTTAGAAAACTCTTGTAACACAACCGCATCATGACTGCTAGTAGTACAATGCAATCTCATGTTTTTTGTAAGAGATAACACCCACAGTGTTTCCAAAGATATGATGACTTAACACATGCATAGAAAATGTCATTCCTATTTCTCCTAGTATAACAGGTAGTATTCGCCTAAAATATCCTCCCAAGACAACTGTAAATCCAAAGAACAGAAAATTTTGAGCATTTTTTTTGACAGTCATAATGTCCCTAAGAGTTTGTTCTAAATCATCGAAACAAAACTTACGAATCATAGATGCCTCATCCCAAATGGTGAGATTATTCAATTGAAAAAGTTCCGCTTCATCACTCCCTTGCTGAATATTACAAACTAAATGTTCCGTAATGGAGATTGGAATTTGGAATTTAGAATGTGTTGTTCATCTGCCATGAATTAGTAGTGAAGCTATTCCACTCGATGCAACCACAACTACAATCATACCCCGAGCTCGCAACAATGATTTTAGTACTCTCCATATGATGGTTTTACCTATGCCTCCATAACCATGCAAGAAGTAGAACCCAACTGAATTGCTAGATAGTGAAGAGAGAATGATAGAAATCATCTCTTTCTGTTCATCTGTAAGAATTCTCTATAAACTGTTGTACTCTTGTATAATTGATTATATATTTTAATTTAATTCTTCTGCAACTAATCGATTTGGAGTTCCATCAAAATCTGAATCTCGAAGTGGCATAAGAGGATATAACTGAAGTCCTCTTCCATTGCTTTGTAAAATGCGTTCTATCTCTCTCAAAGCATAAGTATGTACCTGGTGATATGTGAGTGTAAAATCTATAATGTAATGGATTATTGTTAAATAGAAGTATGAAATAGCATTAAAAGGCATTACAATAGTATACTATAAATTAAACAAAAGCACTACAAGTGGAAGCTGAAATAAATAGAGAGAAACCATTAGTATTTATGTGTTGTAGTCTGCATTATTAGGAATTCTTAAACCAATACATTGTTATATTGAGGAGAAAGTACTTATTAATAATTTCTCCACGTAAGATCCGGTTTACAGGTAATAATAATTGATATATGAAACTGTTGTACTATTTTATTGATGCTTACAGTATAATTTAAACACATGCATTTAGTATTAACATCTTATTATTAATTTTGGGCAAGCATTGTACTGCAATATTGTCATTAATGCTAGTGCGAAGAATTATATCACAATCTTATAGATACAACAGTACAGTTGGCAATGTAGTGTGAATAAATAATATATAAAACTGTTGATTTCTTGTATAGAATAGTATAGTTTAAAAAGAACGAATTAATATTGTATATATATTTGAACAGAAATGCTGTAAATTTTGTTGTACTAAATTATAATAAATATAAATGAAGTTACTTGAGAGAAAGATGCACTATGATTGCATGTACAATGCCGTCAGAAGTGTTATGTGTTTAACTAATGTTTGAATATGCGGAATACCTGTACATATTTAAATATTTCAATCCATTAAGTGCAGAAGAAACAGTTATGTGAATAAATGTTCTTAATTTTTAAGATGGATTACAGAACAAAATAAATAATGTAATTTATTATTTAAATGTGAACCTAAATGTTGTTTGCAGTTAGTATGGTAATTACCTTAATGGGAGGGATTTTCTGTACTTCAATATTGTAAGTACACGTACAGAGTATGATGTTGCAGATGTAATGGGAAGTATATAGTTTATTGTAGAAAAACTGTAGCAGTTTTTCATTATTACAGCCTTATAAATAGTTGTAAGAAGTAATAATAAGATTTTAGCAAGACATTAATTGAGACCAGTAAAGTAGGTAGAAGAGAAAATGTGAACCTGGAATTTGTTGGGTCCTTCTCTATATATATAATATGTCTTCTGATAGTCTGTCTTTTGTTTCATCCCAGACAATATCTGGGTGAGATATTTTATTGCAGATTAGCATGTTTGCGAATAGTCTGCGTACATGTTGTCCCATTTCCCTAGCGAAGAGTTATTTTATAGATTCAACAAACTCTCTGTCATTTGTCAGTAGTCCCATAGCAGAACAAGCCTCTCTAAATGTACCATAAGTGATGCTGGATACTGTTCTGATTTACTAATATGAAGTTTCTCCTCTATTTTTTGTTAGATGCGGTTTCAAGTAGTAGAGTTATCTAGTTTTATGAGGCACATAGTATAGTCTTCCAATACAGATTCCTTCATTCATGGGACGCCACCTTCTATCTTGAGAGTTATACACAAATTTTGTAGGGTATTGTGCAAAATTTAAACCACTTCCTTCTGGATATAAAATATTTTCTTCAAACCAAGCGGTCAACATTGAATTAAAACTGATTGTATCATTTAATACATCTTCAATTTTATCGCTATCTGAAAACGTGACAGAATTCTATTCAGGCAAATGTAAATGCAACCTCTCAACTAGTGGATATCTTTAATGGATATCATATGAAAAAAATCCTCCAATATGCCTTATAAGGAGATATGTACCGACAGTCATAATACATTTTTATCTCATATATAGTGTTTTTTGAAAAAATTTCGTTGTTCCCTTCATAGAGTGCTGCTGTTTCATGATCATTTCCCTTGCTAATATACTTTAACAAATATTTGATTGAAGATGACTGATTACAAAATTAAATGTTGAGATGAGCACGATACATTAATAGAAATACCGGATTGTATGGAACTACATAGAGATTATCCAAAGGAATTTTATGTTTCAAAAAAATATTATTATCATCCCTTCTCTGATAAATTAAATAACCGTTGTCATCAACTATTTCATTTTCAGAAAAACTTTTTGGGAAATGTTTTTCACATTAACCATTTTTCATAAATGGTGAATAATTGTTCGCAGCACCGTAAGGGCCGTGGAGTATAAAACATTTGACAACTTCATGTAGTTCCATGTATGCAACCTTATCTTGGATTTTAGCACAGACATACTTGTTTACAGCTGTTGGAGTGTTCACTTTGTTTTCATGGTAGAGAAACAATAAGATGTGCACATGAGGCAAGCCCAGTTTCATAAACACTACGGTTTGAACAACTAAATGGAATGAAAAGTGTCATTGTTAGTAATTGATGATATAATTTCAAACTGTAAGGATAAATATATTTGAAGTATATAGATTGATGGTTACCTACCCTTGATTTTCCAAAGAAACAACCCTCTCTTAAATCTTTTATTAGATGTTCAAACTTTATATTGAAAACTCGAGATAGTATTTGAGGGGAGTTTACTGGACGAAGATTCTTATATCTAAGATACCGAGTGATCTCAGGCCACATTGGGATACCTGTAAAGGTTAGAAACAAATATGGATATCCTTCCCAATTACAAATAGATATTTCATCTTGGTAATTATGGATCATATACCTTAGACCACCAGTAAAGGTTGAAGGTAAAATGATGTGTTTGTCACATGAATAACCATATCGGTCGCCTCTTAGAAATGAATCTTGCAATCCATTGTATAGATCTACCATCATTTTATTTTGATTGAAGAAAATGAATGAAAGTCTTTGAGACTCTATCATCGTATAAGAATCGACAAAAAACTATTTCAATATTCTTCTTGAATGCAGTAGCATTGAGGAGTGATTTTCACAGAATTGCAAGTGGAAGGATAAGTACTCTCTCATGGTAACCTACCTTAATTTGGAACTTTTTGTGAAAGGAGTTGGGTGATACAGAATGTTGTCAACATATCCATCACAACCACCTGTGAAAATCAAGGGATACTGTAATGGAATATACAGTGGGTGTTGTTCATCAAATCTTTGAAAATCTCTAGTTTTGGTATGAATGATTATATCACACTCTTGGTTGAGATCTTAGACATCACCGACAATAAGCATTGCAATCTCAGAATTATTTGGTAAGTAATATTTACTAGGATTTGTTTCTATTCTTTTCCGTAGTCGTAGTTTCAAAATTTTCACCTCCTCAGTCTGAAGAACATCCCTTGCACTTCTGAATTGTCGAGCTAAAGCATTGTTATCATGAATCATTTGTTGCAGGTTCTTGACTATCTTGTAGTATATATGAGTTTAGACATTATGGTTTTCCGAGCTACTATAAGCTATCATGTTAATACAAAAATAGGAAACATTGACAAATTTAACCATAATAGATAGGCTTAGAGATACTTAAATTCACACACCCTACTTTAAAATTCATGTACAGTGTCATACACGTATATTTGTGCGAATCTTGGTGGGTGAAAATCTAGTGGACATACAATTCCTATATGATGGTTGTTCTGTCCATTCAATATGAATATACATGGAGCTCCATCCTTGTTGATAGACCTATCAATATTCCCACCCATTGAAGTGAAAGAAAACATGGAGTTGTAAATATGCATGTTTTCTTGGAATGTTCTGGCTACTGTGGAAGTTGAACTGAAGAGAAACATTTAAAGGTACTGAAGACATGGTGGTATTATGTTCAAAGAAATCTTTCCCATAGCACAACATGCAGTAAAACACTGGTTTTTTTGATTGATACATTTTCTGTTTCTTTAATCGAACCACATTGAAGCATGACAATATTGACAGATGTAAGAAGGGTCTCCAATATCTAAATATCCTGACTGAAAAAAAAGTAGCATGCGGTATTTACAAAGTAGTGGTAGTATGGTATTTGTCTCCCGTGTTCTTTTAGCAGTAATAGTGAATCAATAAGTTGACTAACCTGTGTTATCCAAAAACTTTTGTCGTATAGAGTTTCTTGTAGTAACAATCCGATTATTACAAATATCACAGTAAATAATTCCTAAGTGATTGTTGTTAGTATATAAGAATATTCATCAGCATACCTTTATAGTTTTCTCTATGATGGACGTCACCCTTGATGCAGTCATTTGTATCTGAATTGTTAGGATGTGATGCTTCTTGATGGAACAGTTGTTGCCTATGGTCTGATAGTATGTTTATAAAATAGTGTTTTAACTAAAATGTGTGTTCATTGAAGTGTGTGTGTGTGTGTGATGCAGTATAGTTGTGTTAAATATGACGTTGAACCTAGACATGATATAATACTGTAGTTCCCATTATCAGGTCGACTGAATCTGTAACAAATATTAGAGTAAATTGTAACCAATGAATAGCCCTTAACGGTAACAGTAAAAAAAATTTCAGGACTTGTAATTACACTGTTGAGGAGGCTTGTGACGAATGCGACATATTGGTAGTGTCAGTCAAGATTGATTTCGAAAGTGTAAAGGGAAACGTTAGATGAAAATTTTCTTTGTTGTGTGGCATACAATGATGTGTTTGAAGATAGGTGTCATCACATTTACAGTAAGGAATAGGAGATTGTATATGGGCATCAGTTCTTTTCTTTTGCTTGTTTTCTCCTGTGATAAATTATGTCTTACCTGAAGATTGTTTTTTCACTATAGAAGAAGTAGTTAAATAGGAATAACTTATGTTTGTATGTATAGTATTTAGAAATTTAAGGATTTATAGATGAAAATGTAAATATAACAGACCATTGATAGACAATGGTCTTAATGGCATGCGTGTGAGTCCATATCCACCACCATTTGTAGATGTCATTGATGGTATTCAAGTATATGCTGACAATGTAAGTGTCACAGCAGGAGGTTATAAAAACAATGGAAATATAATCTAACATCAAGAAGTCTCAAATAAAGGTAATAGTGAACTTAAAATTGTGTCGTTCCTTCATTATCTGTCTTCTCTGAAACCTTTCATCTCTAGAGGTTGACAGACAATGCATGTTTTTGTCAGTTATGATCACTGCCGAATGTGTAAAGGAAATAGTTAGATGATGAGTTTCTCGGTTGTGTGGCGTACAATGTGGTAATTGTAGTTAATTGTAATAATTGTTACAGTAAGGAATAGGTAACTGTATGAGGGCATCTGATGTTTGCTTTCACATGTTTTCTTTTGCGTTAAATGTTCTCCTTGCTTCAGGTTGTTGCTGAACTGTAGATGAACTAGATAAAGAAAAATACCTTTAGTTAGTATGTAAAGCATTAAAAAAGTAGGGATTTAGGCACTGAAATGTAAATAGAACATACCATTGATAGACAATGGTGTTAGTGGCATGCATGTGACTCCATCTGCACCACCATTTGTAGAATTCAGTTCACTTGTTAGAGCAATAGATAGATTTGTAGATGTCATTGAGGGATTTCTAGTAGATGTTGACACTGTAATTCTGACAACAATAGCTTATACAAACTTTGGATAAAATTTGTAACATAAATAAGTCTAAAATGTAAAGAATAGTAAACTCACAATTGCGTCGTTCGTTCAGAATCACTGTTCTTTGAAAAATTTCATCTATAGAGGTTGTCGGGGAATTATTTTTTTGGTTGTATATCTTTATATATAAATGTCAAGGAATTCATTGTATTATTTGTATGCAAAGTGACCAGTGAAGAAAAAATATTATAATTTTTGAATACAGACACAGAAACGGATAAATATGTATGTGCATAGCTTTATGTAGTTGTTAACATTTCCCAAATGAAATTTTTATGTAAAATATAGTAGAAGCTGTAGGTAACTGATATTTGATGTAAAGTATTCAATAAAAATTGATATGCATATTACACATGTATGCTAACTTGCAGTGTTTTATGTTTTCTTGACTGAGGTAAATGGAAGTAGTTATGTTACCAATTTGATTGTAGTTCATTAATATTGTATTAGCTAAAGCAGTTGAAATATATTATTTTCTGTATGGTAAACAGATATCCTATAGTTGCAGCTGTTCAAAACATTGTTCTCAGAAAATTCATTTACAGGTGATAAAATAAACAATAACATCAGTGCAGTAAGAGGTAAGTGTTCCAATATAATCCAATCTATACTCACAGTGTAAATATCAGGATTAGTATTTCTCAAAACCAGTAGATGAATTGTTTTGAGTAGCAATTCCTTGCGCGGTTCCTGGGTAAATTAAAACACATAGTCAATTGAATTTTGTAGGTTGCATTGTTAGGGTGATAGGGAAATAATTTCTACCTCTACAAAGTTATACGGATTGGAATAAGGTTGCCAATTTTGGTAGCAGTAGGTGTAGAAGACGCTTGTGGTAGAAGGGATTCCCCTATCTCCGGAGCAGTAGTAGAAGTCGAAATCCCATATTCGACGTCGTAGGAAAATCGGTCTAGATGATGACCGAAAGTATGACCTCTTTAATGGTTGAAATATATGTAGAATGATATGTAGGTGGGAGGAATATGATAGAGAGGAGGGAATCTCTATTTGCACAGGAGGTAGTCGATGGAGAATAGGGAAACCCTATAGCGGCAGGAGGTAGTCGATGTAGACTGATGTGAAGGCGGGAGGAGGATGAAGGGGACAGTGGATGTCTAATGGGACGGTAGATGTCTAAGGAAACGGTGGATAACAAAGGATTTTTCTCTGTCGAAGGCACCGGATGATGGAAACAATATGCGAGCTGCGAGAGGATTCAACTTGAAGACCTCAGCCCTAAGCGCACATGCATTTCTAGAAGAAGGCGTCGGTGGTACGCGGATTTCGAAGGGCACGTAGGTTGTTTTGTTGAAGGTAGTGGGTGAAAGGGTAATTGGGTATGGAATATTGGTGATGTGGGATCTTGTGGTGGTGACACGTATGCCTTGCGACACCCTGGTTTAGTAGATATAGTTGATTATTTTTGTATGAGCATGCAATATTATTAAGAAATCATACCCTTATCCTAAACTAATCCTCACTAATTATATTCAATTTTTAATATTAATGTTTAACCTTACTTAATGATTGAGATCATGCTTGTTATGTTTTTAATTTCCCCATGTTATAAGATATTATTATAAATGATTTCTGTTTATAATGGTTTAATGAGTGAATATTTTTTAGGGAGATATTGACGACATATATTGAAATAATAAATTCATGGTATAGTAGAAAAAATATAAATAACGACAAGGGTATTATTATATAATAGTTTTCCATATTTCTATAAAAATGTAAACCTAAAAGGTATATGGATATGTAAGTAATCCAATATTTCATTATTCAAATTGTATGTTTTTTATGGATAAATTGAGACTCTTTTATCATTTTGAAAGATAGAAATAAAACTATTACCTTTTAGTACCATTTATAGGAGTATAGGTTTGGGAATATTATAATTGGTATCAGAGCATGGTTTAGATAAATTTCATGATTATGATGTTACCTTATATAGTAAAATTTATAGTTATGTATATCAATAAGAATTTATATGATAAATATTGATCATAAGATCTAAGAAATATACCAATCTATTGAATTCATTAAAAATCAAGATTTTAAAAAGATTAATGATTTTTGGGGATAGATTTCATTTTGTTTATGTATATGTATTGCTTAGGTGTATCATGTTATTTAACAAGAAAGATTATTTGAAAATAATTTAATCACATTTTTTGGGTGTAGGATGAATTTTTTAAGATAATATATGAGGTAAATATGTTATTATTGTGGTTATTTAGTGTATTGGATAAATTATTTTTTATGATATTCAATTTTATCTTTGAATATTATAATTGATTTTTAGTGTTAAATTTATGATTTATTTATATGATGGTATATTAATTTTGTGTATTATCATACCTTGTGATATACATTGTGGATTCATTAAATATAAGAGCATTATTTTTTATCCTTATCTAGATCGTATGAACAATGAATTGTATATACTATATGAATAATAATTATTCCCTAAATATAGTTAACATTTCTATTTAAATTTGATATATAGGTGGAAACATATTGAAAAACATAACAAAAGGAACAAATAATGATTATCGATTTAATGAAAATCAATTAATTATATTTCATTTTGGTTTTATTATAAATTTTAATGTAAATAATCAACTTTAAGAAAATGATTTAAAATAAAAATGATATCATAATAAATTTATTTTTATTAAGTTCATTGAATTTTAATCAATTATTGATTTTTGTTTTGTTTTCATTGACATAATCATGATCATTAACATTCTTACGATAGAAGATTAATGTCTCTCTCAATCATTATTTGGAAATTAATTTTCCATATATTTCTTTATTTTTAATTGCCACCTACTAATTTATCCTATATTGAAGCTAGGTAATGTGTTATTATATATGAACATCACATATCCATTTCCCACATTCCAAGAAGATGTTTTTTAACCATTGTTACACTGTGGGGTTTCCAAAAATTTATTTTCAAATGATCAAAAATTGATTACCAAGAAGTGGTAAAAGATTAAAATATGAAAATAATTAACTATGTGGGGGGGATGTAAAACCATGTAATTTTAAAGTAATATAATTTAAGATTGTTTATATGACAGACAACACTAGTAATAAATGAACATAAAAATATCTCTATTTATATATGAATGATATGACACAGTCATCGAATTTTGGGATATAAATTGGAGTTACCAACTTATGTAATATATATATATATAATGGTCTCAATCAATTAAAATTCATTGATTAGATATTAGAAAATAAATAGTTAGTGTATAATAAATTTATTTTATGCATTAAATATATGTTTTTTTTTGAAAAATATTAATTATTATTTTTGTGAGAGAATATGATATTTAATTTATTTCAATAAAATTTTATTTATACAATAAAAATTATATTATTTTTTAAAATATAATATAAAATTTATCTTAGCATGATATTTTTATGATTTTTTTAAATAGATAGATACATGGGTGAATATTCAAAATTCTTATTTATCAAATATAATAAAATTTATGATATTATTATGATTTATGAAAGTCTAAATAAATTGTTAACCCTTTTTCTCACTGAATTATTTTTTATGTGGTTATATAATTTATTTCATGTAATTATTTTAATTTTTGAAACATAGTCATGACTTTAATGACATAAATATTATTTTATTCTAATTTAAAACTATTTTTGTTTCATTGAATTTAATGGTATAGTTGGAAGGTTCCTTTATATTTTTTACTCATTCAGATGTATAAAAAAATTGTTTTTTAATTAAATTTTAAAACTCATGAAAATCATCATTTTAAATGATTTCAAATTGAGACAATATTTATGATTAAATCATGTACTTCCTTAAAAAAAATTCATTCATTTCGCATATTTATATAAAATATAATTTCAACCTAATATAAATATTTATTTTGATAAAATTACTTCCATATTTTAAATTTCCATTTTAAAATTTGGAATATTTATCAATATTTTTTTGTTCATAATTAATTTTGGACATGGTATATATTTTCTACCTCAGTATTGATAAATCATGTAATTAATGTTAAAAATAATGTGACAAGACATAATAAATCTATCTACGACAATCCTTATTTATATTGGATGAGTTTAGTTATACCACCTCATTCAAATATTCAAAATATTAAATTTTGCGCTATTATTATTTGATGAAACTATTATATTATATTATATTGTTGAAAATTAAAAAATGTCATTCTATTGATTTTAATTTCTCTTACAAGTTCGCATAATGATATGAAAAAGTTATGAATTAATAGTAAATATTATTTTCAATAAAATTAATTTATTATTATGATGTTATTTTAAATTTAGATTCTTGTTATGATATATATATATATATATATTCTTACACAATGCTAACAATATTCATATAGAAGTAGTACAAAAATCAATGTAAACGTTTTTAGAAAACATAAAAAGTATTATATTATAGATTAAATATAAAATAAAAAGAATTTAATGGATCATAATATTTTATAATTGATGATTAAAGAGTATAAATTCAAATTCACCTAGGTATTGATGTTTTTGAACTTAAAACATGTGAATTGTTCATAGAATAACTTCAATTGCATTGGGTATTAAATAATAATCTATGAAATGATTTAAAAATCATTAAAATCATTAAATATTAAAATGGGGATATTATATGATGGAAAATTTCATACCTTGAAAATTTACGAGATAATTTTTACCTTATATGTAAATATTTTACACGTCAGAAATGAAAAAGTTGTTACATGATTAATGTTAAAATTGGTAAATGATACAGATAAATCTAATGATATGATTTAAAATGCCACAAAAACCCACCCAAATTTCATTCTCAAGTATTTTAACCACAACATATATTATATTTGAGAGTTTTAAAACATTATTCAAATTTATTATGAAAAAAATTATTATATTTAATTTTTTAATGTGATACGAAGTGTGTCATTTCCTTTAATATAAAGGGACCCCACTACTCCACTATTTTAGACACCACCACGATCCACCTAGATTGACCAAATAACATCATAATATCTTCTGGAAATCCATATAATTTCTTTATATGTTCTAGTATATTCAAAATACCATCGCTAGGATCCTTGAGGGGGGATCCCAAGGTGGTTCTTCCAAGAGGAGGTAACCATCTTAAATAATCAATTTCATTTCACATCTTATTTCTATATCAGTTCAATCCTAAAAATTATTATATTATTACATCTTAATTGACTATATAAATTTTTTTATTTGGTTAATGTAATAACCTTTTTTATCTCATTTTCCATCCCATGGTAATGTAAAACATCATTCGTGTGTGCTTGTGTATTACTACCTTCATGATGAGAAGTTTTTCAATTTCCATCGCCGCCTATCATGGATGTTTATAATGATATATTTAATAAATATAGAATATATTTGCGAAAATTTTATGATTGTGGAAATATAATATATTACCTTCCATCATAATGTTCTTCAAATTTAAAAACTATAATGTAGCTCATGTGTAAATGTGGAGAACCACATCCTCAATGTGACATGATTCATTTTTCTTGTTAGCCTTTCATGGTATAATAAATAATTGTATTTGATTTATAAAAATGATAATTATATCATGATTATTATTTTATATATGATGGAATAATGAATCCATTGACCAATGTATACCATCCCAAAAAAATTTCCAATCACGATCTGAATGTCCCCAATATACTCAATGTGGGAATAACTGAATATGTAATTTAATATGTCACTATAATAAATTAAATAAATGGTTAATTTTAATTGTAAAAAAACTTGTAATTTTTCATTTAAATGTTTTCTAATTCCTCTAATATTATTATAAAGGAAATTAATGGACATATATAGAAATTATGGACTCAAGGTAAAGAGTTTCTTAACTCAATTATCATTTATTAAGGTATACATATACATAATTGACAATATTATGAATTTTTTAATTTTTAATATTATTTTGTTATATTATATTATATTTCCACTAATTTTATATGGTATTGAAATTTATACATGTAAGAATATCAATGATTAATTCTCATTTTAGTTATACGATAATTGTATGAATTATTAATCCAAATATTGTTGATTTAAGATATGTTTCATATCATGAACCTAATAACATTTATAAGCAATATTTTATTCCTATTAATTTGTTATATCATGAATTAATCTTTAATTAGTACATTTAATGTTAGATTTATTTTATATCTTCTTGTATATATTGATACAAATGTTATAATATTTTCAAGGGGATTCTTAGTATAAATTTAAGTTCATTCAAATAGAATTTATGTTGTAAAGATATTTTATTTTATATACTAAACATAATTCCCCATTTTTGTATTTTAGAATATTCACACATGTAATTTATGGGGTTTTTAAGAACCCTATTATGTTCTTTCATGCAATTTTTTTTATTCAATAAAAACACATTCTTTAAGAGACTCTCTTCAAAAAATTCCTTCTTTATGAAATATTTTGATTGATGAAGCTATACTTATTTCAACGGTGTATATAATGACTATTTTTATATATCATCTCATGAGACTATTTATATTCATTTTATTTTATTTTTCTTCTTATGTTGACTCCCTCAAATGGTTTTTGGTTTTAATAGACTATTAATGGGTTTTCATTAAATAAATGATTCCTCAATGTTTTAAAATATTTTAATTGAACTCATCCTCCATGAATTTTAATCATATTTTATGAATAATTTTTTATAAACAAATATTACTTCTGAAATCTATTTTACATTATTTTACCAACATTAAAAAGGTCCCTGATGGAAATTCCTTTTCTTTTTAAAAAAAACTCTCTTTATAAATGTATAAAATCAATTATTATTTTAAACATTCAAGAAACGAATTTAATTTAATTATTACATGAAAAATATTATATTTGAAGCCTACATTAACAATTTCTATGGTTATTTTTGAATATAATGATTTTCTCAATATATTAGGAACTTTTAGTCAAAAAATGTGATTATTGTAAATAAAAATTTATCATGTTTCCAAAGAACTATTCCAGTGATATTTTAAATGAATTTTTCATCTATGTTAAAATAATTTTATGATTTATGTGATACACTAAAAATATTATCTTAGGATACAGTTAAATTTGTTTTTCCGAAAGATTTATTGTAACGTTTTTAGGATATTATCATGAAATCGATTACTTCTCCATGGGAAAATTACTCTATGACACGTTTAATGAAATTCATGAATTCATTTGATTATTTCATGATATCATAGATGGTCAATATTTATGAAATATGGAAATGAGTGTAAACTTAAATACTTGAGTAACATCTTCTAATATGTGATGGTTGGGTCTATTATATCCTTTTAATGCATTTTGTAACGAGATAATATTAAATTGATTGATGTTTATATTAAGAGATAATTATGTTATGTTTCTATTAGGAGATGATGGATTAAAACAATTATATGATACTATTGTGATATTATATATTTTATTGGTTATTAGTTAATATTATTTATATAGGAATTATTTAGTTAGGTCAGTCTGTGATGAAGATTTTATGTTATAAGTTATCTATAGAGGATTGAAATACATTCTATAATTTATAGTGGATCCATTTCATAAGGATTGATTTCACACATCTAATGATAATTGAAGTATGTAAATCATATCTTATGTTAATTATGTGTACCGTGTCTCATTATTAATGATCAACCTTTTTATTGGTATGAATTATATTATGTAATTCTTATTCACATTGATTACAACATCATACTATTATTCTCATCTTATTCTCATTGATTAAATTCAATGCCTAGTGATTATGTTTTTCCATAATGAGTTTTTGAGATCCCCCTCATAAAACATACATTTTCCAATGTTATAAATAATTATATTATTGGATTTATTTATAGAATGATTTTATGTATGAATAAATTGATAATATATTTTTAAGACTTATTGTAAAATAAGAAAACGTGGGAATAGTATAGAAAAATAATAAATTAATGGAATGAATATTATTATGTAATAGTTTCTCATAGTTCCTTAAAAATATAAACCATAAATTTCCATGGGTATACATGTGATCCAATATTTCTTTTTTTTGTTTCATTTTTTTGGGTTGCTTAAATTGGTACATGTTTATTGGAATTGATGCCAAAAATGTAATAATTATGATTTTATCATCATAACAGAGAGTGTAAGTTTAAGGATTCTATGTTTAACCACTCTAATTATTTTCTAATAAAATAATTATTAATTTTATATATTGAAATTATCATTTTACTAATTTGTTATTTTACACATATATTTGTTCTAATGTGTTGTTTTTTGTGGTGGTTTCATCACATTCATGAATGAGGCTATAAAATTACGATCATGAATGTCCGATAAAATTAATATTAATATTATATAATAAAAATTATTTTATGTTATTTTAATAATTTTAGAATGGTGATACATAAGTTCATGTTCATTAATAAGAGAAACTCTTTTTATTTAAAAAAATACAAAAAATGATATTTTTTGTATGCTTTACAATCCAAAACAATTACTTATATAAAATTAAAATTATTAGTATGTTCTATATAAGAAATAGATATGTGTCCTCCAATTACAATATATATCTGATTAAAACATGATTAAGGATTTTTTATTGGAACTCCCATACTAAATCTAGTACATAATATAAGGGGCAATTAAAAAAGGTAATACTCCCTATACAACCCCTCAAACATGAAAGTGACAGACTTTAGATAAGCTTCTATTCTTGGGAGAGAGCGCATCCCTAAAAAGGATAGTGGGAGAAATATTGTCTTCAATGATGTTAATCCTCAATATGTAACAACCAGACTTTATATAGATATTTTTAAAAATGAATTAATTTTCTATGATGTTTTTCAATGCACTAATTCAAACATTTCATTCACACAACAACGACATGGCATAAATTATATGCAATAATTAGATTTACCAAACAATTATGTTTAATTAAAATATTATATATTAACACATAACTTAGATTTTAAGTTAGAAGTTATGAATATTACTAACTAACCTACGAAAACCTATGGTTTACAAATATATAAAATGAATTCATGAGTTACAATGAACCAATTAAATATAAATGGAATATTTTTATGGAAAATTATTTTTTTCTAAAAAAAATATTTTATCCTAATAAAATAATTAATTTTTTTAATTATTTATATTAATTATATATATATATATATTATATTCAATAATTTTTTTTGATATTCATCAAATTGATGTTATAGAAATAAGATAAGAAAAAACATAATATTACACATGAAATCCTATATTTTTATTAAGGTAAATTTATATCATTTTGATGGAAAAAACTACCTCAAATCTATAGTTTTTGAAGCGACTCGGGTTTTCTCCATGTCAGACTTTGAAATATTCCTATGAATAATTCCAGATCTATGCACAAAGACAGCATGCTATTCTGAGGCCCGGTGTGTCCGAAATTAATTTTATAAAAATATTAATTATTTTTATACAATGCAAGTGGTGTGGGTGTGTTATCTCCTAATCGGTATCTCAGAATGAAAATATGAGGGCACAATTACGTCTATAGCATGCCGTTTACCCTAGGCGGTGTGTAATCATTGCGGGCATGGGCCTACTGTGATAAAAGCCACCATATATGTTTTCTTAAATAAATGGATAAGTTTATTTATGAGCGTCAGCTCGAATAACCTCTGAACAGAGTCTTGGATTGAAAATCCGAGCCTGCCATTGCGTTCAAAACGTCGCGTTTACCCTAGGCGTGACATAATCTTTGTCGGAACTAGGTGCCAGGTCAGGGGTGTGTCAGGCAGGGATGTTGAGCTGATATTTGTTTAAAAAAACAAACAAATATCTTCTCCTACCCATCCAACCTTTGTACGCTCACTACCCCCTCTCCTCCTCCGTTCGTCGCCGCCGATCCACCAAATCGATCAAACGAAGCGTTGTCGGTCTCAGATATTGACGGCGGTCACTCCTAGATCGAGTAGCTGCAGCAGCGGAGAACGCAAAGCATCAGTGGCCCTCCAAAAGGTAGGGGGTTTGAGTTTTGAAATCCTAGACCCCGTTTATGTGTCGTTTTTCTTCAAATTTTCATAAGGTTTGTGTAGTTCGGGTCCCGAGGTTTCCAAAACTTGTTTCAGATCCGTTTTTGGAGCAATGGGGTGCTCACGGTGGATCCCGGAAGTTTTCTTGCGGAAAACCCAGATTCCAGCAGCATCTATGGTAGATTCCGATGAGACCCATGGCGGCATAGTGGAGGAACGATGGTTTCTGGCTCTAGCATGGAAGAGTCCAGCTCTGACATTGCGGTTTCCAGTAGCGGCGCGGTGGTTTCCGGTGAGGCAGGCAGGGGTCCGGCCAGGTTTTTCAGGGGGTTCTTTAAACCCCTGTAACTCACAAACAGTAACATTGATTTCTGTGCCGTTTGTGGTGACTTTTTCCTTGAATCGAGAAGGATATTTTGATCTCATTTTGGTAATTTTATGAGTCTTTTTTGTGGGCTGGGGTTACGAAACGTTGAAATAATAATAAAATATTATTATTATTCAGCTTGGACCCGCCGTAACTTCTTCCCGGAGTGTCTGTTTGACGTGCTGTCAGTGGCATTGAGACCCAGATGGTATGGCGGAAATTTCAAGATAGTTTTCAGGTGTTGGGACTGAGAACAAGGTGTGGGCCCCACAAGGTAGAGTTCCAGCATTTTCGTAGAAATGTGACCTTTTAACAAGGTGTTCGTATTGGACGAGCGAGAAGTCGATCCCGTGTGGTTTTCCGAGGGGATCAGAATGGTATGATCTTCTTGAAGAGATTCAAGATCATCATGTGGGCCCCACCCTGGATGGCTACGGTGAATAGTACCTTTTTCACTGGGTGTTCGTTTTTTACGATCGAGTAGTCGATATCGTGGGTTTTTTCAAGGGGATCACAATGGTGTGATCCACTTGATGAGTTTTGGGGTCGCAGTGTGGGCCCCGAATGGGCTAGCTTTGGTGAATAGTGCATTTTTCTCTGATTTTTCGTTTTGGGCGAGTAAACAGCCTATCATGTGTGTTTTTCTGCTTGGATCATGATGGTGGTCTCAGTATCAGCCTTGGAGGTGCGCAATGTGGCGAGTCTCTTGGGTTAGCGATGTTTGGACCAGCAGTGGTTGAGTGTACTCCCTTGGTTCGTTCCTATGGGGGTTCGCGCAGCATCACAACCTTAGTATAGGATTGTGATCCTCTCGATGGTATGTTTAATCAGTTAGAGTTTTGGCATCCCTCCGGTGGTCTCGGAGTGGGATCCTCGACCATCGTTTCCCTAGATCAGGTTCATGGTATCTCTGTGAACGCTTATCCCCAGGGGGAGATCCCTTATCTAGAAGGCTTACCCCGTAGGGTTTGTGGCATCATCATGAATATGATCCGCTACATAGGGAGCCGTGCTCAGAAGGGTTGTGGCATGGTCTGGTATACGATCCCTTTCTCATCATGAGGATTATAGGTAGGTTGTGGTATTGTTGGTTATAGGATCCCCTACTCAGCGCATGGATTCTATAGGGTTGTGGCATTGTCATTTCGATCCCCTACAACACGAGATGTACCAGATTATATTTTGGTATCATCATGACTGTCGTGACACAGGTGACGATCCTCTATCCGAGTGACGTGTTTCTATCGAGCGCTAGATCAGGTAGTGGTATCCCCCAGCTGATCCTGGGAGTGATCCCCTATCTATGAAATCTACGAATGCCAGATCAGGTTGTAGTATCCCCCAGCGGACCCTGCCAGTGATCCCCTATCTGTGAGATCTTTGTATACCGATGTGGGTTTTGGTATCCCATAGAAGACCCTTGGAGCGATCCCCTATCTGAGGAGTTTGGTGTTTATGTTGTTTCAGCAAGGTTTCCTCAATGATGATATCTGACGAGCGTGATCACTCGAGTGAGCGTCTGAGGTGTTTGTGTGGGACCCTATGAAGTATATCTCTCGGAAGAGTTTCATCTAGGATGATGGGATCATGGAGTGTGTTCTCTTGATTTTGATCTGTTGCAGGAGATGAGGTTAGTACGTCATGTGTATTGGTGCATGAGCTAACTATATCTGGATGTTCAAGGTGTATGTATGGGCATGCACCTAGCATGATTTAACTAGTTGTGTTTAGCTGAGGAT
The DNA here is from genome assembly GCA_963277665.1 of Viscum album. NCBI lineage: Eukaryota > Viridiplantae > Streptophyta > Magnoliopsida > Santalales > Viscaceae > Viscum > Viscum album. The sequence continues at coordinate 1,690,478,658 of OY728135.1, read as the reverse complement.
GGTCACGAGATGGATTTTCTCTCTTGTCTGGGTTCCCTTTGGCTGGGATGAGCGGACTATTTCCTTTTATTTTCTCTCTTTTGTTTTGGGTTTTTGAGGTGCCTACTAAGTATTGTTATACTCACACCTGCACGAGCTTTGCCCGCACATGTTTGTATCTTGTGCAGACCACAAGCCTTTCGACGGAGTCCCAGGAGGACCCGGAGTAGGCGGAGCCGAGTGAGCGGGACTAACCATGGAGTCTTACCAGAGGTGTGTTGAGGATATTTCTGTTGGTGCTTTTTGCAGTAGTTCCCTCCTTCCGATAAGGTTGGATACTTTTGTAGTTTTCCTTTGATGGGCCCTATTTTTCCCTTTTGTACCTCTGTTGCACTCTGTTTTGGGTTAGTTGTATGCATGAATTTACTTTTCCATTTTATATATCTCTGCACTTTTTCATGGAGGTGTATGTGGGTGCGTGTGTATAGGTACCTTAGGCTAATTCCTCCCATGGGTATGATATCCTACTCAGCGCTAGACGCCAGCCCCTGGCCTATTAGAGGTGGGCTTGGGGAGTTACGGCTTGAGCCCTGTTGGGTCAGTTCATGACATAGTGGTATCAGAGTAGGTTCCACTTTTTGGATCTCAGAGTGTAGTTGGTATAGCTCTGAGTTTGGTTTGAGTTACAGAGAGGCAGTGTTAGGATGTTTCGAGTGCAGCTTTCAGGCAATGGACTCCAGTGTTGGTGCGGAGGATGAGGTATCCATACACCGAGACTCTGATAACTTACCTTATAACTCGGGACGTTTGGACACTAGTCGCAGGGGTATAATGGTGCATACATCAAATAGGACATGGTTTTTGGGTTTCCCTTGTTATTCTTGAGTTAACTCTCCATATATACTCTTTATCCATGGAGCGTCATGATTGTATTTCAAGATGCCTCCATGAAAACTACTAGTAGGGGTTCCGTAGCAGGATTGTGGTGATTAATTTCCCAGTATAGAGGCTGTGGACCCGGGCGCAGGTTCTGAGGATGGACCACCAGGTGGTCCTCCAGTTGAGCCACGACTTGTCGAGACGCTGGTTATGCCAGAAGTGCAAGAAGAGGTTGCACGTAGGCTGAGTGCGATGCACGCGTTCCAGAGGCAGCGACCTCTAAGTTTCTGGGCTGATCCAGACCCTCAGGTAGTTGTGGACTGCCTCGAAGCAGTCACCCATGTTTTCTGCCTAGTGAGGAATCCTCCATATCATATGGTGTTCCTACCGGCGAGCCTTCTGCATGGTTCAGCCGGACGATGGTGGATTTTGGAGACACAGTCCCACGATGAGAAGATGCTCACATGGGCAGAGTTTGATCGACTCTTCAGGGAAGAGTTCTATCCAGTGATGCTGAGGTCGGTGCAGATTCAAGAGTTTCTGCAGATTCGACATGAGGGCATGGCTATGTCAGATTACTTAGTGTGGTTTACAGACCTCTCGTGTTACTCCCTAGATATGGTTTGAGACCCATTCTTTAGGGCTCAAACCTTCAAGCAGGGCCTACATAGAGACATCTGGGCTGGTGTGGTTTCTTTGAGCCTGCCCACCTATGCTGGAGTGCTAGAGCGAGCGTTGGTGGTGGAGAGATTTCCGGCTAAGAAGATCTCGCCTGGTAGTGCCGGTGGCACGAGAGATAAGACTTCTTCAGTCGGATCAGTATATAGTTGTCAAAGATAAAATCAGGGGCCCTTATGTGGCTTATGTTTCAGGAGGTGACCATAGGATAGAGGATCCGAGGCCTAGAGCTCACAGGGCTCACATGCCAGTTTTGGTCACCCGTAGGAGAGGCGGTGTTATTCTTGCAATGGTCGGGGACATCTTAATATGGATTGTCCGAACCGTCGTGCTGCTAAGAGGGATCCGGTCGACAGACCGGCTTGGTAGAGACATCGACTCGAGAAAGGAGGTCCGCAGGGCTGCGGACGTGGCAATGCAACTGGTACAGCAGCGTGATGTGGTCGATGGTATCAGTTTCCACCACCCACACCCCCAGGTGTTCCATACCATGCTCATGGAGCTGGGGCGAGGGAGAGAATAGCTGAATTCCCTAGAGTCTATTGACCCAGAGGCTCTGCTGATGGATAGAGGTACGCCTTGTGTCTTTTCTACTTTCTGTAGTAGCTCTATAGACACTGTGTAGCAGTACTCTTCCCTTTCTGTTGCACGCTCGAGTTTTTTTTCAGAGCGTTGATAAGACCATATGTGGGTGTTGTTTGGTGAGCTTCAAATGTGTGAGGAAGAGGGATCCTTTCCCCACTGAGATGCATTTTTGTGACGCGATTAAAACCAGGCGAGCGAGTTAGTGCCTCCCAAAGCAGATAGTGTTGAGGTGTGGTGGATGAGTCCATCTGACTTATGTGTTCGGGCATGGGTGTTTTTGGAAAACTTGCTGGTGTGGGAGACCCAATTGCTTTCCATTTGACTAGGGATTTCTGGGGACGAAATTTTCTAAGGTGGGGAGGATGTAGTAACTCGGGTTTTGGGCATATCAGACTTTGGAATATTCCTATGAATAATTCCAGATCTAGGTGCGAAGACGGCATGCGATTCCGAGGCCCGGTGGTCCTAGAATTAATTTTATAAAAATGTTAAGAATTTTTATGCAATGCAAGTGGAGGGGGTGTGTTATCTCTTAATCGGTAGCACAGAACGAGAATCTGAGTGCACAGTTGCATCTGGAGCATGCAGTTTACACTAGGAAGGGTGTAATCATTGCGGGCGCAGACCTGCTGTGAGAAAAGCCACTAGGGTCATTTTAATTAATAAATGGATAAGTTTATTTATGAGATTTTACTCAAATAACATCTGAACAGAGTCTCAGATCAAAAATCTGAGCTCACCATTGCATTCATAAAGTCGTGTTTACCTCAGGCGCGACATAATCTTTGTCGGCACCGGGTGCCGGGTCGGGGGCCTGTTGGGCCATGAAGTTGAGATGATATTTGTTTAAAAAAGCAAACCAATATATTCTCCTCCCCCTATAGCCTTTGTACGCACACTAACCCATCTCCTCCTCTATTATTCGCTGCTGATCCACCAAATCGAGCAAACGAAGTGTGCAATCGGTCTCAGATTTTGACAGCGGTCGCTCCTAGATCGAGCAGCGGCAGCAACAGAGCGCGCAAAGCATCGGTGGTCCACCAAAAGGTAGGTGGATTGAGTTTAAAAATCTCTGAACCCATTTATATGTTGTTTCTATTCAAATTTTTCTAAGGGTTGTGTAGTTCGGGTCCCGAGGATTCCGAAACATGTTTCAGATCTATTTTTGGAGCACCGGGGTGCTCCGGGTGGATCCCGGAAGTTTTCCGGCGGAAAACCTGGATTCTAGAGAAGGTCATGGAAGATTCTAGCGAGACCCATGGTGGTTAGGTGGTGGCAGAGGGGTTTCCAGCTCTGAGGTGGTGGTGTTCGGCTCTGGCACGACGGTATCCAGCATCGGCGCGATGGTTTCCGGCGAGGCAGGCGGTGGTCCAACCATGTTTTTCGAAGGGTTATTTAAAACCCCATAACTCGCAAACAGTAACTCTGATTTGTGATCCGTTTGTGGTGATGTGTTCCTTAAATCTAGAGGTATATTTTTATCTCACTTTGTGAATTTAATGAGTCATGTTTTTGGACCGTGGCTATGAAAAGTTGGAATAATAATATTTTATATTTATTCAACTTGGTCCCGCCATAACATCTGCACGGAGCGTCCTATTGACGTGCCGTCAGTGGCGTTGAGACCCTGATGGTATGACCGACATTTCAAGATAGTTTTCGGTTGTTTGGGCCGAGAACAATGTGCGGGCCCCATGAGGTTGGGTTCCGGTGTTTTTGGAGAAACATTGCATTTCCACCGGGTGACCATTTTGGACGATTGAGTAGTCGATGTTGTGTGTTTTTCCGAGGGGATCACAATGGTTTGATCCGATTGACGAGTTTCGAGATCGTGGTGTGGGCCCCACCTAGGCTGTCTTCGATGAATATTACCTTTTTCACCAGGTATCCATTTTTTTGATAGAGTAGTCGATCTCGTGGATTTTTCCAAGGGGAATGCAATGGTGTAATTCGCTTGATGAGTCTCGGTGTCGCAGTGTGGGCCCCACACGAGCTAGCTTCGGTGAATAGTGCCTTTTTCACTGGTTGTCCGTTTCGGGTGAGTAAATAGCTTATCCTTCAAGTTTTTCCACATGGATCGTGATGGTGGTGTCGGTATTGGCCTTGGAGGTGTGTAGTGTGGCGTTGAGGAGGGTTGCTCGGGTTAGTGATGTTTGGACCAACAGTGGTTAAGGGTACTCACTTGGTTCATTCCTACAACGGTTCGCACGACATCACAACCTTAGTATAGTTTTGTGATCCTCTCGATGGAATTTTTAATCTGTTAGAGTTGTGGCATCCCTCCGGTTGGCCCGAAGTGGGATCCTCTAGCTTCGTTTCCCAAGATCGGGTTCTTGTATCGTTGTGACTGCTTATCCTTGGGTGACGATCCCCTATCTAGCAGGTTAACCTCGTAGGGTTTGTGTCACCATCGGGAATATGATCCCTTACATAGTGGGCCATGCTTAGAATGGTTGTGGAATCATTGAGTGTATGATCCCCTGCTCAGCATGAGGATTATAGCTGGGTTGTGATATCGTTGGTTATACGATCCCCTACTCAACACATGTTTTTTTGTAGGGTTCCAACATCATCAGTTTGATCCCCTACAGTGCGAGATGTACTAGATAGGGTTTCGGTATCGTCATGACCATCATGAAATGGGTGAAAATCCTCTATATGAGTGGCGTGTTTATGTTGAGCACCGGATCGGGTTGTGGTATCCCCTAGTGGATCCTGGGAGTGATCCCCTATCTGTGAGATCTACGAATTACAGACCGGGATGTTGTATTCCCCAGCAGACCCTGGGAATGATCCCCTATCTGTGAGAACTTCGTATACCGGTGTGGGTCTTGGTATCACTTATCAGACCCTAGGAGCGATCCCCTATCCAAGGAGTTTGGTGTTTATGTTGCTTCAGCAAGGTTTCCTCAGTGAGGATATCAGACGAGCATGATATCTTGAGTGAGCGTCTGAGGTGTTTGTGCGGGACCCGATAGAGTGTATCTCTCGGATGAGTGTCATCTGGGATGATACTGATTGTGGAGTGTGTTCTTTCGATTGTGATCTTTTGCTGGCGATGAGTTCGGTACATCATGTGGTTTGGTGCATGAGCTAATTATATCTGGATGTTCAAGGTGTATGTATGGGCATACACCTGGATTGAGCTGACTAGTTGTGTTTAGCCGAGGATGGTCACGAGATGGAGTTTCTCTCTCATCTGGGTTCCCTCTAGCTGGTATGAGCAGACTGTTGCCTTTCAGTTTCTCTCTTTTGTTTTGGGGTTTTGGGGTGCCTACTGAGTATTGTTATACTTACCCCTGCACGGGCTTTTCCCGCACATGTTTTTTCTTCTGCAGATCAAAGGTCTTTCGACGGAGTCCCAGGAGGACCCAGAGTAAGCGGAGCTGAGTGAACGGGAATGGCCGTGGAGTCTTACCGGAGCTGTGACGAGGATCTTTCCGGTGATGCTTTTGGCAGTGTTCCCCTTTTTCTGATCATGTTGGACGCATTTATAGTTTTCCTTTGGTGGGCCCAATTTTTCCCTTTTTTACTTCTGTTTCACTCTGGTTTGGGTTAGTTGTATGCATTCATTTACTTTTCAGTTTTATATATCTCTGCAATGTTGCGTGGAGGTGTATGTGGGTGCGTGTGTACAGGTACCTTAGGTTAATGCCTCCCATGTGTGTGATAGCCTACTTGGCACTAGACGCCAGCCCTTGGCCTATTGCAGGTGGGCTTGGGGAGTCGCGAAATGAGACCTTTTGGGTCGGGTCAGGACAGAGTGGTATCAGAGGAGGTTCCACCTTTGGGATCTCAAAGAGTAGCTGGTATATCTATGAGTTTGGTTTCAGTTTCATAACGGCAGTGTTAGGATGTTTCGAGTTCGGCTTTCAGGACAGGGACTCCAGTGTTGGTGTGGAGGCGGACGTATCCATACACCAGGACTCTGATAACCAGCCTTTCGACTTGGGACGTTTGGACACTAGTCGTAGGGGAATAATGGTGCATGCATCAAATAGGACAAGGTTTTTGGGTTTCCCTAGTTGTAACGTCCCAGTCCCGGGTGCCACTCAACAGGTGCCCCGAAGCCGGTTCGCCACAAGACCTCAAACGCATTTTCCCAAACACCAGAGGCTGCCAACTAGAAGCGAGGGCCTAGGTCTGATAGTGGGGAAACTATGCCCTCATTTGTCAAAGTGTAGCACATCAAAATTTAAATAAAACATACAATAAATAGTGAAAGCCGTAAACCATACACATCTGATGTAAACTACAGCAGTGGATATAACCAAAAGTATATAAATGATGATGCTACATGTTTCAAGTTCTATGAAAACAGCCAGAACATGTTATACATCAATGCACTACAACAAAAGAAGAGTACAACAAAATAAACAAAACATATGGCAGCGGCATCGTGAGGCTAGGCTCGGTCCCATGCCATCCTACTCCTCAGCAACAGTCAAGTACCTTTATAGGGAATCTTTCCCCTATCTACACCTGTAGAAACGTAATCTGTTTGGGCCAAAAAGCGTGACCCAAACAGGGTGTGAGAAATATATCTCAGTAGGCACCCACCAAAGGCCTATGCCCAACTGCGTGTAATCATGAAAAAATAGTGTGCAGTAGTCAAATGAAATAATTAAGCAGTACTCAAAAGTAACTAAGTACCAATTATATTGCCATTTGATTATCCATTTAATCCATTTAATATAAGAAATCACCATAGTGCATTTCTAGTAAAAAACTTGTGTCCTCAGGCATGTAAACTCCTACCCTCGGGTAACGAGTATCCAACACAAGAATCTACCCTCATGCATAACAGATTTTGCCCTCAGGCGTAGGTAGTGTCTCCCACAGGCACAGAGTCGGCTGCCCCTAGGCACGGAAGAAGTTTCCCTCAGGCCAAAATAACTACAGCCCTCCAGCTAAATAGTGCAGTGCCCACATGCTAATCACAACAACGCCCTTAAGCTAAACAGGTAACCGAGCCATGCCCAACATATGAAAATGCAGTAAACAAGCAATTCCTCTCAAGAAAATTCGACACTTACTACATTAAAGGAATACCCTCAGGTATCCGGCCAAACGACAAAGCAGTGGAACACATCCCCGGGGTGGTTCCAGATCCAATTAACGATCCCAAACAACATTTTATTATCATAATTTAATCCCCTATGTAATTCTAGGAATTTAAATATAGCAACATCCTCAGCCACAAGACACCCCAACATGGGTTCGTGGCATGAAAACGCACAAAATTTCATGACAGTTGGAAATTTACACCAAGCCACTTACCTTATATGCCAAATAATGTTATACCCGAACGCCGACTACAGAAACGCCCATGAACGATGTAGATTTGACGAAGAACAAAACTCATTAAAACTTAAATAACATCCGTTAGGGGATGAATTGGTAAGAACCATACCAGGATAGTAGAGGGCCTACCCGTGCAGTTCCAACGAGATCGTCCGAAGATGAATCAGTTTCCAGACGAACACCTGGCGGATCGTCAAAGGTTCGGCTGTCCTCCTTGCTCCAAAACGGCTCAAATGCCTCCTCTGCCAAATGTAGGGGCTACTGCCTATTTTAATCCAAAAAAAACAAAGTACACGACGTGTAATTATGAGTACACGGTGTGTACTTCTTTCATTTAACTATTCCTTTGGCAGCACCGCCACACTTTTCATCTGTCGACATGAGTACACGACGTGTACACCTGAGAACATGGTGTGTACTATCGCCCAGCTGGAAGATGCTCCACCACATTACTGTTTAAGCATACCGACTGACTACACGGTGTGTGAGGTACCACTACACGGTGTGTAGTCGGTTCTCACACCCCTCGTCGCCGACATGGCTACACACCCCGTGTACCAATCCAACACAGACAAAAGTACACGGCGTGTGGAAAAGTACACGGCGTGTAGTTCCAAAATTTAGGATTTTCCCCATATTCCATATTTTCTTAAAAACACATAAAGAAAAGTAAAAAAGAAGAGACCCATACCTCAAAAATAAGTACCAGGTTCTTACAAACATCACCCATCATAGAAATTCGTCCCCGAATTTCCCTTCCAATGGTGGTAAAGATAAAGCTATGAACAACTCTGGACACTGAGCACGTACGTCGGCCTCCCACTCCCAGGTCTCGTCCTGCACTCAGCCATGCTGTCATAGCACCCGTACGAGGTGAACTGACCATCCTCAGAGAACCTTCATGCTCCTGTCAATGATATGAATCGGATTCTCCTCAAAAGAATGCATCGACTTCCAGCTCAACCTCCTCAGGCTGAAATACATGAGACGACTTTGAATGATAGCAACACAACTGAGACACATGGAAGAAATCGTGCATGGCTCGATATCGTTGTGGTCACTGAAACCGATAGGCAGCCATCCCGACTCTCTACACATTCTAGAATGGCCCCACATAACTCGGTGAAAGATTACCCTGTCTTCTGATCCTCTTGTGTCCCAGCCTTGGCGAAACACGTAGAAAAACTTGATCACTGACCACGAACTCCAAAGGTCATCTACGGCGATCAACATATGACTTCTGACGAGATTGCACGGTAGCCATTTGCTTCCGAATCAACTGGACCTGCTCAGATGTCTCCTGCACGAGTTGTGGCCCCAGTAAAGATTCCTCACCTGCCTCTAACCAGCACAAAGGTGATCGGCATGGCCTACCATATAATGCCTCGTATGGTTCCATCTCAATAGTCGACTAGAAGCTATTGTTATAGGCAAACTCGACTAAGGGTATATGCTTCTCCCAAGAGCCCCCAAAGTCTAGGACGCATGCACGCAGCATGTCCTCAAGCACCTGTATTATACGCTCTGACTGGACATCAGTCTGAGGGTGGTATGCTGTCCTCAGAAGCACCTGTGTACCCATTTCCCTCTGAAAAATCTGCCAGAAAGGAGACGTAAGCGGGCGTCCCTATCTGAAATGATAGAATGAGGGACCCCATGAAGACGTATGATCTCTTGGATATACATCCATCCGAGCTTGTCAACACCGAAGGTCTCCTTGATTGGCAAGAAGTGAGCTACCTTCATGAGTCTGTCCACAATAACCCACACGGCGTCATTGCCTTGAGGTTACCTCGGCAATCCCGTCATGAAATCCATCGCGACATCATCCCATTTCCACTCTGGAATGGATAAATGCTGTAACAACCCAGCTAGCCTCTGGTCCTCTGCCTTCACCTGCTAACAGGTGGAACACCTCGTAACAAAACCAGCTATCTCTCTCTTTATACCCGGCCACCAGTACTGACGCCTCAAGTCACGGCACATCTTGGTAACCCGGGGATGAATTGCCCAAGTTGAAGCATGAAACTCTCGCATCATATCCTCACGTATATCCCATGGAACCCATACACATCCATGGAAACACAAAACATCATCATCACCTATCATCCAACCTGGGGGAGGGTCCTCACTTGCCACCGACTCCTGTAGAACTAGGCCTTCCGAATCAGATAGCTGCCTCATCCTCACTCTGTACAGGAGGGTAAAAGTCACAGCTAACGAGGAAAGATAAGTCTTCCCCTGACTGTCATGAACCTCCAGATGCACCTCAGAGAACAAGGCCATGAGTTCCCACTCACCACTGGCCTCCTGCACCGCCTGTATCTGAGTCTTCCTGCTCAGTTGTAACGCCCCGACCCCAGTTACCCAGAGTCGGTGCATTATTACATAACATTGGTATGATCACAAGAAAGATCAAATCTCGAAAGACCGATTGGTTTAGTAGTCTTGGAAACACTAGATATATTCATAAGTCTTACATTACATCAAAAAATGAAAAACTACTACAAAAACATATTGTCTCCATAATCCACACTAATATCCCCACATAATATCCCTGTAGGTCATTCATAATTTACTTCTTCACTTCCTGGGAAAAATAAAACATAGAAAAGGGGTGAGCTCAAATGCCCAGTAAGGATAACAATATAGCGGAAACTTTCATAAATAAGAATAATCATTTAAGGCAATGTATAACTAAAACAAAAGCCTTTTAAACTTGAACTCTTAACATAGTATGGCATAAATAAAATGAGATAATTCCATTTACTTATTCACATGGTTATTCTACTAATCGAATAATCACATGCAAAATCAATAAACACTTTCATAATGATGGAATGCATAATGCCAGACTATCATAACCACATAGCCAAGGCCTCGTGCCAAGACTACAAATAAGATTTTGTCAAGGCCTTGTGCCAAGACACTAGTTTGTCTCATGAGACCTACCGATGCATCGAGGAGCTATAACGGGCTCCACCCGTCACATATTAAGTCCAATGCATTCCCATTTGAAAAGGTTTAAACATAACATAAACATTCGTATTAAAACTAGCATAGGAAATGTCAATACTTTCACCATAAACTATGAATGGTATAAAAATAGCACATCCACAGTCAAACATATCACAAAACCTTCAATACAATATAGAAGTTTTGTATCATAATAAATCAACTTCAAATAATCTTAAAATCCATCAAAGGATGTTGACATAGATGAAATCAAAATTATTTTTAAAGAAATATCTCCTTTTATTTTGAAATCATTTAAGATCCATATAAAATAAAAAATTTTCTTTGAAAATAATCTTATAATATTTTAAGGGAAGCTTTAAAGATTTTATAACGGCGCAAAATAGCCGCACCCGCCGTATAAGTTAAAAAAACATTCTTACCTTAATTCTGTCGAAAAGGTTAAAAAGGACCTTGTTTTGAAAACGACGAAAAGATTCCTTTATAAACTTCTTATAAAAAGTCAAACAAGGGTATAAATGACTTTAACCCATATTCTTGTAAATAATTAATATGTTTTGAAATACATTTTGAAGAAACATGGATGTGGATGATAAAGAGATCCCAGTAGATTATTACATATAAACAACCTCGGATAATGAAGAGATTGTGAAATAACCCTTACCTTGTACTTTTCCTTGGTTGGGGTAGGTTAACCTCCTGTATAATGGTGAAATAATTGTTATTAAATTATACAAGAATCATATATATTAATATGATATCATATATGATCTTTTAACATTGATTTGTTAATAATATCTTAGAATTATCGTCGTTTCGGGTGTTAACTTACTCATTTTATTTTATTTGTTTTGTTACATAAGCCATGTTTGTTGTATCTTATTCATATCAAGAATGATATAAAGTCCTTAAACATCATTTTTAAATCATCAAATGATAATTATACTTGAATGGATACGATGGAGAAAGAATCTCATCGCGTTCGTGGAGACGGTAGTCCGTACGTACGCACGAGCGACAATATCATTCTTTTGATATTAAAATAATATATAAATGGATGGTATATCATATATACAGAATCATTAACATGTTATATTTATTATTTACATGAGTTACACATCATTATTATACCCATACAAATAATAATATATTGAATAACAATTACACCACGACACGGAGACGGTAAGCCGTACGTACGCACGTATGGTGACATGTTATTCAAAGGGTGGATAGAATACTGAATATGGTTGTAACATATTTATAATAACATCACAGTATATGTAAGATACTGGATTTATTATTTTAGAATGGTAAGAACAAAGAAAGAAGAAGTGGAAGAAGAAATGAACTTGGAGAAGGGTGGTGAAATCATTACCTCTTCTTCGGGTTCTTCCTTTTGATTTGATCAAAAGGGATCCTTAGGCTCGCTTTATGATCAAACTAAGGCCTCTAGGTTGTAGTGAGGGATGTTAGGAGAGTATTTGGGCAGAGTTTTGCCGAACCAAAAGGCTTTGAAGGTGTGAAGAAACGGGAAGGAAGAGTGCCCTTTTATAAGAGGGGTGAGGGGCACCTTTGGAAAAGCTAGAGATATTAGTTTATAATAAATTCATAATCGGTTTCCAATGGCTCCAAAGTTGTCTATTCAAAGGTTAAGTTGGGGATGGGTCGAAAACAACTCAACAAATAGAATTTATACAGGTTTGGGTACTTATATTAACCTTATCTTTAAGTATTAACTCTAAGTTAATTAGTTTCACTTTTACAATGTCTCTTTGTATTTTTATATAATATGGTTAATAAACTTACTATATACATCCAAAAGACCCCCAAGTGGTCCATTAATTATGAACCTATCATGATATAAGTCTCTTGGACGATCCTTAGATTTTTAGGAATTTAATATCAATTAATAATATAATATTTGTTTTAAGAACTCTTTTATGTCAATTTTGACACAATTCAATAGTTGATTTTTGTGAAACTCATAACAGATTGAGTACCTCGAAAAAGTCAATTAAATCAATCCTAATATATCATATTATCCTAGAAAATTAGTTTAATTCATTACAAGTTTCATATTATATTTATTTGGGTATTTATAATATCAATTATTTTATTTTTTCACTATTATAGTAATTACTGCATCATCATTGTGTCATAAATAAAATTAATTATTTAATATCTAAAAATTATAAATAAAATATCATTATGTAGGAGATCTTTTTATATTTATAATGAATATTTATAATCTAAAATCCAACATATATAACCCTATGTAACAATTGTTTTTCTAAAAGATATATGCTTGTGTCATTTTTGTATTCATTTTAACTTAATTAAAATAAAGTGTCATTATCACTTACAAGTAGATCCATGGGGTCCCAAAATCGACCCAAAGATGCCCATGGTCGACCATGTATCAACCAATAGGGTTAAGACACGTTTTAGGGTAATTTAGTATTATTATAATATTATTTTGTTTAACCCTTATTTACCGGATTTACCCTTAACCATGGTAAATAAAATATTTACCGCAGTAATTATTCAAAATGTCTAAAAATAAAAGTTACCTATTTACACAATTTGAACATCCTGATTCCAAATATGGAATCCATTTTTCTAAATTCAAAACACATAAGTGGCAGAAATTAATTTAAAATTAATTCCCGCTGTCAAAACAAAAAGCGTGTTTTTAAGAGATAATAACTATCGAAAGATTGACACTTGTTTATGTTCGGTCTATTTGTAAAATTATGTCCAATGACCAAAATTATATTAAACAGTAAAAATCTATTCTAAATATACTTTAAAACCACTCAAATTCATAATTTATCACTATTAATTATTTTGATTAAAAAAGTTGTTTTTAATTAAAATTTAGTAATTTTCACTATTCATCAAAATATGAAAGTTATCCGAAATGTACCAAAATTTCACCTTAGGCTAAATTTGATATTCCGAATCCAAAAATGATGTCCATTTTGAAATATAAAATATATATAATTTCAAAAAGTAGGTATTACTATTCATAACGGCTAGTTTGATTGGTTATGGTGTGTTAGAACTTGGTGTTGCGTACAACACACACTATCACATTATTCAAAGAGAAGCGTACCGTAGAAGCTTGGGGTGTTACATTCTCCCCTCCTTCAAATAATTTCGTCCTCGAAATTTCTAGAATACTTATCACATGAAAAGACTCAGGTGGTTTTTCATCATAAGTTCCTCGGGTTCCCACGTTGCATCTTCCATCTTATGGTTTCTCCACAAAACTTTTACCAGACGCGTCGTCCGGTTTCTCAGTACTTGTTCTCTCGTATCAAGAATCCTGACGGACTCTTCACAATAGGAAAGATCGGGTTCCAGTTCTAATTCTTCATAGGTGAGTACATGCGTTGGATCAGGCAGGTATTTCCTCAACAGAGATACGTGGAACACATTGTGAACTTTGGAGAGACTTGGCGGCATTGCCAATCGGTAAGCTACAACCACAATTCGTTCTAGAATTTCGAAAGGTTCGATGTACCTGGGACTCAATTTACCTTTCTTACCAAAACGTATGACTCCCTTCCACGGAGATACCTTTAGGAAAACATGATCACCAACTTGAAATTCCAAATCCTTCCTTCGATTATCGGCATAGCTCTTCTGCCTACTCTGAGCTGCTTTGATGTGATTTTGGATTACTTTCACCTTTTCCACCGTTTCCTCCACCAGTTCTGGGCCTACAAGTTTTCTTTCACCAACGTCATCCCAACAGGTTGGTGTACGACATCTCTTTCCGTATAACGCTTCATATGGTGCCATCTGAATACTCGAATGGAAGCTATTGTTATAGGAAAATTCTACCAGAGGTAAATATTGATCCCACATACCCTGAAAGTCAAGTGAGCAAGATCTCAACATGTCTTATAAGGTTTGAATAGTCCGTTCTGATTGTCCATCTGTCTGAGGGTGGTAAGCAGTGCTCAAATGAAGTTCAGTATCTAGGGATTTCTGAAGACTTTTCTAGAATCTTGAAGTAAAACGGGGATCACGATCAGAAACAATTGATAAGGGTACTCCATGAAGTCTCACAACTTCATTAATATATAGTCTTGCTAGACGTCCCAGGGGTAGATCTTCTCTTATAGCAAGAAAATGTGCTGACTTGGTAAGACGATCAACAATAACCCATATTGCATCATTCCTTCTTGGAGTCTTTGGTAGCCCCATGACAAAGTCCATCGTAATAGTGTCCCATTTCCACTCCGGTATGGGAAGAGGTTGCATGACTCCTCCAGGCTGTTGCCTTCCAGCTTTCACTTGTTGACAAACCATACATCTTGACACAAAATCCGCAATCTCCCTCTTCATGTTGTCCCACCAAAAATGTTCCTTCAAATCTCTATACATTTTTGTGCTCCCAGGGTGTATAGATAAATTGGAACTATGAGCATCATCCAGCAATTCCCTTTTTATATCAGGTATATTGGGAACACAAAGTCTCTTCCTGAATTTCAAAATTCCATCTTTATACACAAAGTCTCTCAATCTCCCATCATTCACAGCTTTAATCTTCTTTTGAAATTCTTCATCATCGGTCTGAGAGCTCTTAATCCTTTCTAGTAAAGATGGTTTGGCAACCATTTGAAGAAGAAATGATGTTTCACCTTCCCTGGTTATTCCCATGTCCATCTTCACTAGATCCATGAAAATTGGATCCCTTTCAATTCTCATATTGTTCAAAACTCCATGGTCTTTTATACTCAAAGCATCTGCCACCTTGTTTGCTTTCCCCGAGTGGTAGTGTATCGTGCAATCATAATCCTTGAGTAATTCAAGCCATCTCCTTTGCCTCATGTTGAGTTCTTTTTGTGAGAAAATAAACTTGAAACTCTTGTGATCAGTATAAATCTCACATTTTTCACCATAGAGGAAGTGCCTCCATATCTTCAAAGCAAAGATCACAGATGCTAACTCGAGATCATGAGTAGGATAGTTTTGTTCATGAATTTTCAACTGTCGTGATGCATAGGCAATAACTCTATCATTCTGCATAAGGACACAACCAAGCCCTTTCTTCGATGCATCACTATAAATAACGAACCCATCATTCCCCGATGGTAGAGTCATTATAGGAGCATTGACTAATCTTTTCATCAGTTCTTCAAAACATTATTCACACTCTTCTGTCCAACCAAATTTAACCCCTTTACGTGTGAGCTTCATTAATGGGTTAGCCAATCGGGCAAAATTCTGGACGAAACGTCGATAATAACCTGCCAAACCAATAAAACTGTGTACCTCAGTTATACTCGTAGGTGCTGGCCATTCTTGGATTGCCTTGGTCTTAGAAGGATCAACAGAGATTCCATCTTTAGAGACAATATGGCCAAGAAAAGAAATCTCCTGAAGCCAGAATTCACACTTGCTAAACTTCCCATATAATTCATGCCTCATCAGAGTCTTCAAGATAATGCGCAAGTGATTTTCATGATCTTCATAGGTTTTGGAGTATACCAAGATATCATCAATAAATACCACCACAAATTCATCGAGATACTCCTTGAAAACTCTATTCATCAGATCCATGAATACAGATGGTGCATTAGTCAATCTAAACGGCATTACAGTAAACTCGTAATGCCCGTACCTGGTTCGAAATGCTGTCTTCGGAATGTCTTCCTTCTTTACACACAACTGATGGTATCCAGATCGAAGGTCAATCTTTGAAAAGTATTGAGCTCCATGTAGTTGGTCAAATAAATCATCAATACGAGGTAGGGGATACTTGTTCTTTATCGTTATAGCATTGATCTCCCTGTAGTCGATACATAACCTCATAGATCCATCTTTCTTTTTAACAAAAAGAACAGGGGCTCCCCATGGAGAAACACTAGGGAGAATAAATCCCTTATTACTCAATTCCTCTAGTTGTTTATTTAGTTCGACTAACTCTACAGTGGCCATTCTATAAGGGGTCTTCGATATAGGCCTTGATCCAGGAATCAAATCAATGGAAAACTCAACTTCTCGTTCTGGAGGATGTCCAGGTAAATCTTCCGGAAATACATCTAAAAATTCTTTCACAACAGGTACATCCTCTATTTTAACATTCCTTTCCTCACCGACAGTTATTTCATTCTCTTCCTCCCCAATAATTGAATTAAGTTGAGCTACTGGGGGTGGATCTAAATATGAATTAGGTGGTGACGATTCTGCTCTAAAGATAAGGTGTTCCTTATCATTATCATCAAGAATCGTAACCTCTTTCTTCTTACAATAAATCTTCGCATCATAGTCCGAAATCCAATCCATACTGAGGATTATATCAAACTCAATCATAGGTATGATGATGAGATCAGCAGATAAAGAAAATTTATGTGCTCTAATGGGGACTGATTCACAAAACTCTGTTGCAATGATACTTCCCTTAAGAGTTTTAACTGACAACTCCCTTATTAAATCAAATTGTAAATATCTAATTTTCTTAGCAAACTGGGAAGATATGAAACAATGCGACGATCCAGAGTCAAATAATGCATTTGCTAAACTTGAGGAAACCATTAAATTACCTGCCACCACGTCTTTTGGAGCTTCTACCTCTACAGTAGTGATAGCATAAGCCTGACCTTGATCCCTTGGCCTTTTCTGAGGTAAGTTCTCCTGACGCTTAGGACATGCATTTGCATAATGCCCCATATCCCTGCAATTGTAGCACTGAACGTTGGTAGCTTCCTTCTTCCCTTTGCAATCACGAGCTTGGTGGCCTTTTTCACCACACTTGTAACAGACTCCCATTCCCTTCAAGCAAGCACCGGGGTGTTTCTTCCCGCATTTACCACAAGATGGATATTCAACCTTTCCCTTCTTCCCCTTATTTCAATTCCCAGATTGATCAGCAGGTCTCTTTTTCTCCTGCTTTGCTTTAAAGTCATAAGACTTAGAGAATTCCTTTTCGGTCTTGATAGCACATGAGACAATGTCTTCGTACGATGAAAAGGATTGTGAGACTAATGCTCGACGAAGAAATGGTTTTAACCAATCAAAGAAACGATCAATCTTACTTCTTGGGTAGCGAATATAATCTCCAGCATACCTCGCTAACCTTTTAAAGTTAGCCTCATACTTTGTGACATTCTCATCCTCCTTTTGTCTCAGACTCAGAAATTGCCTTTCCATATCTGCTCGATGGTCGTGAGGAAAGTATTTTTCTAAAAACAGATCTTTGAACTCCCTCCAATCCATATTTGATACTTCATCATCTTCCTTCATGTTTTGAATCAATGACCACCATTGATCAGCATCTCCAGTGAGGCGGTAAACTGACATGATAACTTTTTCCCTTTCACTGCTCCCCAAAGCCTGAAATATTTTCTCTAGGGAAAATATCCATTTCTCAGCTACTAATGGATTTGTATTCCCATTGAACATTGGTGGTTGTTTCCTCATGAATCGATCTAACATTGATCCTCCACGCTGCGGATCAGGGTGCTCCATACGGGTAAGGTTATTATTCATAACCTGAGTAAGTTGTCCCAGTATGGTGATTAGCTGATCGGCACCAGTTGCATCACCAGCCCCACTATAATTATCTTGAGAAGGAGGGAAATCCCTACATGGAGTGCGTGCATTGATACGGTTTCCATTTCTTCCACTAGGCGCCATTTCTAAACAATGGCATAAACTAGATCAGTTTATGAATCAAAATACATAATCCCATACTTATAAAACACTTAACATAAATTGAACTATTTATGGATATAATCCATAATCATAAGAATGTTTTCTTTGAAGAAGTATATACTCATAAACCCTTCATAATGATTTGTAATGAAAATGAGAGTTATCCTAAGAATATCCCCCGGGAGTGTCGTAACCAAGAGTGCAGCAAGGCTCGTTGTCGTGCACCAGTTCCCGTTCGAGTCTAGCTCAAAGCGGTGTTTTCGGGTTTTACCCCTAGGTACATCTGTGCCAGAGCCGCCTCTACCTGCTCGTATCCAGACAGGGATGTATTGCTCGGAAAACTCACAAAATCTCTACAATACCAAAATTCTAGGAAGTTCTTATATACTAATCCTCAAAGTTCATCTTAGGTCTACGTTCTCTAATCAGAGTTTATCTAAATCTTGCTTCCAAGGTTTGTAATAAACTTCCTCTGATACCAACTGTAACGCCCCCACCCCAGTTACCCAGAGTCGGTGCATTATTACATAACATTGGTATGATCACAAGAAAGATCAAATCTCGAAATACCGATTGGTTTAGTAGTCTTGGAAACACTAGATATATTCATAAGTCTTACATTACATCATAAAATGAAAAACTACTACAAAAACATATTGTCTCCATAATCCACACTCATATCCCCACATAATATCCCTGTAGGTCATTCATAATTTACTTCTTCACTTCCTGGGAAAAATAAAACATAGAAAAGGGGTGAGCTCAAATGCCCAGTAAGGATAACAATATAGTGGAAACTTTCATAAATAAGAATTAACATTTAAGGCAATGTATAACTAAAACAAAAGCCTTTTAAACTAGAACTCTTAACATAGTATGGCATAAATAAAATGAGATAATGTCATTTACTTATTCACATGGTTATTCTACTAATCGAATAATCACATGAAAAATCAATAACCACTTTCATAATGATGGAATGCATAATGCCAGACTATCATAACCACATAGCCAAGGCCTCGTGCCAAGACTACAAATAAGATTTTGTCAAGGCCTTGTGCCAAGACACTAGTTTGTCTCATGAGACCTACCAATGCATCGAGGAGCTATAGCGGGCTCCACCCGTCACATATTAAGTCCAATGTATTCCCATATGAAAAGGTTTAAACATAACATAAACATTCGTATTAAAACTAGCATACGAAATTTCAATACTTTCACCATAAACTATGAATGGTATAAAAATAGCACATCCACAGTCAAACATATCACAAAACCTTCAATACAATATAGAAGTTTTGTATCATAATAAATCAACTTCAAATAATCTTAAAATCCATCAAAGGATGTTGACATAGATGAAATCAAAATTCTTTTTAAAGAAATATCTCCTTTTATTTTGAAATCAATTAAGATCCATATAAAATAAAAAATTTTCTTTGAAAATAATGTTATAAGCTTTTAAGGGAAGCTTTAAAGATTTTATAACGGCGTAAAATAGCGGCACCCACCGTATAAGTTAAAAAAAACATTCTTACCTTAATTCTGTCGAAAAGGTTAAAAAGGACCTTGTTTTGAAAACGACGGAAAGATTCCTTTATAAACATCTTATAAAAAGTCAAACAAGGGTATAAATGACTTTAACCCATATTCTTGTAAATAATGAATATGTTTTGAAATACATTTTGAAGAAACATGGATGTGGATGATAAAGAGATCCCAGTAGATTATTACATATAAACAATCTCGGATAATGAAGAGATTGTGAAATAACCCTTACCTTGTACTTTTCCTTGGTTGGGGTAGGTTAACCTCCTGTATAATGGTGAGATAATTGTTATTAAATTATACAAGAATCATATATATTAATATGATATCATATATGATCTTTTAACATTGATTTGTTAATAATATCTTAGAATTATCGTCGTTTCGGGTGTTAACTTACTCATTTTCTTTTATATGTTTTATTACATAAGCCATGTTTGTTGTATCTTATTCATATCCCGAATGATATCAAGTCCTTAAACATCATTTTTAAATCATAAAATGATAATTATACTTGAATGGATATGATGGAGAATGAATCTCATCGCGTTCGTGGAGACGGTAGTCCGTACGTACGCACGAGCGACAATATCATTCTTTTGATATTAAAATAATATATAAATGGATGGTATATCATATATACAGAATCATTAACATGTTATATTTATTATTTACATGAGTTACACATCATTATTATACCCATCCAAATAATAATATATTGAATAACAATTACACCACGACACGGAGACGGTAAGCCGTACGTACGCACGTATGGTGACATGTTATTCAAAGGGTGGATAGAATACTGAATATGGTTGTACCATTTTTATAATAACATCACAGTATATGTAAGATACTAGAGTTATTATTTTATAATGGTAAGAACAAAGAAAGAAGAAGTGGAAGAAGAAATGAACTTGGAGAAGGGTGGTGAAATCATTACCTCTTCTTCGGGTTCTTCCTTTCGATTTGATCAAAAGGGCTCCTTAGGTTGGCTTTATGATCAAACTAAGGCATCTAGGTTGTAGTGAGGGATGTTGGGAGAGTATATGGGCAGAGTTTGGCCGAACCAAAAGTCTTTTAAGGTGTGAAGAAATGGGAAGGAGGAGTGCCCTTTTATAAGAGGGGTGAGGGGCACCTTTGGAAAAGCTAGAGATATTAGTTTATAATAAATTCATAATCGGTTTCCAATGGCTCCAAAGTTGACTATTCAAAGGTTAAGTTGGGTATGGGTCGAAAACAACTCAACCAATATAATTTAGACAGGTTTGGGTACTTATATTAACCTTATCTTTAAGTATTAACTCTAAGTTAATTAGTTTCACTTTTACAATGTCTCTTTGTATTTTTATATAATATGGATAATAAACTTACTATATACATCCAAACGACCCCCAAGTGGTCCATTAATGATGAACCTATCATGATATAAGTCTCTTGGACGAACCATATATTTTTAGAAATTTAATATCAATTAATAATATAATATTTGTTTTAAGAACTCTTTTATGTCAATTTTGACACTATTCAATAGTTGATTTTTTTGAAACCCATAACAGATTGATTACTTCGAACAAAGTCAATTAAATAAATCCTAACATATCATATTATCCTAGAAAATTAGTTTAATTCATTAAAAGTTTCATATTATATTTATTTGGGTATTTATAATATCAATTATTTTAATTTTTCACTATTATAGTAATTACTGCATCATCATTGTGTCATAAATAAAATAAATTATTTAATGTCTAAAAATTATAAATAAAATATCATTATGTAGGAAATCTGTTTATATTTCTAATGAATATTTATAATCTAAAATCCAACATATATAACCCTATGTAACAATTGTTTTTCTAAAAGATATATGCTTGTGTCATTTTTGTATTCATTTTAACTTAATTAAAATAAAGTGTCATTATCACTTACAAGTGAATCCATGGGGTCCCAAAATCGACCCAAAGATGCCCATGGTCGACCATGTATCAACCAATGGGGTTAAGACACGTTTTAGGGTAATTTAGTATTATTATAATATTATTTTTTTAACCCTTATTTACCGGATTTACCCTTAACCATGGTAAATAAAATATTTACCGCAGTAATTATTCAAAATGTCTAAAAATAAAAGTTACCTATTTACAAAATTTGAACATCCTGATTCCAAATATGGAATCCATTTTTCTAAATTCAAAACACAGAAGTGTCAGAAATTAATTTAAAATTCATTCCCGCTGTCAAAACAAAAAGCGTGTTTTTAAGAGATAATAACTATCGAAAGATTGACATTTGTTTATGTTCGGTCTAATTGTAAAATTATGTCCAATGACCAAAATTATATTAAACGGTAAAAATATATTCTAAATATACTTTAAAACCACTCAAATTTATAATTTATCACTATTAATTATTTTGATTAAAAAATTTGTTTTTAATTAAAATTTAGTAATTTTCACTATTCATCAAAATATGAAAGTTATCCGAAATGTACCAAAATTTCACCTTAGGCTAAATTCGATATTCCGAATCCAAAAATGATTTCCATTTTGAAATATAAAATATATATAATTTCAAAAAGTAGGTATTACTATTCATAACGGCTAGTTTGATTGGTTATGGTGTGTTAGAACTTGGTGTTGCGTACAACACACGCTATCACATTATTCAAAGAGAAGCGTACCGTAGAAGCTTGGGGTGTTACATCAGTGCATCAACTACTACATTACCTTTACCAGGTGTATAGGAAAGATCAAAATCGATGGACTGTAGGTACTCGACCCACCTTCTCTGCCTCAGATTCCGGTCATGGTGAGTAAAGATATACTTGAGGGTTTTTTGGTCGGTGAAAACCA
Organism: Viscum album; assembly: GCA_963277665.1. Taxonomy (NCBI): domain Eukaryota; kingdom Viridiplantae; phylum Streptophyta; class Magnoliopsida; order Santalales; family Viscaceae; genus Viscum; species Viscum album. Next base: position 1,690,456,186 of record OY728135.1, on the reverse strand, counting down.
CAAAATGATCTCCCAACAGATAGTGTCTCCAATAGTGCAACGCATGAACAACTGCAGCCAACTCGAGATCACGCGTCGGGTAATTTAACTCATGTGGCCTCAACTGCCGAGACCCGTATGCAACAACTCTATCTCCCTGCATCAACACTGCTCCCAGCCCAATTCCTGATGCATCATAGTAAACTGTATAGCTCTTCCCCTTCTCTGGGAGTATCAGGATCAGTGCTAATGTCAACCTTCCCTTCAAGTCCCGAAAATTTGTCTCACAGGCTTCTGACCAAACAAACTTCACCCCTTTCTTAGTCAGACCCATCAATGGTGCAGTTAAGAGGGAGAAGTCATGTATAAAGCGTATGTAGTAACCATCCAGCCCTAAAAAACTCCGTATCTCAAGAACGTTCTTAGGATGTTCCCCGGAAACTACTGCTCTCACCTTCTCTAGGTCTACTTCAAATCCCACCTCTGAGATGATATGACCCAGGAAGTGGATCTGGTCCATCCAAAAGTGGCACTTTGAGAGCCTAGCATATAGATGATGCTCTCTCAGAGTACTCAATACGATCTCAAGATGGGTGGAATTGTCATGTCAAGTGTGAGATTACACCAAGATGTCATCCATGAATACTACCACAAAAGAATCAAGATACAGATGGAACACACGATTAATCAGAGCCATGAAAACTGCTGGTACGTTCGTGAGTCCGAACGGCATAACCAAGTACTCGTACAGACTATATCTGCTCCGAAAAGCTATAAGTGGTATATCTGATGGTCTCACGTGCAGCTGATGATATCCAGATCTCAAGTCAATCTTTGAGAACACTCGTTCTCCACAAAGCTGATAAAAAAAGATCATCTATCCTCAGTAAGGGATATCGGTTCTTGATCATCAACTAGTTCAGCTTCCGATAATCCATGCAAAGTCTGAGGGTACCATCCGCCTACTTCGCAAAAAGGTCCGGAGAACCCTAAGGAGAAGTACTAGGTCAGATAAAGCCCTTTGCCTGTAACTTTTCTAACTACCTCTTGATCACTTGCAGCTCAAGTGTAGCCATCCTATAAGGAGGAAAGGACACTGGTGCTGCTCCTGGAACAAGCTCGATAGAGAAATCCACCTCACGCACCAGAGGTAGACCTGAAAAGTCATCCGGGAAGACATCCCTGAAACGATCAACAACAGGAGGGAAACCCGTCTGAAAAGTCCCCTGATCATCTAGATATAAGCTCGCAATCTGGGCTGTGACTCCACCTCTCCCATGATGCTCTGGTCCAGCTCGACTCGCCTGAACATCCCATTCGCCATTGAATAGAAACTCTCCTCCCTCTGGTGACGTGAAACGCACCCTACGACGATAACAGTCTACAAATCCTCAAAAGGGAACAAACAGTCCATCCCGAGAAATTACGTCATAGATCGTCATCTCTAAGATAGAGAGGTCCCAAAGGAAGTGACACCCTCCAACCTCAAGGGGGAAATCCTTACTCTGACACACACCAACCATCCAAGTCCCCAACGGAGTGTCTAGCATCATGATATCAGAAGAAGAAGAAACACCAAGCCCAAGGCTATCCATAAAGGGTACAGATATGAAACTATGTGTAGAACCCGTATCAAAAAGCACTGAAGATAAGAAAGAAGCTACTAGAATAGTACCTATGACTGTAGAAGGTCCGGGATCCTACTCCTGCTGGGTCTGTTGCACTGCATATGCCTGTCCAGTGTCGTGGCCCTGTGACACAGCCTGGCTACCCTGAGCTGTCCCGTCCTGCTGCCTCTGAGATCCTGGTGTTTGGCTACCACGACCATGACCACCTTCTCTGCCTGCACGCCCTGACATATTCCAGTTCCATGACTCGTAAGAAGACACTGGTCCTGATCCCGCACGCAGAGTCTATACAGAACCCCTCTCACTAGCCACTGGTGGAAAAACCCTGAAAAGCGCTGCAGATGACCCATCTAGCCGCAATCTCAGCACTCCAATGGGTCTCATTGACACTGCGGTCTCTTGTGCCCCTCTCTACCACACTAGTAGCACATAACCTGGCCACCTAAAGAATTCTTTTGACTAGTATTTCTGCCCTGAGAGAAGTCCATATGTCTCTTCCTCTTGCAAGAAGAAATAACACCAGTAATTGGTGCTGAACCACCCTGGCCCACACCACTCGATTCCCGCAGGTTCCTCTCTGTAATCAATGCCTAGTTCACAATCGCGTGTACAGTAAGCAACCTGAAAACATTTACCAGCACTCAGATGTCATACCAAAGACCATCCTCAAAATGTCTGGCTCTCAACATCTCATCACCCACCAGCACGGGTTCAAAACACTGAAGCTTTATTAAACGAGCAGAATAGTCCATCACAGATATAGCGCCCTACTACAGATTCATGAAATCTCGAGCTCTATCTTCCCTCAGTGTCTCGAGAAATATTAAGTCATAGAAGACTGCCTGAAAATCATCCCACTCCATGTCTCGATGATGCTTTGACTGGGTGGTAACATCCCACCACCTCTTGGAAGAATCACGTAGAATTTAAGTCGCAAGCTTGACCCTCTGCCCTAGAGGGGTCTCAAGATGCTCGAAAATAATCTACATCGATCTTAGCCAAGACTTCGTAGCTTGTGGTCTGGTATCCTCTAAAAACGTAGGGGGATTCTGTTGCTGAATGATACGAGTCAGATCATCCATAGATGTCGTAGCCTGCGGTGCTCCCAGAAAGGTCTCCATGAACTGAATAAGGCCCTCACGGAACTGCGCCTCCACGACTGTGTCCGGTATAGCAGCTGGCACCGCATCTAGCTCTGCTGGAGGATCAAATGGTAGCCCATGTCCCACCATCTCCAGAGTATAATCATCACCGCTCTCATGGCGAACAAATCGCGGTCGTCTAGGCGGCATGACACTACAGGGTCAAAAGAACGCCTCAGATTTAAGATTATTAAGGCCTAAAGTGAAGGAACCACAAAGGAAACAAGAGGAAGAAGGCATTAAAAATTTGAAAAACAAGACTACATGGCGTGTACACTGACTACACGACATGTACATGACTTCTGTTCCCCTTCCCGGGTCATTCTACACGGCTAAGCCACACGACTTCCTTTCAACAAAAACTACACGGCATGTAAATAATATACACGGCATGTATGGTGTTATTTCACAACTACCTGTGTCGTCTGTGACCCAGCCGACTACTCGGCTTAACGCTACACGACATGTTACACTCGCACACGGCGTGTACACCATCCTCTTTCCTAGCCACATGGCTAACACCAAACGGTCTGTCCTCGGAAAAAACTACACAACGTGTCCCAACGGTACATGGCTTGTTCAGGGAGAGGTGACACCGGCCCGTGTTGTTAGTTACATGGCGGAGTCCCCAGGTCACACTACATGGCGTGTTCATCATTGACACGGCGTGTTCTTTACAGGTGTTCACTGACCCGTGTTGTTAGTTAAACGGCCGGACACCGGGTCACACTACACGGTGTGTTCATTATTGACACAACGTGCTCTGTACAGGTCTTCACTGACCTGTGTTGTTAGTTACACGGCTGGACCCCGGGTCTACACTACACGGTGTGTACATTTGGTACACGACCTGTTTTACCCAAGCCCTTCCCTACCCCGTGTTGCCCCCAACACGGTTTGTGACATGAGAATGGACTACATGGCGTGTACTTCGGGTACACAGCGTGTACTCAAAAAGTTTAGTTTTCTTTCCAAATAGAAGAACATACACGGCGTGTATAAAAATACTACACGACGTGTATACTGGGTTTCCATACAGTATGCCTCTGAAACTTCTTCGGATCCCAGAAAATACTGAAACCAACACCTAATTGTCAAATTCCGACCCGTGGGGGCCCATACTCCCCACGAATCAAAGTTTGACATCTTATATGTGTTATAACCAATAAATAGTCAATGATCAACCAAATTCCGGTCAATGGGTGCCCATACTCCCCAAAAACCAATGTTTGGCGTCCATTCTATAAAAAAGATTACATAGAAAAATACCCTATCATAGAGCAGGTATGTATCATGAAGCTATCACAACAGCATGTTATTCTAGCACAACAACTATCACAACAACATGAAAAATTATAATGCACCTACATGGAATGGAAACTATGCATGACATGTGATATATATCATGTGCCTATATGATGCTGTTGACGCTCCTTTCGTCACAGAATCCAAAGATCGGAAAAGGTGAATATCTAAGCAAAAAGTGATTAATCCTTTGAAGAAACATCAAAAATCGACAAAGGGATGGAAAAGGAGAACATTGCCCATGTATCGCGCAAGTTCCATCTTGGTCGCGCAAGTACACTTGCGCGCCGCCTCAATACTTGCGCGACCCCTCATGGTCGTGCAAGGGACTTGCGCGACAGATCTGGTAACCGCCCAGTAACCGCCCGGGGTCTTCTTTTGCCTATAAATAGACCCTGTGGGCCCCCCATTCGGGAGGATCTCTTCCCAGAAACTCGGATCAAAGCTCCCGATGCTCAAGTCTCTTCTCAAAGCTTCCGGAACACTTCTAAGGTAATTTCTTACCTAGAATGGAAGATCTAAAGAGAAGAAGGAAGGCCCAAGTGTTGAAACTTATCAAACACTTGCGCGCCAACTTAATTCCTTCAATATAACTTGCGCGTCCCTTCTCTGGAAGAACCTCAAGAGGATGGGAAAGGGTTTAATAAAGAGTCGCTCAAATAATTCAACTCTGGTTGAAAATCGCGCAAGTATCCCTCATGTCGCGCAAGTATACTTGCGCGACCAATACTTGCGCGCCGCCGCAGGACTTGCGCGACCTTCAATACTTGCGCGCCCCTATCTTTTTGGGTGCCCATCTTGCCCTTTTTCACCCCTCTTAAGCCATTTCACCCTTCCTATTCAAGATTCAGTCTTCAAGATACTCTTCAAAGCCATTTATGGCATGATTTCTTGATTTGACATCCTTATCTGAAAGGAATTCTGTGAAATATCTCTCAAAACCTAGTGATTTAAACATCTTTATGTCACCAAAGATTGAGAGTTCATTCATTCAACCTCATCCTTTAAGATGAGAGAATCCTAACTTGGGTTTCCTTTTCAGGAATAATCCCCAGTTATAAAACCTTTGATTTGGGCATCTTCCTTAAGAATAAACCCCAATCAAAATCCTTTAATCTTGGGCATCCTCCTCAGGAGTAAGCCCCAAACCTTAATCCCTAACCTGGGTCTCCTTTTCAGGAATAAGACTCAGTCATAACCTTGGGCTTCCTTTTCAGGAGTAAGCCCCAAGTCCCCTAACCTAGGCTTCCTTCTCAGGAATAAGTCCTAGTCATAAATTTTGGGCATCTTCCTTAAGAATAAGCCCCAATTAAAGTCCTTTAATCTTGGGCATCCTCCTCAGGAGTAAGCCCCAAACCTTAATCCCTAACCTGGGTCTCCTTTTCAGGAATAAAGACTCAGTCATAACCTTGGGCTTCCTTTTCAGGAGTAAGCCCCAAGTCCCCTAACCTAGGCTTCCTTCTCAGGAATAAGTCCTAGTCATAAATCTTGGGTATCCTTCTTAAGAGTAAGCCCCAAGTCTCTTAAAATTTCTCTTAACCAGTCATAAATTTCCTTTGATTTGGGTTTCCTTTTCAGGAAAAAAACCCAATCATAAGTCCCCTCCTAACTTGGGCATCCTCCTTAGGAGTAAGCCCCAAGATTAGAGTATTCAAATCTCCATGAAGCACATATAACTTTGTGGACCCTGTTCATGGATTTTCTTCCTAAAAGTAAATCCTAAACCTTCATCTATCTGGACAGTCATCCATACATAAGCCCCAAACAAAATTCTTATGATTGCATCCTTCATGGCACAATTGTCTAAATTTTACCAATACCTCTTGTTTCTCACACCGAGCATGACTCACGTGAGCTTAGAGTGTAAAAGTAATTATGACATTCATCTTTGAGCCATAAATCATAAACATCATATCCCATTCCTCGAACTACGTGGGTTCTGATTCCTTTTTCAAAACAAAGGATACGTAGGTAGCCCATTCATGGGTTCGATCCCAACATTGAAATAATCTCTGTCCTTCTGAATGACGATAAACTTCAAGTGCCCCACTGAGTGGCTTTAAAACCAGCCTGGTCATCAAAATGACCAAGAGACTTTTATATAAATGTTTTGAAGGATACCATTGACCAAGAATCTCTAAACAAATATAGATGATTCTATATTGATGAAGAACCTCAAATACATATAAAAGATTCTCAAAATTTCTTGCATATTTAATCATTGATTGTTAAAACTAAAGGAAAGCTTATTTTATACTTGGTAATGTAATAAGGATTCACGAACTTAACTTAAATCTATAAAGAGAGTCCCGGAGTAGACAATAATTCCCCTCAAAAAGGTGTGATAAGTCCGACCTCCCATCCTCTCGACCAATGCAAATTCCTAAGCCTCATTAGCCCACAAGCTAATGAGCGCCTGCCTTTGGAAAGTAGGTCCAAACGGATGTGGAATCATTGGATGTTTCCGGTTCTACGAACAAACCCGTTAGAAACCGATCGGAACGTTTGAATCTCCCGTCCAGGAGGTCATCCCCGGATTCCGCGTGAAACAAAAATGGTGAACCCGACGTGAATCCTTAACCAAGTTAAAGTGATGTTCTTCTTATCTGTTAGGCCCTTTGGGCCAACAAGGCAATCATTGACATATGATCATCCAAAAGATGCAGTAGCCGGATTCATCTTGATTATGTCTGTTATATGGAACAGGCACTCTTTTTTTAAGATCTTCTACAAAAAATGGCTTTCCTTAAATTCACCCCTGTGAATACTGCTGCTAAGAACACCTCTACTGTGAGGTCTGCTGCCGTGAAAACCAATGCTGCTACTCCTGCTGGAACGTCATCCGCTCTGAGGATGACATCACCAACTCAGCGTCTTCAACGCTGTGTTTCAAATGCACTGGTTAAGGAGTACCGTCGTAACGGTACTATCCCAACTCTGGAGGCCGCTCGTCAAGCCCTCCAAGTTAACAATTCTACCTGGTCGTCCGGACAACGACGACCAGCAATCAAGAAGCAGGCGGTGCTGACTACCGTCTCCAACCGTTTCGGGTCATTATCCCCGGAACGCAATTTCCATTCACTCCCTTATTCTGAGGAAGTGAATGAGCAGGTCCCGCAGGACCTTAATTCAAAGAGACAGGAGTCCTTCTCAAGGGCTCCCATCAACAATCGCCGCCAGACTCGTGCGGTAGTGCGCCCTCAACATGATGAGGGTACCGGCTCAAGGCATTCAGCTCAGGTTCCTCGAACCCGAGCAGGCAAGATGAATCACCAGAGACGGAATCCGGTTAATAATAGGCAGGTTGTCATCCCTGCCATCTCCGGAGAAGTCCACCAACCTAACTTGGTGGCAAACAACGAGCAGGCACACACACCTGCCCGTTTTAATCCCGCTGTCCAGCAGACTCGTCTGGCAGCATCAAGCCGATCCCGCCAGGCAATTCCGGCGGAGTACCATAGGCAGGAACATACACCTGCTTATACATCAGCAGTTAGTCAGCAGGCTCGTCTGACTACATATGATGGATCTCGTCAACAGCGTTTGGCGAAGTGTAATCAGCAGGCACATACACCTGCTAATACTAATCAAGCCTACCAAAAGTCTCGTTTGGTAGCGCACGGAGAAGTCAGTCGGAAAGCCCCGACGACAAACAGGAGGCAGACTAAACTCTCTGCCTCCACACTTGAGTACTGTCAGGATTCACTGACAGGAAAAGGAGGACAGGAGCAGGCACATACACCTACTCTAAGCCCGGAATGGACGTATATCCCTGTTCCGGCGGCTGAAGTCACCAAACATATTTTGTCAATGGTGAAAGAGCAGAAGCAAATTCCTGCTCATATTCTGGATGCTTGCCAGGATATCATAACAGCTTCAGCATCATCTCAGGGACAGACACATAAATCTATCCCTAGCAGTGGAGTGACACATCAACAATTCACTCCGGAACAGACACACACATCTGTTCCAGTCCAAGAGGGTTGTGGGGCCTACTCCCCCATATCATATGGACAACCAAGTCAGGCACATACACCTGATTTGAGCGATGATCGTCAGCCTAACCTGACCATCTTTCCTGATCAGGCACATACACCTGCTCAGAGCAATCACTTTCGTCATCAAGTGATTTCTAAAGCGAGTAAGAAGGCATCTAAGAAAAAGATCCGCCCAGCACAGTCAGGAGATCAAAGGCCAATCTACAACAAGGCCTTTCTCGATGCTGGAGTTCTTGAAGCCCTCAGACATTTATCTGTCGGAATTCAAGATTCTACTCCCTCAGTTCCCAATAACAGGAACATTAATCCCAAAGGTCTTCAACAGACACTTCCTCATGAAGACTTGCTTCATGAAAATTCGGTCAATCTTGAAGTTTCTTCTTCAGATGAGAACCACAGGAACCCTCTGTGTGGTCAGAAGACCAAGGAGCAAGAGATATCATCTTTTGCTGTAACCCATCATGAAGGTCCTCCTCATGGTGATGAACTTCGCTGCGAAAGTCCTCTCCGCAGTAGTGATTCACATTGTCTCGAAAATTCTTCAGAAGGCAATGTAGTGACGAGAAAGCCCTCCTATCTCGAGGCACTTGAAAACGTAAAACCAGTCATGTCTGAAGTTTTACTATCGGTAGGTGAAACTCTTTCTCCATCAGAAGATAGCTTGGGGTTCAGGTTATTCTCCGAACCTTCCCTGGGTCATTCATCTTCCAGCATGAATAGTGATTCCTCTACCAATCTTGTTGAATCCGATGAAGCAACAAGGAAACACCAACTCTGGTCCAAACAGGTAGAAGAATCTTCATTTAATGATAAAGAGGAAATGCTGAACATGAGGAAAAAACTGGCAAAAGGTGAAGTACCGGTCATGTTTTGGCCTTTGGCTGATTCACAGTATGACATTCCAAAGATGCTGACGGATGATGGAATCCATGATATTCGTCTTAACATATGGAAAACTCTTTGTCAATTAAAGAAGAAGGTATTATCTTACGATGAATATGAAAATCATCTTAAGATAATAGAAGGGTTACAACGCCAGATTGATTTGGCATCTCTATCAGTCTCTCGGTATCCGAAGGCTGAAAAGCAACAGAGAACCCTTCAACGTTCATGCCTTGGTGCACTAAGAAGATTGCGTCAGTTAATTTCCAATGCTCCATCTAATGTTCATATCAGAGGATGGGGTATTCACGGAGCACTACATTTCACAGTGCTTTCCGGTCAGCAAAGCCCGCCAAAAATGGTCTCATGCAATGTTATTGCCCATGGCCGGCCACAGTCAATGGGCTTTGTTCATAATCAAAATCTTGCTCAAGATCAAGCTTCAACTAGTTACTCTCAAAATCAAGTATATAGAGAACAGGTTGTTGAATTGCTCCTACATCAAGCAGGCGAGAATATTGCGCAAGCCTCTCGTCTGGAGCAAACACGTCATCAAATGACAGAAGTTTCAGAAATCATCCAACGGTCTGTTGAACCAGGTGATAAAAGTGGATACAGGTTAATGCATCCAGCTAATTTCCGAACTAAGATTCGCAAGATCAAGAGAGATTTCAAGAAGATCTCAGACATAGCATGTCAAGAGACACCTCAGCTTGCCAGACTGGGGACTTCTCTAACCCAACCCTCAGAATCAACGAATGGGATTCGAGGGGTTGAGCAGAAGCAACAGGAACACCCCCAGTCCACCGGACTGGGGACTTTTTCAAATCTTCAATCCCTCCCTCAGAGAAAGTCAGTATTCTCTCGATTAGGGAAGAAGCCTCAAGAGGAACGAAGAGCCAAGCTATCAGGAGATTCTCTCCAAGTGACGGTTCACAAAGAAATTCCTGAGGGATCAAGTCAACGGAATGCCATGTCTTATCATGGACATAAAAGGAGACAATATCACAGAAATGATGATAGAAAGGATTCCATGAAATATGCATCCATTAATGTCATCACTGCCGTTGCTGCTGATTCACCAGATGAGGCTCAATCAGAGGGATCAGATGAAGAGGTTCCTGCTCAAGAAGTTGCGCACACAGACCTAAATGAAGAAGGTGTGCGCACACGTAATCAAAGGCTTACCCAAAATTTGGGTATTCCTTCAAGTAACCCACTTCCCCCTCTCCGAAAAGGATCCAATAAGGGGAAAGGAAAGAATCAGGTTACTTATCACCCTTCCTCTGAAGGAGGTCAATCGCTCTCATTAGAGCAAAGGCTTGCACAACAGGAGGAAGAAATGAAAGAATTAAGAAGGTTGAATGCAGAACTACTTCAGAGTAGTCTTCTTCTTAAGAATGCTGAAGTCCGACAGCCGAAGGAATTTGTTGTAACTACTGAGATGGATCAGGAATATCCTCCTTTATCAGTACACCCACAGAGGTCTAATCCTACGGGTCAAACGCAACAACGGTTGGCAGCACTACCATTAGTTGCAGCACCAACCTCCACGTCTGTCCAAGCTCCATTCATTGCACCTACCCAAAACCAAGTTCAACCTGACGTTTCTCAAAAGTTAATAACTACTATTGATTCATTAACAGCTCGGTTAGAAACTATGGAAGGGAAACGGGCGCAAGTTCAACCTGAAAAGAAAGTTTACCCTGAATGGGTAGATTCAATTTCTCCTCCATCCAGTTTTGGAAACCCTATTTTCCCTACTTTCAATGGATCAGGTGACCCTGAACAACATTTGACGCATTACGTGTCTTGTTGTGATCCTATGATGGGAACTCCAGAGCAACAAGAAGCAGTGAAACTCAGATGCTTCGTGCGAACCTTGCAAGGACCAGCTTTTGTCTGGTATACAAGCTTGAAATCTCGGTCAGTCATCGGATGGGAGGATCTTCGTCAAAAATTCCTTCTTCAGTTTAGCTCAACTTTGCCAAAAACGACAGTTTTCGATCTTACAAACTGCAAGCAAAGGGAGAATGAAAGAGTCTCTGATTTCATTGATCGTTGGAAGGGATTAACGTATTCCTTGAGTTTATCACTCCCTCAGGAGGAATTGTTGCCAATCTGTGTGGCAAATTTGCGTGACGAATTACGCACGCCATTGATCCCTGTGAAATACACAGGAGGGTTTCGAGACCTTACTTCAATCGATCAACAGATTGAAGATTCCCTTATGCAGGCTAAGGTTAAATCTCGTGTAATTCCATCAGCTCCAGGAAGAAGAATGGGTAAAGCAGAAACTGCTACAGTTATGCTTAAACAGGCACCTGTACCTATTTCTACTTCAAAACCTTCATCTTCTCGAAGGGCTCCACCTCCTGAACGCCAACAACAAAGGCTGTTTCGTCCAAATGATCAAAAAGATCAACGACGAAAACAATTTGAGGATATGAAGAGTAAAACATACTCTTTCCGAAGTGAGCAAGTTCCTGGTTACTTCATTTCAGCTCTGGAGAATAATTTGGTTCAATTACCAGTGCCGAAGAGACCAAACAAGGAAGGAGATGAAGACCGTCCCAATTATTGTCCCTTTCATCAAATGTTGGGGCATCCCATCCAGGAGTGTTTTGTCTTTAAAGACCTCCTACAAAAGATGGTCGACTTGGGACAAGTCAAATTGAAGGGTTCTTCAGCTCATGTAGCGTGTATTACCGCTACAGATCCAGAGGAAGGAGGTGAGTGGCAGGAAGTCAAAAGCAAAACTGCGAAAAAATATGATGATTGGATGGTCAGAAAGACAATCAATCGGACCCATTCCATTTTGCGAACACAATTGAAGAAGCCAATTGTGTCTCCTACAAAAGCTGCAGTAAAGCCTCCATCAAAAGACAAATCCTCAAAAGGGCAGAGCAATTCAAAGAAGAAAGAGGAATCAGAAGAAGATGAGTATGTATCAAAGCCTAAATTGTCTTTGACTCTGGTAGATTTCATGCCATCTACTTCAAAGCAACGGGTACCGCCCCATCAAACGGAACAGCCTAAACAGGCTAATCAGGCAGAGTCTTTATCAGACGAAGAGTTAATCTTTGGTTCTGTTTAATCTCAATGGATGGAGAACACATCACGACTCCAACTAATGCCAGATTTCTAAAGAAGTATTTTGTATAAACACAAAATATTGTTCCCAGAACCAAGACTTACAATTGGTTCATACACAAAGGTCCGGTATGACCATAAACTACACCAAGGTCCGGTATGACCTTAAAATACACAAAGGTCCGGTATGACCTTAAACTACACCAAGGTCCGGTATGACCTTAAAATACACAAAGGTCCGGTATGACCTTAAACTACACCAAGGTCCGGTATGACCTTAAACTACACAAAGGTCCGGTATGACCTTAAACTACACAAAGGTCCGGTATGACCTTAAACAACACAAAGGTCCAGTATGACCTTAAACTACAACTACGTCCAGCATGACGATAAACTGTATGGTCCGTGCATATGACCTTAAACTATTCGCACTTATGTCCCTGCAACATGACACTAAACTGTGCAGCACCAATAGTCCTAACTGCAAGACTTTAAACTGCATAGTCCCTGATTTTGTCCTACATGACAATAAACCGTATAGAAGTTCCTATATTTTGTCCGAGATGACATTAAACTATATTTTGTCCTAGCGACATGACATTTAAACTGTGTGGCACTTTCATCGTCCAGCATGACGTTAAACTGTGTTAAGTCCCTTATTGTCCTACATGACACTAAACTGTATTCTGTCCGAGATGACATTAAACTATATTGTGTCCTAGCAACATGACATTAAACTGTGTGGCACTTTCATCGTCCAGCATGACGTTAAACTGTAAAAAGTCCCCAGAACTGATATCCTCATATTGGTTCACCTTAGTCCTAGCTACATGACTTTAAACTGTACAGCACAAGTTCGTCCTTGCTATATGACGTTAAACTATACAGCAATGGTCCAGTATGACATTAAACTGCATCATCCCTGGTCCATGTATATGACCATAAACTATTTGCAAATCCCTTATGTCCAGCAAGACGTTAAACTGTGACGTCCTAAATTACATGACGCTAAACTGTATAAAAGTCCCTCACGTCCGGAAAGACGTTAAACTATATAATCATCAAAGGTCCAACATGACATTAAACTGCACCATCCATGGTCCATGCATATGACCTTAAACTATTCGCACTTTCGTCCGACATGACGTTAAAATGGTACACTCCCTTGTCCTTACTGCATGACATTAAACTGCACAGTCCCCCTTTTTTCCGTCCAATATGACGTTAAACTATATTGTCCCCCTCGTCTTAACTACATGACGCTAAACTGTACAGAAAGTCCTTTTTTTTATGTCCTACATGACATTAAACTGTACATCGTTAAGGTTGTTATTACCTCTTGTTTCTCACACCGAGTATGACTCACGTGAGCTTAGAGCGAACATCAACCATAACACTCCCTTTGGGCCACTAACCATGTGTAAGTCCCAACAACATTTTCTTTATTATTAGATCATTGTCCCCAAAAAACAATTTGATCATTAATTCATTCTTTAATTGAACTACACAAACTTTGATCCTTGCCCTCCAGGCTAGGTATGTAGGCAACCTCCCAAGGTTCAAACCCAAAAACAATCTCTTCACATCGGTTCACCACCATCTCATATGATGTTGATTTGTGAAACCGCCCCTGGAATCAATATATTTACATTGATTCATTTTCGTCCTTGTTATACGACGTTAAACTATACAACACTTTTGTCCTGTACGACAATAAACTACAATATTTATTGATTTCCTCATTTGAGAGAGAACTATTATTGACATTGATTTTTTAATCATAGTTTTTCATTTTTTAAAAAAAGACTACGTACATACATGGTAATGCCTGAACTTTTTTTAGGTTAAACCATCATTGCACTAAAGTCCCCTTTCACCCTTCACATGTACGAACCAAATTTGTACAAAGGGTAATTCTAGAACTACGTGGACTTGATTCCCATCCTTATGGGATACGTAGGAACATTCGAGTGTCCCTCGAATCCAGTCCCAAGTCTTTTGGGCCTAACCCCAAATTTCACTTTCAGTCCCTTGGCTGAAAAGCCCTCATGAAAACACACACTGTGTATTCATTATTATGGTCCAAATTCTATGACCCTAAACTAAGATCACTCATCCTTTCTTCCTGCACGACGTTAAACTGCATTTCAAGAACTACGTATGGCTTGATTCTCATTCTTATGAGATACGTAGTGAAGTCCAAAATTTCAATTCAGGACCCAGCCACAACATGATTATGGTTATCATTGACCTATGTATCTCTACATACATTGGACAACACCCATATTTATGTGTTATAATCCTAACTTGAAAATATTTTCAGATCTTCATAACCCTTTTCATGACTTCTAGTCACAAAAATGTCAAACTTCTGAGAATTCTTTTGCCTGACCATGCAGCACGTGCCCATAGGTGGCCTTGCATAAACAGTCCACATAACAGACTTGTCAGCCAAGAGATGCTATTTATTTGACCATGCAGCCAATGCCCATAGGTGGCCCTGCATGTTTTCAACCCCCTAACGGGTTTGTTAAATAATAGTAACTTCATTCTTGGGAAGAATGCCTCTTTTTTTTCTTATTTTGTCTTAAACGACAGTATGTAGGGATCCGCAAAAATAGCTATCCTTAACATATTTGTCCCATATCCTTTTTCATGATCTGAAAGTATTCAAGTCCATGGTTTATTCTTCTTCCCTACGTTTGGGTCAGACCTTCGTAGGAGTGATATTCATCCAGTTCTTCGATATTCTTGTTCGGAAATATCCTTTCCATATTCAAGTACCTCTTTCCATACAACAAACTCTATGCTTTAGAAAATTTGAATCTCCATAAACTTTCACTGGCTTTTAGCACTAGGAAAGTAAATTTCTGAGAGTTCTTTTGCCCGACTATGCAGCACGTGCCCATAGGTGGCCTTGCATAAACAGTCCACATAACAGACTTGTCAGCCAAAAGATGCTATTTTATTTGACTATGCAGCCAATGCCCATAGGTGGCCCTGCATATTTCAACCCCCTAACGGGTTTTGTTAAATAATAGTAACTTCATTCTTGGAAACTACTTTTTCTAATGCCTTCTAGCTCTTTTTCATATCATTCCTCAGATTCAAATATTCTTAAGCCATAGTTTACATATTTTCTCTCATACTTGAGTATGGTAATTTGTTTTCAGATAAATTATCAAGGAATTGAATCCATTTTAATCCTTTTTTCGGTCAAAGCTATTTCGACCTTAAACATTAGCCCCTTTATGTCCGGCTTGCATGACTTTAAACTGCCCACACAAAAGACAGAGGAACTATGAATAAAAGTCAAGTTCCAGCTCACTAAATATACATTTTTTGTATGATTTAGGTAATATTGAGCAGTTAAAAGATTCAAAGTTTGTAGGGTTATTTGTAGTAATCCTAGTAAAAATCAAACTATGCTTACTAAGCCCATTTGGCTTAAGTAAAATTGAAGCAGGTAATGGAAGAATGCAGGTACAAATGATTGAAGACAAAAGTGTTTTTCATTGATACACAAGAGTTAGAAGGACATCCACAGACTGGAGTCTCTTCTCTTCTTTCAAGAATTACAAGAGGCTTTCAACATAACACTTCATTTGATTTACGGCATCCCGATCTTCATTAGAAACCACCTAGAATTCATTCATTCAACTGGATACAATAAGAGATGCAGTGATACCAGCTCTTCTTGGAACAATTGTAAAAGGATGTTCTTGAGTGCGGTTTGAGAAAATTTTCTGCTGATCAAACAGTGACTCTGTTTCTGTCCAAGAGACTTGGAAGATGGATACGTGGATTTGAGAATGGAGCATTGGAAGTAAAGAGCCATTTGGAGAGAGTACTCTTTTCAGATATTGCTCTAATACCATGTTTGTCTTCTCTCCACCAACCGGCAGTGGAAAACATTTCAGCCCATGGGTTTGCCATTTTCATATCTGCAAAGGAATGACATGGAGGAAGAATTTGAAAGTTCACACCATTGTTGTTACTCTTAATGCACAGCATAACCGAAATAGAGAAGTAGCAGTGCATCTTCATCTTAGGTGTATAATTGTTTGCATTTGGAACATTGACTCCTTGAAGATGACCATGAACACACAGAGACAGGTAGATGCTCTGTGGGAAATTAAGATGATATTTCTTCAAATACTTATCCAAATCTGGGAAAGTGCTGTCGCAGATATCATAGTAATCATGGCCAATAATGTTCATCATATCATCAATCCGCTTGCTAGCCAGTTCATCAGCCATTCCAATTCCCTTGGGAACCATTGAATCTGCACAAAAGTTGAACAAATTAAACTCTTAAATGGGTTTATTTTTCATAAAATTTGTGAAAGAATTCGGGAAAAATGGCTAAGGCATTAAGGCGCGCAAGTATGGAGATATCGCGCAAGTGTCTTGTGTACCGCGCTAGTTTTTGACGCGCAAGTATAAACCGCGCAAGTACAAATACCTTTACAGTGGCGCGACATCGAGGAAACCCTAGAAAACAGAGCAACCTGCGCGGTCAAGGTGACCTGCGCGGCGAGAGCTCGAGAAGGGATGATGTCCGGAAATCTGGATACTTGTACGGAGGTGAGGCCGTGTATTTATAGGCTCGGAAGCCTACCTGCGCGCCGTACCCAGAGCAATTAAGGCCTGCGCGACGCACACTTGCGCGCCGCCCTGTGCGTACTGAAAACTTGCGCGCCGCCCTTTTCCTTTAGAGGAATTCGATTTCCTCAGAGTCACATCCTCATTTCTCTCCGGATCCAACTCTGAGGGGGGACTTTTGTTGACGCTCCTTTCGTCACAGAATCCAAAGATCGGAAAAGGGGAATATCTAAGCAAAAAGTGATTAATCCTTTGAAGAAACATCAAAAATCGACAAAGGGATGAAAAAGGAGAACATTGCCCATGTATCGCGCAAGTTCCATCTTGGTCGCGCAAGTACACTTGCGCGCCGCCTCAATACTTGCGCGACCCCTCATGGTCGTGCAAGGGACTTGCGCGACAGATCTGGTAACCGCCCAGTAACCGCCCGGGGTCTTCTTTTGCCTATAAATAGACCCTGTGGGCCCCCCATTCGGGAGGATCTCTTCCCAGAAACTCGGATCAAAGCTCCCGACGCTCAAGTCTCTTCTCAAAGCTTCCGGAACACTTCTAAGGTAATTTCTTACCTAGAATGGAAGATCTAAAGAGAAGAAGGAAGGCCCAAGTGTTGAAACTTATCATACACTTGCGCGCCAACTTAATTCCTTCAATATAACTTGCGCGTCCCTTCTCTGGAAGAACCTCAAGAGGATGGGAAAGGGTTTAATAAAGAGTCTCTCAAATAATTCAACTCTGGTTGAAAATCGCGCAAGTATCCCTCATGTCGCGCAAGTATACTTGCGCGACCAATACTTGCGCGCCGCCGCAGGACTTGCGCGACCTTCAATACTTGCGCGCCCCTATCTTTTTGGGTGCCCATCTTGCCCTTTTTCACCCCTCTTAAGCCATTTCACCCTTCCTATTCAAGATTCAGTCTTCAAGATACTCTTCAAAGCCATTTATGGCATGATTTCTTGATTTGACATCCTTATCTGAAAGGAATTCTGTGAAATATCTCTCAAAACCTAGTGATTTAAACATCTTTATGTCACCAAAGATTGAGAGTTCATTCATTCAACCTCATCCTTTAAGATGAGAGAATCCTAACTTGGGTTTCCTTTTCAGGAATAATCCCCAGTTATAAAACCTTTGATTTGGGCATCTTCCTTAAGAATAAACCCCAATCAAAATCCTTTAATCTTGGGCATCCTCCTCAGGAGTAAGCCCCAAACCTTAATCCCTAACCTGGGTCTCCTTTTCAGGAATAAGACTCAGTCATAACCTTGGGCTTCCTTTTCAGGAGTAAGCCCCAAGTCCCCTAACCTAGGCTTCCTTCTCAGGAATAAGTCCTAGTCATAAATTTTGGGCATCTTCCTTAAGAATAAGCCCCAATTAAAGTCCTTTAATCTTGGGCATCCTCCTCAGGAGTAAGCCCCAAACCTTAATCCCTAACCTGGGTCTCCTTTTCAGGAATAAAGACTCAGTCATAACCTTGGGCTTCCTTTTCAGGAGTAAGCCCCAAGTCCCCTAACCTAGGCTTCCTTCTCAGGAATAAGTCCTAGTCATAAATCTTGGGTATCCTTCTTAAGAGTAAGCCCCAAGTCTCTTAAAATTTCTCTTAACCAGTCATAAATTTCCTTTGATTTGGGTTTCCTTTTCAGGAATAAAACCCAATCATAAGTCCCCTCCTAACTTGGGCATCCTCCTTAGGAGTAAGCCCCAAGATTAGAGTATTCAAATCTCCATGAAGCACATATAACTTTGTGGACCCTGTTCATGGATTTTCTTCCTAAAAGTAAATCCTAAACCTTCATCTATCTGGGCAGTCATCCATACATAAGCCCCAAACAAAATTCTTATGATTGCATCCTTCATGGCACAATTGTCTAAATTTTACCAATACCTCTTGTTTCTCACACCGAGCATGACTCACGTGAGCTTAGAGTGTAAAAGTAATTATGACATTCATCTTTGAGCCATCAATCATAAACATCATATCCCATTCCTCGAACTACGTGGGTTCTGATTCCTTTTTCAAAACAAAGGATACGTAGGTAGCCCATTCATGGGTTCGATCCCAACATTGAAATAATCTCTGTCCTTCTGAATGACGATATACTTCAAGTGCCCCACTAAGTGGCTTTAAAACCAGCCTGGTCATCAAAATGACCAAGAGACTTTTATATAAATGTTTTGAAGGATACCATTGACCAAGAATCTCTAAACAAATATAGATGATTCTATATTGATGAAGAACCTCAAATACATATAAAAGATTCTCTAAATTTCTTGCATATTTAATCATTGATTGTTAAAACTAAAGGAAATCTCATTTTATACTTGGTAATGTAATAAGGATTCACGAACTTAACTTAAATCTATAAAGAGAGTCCCGGAGTAGACAATAATTCCCCTCAAAAAGGTGTGATGAGTCCGACCTCCCATCCTCTCGACCAATGCAAATTCCTAAGCCTCATTAGCCCACAAGCTAATGAGCGCCTGCCTTTGGAAAGTAGGTCCAAACGGATGTGGAATCATTGGATGTTTCCGGTTCTACGAACAAACCCGTTAGAAACCGATCGGAACGTTTGAATCTCCCGTCCAGGAGGTCATCCCCGGATTCCGCGCGAAACAGATGCATGAGATGGAATACCCTCATCTCATTAGGTTGCAACTAAATAGAACCCCCAGATAAAATATAAACTGCCCAGTCTCAAAGTGCGTCACCCAACGGTGAAAACATAGCAATTGTAAAATTTTCAAAATCCAAAGAATTGAAAAAATATGAGGTAGACTGGATTTTCCCTATACACCGGTTAGCTAAGCCCAGGAATAGCTTATTACCAACTACTGTTTGTCCTATCCCTAACAACGGCCCCAAATAGTAAGTCAAAGAAAAGAACCCCTTTGATACCACTTTGTAATGTCCCAGTCCCGGGTGCCCCAAAGCCGGTTCGCCACAAGACCTCAAGTGCATTTCACTAAACGCCAGAGGCTGCCGACTAGTAGAGAGGGCCCAGGTCTGATAGTGGGAAACTATGCCCTCATTTGTCAAAGTGTAGCGCAACAGAATTTAAATAAAACATACAACAAATAGCAGAATCAGTAAACCATACACATCCTAAGTAAACTACAGCAGTGGATATAACCAACAGTATATAAATGATGATGCTACATGTTTCATGTTCTATTAAAACAGCCAGAATATATTATACATCAATGCAGTACAACAAAAGCAGAGTACAACAAAATAAGAAAAACAGCTGGCAGTGGCATCATGAGCCTAGGCTCGATCCCATGCCCTCCTACTGCTCAAAAACAGTCAAATACCTGTATAGGGACTCTTTCACCTATCTACACCTGCAGAAATGTAATAGTTTTGGGCCGAAAAGTGTGACCCAAATAGGGTGTGAGAGATATATCTCAGTAGGCACCCACCAAAGGCCCATTCCCAACTGCCTGGAAGCATGCAAGAATAGTGTGCAGTAGTCAAATGAAATAAAGTAAGCAGTACTCAAAAGTAACTAATTACAAGTATTATTACCATTTTATTATCTATTTAATCCATTTAATATAAGAAATCACCATAGTGAATTTCTAGTAAACAACTAGTGTCGTCAGGTACATAAACTCCTACCCTCGGGTAACGAGTATCCAACAAAAGAATCTGCCCTCAGGCATAACATAGTTTTCCCTTAGGTGTAGGTAGTGTCGCCCACAGGCACAATGTTAGCTTTCCACAGGCACGGAAGAAGTTTCCCTCTGGCCGAAATAACTACAGCCCTCAGGAAAAATAGTGTAGTGCCCACAGGCTAATCACAACAAGGCCCTGAGGATAAAAAGGTAACTGGGCCATGCCCAATATATCAATATGTAGTAAAAAATCAATTCATCTCAAGGAAATTCTACACTTGCTACATTAAAGGCATACCCTCAGTTATCCGGCCAAATGGATAAACAGTGGAACGCACCCCCAGGGTGGTTCCGGATCCAAGAAACGATCCCAACCAGCATTTTATTATCAAAATTTAATCACCTATACAATTATAGGCATTTAAATATAGAAATGGCCTCAGCCAAACGACACCCCAACATGGGTTCGTGGCACGAAAACACACAAAAATGTACGACGGTTGGAAATTTACAACAAGCCACTTACCTTATATGCCAAAGAACGTTATACCCGAACGCTGACTCCAGAAACGCCCAAGAACGGTATAGATATGATGAAGAACAAAACCTATTCAAATGTAAATAACTTTCGTTAGGGGAATAATTGGTAAGAACCATACTTGGAGAGGAGAAGAATTACCCGTGTGGTTCCAACGAGATCGTTCAAAGCCGAATCGGATTCCAGATGAACACCCAGCAGATCGTCAAATGTTCGGCTGTCCTCCTTGCTCCAAAATGGCTCAAATGCCTCATCTGTCAAATGGGGAGGCCACTGCCTGTTTTATGCAGAAAAAACAAAGTACACAGTGTGTACTTCTGAGTAAACGCTGTGTACTTCTTTCATTTAACTATTCCTATGGTGGCACTGCCACACTATTCATCCGTTGACATGAGTACACGGCGTGTACTCCTGAGTACACGACATGTACTGTCGCCCAGCTGGAAGCTGCTCCTCCACCTTACTGTTTAAGCCTGCCGACTGACTACATGGCGTGTGAGGTACCACTACATGGCATGTAGTCAGTTCTTACACCCCTCGTCGCTGAGATGGCTACACACCCCGGGTACCCATCCCACACGGTCAAAAGTACACGACGTGTGGAAAAGTACACAGCGTGTAGTTCCAAAATTTAGGATTTTCCCCCATTTTCCATATTTTCTCAAAAAAACTTAAGGAAAAGGAAAAATAAGAAACCCATACCTAAAAAATAAGAACCAGGTTCTTACAATTGTTCTTTTTGAGTCAGCTCTCCACATATACTCTTTGACAATGGCGTATCTTGATTGTATTTTA
The DNA here is from genome assembly GCA_963277665.1 of Viscum album. Taxonomy (NCBI): domain Eukaryota; kingdom Viridiplantae; phylum Streptophyta; class Magnoliopsida; order Santalales; family Viscaceae; genus Viscum; species Viscum album. The sequence continues at coordinate 1,690,434,609 of OY728135.1, read as the reverse complement.
GAATTCCTCCACGACGTCTGCCAGCAGGGATTCCACAGTGGGATTTTGGTGATGATCCATCCCGTCTAGAGGATGTGGACCAGGGCACGAGTTCTAAGGCTAGACCTCTAGGTGGTCTGCCAGTTGAGCCACCACCTGTTGAGAAGCTGGTTGTGCTGGTAGTGCATGATGAGGTTGTATGCAGGCTGAGTGCATGGCACAAGTTCCAGAGGTAGCAACTTCTAAGGTTTCAGGGTGATCCATACCCTCAGGCAGCTAATGACTGGCTCGAAGTAGTCACCCGTGTTTTCCACATAATGAGGACACCTCCAGATCAGATGGTGGTCCTAGCAGCGAGCCTTCTGAATGGTAGGTCGGGCGATGATGAAGTTTGGTGACGCAGTCCCATGATGGGGAGATGCTCACATGGGCAGAGTTTGAGCGACCCTTAAAAGAAAAGTTTTATCCAGTGACACTGAGGTCAGTGCGGATACAGGAGCTTCTGCAGCTTTGACAGGAGGTCACGACTGTGTTGGAGTGCACATCGAGGTTTACAGACCTGTCATGCTACTCACTAGATATGGTTCCAGACCCACTCTTTAGGGATCAGACATTCGAGTATGGCCTGTAAAGACCCAGAAATTTCAAGGATTTTTTCTTAAATAGTTTGGAATTTTACGAGTCTGCGGTTTCTCGCGGCTCTTGATTATGATACCTGCTGTGCCCAGAATCAATTTCTGAAGTTTTGATCGGGTACGTTTAGTAAACGTACATGTGCATTTTTCTATCTTTTTAATCGGTGCTCAGAATTGAAATCTGAGGACACCAATGATCTCGTAGCGCCAGTATTCCCTTAAGGAGACATTTACCGCAGTTGTGGTTTATGCGAGTTGAGAGTTAACATTTGGGGATTTAGAATAAAATAAATAAAATTTGTGGAACACTATTTTATTTTAAGGATGTTAGTTATTTCCAACAATGGGGAGTTAGTGGTGGGGCCCACACCCACATAAGCTACCACGAGAGGAATTAGTGTGGTGGGGCCCACACGAGCCCCAACTTTTCACATCCCCTCAACACCCTTGAAAAACCCCATTTAACTCCCCTTGTATATATTATGACAAATCTCCCTCCATAATTATCAATCACACTTCTTTCTCTCTCTCCCATAAACTTTACCAACATGTTTCATTTATTGATCAATTAATGAATTGACTTCTCTAATTTTTGAATATTTTTGAATTACATGGCAATTTTATAATTATGGGTTAATCCTTACATTAATATTTTCTTGGAAAATATTTTGGTGGGAGGAACCTTTGGTAAATTAGAGAGAATGTCGTTCTTCAATGAAGAACAAATTCGATGAATAACGTGAAGGACTTCTCCATCGACACATCCCTTCAGACGCACCCCAACGTCAACAGAATTGGCATCCATATTCCGTGATGGCCGTCCTCCACGATGTTTGTCTTCCATGACTCATTGACGCACTCCGCTCTTGAATCCTAGGTAGGGGTTTGTACAATTTTTTTAAATGAAAAATTTTTACCCTGTTCTTTGTTGAATTTTCTAAATTGTCCATGGCCGATTGTTACCTCCTAACAGGGAGGGCGTGGCCCGAACAAACATGGCCTGACGACCCTTCGTCGTTCCTTCTTTTATTAATTCGCAAAGTGAGGTGGTGACGAATGGAGGCGGTGGATAATGAAGGTGGCGACCGCACGCCGGATGCGAGCAGAAGAATCGAGGTCTACAACCGCAGGCCACTTGTCCAACGAAGAACCGGCCGGCTAAAGAAGTCTAGACAGAAGAGACTGCGGTGCCCCAATGGGTGCCTTGGTGCGGAGAACCGTGGCCCGCGCTCCGCGGGCCGCTCGGTGGCGAACTGGCCAGCTCATCAGTAGGCCGGGATGAAGGAGCCGCGACGCCAGGAGGGCGCCATGCTAAAGGGACCGCGGCCCGCCCGTGCGGGCCCCTCGTGCCATGAAGGCCAGCCGGATGGGAGGACGGCGTCGCTTGACACCGCCTATTCGGGAATGCTGCCCCCCCTCGGACCGCTCGGCCACCCGTGCCGATCCACTCGACTAGCCGGCTGAGCCACAGCCAGCGGGGCCGTGCCGTGCCACTTCGCGCACCGTTGGGCTGGGCTGCACGACTCATTGGGCCGGTCCAACCTGCCAGCCCACTGGGCTTAACAGGATGTGCCCGTATTCACATAAACGTGAATAACTATAAGACCGCGAGTCCGATCGACGCGCCATCTGCAGCTTTGGGACCCTCAGAATTAATAGGTCCTTTGGAGAAACTCTAAGTGAGATTTGGACAACTTTTGAAAACGTCTGGGTTTGGAACGAGCGTATTTCCAACCAGGCCCATGGAACGGAAAAGTAAATATCTCTCAGACAGGGTGTCTGATTGACACGCCGTCTGTTGCATTGCGTTCCTTTTGATGAGACAGAACTTCAGGATACATCAACTCTAGAATTCATAATAGTTGATGTGAAGACACCTTTTCCGGAGGAGCGGACCCTCTAGGAATTGAGCGTGCTATGTGCGGGAACCCTAGAGCTTGCTGCGACTGCGACGACTACTGTACTGGGATCCTCCATGGGTTCGACGATGATAACTACAGTACTGGGATCCTCCGTGGGTTCGATGATGATTACTACTGTACTTGTATCCTCTGTGGGTTCGGCAGCGATGACTACTGTAATTGAATCCTCCCAAGGTTTGGCAGTGATGATTATTTTACTTGGATCCTCCGTGTGTTCGGAAGAGATGAATTTTGTACTAGGATCCTATGTGGGTTCGGTAGAGGAGATGATTCAGAGGTTGCATCTAATCATATCCTCCCCTCTTCATGAGTTTTATACCCGTGTGAGATGAGTCTTGATATCCAATCATTACTATCGGTGTGGTTTACTTCTTTCCTGTGTGAACTGGGTTGTGCTTGGGCTCAAGAGTTGGAGACGAACTGGAATTGATGACTTAGGTATATGTATGGGAATATACCTAAGTAGAGTTGGTTAATACATTGTGATTGTATCTTTTATTTGTAGTTTATCCTTCGTGGATTCTGGGAGACCTTCGGGGGTCTCGGGGTCCCAACTAAGTATTTTTATACTCACCCCTGTATGGGCTATACCCACACTACGTTGTGTTGGATGCAGACGACGGACATCACTGATCGTGGTAGAGACATGTGGAGATGGATGATACCCGGAGGTGGACCACTCGGTGGGACATACACAGAGCGGACAGACAGACCCGAGGTGCTGTGGAGACCATCTTTTCACACCCTTCAAGTGGGATTCCCAGAGGACGACTCAGTGGTTTCTGGTTTACTTTAATATTGTTGCACTAGTCTTTCTGTTGTACTGTAATAACTTTTGGGCTTGAATTTCTGACCCCATTCCTTTCAACGCTTACTTTTTTATTCAGTTTTAGTTGTGCTTACTTCAGTTGCATACTCTGTTGTGTTTTTTTACTTCTATAAATGAAAATCCTTCTTAGTATAGTGATTTATTCCTGTGGTGCTAGTCTTTAACACCAGGCCTATGGAAGGCGGGCTTGGGGTAGTCACAACACAGGCCCCGAGGACGGGTCGTGACAAATTGTTATCAAAGGAGTCAGTTCTACCACATCACACATGACTCTGATTATTTTCTTCTCTATGAAGAAATAGTGTTTGGTGTTTTGGGTGTGGTTGTTAGTCTAGGGAAACCAGTGTTGGTGCGGCAGCTGATATATCCATACACTAGGACTCTGACTTCTGATTTCCGACTCCGAGCACGAAAACACTGATTGCGTGTTTGTTTCCTTTGAAAAGTTTTCTTTGTGATTACTTTGTGTCAGCTCACCAGGTATACTGTTTTGACCGTGGCACACATTCTTCTTATCAGGATGGCCCCATGAAGGCGTCCATCTTGCGTTCCGAGTTACGTGTGAGATGGTAGCCCACCGAGCGACGAGACCTCAGTGATGGGCCCCATCTGTAACGCCCCGAACCCAGATACCCAGAGTCGGTGCATTATTACATAACATTGGCATGATCACAAGAAAGATCAAGTCTCTAAGGGCCGACTAGTCTAGTATCCTTGGAATAACTAGATACATTCATAAATTTTACATTACATCATAAAATGAAAACTACAACATTATAGTGTCCATAGTCCACACTCTTATCCCTTAATACTATCTCTACAGGTCATTCATAAAATACTTATTCACATCCTGGGAAAAATAAAACATAGAAAGGGGTGAGCTCAAATGCCCAGTAAGGATAACAATATAGTGGAAACTTTCATAAATTGGAATAATCATTTAAGGAAATTTATAACTAAAACAAAATCCTTTTAAACTTGATCTTCAATATAATATGGCAGAAATAAAATGAAATAATTCCATTTAATTATTCACATAAATATTATATTAATAGAATAATCCCATGCAATATCAATAACCACTTTCATAATGATGGAATGCATAATTCCAGACTATCATAACCACATAGCCAAGGCCTCGTGCCAAGAATACAAATAAGATTTTGTCAAGGCCTTGTGCCAAGACACTAGTTTGTCTCATGAGACCTACCGATTCATCGAGGAGCTATAACAGGCTCCACCCGTCACTTACTAAGTCCAATGAATTCCTCATATGAAAAGTTTGAAACATAACATAAACATTCGTATTAAAACTAATATACGAAATGTAAATACTTATCCACAAACCATGAATGGTATAAAAATAGCACATCTACCGTCAAACATAACTCATTTGATACAATATGGGAGGTTGTATTGTATCATATTAACCTCAATAGAGAATAATGAAGGATATTGACATCGATGAAAATAATCATCAAAACTATTTGAGAGAAATATCCCCTTTTTTCTTGAAATCATTTAAAAGTCACACTATCTGTCACGAAGCCATTTAAAAATAGATTTTTGAATCAATGTGTCCCATACCACTTTGAAACATTTAAATGGAGTTTTAATTTTAAAACTTTAATGTCCATATAAATAAATTGTTAAAACCATTTTTAAAACATGGACATTAATGAGAAAGATTTTGAAGAATAAGTCTTTAAAACATTTAAAAATGGTATTTTTGTTAGAGATTATAACCAAAAGAGAGACACATGAATACAAATAATTGAGGTAAAAAAAAACATTGTAATATCATGAGAATAAAGGGATTCATGATATACTATGTCAAAGTACATTATATACACCATATAAAATTGATTTGGTGTATGAAAACAAAGAAGTCTCAATGGAATGTAAATTGAGATGAAATATCTCATAAAGCCCGTACCCTTGGGTTAAGGATAAATCAATGACATAATTATGTGTGACAAATATAAATACACTAAATATGATTGGATATTCAGTGTAAAACAATCAAAGTACATTCACACATATTCTTGTAAAAACAACACCAATGAATTGGATGTTTATCTCAACAAATCGAGATTGAGTAAAAATTACTCTTATCAAGTTCATACAGATGACTTGAAAATTTATCAATGGAGTGATTATGTGTATAAAAAGTATATCCACAGAAAGGGGAGTGGAAATTATGACATAATCAAATGAATAGTGATTCTACAAATAATCTTGGATTAAAATAATCAATGAAGTATGCATAAAGCCGAATGAGTGGAAATTGAAATTTCAAATTCCCTTATTGATTTGGAAACATATAAAACATACACCCATGAAATAAGGATCATAAAATGATGATGTAAATATACATGAATAAAATTATATTACTCAATGAATACAAACATGGGTATTACACACACCACATGTAATAAATAAGTGGTGAACAATGGAATTCTCACAGAATTAAAAGTGAGATAAGAAACCCCTTACTTTGTACTTTTTCCTTGTTCGACGGTAGGTTAACCTCCTGTATAATGGTTAAATAATTGTTATTGATTTATACAAGAATAATTTACATTAATATGATATCATATATGATCTTTTAACATTGATTTGTTAATAATATCTTAGTATTATCGTCATTTTTGCTGTTAACTTACTCGTTTTCCTTTATATTATTTGTTACATAAGCCGTGTTTGTTATGGATAGGATGTATATTATTTATATCCATAATTATATCAATTGTGTAAACATTTTTTTTATTCATAAAATGAGAATTATACTTGAATTGATACGATGGAGAATGAATCGCATCACGTTCGTGGAGACGGTAGTCCGTACGTACGCACGAGCAAAAATATCATTCTTTTGATGTTAAAATAATATATAATTGGATGTTATATCATATAGAAAGAATAATTATCATGTTATATTTATTATTTACATTAATTACACATCATTATTATACCCATCCAAATAATAATTTATTGAATGACAATTATACCACGACGTGGAGACGATAAGTCGTACGTACGCACATATGGTGAAATGCCATTCAAAGGATGGATAGAATACTGAATATGGTTGTACCATATTTATAATAACATAACAGAATATAGAATATTTTGGAGTTATTATATTAGAATATAAATAACAAATAAAGAAGAAGTTGAAGAAGAAAGGAACTTGAAAGAGGGTGGTGAAAACATTATCTCTTCTTCGGGTTCTTCATTTTGATTTGATCAAAAGGGCTCCTTAGTTGGCTTTCTGATCAAACTAAGGCCACTAGGTTTTAGTGAGGGAAGTTTAAAGAGTATTTGGGCAGGGTTTGGCCGATCCAAAAGGCTTTTAATGAGTGAACTAGTGAGAAGGCTGAGTGCCCTTTTTTAAGAGGGGTGAGGGGCACCTTTGGAAAAGCTGAAACTATTATTTTATAATAAATTCATATTCGGTTTATAATGGCTTCAAAGTGGTTGATTTAAAGTTTAATGTGGAGATGGGTCGAAAACTACTCAACCAATAGAATTTAGAATGGTTTGGGTTATTATATTAACCGTATCTTTAAGTATCAACTCTTAGTTAATTAGTTTCACTTTTACAAGGTGTCTTTGTATTTTTATATTATATGGTTCATAAACATACTATATACATTCAAGAGACCCCCAAGAGGTCCATTAATGATACAAATATCATGATATAAGTATCTTGGCCGAACCATAGATTTTTAGGAATTGAATATAAATTAATAATATAATATTTGTTTTAAAAACTCATTTATGTCAATTTTGACACTATTGGGTATTTTGTTTTTGATAAATTCATAAAAGCATTATTACTTCGAAAAAATTTATATAGTCAATCATAATATGTCATATTAAGCTAGAAAATTAGTGGAATTCATAAAAAGTCTAAAATTACATTTATTTTGATATTTATAATATCAATTATTTTAATATTTCATTAATTAGGTAATTACTGCATCACCATTGTGTCATAAATAAATTAACTTATTTAATGTCTAAAAATTATAAATAAAATACCATTATGTAGGAAATATTTTTATCTTTCTAAATAATATTTACAATCTAATTTATCTTATGTATAATTCTATATTAAATATGTTTTAGTAAATAAACATTGATTTTAACTCTTTTAACTCTTCTTTTAATTAAATAATAATTAATGTCCTAATCTAATACAAGTGGACCTAAATGATAATATTTTACTCCTAAGTTTGTTTTTGGTTGAGATACACTTGTAAAATATAATTAGGACATTTGTTAGGGTAATATTAATATCATTTTTACCATTAATTACCCTATTTACTTTTAATTGTGGTAAATAAAAGTAAAAAGTTACTATTCACCAAAAATTATTTTCATCTCATTTAACCAAATTTTACTCTTTGATATTAACTGTGTCTCTCGGATTTTAAAAATTCCACTCACAGAATCTGTAAAATTATGTTTTATGAAAAATTCTGTTTTTTAACTACCATTTAGTGGTTTCACTATTCATCAAAAAATGAAAGTTTTAAGAAAAATACCATAAATTAGGCCAAAGCTATATTTGATATTATGAATTAAAAAATGATGTCTATTTTACCAAATTCAAAACATATCAGTTTCATTAATTAATTTAAAAATTAATTCCCGTCGTCAAAACAAATAGCGTGTTTTTAAGAGATAATAACTATCAAAAGATTGTAACCTGTTTATATCTGGTTTAAATGTGAAATTACATCCAATGACCAACATTGTATTAAATGGTAAAAATATATTCTAAATATACTTCAAAACCACTCAAATTAAAAATTTATCACTATTAATTATTTCGATTAAAAAAGTTGTTTTTAATTAAAATTTAGTAATTTTCACTATTCATCAAAATATGAAAGTTATCCGAAAAGTACCAAAATTTTACCCTAGGCTAATTTCGATATTCTGAATCTAAAATTGAAGTCCATTTTTAAAGATAAAATGTATAACATTTAAAAAAGTAGGTATTACTATTCATAACGGCTAGTTTGATTGGTTGTGGTGTGTTAGAACTTAAAGTTGCGTACAACACACACTACTGTATTATTTAGTGAGAAGCGTACCGTGGAAGCTTGTGGTGTTACATTCTCCCCTCCTTAAATAAATTACGTCCTCGAAATTTTTAAAATTGGGCTTCGGAATATAATGGAAAGTCCCACATCAGAAAAAGAGTCAATAAAACTATCACTTTAAAAGATATAAGGAGAAGTACAAAGGTCACCCAAGATAACCCATACTAGGATTCCATGTAGGAAAACAAGGATATGGACGATAAAATAAGTGTTGTGTTCTGGTGGAGAGGGATAGAAAACATGATCGGGAGAAATTTAACAATATGAAAATCACAATCTTGTGTTGGGACAACAGTCATTAGTCTCCCAGTAGGAATAGTAAACAGACAAAATTTTTTGTTTTAAATTACATTACATAAGGACAAGGAATTAATTTATGATATTTACTAAGAACATAAAGATATATACTTACTTTTTAAGTAGAGTTTAATTCATTAATAAATTTTTACCACTAACTCATTTTTTTCGAACAATGAGTATTCAAGAAGACTTGGTCACAATGGAAGAGATAGAATAAACATTTATAGAAATACATGATCCACGTAGGATAAACTATATATTTACCTTGTCTTTAGAGATTAATCAAAACCAAAATAGTTAGTATAATATCTGATGATCCCCCAAATGTATATTCCATTATAGAAAAAAACACTTATCATAATTTCTAAAATTAAACCATCAATACCCTAATGTTAAATAAATACCATTTAATAATAAATTGTCCTTAAAATCCTTCAATATAATTCAAACTAGTATTGAAACCCAAAACTTATAAGAATGTAGTCTTCCACGTTAAATTGTATCTCCAAATGACATTAATTACTCTTAAAGTCACATACATAAAAGTAATTAACCTAATCATTTCAATTAACAACCCAGATCACTATAAATACACAATAAAAACATAGATGAAAATACACCATTACTCCTCAAATGAAATCCCATACTATTCTATTTTCCTTGGGCACATAGTGTTCACAACAAAGCGAATAACTTCCAAAATAACATTTATCACTTAATCACCAAATCATTTTCCTATACTAAGGGTATTCATTTGATAAGACATAAGATCCCAAATAAATTATTATTGATCAATAAAATAATTTAACTAAAAATAATAGTCACACTAACCAGGGACTTCACATAGTCCAGTGGTAGGCAATAAATCCCAATTGCACTTTGGTTCTGGGTTCGATTACCACAACTTTGTCTGACGCGACGGGTTGTCACACGGTCTGAATGTTGTACTTTTTCAAAAACTATATTTTATAACATTACCAAAATGAGATAAATTCCTCAAAATAACCATAACATAATTTAACCATAAATCCTATCTCATTCCTTGTATTTTCATCCCAAATTATAATAACTTATAATTGCCTCAAACACAACGATTATATAAAACCAAATGGTTATTTATAACTATATCCAAAAGAGAAAAGATAATTCTTCCTCAAATATCATTCTCACATGGAAAATTGCAAGGTTTAAAATACAAGAGAAAATTATTCCATAGTAAACCCATCAACAAGGAGCACTAATACTTTTTAAACATTTCTCTAACCATTTATTTCCACATAGCTTCTTCTTTGACCAAGAAAATATCCTATTGAATAGGGCATTCACTCGGGTAATGGCCAGGTCCCCTATATTTATGGAAAATTACTCTAAATGGATTCTTGGGACCATTTTTATCTTCTTCCATATTACTATTCATTTTTCTTCGGCAATTCTTCACTTTATGTCCTTCCTTCCCGCACGTAAAGCATTTATTGGTCCCATTGAGACACTTTCCTGGGTGTCTTCTGCCACATTTCCCGCATGATGGAAATTGAGGATTCCTTTCTCCATGGTCTCCACTACTGGAGCTCTTATCATTCGTCACCGTTCTATTCTTTGTTGAGTCTGGGAATTGGTTAATATATATATTGATGATCATATTTTTAGAAAATTGATTTGGTATGAAGACGATATCTTTTACGCCTATCAACATTCCATTTTGTTGCTCATTATCACCATCGTTCCCACCTTTTACATCATTCTCAAAGTCACTACGACTTCCTTGGAATCTAGTCATTGACTAAAACTAGAAAGCATTGTCTGAGTAACAATAGTCATTAAATCATTTAGAGAATATCATGTCACCATATTCATAATTTGAAACACATTAGGATTAACCGAGTTCATTTACTCTCAACTTATATATAATATTTCAAATCGGTTGTAAATAAAATGTAAATTATCCTAAGAATATCCCCTGGGAGTGTCGTAACAAAGAGTGCAGCAAGGCCCATTATCGTACACCAGTTCTCATTCGAGTCTAGCTCAAAGCAATGTTTTTGGGTTTTACCCATAGGTACATCTGTTCCAGAGCCGCCTCTACCTGCTCGTATCCAGACAAGAATGTATTGCTTTGAAAACTCTCAAAATCTCTACAATAACAAAATTCTAGGAAGTTCTTCTATAGTAATCCTCAAAGATCATCTTAGGTCTACGTGATATAATCAGAGTTTATCTAAATCTAGTTTCCAAGGTTTGTACTAAACTTTCTCTGATACCAACTGTAACGCCCCGACCCCAGTTACCCAGAGTCGGTGAATTATTACATAACATTGGCATGATTACAAGAAAGACCATGTCTCGAAAGATCGATTAGTTTAATAGCCTTGGAATAACTAGATACATTCATAAATTTTACATTACATCATAAAATTAAAACAACAACATTATAGTCTCCATAGTTCACACTCTTATCCCCTCATACTATCCCTGCAGGTCATTCATAAAATACTTCTTCACATCCTGGGAAAAATAAAACATAGAAAGGGGTGAGCTCAAATGCCCAGTAAGGATAACAATATAGCAGAGACTTTCATAAATAGGAATAAACATTTAAGGAAATGTATGACTAAAACAAAAGCCTTTTAATCTTGAACTTCAACATAATATGGAAGAAATAAAATGAAATAATTCCATTTACTTATTCACATGGATATTATACTAATCAAATAATCACATGCAATATCAATAACCACTTTCATAATGATGGAATGCATAATGGCAGACTATCATAACCACATAGCCATGGCCTTGTGCCAAGACTACAAATAAGATTTTGTCAAGGCCTTATGCCAAGACAGTAGTTTGTCTCATGAGACCTACCGATGCATCGAGGAGCTATAGCGGGCTCCACCCGTCACTTACTAAGTCCAATGCATTTTCTCATATGAAAAGATTGAAACATAACATAAACAGTTTTATTAAAACTAGCATACGAAATGTCCATACTTATCCACAAACCATGAATGGTATAAAAATAGCACATCCACATTCAAACATAACTCATTCGATACAATATGGGAGATTGTATTGTATCATATTAACCTCAATAGAGAATAATGAAAGATATTGACCTAGATGAAAATAATAATCAAAACTATTTGAGAGAAATATCCCCCTTTTTCTTGAAATCATTTAAAAGTCACACTATTTGTCAAGAATCCATTTAAAAATAGATTTTTGAATCAAATTGTCCCATACCACTTTGAAACATTTAAAAGGAGTTTTAATTTTAAATCATTAATTTACATATAAATAAATCCTTAAAACCATTTTTAAAACATGGACATTAATTAGAAAGATTTAGAAGAATAAGTCTTTAAAACATTTAAAAATGGTATTTTAGTTTGAGTTTCTAACCAAAAGAGAGACACTTGAATATAAATAATTGAGTTAATCTAAACTTTGTAATATCATGAGAATAAAGGGATTCATGATATACTATGTCAAAGTACATTATATACCCCACATAAAAGTGATTTGGTGTATAACAACAAAGAAGTCTCAATGGAATGTAAATTGAGATGAAATCTCTCATAAAGACTGTACCCAGAGGTTAAAGATAAATCAACGAGATAATTATGTGTGAAAAATATAAACACACTAAATATTATTGGATATTCAGTGTAAAACTATCATAGTACATTCACACATATTCTTGTAAAAACATCACCAATGAATTGGATGTTTATCTCAACAAATCGAGATTGAGTAAAAAATACTCTTATTAAGTTCATACAGATGACTTGAGAATTTATCAATGGAGTGATTATGTGTATAAAAAGTATATCCTCAGAAAGGGGATTGGAAATTATGACATAATCAAATTAATAGTGATTCTACAAATAATCTTAGAGTAAAAAAATAAATGAAGTATGCATAAAGCCGAATGAGTGGAAATTGAAATTTCAAATTCCCTTATTGATTTGGTAAAATATAAAACATAAACCCATGAAATAAGGATCATAAAATGATGATGTAAATATACATTAATTATAGTATATTACACAATTAATACAAACATGGGCAGTACACACACCACATGTAATAAATAAGTGGTGAACAATGGAATTCTCACGGAATTAAAAGTGAGAGAAGAAACCCCTTACTTTGTAATTTTTCCTTGGTCGATGGTAGATTAACCTCCTGTATAATGGTGAAATAATTTTTATTGAATTATAAAAGAATAATTTACATTAATATGATATCATATATGATCTTTTAACATTGATTTGTTAATAATATCTTAGTATTAACATCATTCCGGCTGTTAACTTACTCGTTTTCCATTATATTCTTTGTTAAGTAAGTCATGTTTGTTATATATAGGTTATATAATATTCATATCCATAATTATATCAATTCCTTAAACATTATTTTTAATCATAAAATGAGAATTATACTTGAATGGATACGATGGAGAATGAATCTCATCGCGTTCGTGGAGACGGTAGTCCGTACGTACGCACGATCGACAATATCATTATTTTGATGTTAAAATAATATATAATTGGATGGTATATAATATAGAAAGAATAATTATCATGTTATATTTATTATTTACATGAATTACACATCATTATTATACCCATACAAATAATAATTTATTGAATGACAATTACACCATGACGTGGAGACGGTAAGCCCTACGTACGCACATATGGTGACATGCCATTCAAAGGATTGATAGAATACTGAAAATGGTTGTACCATATTTATAATAACATCACAGTATATAGAAGATACTGGATTTATTGTTTTAGAATAGAAATAACAAAGAAATAAGAAGTTGAAGAAGAAAGGAACTTGAAAGAGGGTGGTGAAAACATTACCTCTTCTTCGGGTTCTTCCTTTTGATTTGATCAAAAGGGCTCCATAGGTTGGCTTTCTGATCAAAATAAGGCCTCTAGGTTTTAGTGAGGGATGTTGAGAGAGTATTTGGGTAGGGTGTGGCCGAGCCAAAATCCTTTGAATGTGTGAATTAGTGAGAAGGGGGAGTGCCCTTTTATAAGAGGGGTGAGGGGCACCTTTGGAAAAGCTAACAATATTATTTTATAATAAATTAATATTCGGTTTCTAATGGCTCAAAATTAGATTATTTAAAGTTTAAGGTGGTGATGGGTCGAAAAACACTCAACCAATAGAATTTAGAGAGGTTTGGGTAATTATATTAACCTTATCTTTAAGTATTAACTCTTAGTTAATTAGTTTCACTTTTACGACATCTCTTTGTATTTTTATATTATATGGTTAATAAACATAGTATATACATCCAAGAGACCCCCCAAGTGGTCCATTAATGATACACCTATCATGATATAAGTTTCTTGGCCGAACCTTAGATTTTTAGGAATTGAATATAAATTAATAATATAATATTTTTTTTAAAAACTCCTTTATGTCAATTTTGACACTATTGGGTATTTTGTTTTTGATAAATTCATAACAGCATTATTACTTCGAACCAAATTTAAATAATCAATACTAATATTTCATATTAACCTATAAAATTAGTGGAATTCATAAAAAGTCTCAAATTACATTTATTTTGATATTTATAATATCAATTATTTTAATATTTCCTTAATTAGGTAATTACTCTATCACCATTGTGTCATAAATAAATTAAATTATTTAATGTCTAAAAATTATAAATAAAATACCATTATGTAGAAAATTATTTTATCATTCTAATTAAAATTTACAATCGAATTTATCTTATGCATAACCCTATAATAAAAATGTGTTCATAAATAAACATTGATTTTAACTCTTTTAACTCTTCTTTGAATTAAATAATAATAAATGTCCTAATCAAAACAAGTGGACCTAAATGATAATATTTTACTCCTAAGGTTGTTTTTGGTCGAGATACACTTGTCCAATAGAATTAAGACATGTTTTATGGTAATATTAATTTAATTTTTACCCTTAATTACCCTATTTACTTTTAACCGTGGTAAATAAAAGTAAACAGTTACTATTCACCAAAAATTATTTTCATCTTATTGAACCACATTTTACACCTTTATATTAACCATGTCTCTCGGATTTTTGAAATTTCACTCACAGAAGCGGTAAAATTATGTTTTATGAAAAATTCAGTTTTTTTACATCCACTTAGTGGTTTCACTATTCATCAAAAAAATGAAAGTTTCCAAAAAAATACCAAAAATCAGGCCTAAGATATATTTGATATTATGAATTCAAAAATGATGTCTATTTTACCAAATTAAAAACATATCAGTTGCATTAATTAATTTAAAAATTAATTTCCGTCGTCAAAACAAATAGCATGTTTTTAAGTGACAATAACTATCAAAAGATTGACACTTGTTTATGTCTGGTTTAAATGTGAAATTACATCCAATGACCAACATTGTATTAAATGGTAAAAATATATTCTAAATATATTTTAAACCACTCAAATTAATATTTTATCACTATTAATTATTTCGATTAAAAAAGTTGTTTTTAATTAAAATTTAGTAATTTTCACTATTCATCAAAATATGAAAGTTATCCAAAAAGTACCAAAATTTCACCCTAGGCTATTTTTGATATTCCGAATCCAAAAATGAAGTCCATTTTGAAAGATAAAATGTATAAAATTTCAAAAATTAGGTATTACTATTCATAATGCCTAGTTTGATTGGTTATGGTGTGTTAGAACTTGAAGTTGCATAAAACACACACTACTGTATTATTCAGAGAGAAGTGTACCGTGGAAGCATGGGGTGTTACACCGTCACAGAATAGGCACTAGCGAGACCACTACCTGCTGGGCCACTGATACCACCAGCCCCAGCAGGAGAGAGTGCACGCCGCCTGAGTGCGCTGCACGAGTTCCAGTGACCGAGGCCGCCCTGATTCCGCGGAGAGACGGATCCTCAGGTAGCTGAGGATTGGATGGAGGCTATCGTTAGAGTTTTTAGATTAGTAGGGACACCATCTGATCTTATGGTGATCCTTGCTGCGAGTCTCCTGCATGCCGCAACAAGTAGATGGTGGAGTTTGATGCTTCAGGTGCACGATCAGGCATCTTTAATTTGGGCAGACTTTGAGAGTTTCTTCCACTCGGAGATTGTTCCTGCCACCCTTTGTGCGGTGCAGATACAGGAGTTACTTCATCTGCAGCATGGAATCATGACAGTAGTTCAGTACTCAGCGAGGTTCACCGATCTCTCACGCTACTCCACGGATATGGTACAGGACCCGTTTTTCAGGGCCCGGACTTTCGAGCAGGGACTGAGGCACAAGATCAGGGCTTCGACGATTTCCCTCGGCATCCCTATACAGGTGGGGGTGCTGGAGTGAGCCCTTATAGTGGAGAGGTTTCTCACTGAGCAGTCACCAACAACGAGATCCACCGCAGGACGACACATAGTGGAGTCTTCTGCAGCCGACAATAGACAGTTGATGCATAGGTCCAAGCGGACCAGACCATCAGGTGGGAAAACTCAGGATACTGGTTCCGATGTGCGGGGCACACGAAACAGAGCCAACCATACGAGGGGAAGGTAGTTCTATCCATGCGGCGGGTAGGGTCACATGGCTCAAGAATTCCTAACCCACCATGAAAACAAGGAGCAGACAGTAGAGGGACCTCTCAAGTAGAGGCGGACGTTCGACCGTGGTGGTCAATCAGGAGTAAACAGATGAGGCAGAGGATCTGGCCAAGCAGTGGGTGGTGGATGACATTTTGAGGCTCTACCACCACCACCACCAGGAGGTCAACCCCAACCACAGGGAAAAGGCGGATAGAGGCAAGCTCAGCTCCAGGCAGTGGATGCCTATGACCACAGTGCGCCTGAGATGATTCAAGGTACTATATGTGTCAACTCTACCCTTTGTATAGTAATTATAGACATATGAGCGAGTCATTATTTTCATGCCACTTCCCTTGTTCAGAGCTCGGAGATTCCGACAGAGCTGTTGGCTCGATCCTTTCGGCTATAGACTCCTATGAGAGTAGACCCGATGATTACACAATGTTGCCGACAGTGTAAGATTATTCTAGGAGGTTAGAGCTTCGGCTGGGATCTTCATGTAGTGGCGTAGAGGCCTTACGACGTCATCTTAGGTATGGACTGGTTGTCTACAGTCCATGCTCAGATTGACTGTATTAGGCGTAAAGTGTGGTGTGTCCGCATTGATGGGAGCATGTTCACCGTCACCGGTGATAACGGGGCCTTTGTATCACAGGATGGAATTATAAAGATGATAGGGCAGCAGATCACACATCAGTTGGCTAGTATCATCCTAGGAATGGTTGATGTGCAGAGTCTGAGTTTTCCTGTTTTGGTGGATCAGTATGCAGATGTTTTTCCTGACGATGTTCCATGACTACCTCTTCACAGAGAGGTAGACTTCTCTATTGACATGTACCCCGGGACAACATCGATATCTACTCCAGCATATCAGATGGCTCCCACCGAGCTTCATGAGCTACAGGTACAGCTAGAAGACTTGCAGGAACGAGATTCATCTAAGCCAGTGTATCACCCTGGGCTTCTCTGATTTTGTTCACCAAGAAAGAGGATGAGAGCTTGTGACTGTGTGTCGACTACCGTTGCCTGAATCAGGTGACCCTAAAGAACAAGTACCCACTTTCAAGGATTTAAGACCTCTTTGATCAGTTTAAGGGAGCACGATGGTTCTCAAAGATAGACCTCAGGTCAGGCTATCAGCAGCTCAGAGTTCGAGATGAGGATGTGCAGAAGACGTCCTTCAGGTGTTTGTATGGCCACTATGAGTTCTTGTTTATGACCTTCGGCATAACCAACGCTCCAGTAGTGTTCATGAGTCTCATGAACAAGATTTTCCATCCTTACCTCGATCGATGTTTCATAGTTTTCATCGACGACATTCTGATTTACTCGACTACTGAGGAGGAGCACACCTGCCACTTGTAGGTTGTACTGGATACACTCCGAGAGCACCAGATTTATGGTAAGCTCTCAAAGTGCCAGTTCTGGAATTGAGAGGTTCACTTTCTGGGACACGTCATTTAGGAGGCAAGAGATGTAGTGGACCTAGAAAAGATCGATTCAGTGCTTGCATTGGAGCCACCCAGGAGCGTGACGGAGGTGTGTAGTATCCTAGGTTTTTCTGGTTACTTTCAGGGATTTGTGCCAGACTTCTCCAGAGTTGCAGCACCACTTTTAGCCTTGATGAAGAAGGGGAAACCCTTTGTGTGGTCAGATAGATTTCAGTAAAGATTTCAGGAGATGAGGCCGAGATTGACCAGTGTGCCCATCATGAGGCTACCAGAGGAGGACGTAGGGTATGTAGTTTACTACGATGCATCAGGGATCGGACTTGGGTTTGTCCCGATGCAGGAGAGAGTACTGATCGATTATGGTTCGTGGCAGCTGAGAAAACATGAGCAGAACTACACTAGCCATGACCTGGAGTTAGCAGCAGTGGTCTTCGCCTTGATGATGTGGCGGCAATATCAGATGGGTGAGCACTTTACAGTCTACTCTGACCACCAGAGTCTCTAGTACATCTTCTCACGGAAGGACCTGAACCTAAGATAGCGGTGATGTATTGAGTTCTTCCAGGACTATGAATTTGATATAGTCTATACTTTTGGTAAGGGGAACATTGTAGCTGATGCTCTCAGCCGGAGATCGGGAATTCAGCTACTAGGAGATGCGACAGAGCAGCTAGTTACATTGCAGATATCCTTTATAGATAGAGATGGAGCCGCCTTTCTACAGTCACTCACATTCACTCCTCCACTCCTTCAGCGATCCAGAGAGGCATAGCGTGGGGAAATTGACTATGAGACGCAACGTGCTCAGATATCAACAGGGCAGGCTCCTGATGGATTTTCTAAAGGAGAGGAGCACGTCATCCTCTATAGGGTATTTACTATGGTTCCAGTTGCACTGCCAGAGGAAGTGATGGGGGAGTTTCACACTTCCCCTCTAGCGGTACATCTAGGAGTTGCGAAGATGTACCAGGACCTCAGACAACAGAACTGGTGGCTGGGTATGAAGAAATCTGTACCAGAGTTCATTTCATGATGCCTCACTTGTCAGCAAGTGAAGGTGGAGCACTAGGTACCATTAGGCTTGGTACATCCCTTAGAGGTCACAGAGTGGAAGTGTGATGGGATATCATTGGATTTCGTTACGAGGCTTCCACATACCCCCAGAGGACACAACTCTATTTGGGTGATCGTAGACCAAATCACTATGTGGGCCCACTTCTAACTGATCAGAGAGCATGGCTCAGTAGAGAGCTTCAGACACCTCAACATTCGGGATATCGTACGACTTCATGGTGTGCCATTTCGACCGAGATTCTTGTTTAAATTCCCATCCATGGAAGGGGTTATATGAGACTTTTGGGATGCAGCTATGTCGGAGCACTGCCTTCCATCCTCAAACGGATGACCAAACTGAGAGGGCCATTCAGACTCTCGAGGAAATGCTCTGTGCATGTGTCCTTGACTTTGGTCGCAGCTAGGAGGATCACCTACCCTTGATGGAGTTCACATACAACAATAGCTATCACTCCACCATCAGGATGGCACCCTACGAAGCACTGTACGACCGACCTTGCAGATCACCTCTTTGCTGGACTGACCCTGGGCAGTCAGAACTTGTAGGACCATAGATGGTATATGCTACGAAAAAGAAGGTCCAGATCATCCAGGAATGGATGAAGACTGCACAGAGCAGATATAAGTCCTATGCTAATAGGATACGGAGACCACTGGATTTCAAAGATGGTGACCACGTCTTCCTACGGGTCTCACCTCGATGAGGACTATGGAGATTTGGCTGGGGTGACAGGTTATCTCCACGTTATATCGGACCTTTCAAGGTCCTCGGCAGAGTAGGTGAGGTGGCTTACCGCCGGGCCCTTCCACTTCAGTTGCACCAGGTGCATGATGCCTTCCACGTATCTCAACTGAGGATATAAGTGCACGACCCATCCCACAACATCGACCATGGGAAGCTGGAAATCGATGACGGTGTGACATTCTTGAAGGTCCCGATGGAGATCAAGGATCGACAGGAGCGGGACCTACGTGGGCAGTCGATTCCTCTGATGCGCATTCGCTAGCAGCACAGGAACCTCCAGGAGAGCACTTAGGAGCAAGAAGATCAGATGCCTGAACAGTACCCCATTTTTTTCTATATTGTGTGTTGTAGCTTTACGGGGATGTAAACCCTGAGGTGGGAGTAATGTAAAGACCTAGAAATTTCAAGAATTTTTTTTCTTAAATACTTTGGAATTTTACGAGTATGCGGTTTTGGACGACACATGATTTTGAGGCCTGGTGTGCCCATAATAAATTTCAAAAGTTTCTTTTGGGTATGTTCAGTAAATTTACCTGCGGGTTTTTCTATCTTTTGAACCGGTGCTCGGAATTGAAATGCGAGAACACCGATGAACTCACAGCGTCAGTATTTTCTTAAGGGGACCCTTACAACAGTTGTGTTTTATGCGGGTTGAGAGTTAATATTTGGGGATTTAGAATAAAATAAATAAAATTATGGAACACAATTTTATTTTAAGGATGTTAGTTATTTCCTACAATGGAGAGTTAGTGGTGGGGCCCACACCCACATAACATCCCCTGAGAGGAATTAGTGTGGTGGGGCCCACACGAGCCCCAACTTATCACCTCCCCTCTACACCCTTTAAACCCCCCATTTAACTCCCCTTGTATTTATTATGACAACTCTCCCACCATAACTGTGACTCTTCACTTCTTTCTCTCTCTCCCATAAACATTGGCAACATGTTTTATTTATTGATCAATTAATTAATTGGCTTCTCTAATTTTTGAATATTTTCGAATTACATGGAAAGTTTGTAATTTTGGGGTAATCCTTACATTAATATTTTCTTGGAAAATATTTTGGTGGGAATAGCCTTTGGTAAATTAGAGAAAATGTCATTCTTCAATGAAGAACAACTCCGACGAGGAATGCGAAGGACATCTCCATCAACACTTCCCTTTAGAAAAACCCCGACGTCAACAGAATCGACGTCCATATTCTACGATGCCCGACCTCCGCGACGTTTGTCGTCCGCGACACATTGACGTACTCTGCCCTTGAAACTTAGGTAGGGGTTTGTTCATTTTTTTAAATGAATAATTTGTACTACGTTCTTTGTGGAATTTTCTGAATTTTTCTTGGCTGATTGTTACCGCCTAACGCGGTGGGCGCGGTCCAAACAAACATGGATTGACCACCCTCTATCGTTTCTAGTTTTATTAATCCGCAAAGGGAGGAGGTGGAGAATGGAGGTGGTAGCGAACAAAGGTGGGGACCGCGCACCGGCCGCATGTGGAAGAAACGCGGCCCACAATTGTGAGTTGCTCGGCCGACGAAGAAATGTTCGGCTAAAGCCGACCGAACCGAAGATACCACAGTGCCCCAAGGGGCGCCGCGCTGTGGAGAATCGCGGCCCACACACTGCGGGACACACAGCGGTGAACCGGCCCACTCGTCAGCCAACCGGGATGAAGGATCCACGACACCAGGAAGGCCGGCCGGCTTCATCCAGCCGGTTGGTAGGGCGGTGCCGCTCGACGCTGCCGGTTCGGGAAAGCGGGGGGCCGCGTCCCCCCTCGTACCGCTCAGCCACCCGACCGACCGACCAATCCATGGCCATCCGGGCCCCGCCCCCTCAGGCCGGGCCATGTGACTCATCGGGCCGGTCTGACCCTTTTCCGGGTTGGACCCACCAAAACTGGTTTTACCCGACCCGCCAGACCACTGGGCTTAACAGGTCGGGCCTGTTTTCACTTAAACGTGAATAACTATATGACCGTGCATCTGATCAACATGCCGTCTGCGGATTTGGGACCCTCGAGATGAAGTGGTCATTTTTCGATACTCTAAGAAAGTTTTGGACAACTTTGGAAAGCGTCCGGGTTTAGAACGAGCGTATTTCCAACCGAGCCCCTAGAATGGAAAACTCAATATCTCTCAGACCGAGCATCCGATCGACGTGCCGTCTATAGAGTTGGGTTCCTTTTGATTAGACAGAACTTTAGGGTACATAAACTCTAGACTTAGTAATAGTTTATGTGATGCCCCCTTTGCCAGAGGAGCAGACCCTCCTGGAATCCAGCGAGCCATGTGTAGGAATGCTAGAGCCGGCTGCGACTGCGATGACTACCGTACTTGGATCCTCCGTGGGTTTGACGATGATAACTACCATACTGGGATCCTCCATGGGTTCGATGATGATGAATACTATCCTTGATTCCTCCATGAGTTTTGCAGCGATGACTACTGTACTTGGATCCTCCGTGGGTTCAGCAACGATGAATACTGTACTTGGATCCTCAGTGGGTTCGGTAGTGACGACTTCTGTACGAGGATCCTACGTGGGTTCGGCAGAGAAGGTGATTCATAGGATACATATAATCATCTCCACCCCTCTTCTTGAGTTTTATACCCATGTGAGATGAGTATTGACATTCAATCATTACCATGGGTGTGGTTTACTTCCTTCCAGTGTGGACTCGCTTGTGCTTGGGCTTGAGAGTTGGAGTTGAACTGGAATTGATGACTTTGGTATATGTATGGGAATATACCTTAGTAGAGTTGATAGATACTTTTTGATTGTATCTTTTCATTGTAGTTTATCTTTAGTGGATTCTGGGAGACCTTCAGGGGTCTCGGGGCCACTACTGAATATTGTTATACTCAACTCTGGACGGGCTATGCCCATACTACGTTGTGTTTGATGCGGAAGATGGACAACGATGATCATGGTAGAGACTTGTGGAGCTAGACGGTACCCGGAGGTGGTCCACTCGGTGAGACATACATCGAGCAGACGGATGGACTCAAGGTGCTGTGGAGACCATCTGTTCCCACCCTTTAGGTGGGATTGCCAGAGGACGACTCAGTGGTTGATGCTTTACTTTACTGTTGTTGTACTAGTTCTCATTTGCACTGTACACACTATTGGGCATGTATTTCCAGCCCCTTTCCTTTCAACGCTTACTTTTGTATACAGTTTTACTTGTGCTTACTTCAGTTGCGTACTCTGTTGTGTTTTTTTACTTCTATAAAGTCAATGTATTCCCAGTATAGGTATTTATTCCTTTGGTGCTAGTCGCCGGTCCCTGGCCTATGGAAGGCGGGCTTTGGTTAGTCACGACATGGGCCCTGAGGACGGGTCATGACAGGGCCTATGAAGAGACATCCAGGCAAGTGTGGTTTCTTTGTGTCTGCCCACCTTTGCTAGAGTGCTAGAGTGAGCATTGGTGGTGAATAGTTTTCCGGCTATGAAGACCTCACCGATATTGCTGGGGGAATGAGAGTTGAGACATTGTCAGTCGGATCAGCATCTAGTATCTGACGAGAGACTCAAGGGCCCAGATGTGGCCGACGTTTCAAGAGGCGATCCCAGGATGGGGGATCTGAGGCTCAAGGTTCACAGGGATTTTAGACCAGTTTTGGTTAGCCACAGGAGAGGCAGTGTTATGCTTCCGATGGTCAGAGACATCTTGCTATGGATTGTCCGACCCATCATGCTGCTAAGAGGGAGTCGGTTGACAAAATGCCTTGGCAGAGGCAACAACTCGAGCAAGAAGGTCTGCAGGGCGGCGGGCGTGGTGATGGAGCTGGTGCAGCCACGGGAGGTGGTAGGCGGTATTAGCTGCCACGACCCCACCCCCAGGTGGTCCACGCCAAGCTCAGGGAGCTGGGGGATGAGGGAGAGGACAAATGCATGCCCTAGAGGCTGTTGACCGAGAGGCTCCGCGGATGGATAGAGTTATGCCTTGTGTTCTCTCTAATTTCTGCAGTAGATTGATAGACACTGTTTAGCGGTACTCTTCCCTTTCCATTGCTTGATCGAGTCTTTCTCAGAGCATTGGTAAAACACTATGTGGGTGTTTTTCGACGTTCTTTAAATGTGCGAGGAAGAGGGATCCTTCCCCCACCGAGAAGCATTTTTGTGATGCGATCAAAACTATGCGGGTGAGTCAGTGCCACCCAAACTGGATAGTGTTGAGGTGTGGTGGATGGTTCCCTATGATTTATGTGTTCAGGCATGGGTGTTTGTTGGAGAACTCGCTGGCGTGGGAGACCCAGTTGAGGGTCCAGTTGCTTTCCTTGTGCCTAGGGCTTTCTGAGGATGGAAATTTCTAAGGTGGGGAGGATGTAGCGACTTAAGTTCTGGCCATGTCAGACTTTGGAATATTCCTATGAATAATTCCAGAGCTAGGTGCGAAGACGACGTGCGATTCTGAGGCTTGATGTGCCCAAAATTAGTTTTATAAAAATATTATGTATTTTTATACAATCCAAGTGGCGGGGGTGTGTTATCTCTTAATAGGTAGCTCATAACGGTAATTTGAAGGCACAATTGCATTCAAAGCATGCCGTTAACCCTAGGTGGGGTGTAATCCTTGCGGGCCCGGGCCTGCTATGAGAAAAACCACCAGGGGAATTTTCATAAATAAATGGAAATGTTTATTTATGAGCTTTGAATCGAATAACTTCTCAGCTTAGTCTCAGATCAAAAATGAGATCCCACTGTTGCGTTACGAATGTCACGTTTACACCAGGGGTGACATAATCTTTGTTTCCACCAGGTGTAGGGTCGGGGGCATGTTGGGCCGAGAAGTTGAGTTGATATTTATTAAAAAAACAAAAAAATATCTTCCCCTCCTCCACCATTTTTACGCGCACCACCCCTCCCCTCCTCCGTTCTTCTCCGCTGATGCACCAAATCGAGCAAACGAAGCGCCGTCAGTCTCAGATTTTGACGTTGGTCGCTCCAAGATCGAGTAGCGACAGCAGCAGAGCGTGCAATGTGTCGGCGGTCCGCCAAAAGGTAGGCGGTTTGATTTTTAAAATCCCAGACCAGGTTTATGTGTTTTTTTCTTCACATTTTCGAAAGTGTTGTGTATTTAGGGTCCCGAGGATTCTGAATCATGTTTCAGATCTGGTTTTGGAGCACCATGGTGCTTCCGGTGGATCCCGGAAGTTTTCCAGCGGAAAACCCGGATTCCAGTGATGGCCATGGTAGATTCCGGTGAGACCCACGGTGGTGCGGCAGCAATGCAGTGGTTTCCAGCTCTGGCATGGCAGAGTCTGGCTTTGGGGTGACAGCTTCCGGCAGCGGCGCAATGGTTTCTAAAGAGGTAGGCGGTGGTCCAACCAGGTTTTTCTGGGGGCTCTTTCAACCCCAGTAACGCGTAAACCGTAACTCTGATTTGCGATCCGTTTGTGGTGACATGTTGCTTTCGTTGAGATGTATATTTTGATCTCACTATTGGAATTTTATGAGTCGTGTTTGTGGCCAGATTCTAGGAAACTATGAAATGATAATAATATTTTATTATTATTTAGCTTGGACCCTCCGTAACATCTGCACAGAGCGTCCGATTGACGTGTTGTCAGTGGCATTGAGAACCAGAGTGTACGGCGAACATTTCAAGATAGTTTTCGGGTGCTGGGACCGAGAACAAGGTGTGGTCCCCATGAGGCCGGGTTCCGATGTTTCCGAAGAAACGTGAATTTTCCACCGGGTGTCCGTTTTGGATGATCGAGTAGTCAATCTTGTGTGTTTTTCTGAGGGGATCGCAATGGAATGATCCCATTGACGAGTTTCAGGACTATGGAGTGGGCCCCACCCAGACTGGCTATAGTGAATTGTACCTTTTTCACTGGGTGTCCATTTTTGATGATCAAGTAGTCGATCTCGTGGGTTTTTCCGAGGGGATCACAATGGTGTGATCCTCTTGATGAGTTTCGGGGTCGCAGTGTGGGCCCTACATGAGCTAGCTTAAGTAAATACTTCCTTTTTCACTGGTCGTCTGTTTCGGGAGAGTAAATAGCCTATCCTACATGTTTTTCCTCATAAATCGCGATGGTGGTCTCGATATCAGCTTTGGAGGTGCGTAGTGGGGCATTGTGGCAGGTCACTCGTGTTAGCGATGTTTGGACCAACAATGGTTGAGGGTACTCCCGTGGTTCATTCCTACGAGGGTTTGCACGAAATCCCAAACTTATTATAGTTTTTTATCCTCTCGATGGGATGTTTAATCCATTAGAGTTGTGGCATACCTCTGGTGGGCCCATAGTGGGATCCTCTAGGATCATTTCCCTAGATCGGGTTCCTGGTATCACTGTAACCGCTTATCCCCAGGCGACAATCCCCTATCTTGGAGGTTAACCCCGTAGGCTTTGAAGAATCCTTGGGAATATGATCCCCTACGTAGTGGACCGTGCTTATAAGGGTTGTGTCATCGTCGGTTATGTGATCCCCTACTCAGCATGCAGATTATAGGTGGGTTGCAGTATCGTTGTTTATACGATCCCATACTCACCGCGTGGTTTCTGTATGGTTGTGGCATCATCAGTTCGATCCCCTATAGCATGAGATGTACCATATAGGGTTTCAGTATCACCATGACCATCATGAAATGGGTGATGATCCTCTATCTGAGTGATGTGTTTCTGTCGAGTGCCAGATCGGGTTGTGGTATCCCCCAGTGGATCCTAGGAGTGATCGCCTATCTATGAGATCTACGAATGCTAGATTAGGTTGTAGTATCACCCATCAGACCCTGGGGGTGATCCCCTATCTATGAGATCTTCGTATACCAGTGTGGGTTTTGGTATCTCCTAGAAGTACCTAGGAGTGATCCCCTATCTGAGGAGTTTGGGGTTTATGTTGTTTCAGTGAGGTTTCCTCAGTGATGATATCCGACGAGTGTGATCTCTCGAGTGAGCGTCTGAGGTGTTTATGCGGGACCCGATGGAGTGTATCTCTCACACGAGTGTCATTTTGTATGACAATGATCATGTAGTGTGTTCTCTGGATTGTGATCTGTTGCTGGCGATGAGGTCGGTATGTCATGTGTCTTGGTGCGTGAGCTAATTATATCAAGATGTTCAAGGTGTATGTATTGGCATACACCTAGATTGAGGTGACTAGTTGTTTTTAGCTGAGGATGGTCATGATATGGAGTGTCTCTCTCTTCTGGGTTCCCTCAGGCTCGGATGAGTGGATTTTTGCCTTTCAGTTTCTCTCTTTTGTTTTGGGTTTTTGGGGTGCCTACTAAGTATTGTTATACTCACCCCTACAAGGCCTTTTCCCGCACATGTATGTGTCTTGTGCAGACCACATGACTTTCGACGGAGTCCCAAGAGGACCTAGAGTTTGTGAAGCTGAGTGAGCGGGACTGACTGTGGAGTCTTACCGGAGATGTGATGAGGAGCATTCTGGTGGTGCTTTTGGTAGTGTTTCCCTCCTTCTGAGTAGGTTGGACATTTTTCTAGCTTTCCTTTTGTGGCCCCTGTTTTTACCTTTTGTACTTCTGTTGCAATCTGGTTTGGGCTAGTTGTATGAAAGAATTTACTTTTCTGTTTTATTTATATCTACACTGTTACATGGAGGTGTATGTGGGTACGTGTGTACAGGTACCTTAGGATAATGCCTCCCATGTGTGTGATAGCCTACTCGGCACTAGACGCCAGCCCTGGCCTTTTGGAGGCGGGCATGGGGAGTCACGGCTTGAGCCCCGTTAGGTCAGGTTGTGATATTTTTGGAACATTAAAAAAATTTATATGTCAAAATAAAAATCATTTTTGAAAAATAAACTAAATAATTAGGTTAGAGTGATTTTTGGGTGTTTTCATATGAATATTAATTTTTAAATTGATATTGAAAATAGTGAAATTTATCCAAAAAACTAATTTTTCATACAATATATTTATGTAGTAAAAATTGTAATTTAAGTCGGTTTAAAATAATAATTAGAATAATTTTTTTCCCATAAATCCAATTTTGGTAATTTTATTCAATTTCACATTGAAATTTTATAGAATAATATAGCGAATATTTTAAATTTTTCTATTAAAAAAATTACATTGTCTTCATGTCTATGAGATTATATTTTAATTAATTTTTAACCCTATAGTTTTTTGAATTAGGAAAAATATATTACATATTTTTAATAATCATAAATTATAGTTTTTAAAAAAGGTGAACATAGTTTCAGACCAAAACAATTAGTGAATGTAATTATAATTATTTAAAAGGATTAACATTATATTAAGATTAATAAAGAAATAATCTGTAACCATAAGTCCAAAACCAACCTATAAAATTGCTTAAAAACAAACGGATGAACATATTTAGTATATATTCTCAATTTGGTCTACATTGGAGCATTATTTGATCCACATGAAAAAAATGTGGGTGGGGTTTCCCCATTCCAAAATATTACAAGAGTATCACACCTGTTCCATTATAAAAGGCCTCCTCTCCTCCCATATCCTCACACCTCTCAATCGACATAAGTTCAAAAATAAATATAACCAAATATATTCCCAAATTATATCCATTAATCCTTAAATCCTACCTAATAAATAAATCTTTCTAAAGATGACCTTAGGATAAAACCATAAAGAGTTACCCAATTAAGAGGTAACACCCTCCCTCAAACTACTGTTGTTTATTTTCTTTATCCACTCCATAAAATCCTATTATTTAATTATTTTATTAAAACGATATATACTTGTTATACTATTATTTTTTTAAGATAATTTGTCTCCCTAAAATTACACACACGTCCCTCCAATGGGTATCAAACAAATTGTTTACATGTAAGATGAACTACCTCGTCACTAAATGATGATTAATAATTTTTCCATTACCACAAAAAATTATGGAAATATTGATGTAAACTCTATTTATTTATGTTATATTTTATATTTTTTTTGTATTTATTTTTTGTAATTATTTTACAACACATATCATTATACTTTTCCATCTTGTGCAATTGTGATAATGTTGTTTGAGGAAGCACGGACTACTTCCCCCTCCAAGAGATTTGATTTGTTCATACACAACATAAAATGTATTAAGAATTATTTTAGAAAATATATATAATATATATATATATATACTTGATATTATATATATGCATTAAAAATTATATATGTATATACATATATTTATTTTACATCTATTCATTCAATATGACAATAAAACTTAAATATCGTATATGTGTACTTATGACATACCTTCTCCATGAAGGGTGTATTTTGTTTCATGCCTCTATATCATATGAATTATTATAATACACATATAATGAATATAAAATATAAGTATATCATGTTTTAAAATATTTAAATCATGATATATGTTTAAGGAAAAAAGATATAACAAATTAAGAGAAATTTAAAAAACAATGTGAATATTCACCAAAGTGAAACCATAACACATAAATGTTATTAAAAGTGTAATATAAAGTCATAATAAAAATATAAATGGAATTATATATAATTATTATTATTTTAAAATGTAGTATAATATATTTACATTTATTATAAATGAATATATTACAATTACTAAGAGAGTCATGACAAAAGGTATGAAAATTTAAGCTCACTTTTTCTATCCCTGAGAAACATTCCATGTTCTCCACTGTTTTCTTTTGGAATTATTTGTATACTACAAATGAATTTATGATATGATTCTTAAAATTATCTTTATCTTTATTTAAATTCTCTTTGATTATCCTTCCTTAATTGTTTTTTTTGTTTCAAATGGTTTTTAAAATTATTTTATATGTTTTCAAGGAAAATTATTTTGAAATGTTTTCAAAAATTCTTTATATGATTAAAGGAAAAATGATTTCAAAATTTTTTTAGGATTCCATTTTATTTTTTCTTGTTCATTTTCAAATAAAATAGTTTTCAAAATTAAATTTTGTTTTAAAAAGTAATTTTCAAGGAAGAATAATGTTTTCCTCAATAAATGTTTTTAAAAGATAATTTATAATTTTTTCCCATATAATATAACATCTATTGATGTTACCCATGCATTTATTGGAAATTATCTAAATTTTCCATTCATATTATTTCTTTGAATTGTTTATTCTGGAATTCATAGTATTTATGAATCTTGATTCCCTTTCACAGGTTATATGTTTATGAAATCTATTTTCCATTCAATGTTTATGTTTTTAGGAAATTATTATGTCACTTGTGTCTTTTTCCATATGTTATGATATGAATAGATGTTTATTATACCCATTTTATTTCATGGGATTGGATATTATTGTTTATGATTTTTTGGAACTTGTATGTATGATTTTATTATGGTTTGTATGTGACCTATATATCTCCTAAATACATTGGGTAATCATTTATATCTCATGAGATAGTCTAATATGGTCTTGGGAGTGAACCTTGACTACTAAGATGGTCGCGTGAGTGAACCATGTCTACAAAGATAGTATGATGAGTGATATTATGCTACTATGATGGCCATGTGAGTGAATAACTATTACTATGAAGTTATGGAGAGTGAACCTGTACTACAATTATTTTCATGGATTTGATGACTTGGATACTATGAAAATCATATTATATTATTATATGATAACAAAAATTCCTTGTTTTATTCCTATGTTATGATTTCAAGGGTAGCGTTCTATATTTCTTTATGATTTATGTCTTATGAGCCATAAGGATCTTTTCCATGTTTTATGTTTATGATCTATGATATATAGGGTATTATATTCAAATGATTTTACCATTTCTTCATACTCTTAGGCTTATGTTTATGCATACATTTCTTACGTATTTACCCTTACTAATCATATTAGCTCACCCATTTTTATTTTTCTTTCCCCCCTTTTTTGAAGAAAAATATTATGTTTGATGTTTCTAATAAAAGTTCATTTCAATAAGAACCTAGTGGGAGATGATATATCTCACTTACGTACTACTATTTACATTTCTATGTTTCCAAATGAACTAGGTTGTTATGTTATTTGGGTGTCAGTTTTTCAAGGGTTTTATGTATTCCATAAACATGATTTAATATTAATGTACATCATGAATGGGTCATTGTAGTTCTTATCAATGAGAAGTTTTAATTAACCTTTTAAATCCTAGATGAATAATCATTAATGATAACTATAAGGATATGAATAAGTATAATTATATAGATATGTAAATGTATAGGAAAATGTCCAATTTTTTTTGTAAATTATAGAGTGAGTGGTTTCCAATATATACATCCCTATCAGGATATTAAATGTGGATGTGGATCTAGAAATGATATAACTTGGGGTATCAACTCTGAAAATATGTCTCAGGACTAACTCATGGTAATCTGGTACACAACAATGGGCTGGAAACACACCTTTTTTGACACTCCCGAGGGATATACTTTGAGAATTCATAAACTATTTACCAACCATCCTGAAGGATTTAAAAAGATTTTGTCTATGAATAACCTATGATAAACATAAGCTATCATTGATTAAGGAAGTTATCATTAAAAAAGCATCATATATGTGAATTTTCATGATTATGTGGTTCTTCATTATGATAACTACTTCATACTCTATTCTTCTGGTTTTAGAAAATGGATGGAACCCGAAAAAACCATGTTAATTTTGATTATAATGGAAAATGAAAGTATTTTCCTCCTGATAATCTAAATTATATTGGATATGGAATTAAACATATATTTTCTATGTTCACACATCTTTCTAAATCTATTAATTAGGGTAGAATACCAATTTCAAAAAATAGTGAACAACATCCTGTTGATTCTTTTTTGAATAATTTTCCTCCCTCTTTCAGATTCTCTTCTGATCCACTTGTTTTTAAAAAATGGATTAACAATCAATAAATGATATTATATGTTCTAAAAACAATGGAGCATGATAAATTCATTCTGGATATATATCAATTTGAACGTGTCATGGTCCAGTGGTGGAATCTAATTTAGAATACAAGGAATGCAGATGAAATTGAATCCATGGAATGGGATAAGTTCAAGAACATTTTTTTAAATAGGAATGTTACTCAGATTTTTCAAACCAAGATGGATAAGGATTACCATGAGTTGATGTAATGGGATGTTGATTCTGTTGGTACCTATGAGTCTAATTTCATAAGACATTCAAGGTATGCTTTTGGAATAATCCTCCAACGTGAAAGTAATTGTTATAGGTTCTTCAGTGGCATAGTGCCAAGCCTTATAAGGCTAGTTTCCAAAAGAGAATTTAGTATCTATGAAGAGAGTGTTCATTGTTTAATCATGGTTGATATATAGGTTGGAGTCATGTATCAATCTCATGGTTTTTACATGAATGGAAATATGGAGTTTAAAGAAAAATCTAAAAACTATGAAGAGAAGAAGACAAGCATTCCATTATGCTCTATGTGTGGGAAGAAACATGGAGGAAAATGTATTCAGGTGTATTATAAATTATTTATATATGGATGGGAAGTCCATCAGGAATTATATTATCGATTTGATTTGAAGAAGTATTCAAAAATTGCTAAACGAGATAAAATTTCATTGAAACCACCTCTCATGTTTCAGTAGAAAACGTGTTAGGACAATGAGAATTATTGTAACCAGTTCCCAAACCCAAGGGATGTAAATGATGATTGTCTCCATAAAACACTAAAGCTAAGGGACATGGGGTATTAACATTAAATATCTATTTTTAATGTCGATTGTGATAAAGTTTTGGTGAATGGTACACATACCATGAATTGTATAACATCTAATGACTTATTTGATTTTAGATCTACCCACTATTTCATATCAAAATAATTTTTAAGGGAGTTAATATTCCACTGAAATAATTATATGTGGAATTATTAGTTCAACTCTATATGGATTTTTGATTTCTTCTAATGTCTATGATCTATTTCGGGTTGATTTTTTTGGCAATTTGCATCCAAAAAATCTGTTTATTATTCCATTGATTGAATTATATGTCATTTTATTCAGGGATTGGCATTATCTTGAAAAATATCACATATATTTTCAAATAGGGGAAGATACATTTGATATTTCAAACCCTATTATGATTATACCTCTATGTGATGATATGTATGAACTTCCTGTGGAGATTACATCCATTAGATTGGAATTAATTCCCATTCAGAAGGGTTATTCATCTGATATTATTTCGGAGAAAATTAACCATGATGTTATAACCATTATTCAAGAATCTGTCTATGTATTTTCAAGACATTTAACTATCCTTACACCAAAATGTGAAGTTTATTTCTCAATAGAACTCATACCTAGTTCTACAGCAATTTTAAAAACCCTTATACAATGGCCCCGATTGAGTTGAAGGAATTTTAGAAGAAAATCAAGGAAAACCATGACTAGGGATTCATTCAGCCAAGTGTGTCACCGTAAGGTGCACCTATTTTTGTGTGAAAAAAAATTATTGCTCTATGGTACTTTGAATTGATTATCAAGAGATTAAAAAGATCACAACCAAGAACTATTATCCTCTTCTTCGTATTGATGTATTGACTGTTCAACTGAATGGAGCTCAATACTTTTCCATGATTGACCTTTATTTTTTATATTATCAATTATGGGAAAGAAATAGGATATACCCAAGACGACCTTATATAAAATATATGGACACTATGAGTGTATAGTAATTCATTTTGATCTTACTAATTCCACTACTATCTTCATGGATTTTAGAATCTTTTGATATTACCATCATCATTTTGTGGTAGTCTTTAAAGATTATATTCTTATCTATTAAAAGAGAAAGGAAGTGAATTAATACCACTTCAAAACTACCAAAAATACCATAAGAAATGATGAACTATATGAAAATATAATATAGTATTAATTTTGGCCACAATAGGTTTCATTTATGGTTCACAAATCTCTATAGGTGGTTTTTTTGTAGATCTATCAAATAAGGATGTTGTTAAATGTTGGCCATATCAAACCATAGTGACTATGATCTGTATCATTCCTGGTTCATCTAGATATTATAGATACTTCTTTTGGGAATTTTTTAGGAATAGCTAATCCTCAAACCAAGATAAATCAGAAAGGTGTCAAGTTCATCTAGAGAGGTGAATGTGAGGAATATTTCAAGGATATAAAGAAAAGGTAGGTTAGTAGACCTATGATTAATTTACCTATAGTTTATTAGTGTATGTAATCTATAGTGATGCATCTAGTAAGAAAATGAGATGTGTTCTTATGCAGAATAACATTTTTATAGCAAATGGCTCATGACAGTTAATGAATTAAGAGAGAAATCAACCTACTTTTGATGTTTAGTTACCTATGGTAATTTTTTTCATTAAATATATTGAAGAAATATATTTATATAGAAAATAGTGGTATATAAACAATTCATAAATAGTACTAAATATACATTTATATAGAAGGAGTTGAACATATGTCAGAGAAGAAGCTTGGAGATGATATAGGATTAGAACTTCTTAATAAATTACCACACTATGATAGTGAATAATGGGACCAATTCTTTAATTCGAAAGGATTGTGATAGATTATCCATGATGATGATAAAAAAGATCCAACATTTATGGGTTTAAAATGTATTGATAATTAAAACCTAATGGAATGGAGATATTTTGTCTTCTTCAAATGAATGTTCAACTATCAAAGTGAAGATTAAGGAGTCACAAAAAGACAATTTAGATATGTAAAAGAAATATAGAGATGATCCTATGTTTAAACATGATTAAGATGGAATGATAAGATATAAGAACCATTACTGTGATCCTTCCATACTAGATTTCAAGAAGGAGCTATTATAGGAATCTTTCAGTTCTTCTTTCTCAATTAATCTATAAAGTATGAAGATGGATAAGGATTTGAAAGAATATTTATGGTGGGATGTAATGAAGAGAGATATCATAGAGTTTTTATCTCAGTGCTTTATATTCTAGAAATATAAAGATAAATGAAAAATTTATAATGGGATGCTACATCAATTACCCATACCTAATTGTAAAAGGAAGAACATCACTCTAGTTTTTTGTTGGACTATATAAAACATCTTATGTGTTTAATGCTATATAGGTGGTAATCGATCACCATACTATGTCTGTATAGTTCATGTATATCAAATAAAATTTCTCACTATATTATATTTCCACGATATAATTTAAAAACATGGTAAGGGTACATAGATTTCTACATTCTATTTAATCTAACTAGATTCCAATTATTACCTCAAAAGATTAGAAAATCCTTCAGCAAGGACTTGATTTGGAATTGACTTTTAGCACTTCATTCATCCTCAAGAGGATGGTCAATCTGATGGAATGATTTAAAAAATATAGTATGTGTTTATATATTTTTCAATATATTGCAATGGATGTTGGGATCAACACCTTCCTCTAGTTACATTTTCCTACACAATATCTTTCATTCCATTATTTAGATGGCACATTACGAATCCCTTTATGGGAAGAAATTTAGACCTCCAACCTGTTGGTATGATGCCGAAGAACAAAATCTATTGGAACATAAGATCACTAATGAAATATAAGAGAATGTTATGTCCATTCAACATGTCATACCAGGGTTTCTATTTTCACTATTTTGTTCCTATTCATTTTTGGATTTTAGTTTCACTATAGAATTCCATGTGTGATGGATTTTAATTTTCTGGTAATTCATGTGTTTATTGATAATATAGTGCTTATATATTAGAATTTACATTGAACATTCATGAATAATTCATATTTTTCAGTTGTAAGATTGAAACTCACAGTTGGAGGATTGTTTATCAATCTATGTTCCATTATCAAGGTAACTGTGTGGTAGGTTGAGATTTTCAGACAAAAGAAGCCACAAGGCTTCCATAAGATAAGTCGGAATATGCAAGATAACTATGCTATTGGTAACTATTAGGATGATAGGGGAACATTGTCGCCACATAGTTTGAAAAACTATGCAGACTAACCATGTGTAATGTTGTGGACATTAAAAATTTTAAATTCCAATTGTTTCCCCTCAATACATAACCCCAAATCCACATTTTCACCACACATTCTACCTCCTCATACACAGGTGCAACTCTCCATCTTCTCCCCTAACATGGTCTCTATTCCTTAGGTGGTTTTGATGCTATTTATGCACATAAAATCCACATAAGTGGTTTTCCTCTGGGTTTTCCTTCTTTTATAGTATTTTCTTCTTCTTTCTTAGGGTTTCATTTCTACAGCGGGATACATGGTCTCCTTATGATTCTATCTTGTTTACTAGGTTTTGATATTATTACTTGTAGGTCGATCTATACTATTTATAGTGTTGTAGTGGTGTGGTTTTGGTTTCACACCAATTTTTGGAATTTTCTACTCATTTGGTAGGTGGTTCAATGCATTGGAATTTTTAGAGGAATTTAGCTTGCAGCCATGGATTTATAATTATGTTCTATGATTCATTTTTGTGGTGAGAAATATTTTGGAAATAATTTTGGCATGAATATATTTTGGAAATAGATTTTATAAATGAAAATGACTATATTTTTGTATGAACATTATATTGATGCTTCTTGGGACAATTGTGTGAAATCTTTTAGGGATTAAAAATGTGTTTTAAAAAGAAATTATGGTGAAAATTTATTCAAAAGTTTTATTTTTCATAGAAACTATATTTTTAATGTAAAAGTTATTCATTTATGTGTACTTATATTGAATTGTTAATTGTTTAACAATGGTATGAATGATGTAAAATGGAATTTATTTTCCTGTCGATTGGAATGGGGATCAGGACTTGAAAATGGATAAATTAATAATGTGACTTTTATATGACACTTTCATGGGGGTTTTAATGAATGGTGTATATGGAAATGTGGTTTTTTTTAATGATACTGGCATGTCTGAAATGGAATGGATTTTATTTATGAAAAAAGGTTTGAATTCTTGTAAATGATTTTTGAATGTGGTTATTTGTGTAATAAGATAAATTGGATAGTGCATGTGGGGATTCAAGGTATCTAGGTGGGTAGAATAGATCTATTATTCTAGTTATATGGAAGGGGATAGTAAATGTTTCACATAGCATGATTGATTCTTACTACACAAAATAATATATAACTATGATTGGAGACCACTGGGCACGTTGAATGTCCCCTCATAGTGTCTCATTCATGAGAATGGTGATGGTTGTGGTTGTTATACTACATTTTCAAAGAGGTATGGGGTTCTATTTTTCCACTCAATCTAGATTAAACATAGGTATTTTCACATGGGTTTCTCTTGAGATATATGTTATGTGGTTCCAACCTTCATAATACGGTGGATGTTAATTGAATTTTATTTCAAATCGTACTTATCTTAGTAAAAATATGCTTTTTAAATATAGCTTATAAAAGATTCTTGATGAAAATATTTCTATTAAGAAATAGTTTTTCTTTAATTTATTCATTTGAATGTCCATATTCTCTATAATGATTGCGTAGAAATTATTTAGTGGATTTTACAAAATGAACATGTTAAATTGTCTTTTAATTTTATACTATGGATCCTCTTTGTTTGATGTTATTCTCTTGGGATTTTTCTCACACTATTGATACAACTTTGAGTGTATGTTGACTTTGTTACCTTTGACTCAGGTAAAGTCAAGGTGTGTCATGATGGTGGTTCAGATTTCATTTGGTATTATCTTGTGGGGTTTTAGTGGCATTGGCTTGAGTATGTTTATACCCTTGTCAAATAGAGGTTTTTATAGGGATAATACTATTGCAACCTATTTTTGTAGCTCTTTTGGATTTTTTTAATTGATCTAAACATAAATATGAAAAACATTTATGCCATATTTAGTTGTGTATTTTAAGTTTTGGATTATATTTTATTATTGGTTTTATATGATTATGTGATCGAGTAAATTCATTCCCAAAGTGTTTTGTCGATACTAGGGCACTTGTTTCCTACCCGTATGGATCGAGAATGCCCTTTGATCCATGCCATGGACTGGGTTGGGTTTTGGTTCAGATTATTTCCTTTCTTGGTATGTGACAAAATGGAATCAGATAAGGTTACACAATTTTGGTTCATGTTAGTTAGTGACGAGTCTTGGTAGACCATATATAAGATTTTCAGGTCCTGATGTTTCAATTATGAGTAGGGTTCCTTTCCAGCACTCCTTGTGTTGGGATAAGAGTTTCCATTATAAGTTAGGTTTCTTTTTGTCCCTTTAGTTCTTTTTGGTTGTTTCGTGTTTAGGAAATGAATTTACAATTAGTGGAATGGTATCAATGAGATTTTAAGACATGGAATGCCACATGGAGTTGAGGGACATGGTTCATAAAGACTCTCTTTGATGGTGGTGAAATCAACATAATGAATCTACCTCCATGAACATGACAGTTTAATCATGATGTTGTTCCTAAAGAAGTGGATACATGTTCTTGATTGTTATCCACATGGCTGGATATATTAATCAAAGGTATTAATGAGGCATGGTTGTCTCATTTTATAAAAAATATAGTGTTTGAACCCATTGGATTCAAATATTTATGTGGTTGTACATGTGTGGTCATCCTTGTAAACGAGTTTTAGTTTTTGTTGTTCTTATCCAGAAATAGTCATGTATTGTGGGAATAGTGAATCATGTGGTTTTTTATATCTGGTTTGGATTTTATTTAATCAGGACCCTTAGGGTCAGGATTTGGTATATGCTGAAAATTTATAAGTTGTCCTATTCCAGGATCATGTCTCGGCTTGTTCTATTTAGGATAGTAGGATGGTATTTATGGTGGGGCCAACCTCCACGGGTAGCATCGTTTGTATGGGAGAACGACCAATATTTTTGTTTATGTATGGTTATGAATGTATTCTTGAATATGTTGTTTGAATTTATTTTTCCATTTTAGGTAAGAGGTATATGTTTCTCTTAGAAATGTCATAAGTTTTCTTGTATTCAAAGGATGGAATATGTGGTTGTGATAATTTCATTTCATTGATCGATAAACTGATGGTGTTGTGGGTTTCATTGGGGAGGAAGGAATATAATGTAGAGTCCTTTATGGCTTCCCAGCTTCATCATATAAAACGAGTTCACTATTCATGATGTTCTTGATTCTTTTTTTCCTTTGATGACCATTCATAATATTTTTGAGCTGTGAAGGAGTGTCATTTATTTCTTTTTAGATCGCTCCTTTTTATGTAATTATGGAGGTAGAAATAATTATATTGGGGAGAATTTCCACACCCTGGTTTTTTATATCACTTTTTTTGGGTTTAATTTTGGACTTCAGTTTCACTCTCAAATTATTGACGTGACAAGTTTGAATTTAGAGGTATTTCATCTATTTATTTTCACTTTAGTCTATGTTAATGTGTTTTCCCCATGAATATTCATTAAAAATCAATGTTTTGGGTTATTATATTAATGTACTCAATTGGTGCATCATTTATAAAACTATGCACCATTCTATAGGTAATTATGTTGCAGGTTGATATTTTCAGGTAAAAGCTATAGAACAACTCATGCATGATAAGTCCGACCATGTTGGCTAAGCATGTGGTATGAGCCTCTTAGGCAGAGTGGGGCATTTGATCACTACATAGTATGAAAAACTGTGTAGGCTAACCATGAACTATGTCCATGTCATTAAAAATTTGAATTTCCAATTATGATCTCTTAGTATTTAACCATAAATACCCTATTTTCTTGACCTAGTCTTCCTCCCCACCCCTACGCAAAAGTCCCCTTACTCTCCTCTATTGTTCTCTCCTTTCCTTTTGTGGTTTTTATATAGATTCACTAATAAAACTACATTTAATTTGTTCTACCCTTATTTCCCCCTCAATTTAAGTCTTGTATTTCTTATTCCTTGGGAGTTTCATGTCTGCAGCAATTTGAGTGGTCTTTTTAGGGTTGGATGTTGTTTATTAGGGTTCGATGTTCATGTTTTTTGGTTGATCATTCCTTGCTAGGGTATTGTGGTGGTCTGATTGTAGTTTTTTACAATATCTATATGTTTCACTCATGAGGATGGTGGGTCAAGGCTTTGAAATTTGTATACAAGTTTATCATTCCATCTTGAGTTGATAAATATGTTCTACAATTAATTTTTGTGGTGCTAATTTATTTGGGAATATTTTTGGCATACATATGTCATGGAAATATATTTTATAAATTAAAATTAACATGTTTTGGTATGATATTTATTGTGATACTACCTATATGTTTTTTATGAAATGTTTGAGGGTTGAAAAAATGTGTTTTCAGAGCCAAATTAGGTGAAAGTATATTCAAAGGTCAATTTTTTATATTAAATGGATTTTTATGGTTAATGGATTCCTAATTGTGTAATTTTAAAATGAGTTTTTATTTTATTAATTGATGGAAGCATGTTTTAATGTGAATTTGGTTTGTGTGTGTATTTGAACGAGTCTTAGACCTTGGAAAATGTTAAATTAATTCTATGAATTTCATGTGATATTTTAAATGGTGTATTCTTGAATGGTTGAAGTGGTAAAGTGCTATTCTTATAGGATCCTGGCATGTGTGAAATGGAAGGGGTATTATTTATAAAAATTTGGTGGAAGTGTAGGTAATTATTTTTGAATGTGGTTATTTTTGTAAAAAGTGAAATGGGATTGAGAGTAAGGGAATCTCTAGTATCTAGGTGGGCTCCCTAGATATAGTATTCTTGTGATTTTGAATTGGCTATTCATGGTTTCACTTATCATGATTGATGTTTAAAACACTTACTAAATAATAATATTGATTATATTCCACTATTCCAATGGGATGTCTTCTCCTAGAATCATGTATATGATAAAGCTACTGGTCATATTTGTTATAAAACCTTTTTAGTAAGGTATGAGGATATAGTGTCCCACTCGACCTACATTACCCTTCATGATTTACCTAGGGTTATTTAATGAGGCTTATGTGATGTGGTGACATCTGTCAACATACTATGGAAAATTAGTGGATTTTATTTCAATGATTGATTATCTTTGTAAATTTATCCTTTAACAACATTACATGTAAAAGTGTGATGATTAAAATATTTCTTTATAGAAATGGTTTTCCATGAATGTGTTTCTTTGAAAGTTTATTTTTTCTAAAATGGTTCCCTATAAATCTCACAAAGTATTTCAAATAAATTAGCATGTTAAATTGTGTTATAATGTTATATCGTGGAACCTGTTCATTAGGTGGCATCCCACTGGTCTTTGTCTCCCACCCAACACACAACATTCGTGTATGTAATCATTGTTACATTTCACTCAAGTAAATGATAAGAGTCCCATTATGGTGGTCAGGATTCTTATTGGTATTCCCTTATGGGGTTTTGTGGCGATGGATTGATGATTTTCATCCTCTTATCGCATGTAGGTTTTTCTTAGGATATTGTTTCAGTTCCCATTTGTTGTAGATCATTTTTATTTTTTTAAATATTGTAAAATTAAATATTAAAATCGGTTATGAAATTTTGGTTTATATATTTTCTATTTTGGATTATTTATTATTGTTGGAGGTATGTGTTTATTTTACTGGGTTAAATCATTCCCAATGTGTGATGTTGATACATGATTACTTGTTTCCAGTCCATGGTGATTAGGAATGACCATAGTTTCATGCCAAATGAGTGGGATGGAAATCAATTTAAATGACATCCTGGCTTGGTATGTGACACAAAAACATTCCATGGAAGGTCAAATATGGAAAAAAATTCATGCTGATAACTTACACATTATCTTGAATTTGAATTTGTTGAAAACTCTTTCCTACAAAATTATTCTTAGAAGAAGGATATGAGATTTGGAATGAAATGGAAAATAA
Source organism: Viscum album (assembly GCA_963277665.1). NCBI lineage: Eukaryota > Viridiplantae > Streptophyta > Magnoliopsida > Santalales > Viscaceae > Viscum > Viscum album. The sequence goes on along the minus strand of OY728135.1, from coordinate 1,690,393,199 downwards.
TCCCTAAGTATATCAGTCCCTTTATAATTCTTGATCATTGGGGGGGGGGGTATCCTAGCCCTTGGAACATCCTCCTAATCTCTCTTAAGTGTGGGATGTGTTCCATGTATCTTTTCAGATGAAGTACATGCCCGACTCTACTCTCATACTGAAGTCAGAGGTCATACCGTTAGAGCATGATCATTTTTATGAAGAGAAACCAGTTGAAATTCTGGATCATACATAGAATGATCATTGAGACTATACCTCAAACCTGATAAATGTTTTTTGGAGAAACCAGAAGTTAAAGTATGTTACATCGGAACTTGAGGTTATGTTGAAGTGAAATTGTCATCAACTATGTTTATATGAATTACGAATATCATGGGATAAATTTATTTAAAGGTGGGTAGAATGTAACAACACCATTTTTTATGGATATTTTTGGAATGAATTAATTTTCATTGATGTTTTTCACTACACTATGTCATACATTCATTTCCCACGGCATTTACTTCGCATACATTACAAGAAACATCGTGTTTTACCAAATGACAAGGTATTATTAAAATATGATATATTAATAATTAACCTAGTGGTTATGTTATAGGTTATTAATAGTAATAAATAACTTATGAGAACGAAAGATTTAAAAAATTATGAAATTAATTAATTAGTTACAATGAACAAATTAAATATAAATTGAATATTAAATATAAAAATTTTATGCTTACAAAGACGTTTTATCATAATAAATTATTTTAATTAGAATTAATGAGTGTTGTTAATGATATATATATATATGTAATTATTAATATATATTACATTTAATTAAATATTTTTTATATTTATCCACTCGATTTGATAGGCAAAAGATAATAACAATCCCCATTATATACATAAAACTATATTTTTATTAAGGTAAATTTACCCCCTTTTATGCATAAAAATAATTAAATATAATTTTTGAAACTTTTATATCTATTATAGGTCAAAAAAATCATCAATTTTTAAAAAATAAACATAAAAATTATGTTAGGGTGATTTTTAGATTTTTTTCAGGGAATATCCATTTTTCACTGAATGGTAAAAGATACTAAAATATAACCAAGAAAATATTTTCATTATATTTATTTATATAGATGAATTATATTTTAAGTTGGTTTGAAAATTTAATTATATTATACTATTACCATTCAATCCATTTTAGTTCATTGTCTTCAATTTCACTTTTCAATTGACTATAAATATATAACAATACTTTGAACATTTTTAATTTAAAAAACCTTCATTTCCATCTTGTATGTCAGAATATATTTAAATTAATTTCATCCACATATGATAATAGAATTTAGAAAAATGTATTCCATATTTAGGATAATATTAATTTATAATTTCTATGAAGGTTAACATTCTTCTTGAAAAAAACAATTAGTGAAAGTAATTAAAATTAATTACAATAATTATGGTTAAATTAAATGTTATAAGGGACTAAAAGATATCATTGAGGCCTATAATGTAAGAACCTAGTTCTTATTTTTGAGGTACGGGCTTCTTCTTTTCCTTTTCCATAAGTGTTTTTGAGAAAATATGGAAAATGGGGACAAATGCTAAATTTTGAAACTACCCGTCGTGTACTTTGTCCACACGCCGTGTACTTTTGGCCGGGTTGGGATGAGTACACGTGGCATGTAGCCTTGTCGGTGATGAGGGGTGTAGGAACTGACTACACGCCCTGTAGTTGTACCTTACACGCCATGCAGTCTGTCGGCAGGCTTCAATAGTAAGGCGGTGGAGTCACCACCAGGTGGGTGACAGTATACGCCGTGTACTCAGGAGTACATGCTGTGTACTCATGTTGACGGATGAAAAATGTGGAGGTACCTCCAAATGAACAGTTAAATGGAATATGTAAATTCCGTGTACTTTGTTTTTTCGGCTTAAAACAGGCAGTAGCCTCCTAATTTGGCAGAGGAGGCGTTTGAGCCATTTTGGAGCCAAGGAGTATGGCCAGACCTTTGATGATCTGCCGGGTGTTCTTCTAGAATCTGATTCGGCTTCGGATGATCTCGTTGGAACCGCATGGGTAATTCCTTTCTCCTACTTAAGTTGTTCCTACCAATTATTCTCCCAACAAAAGTTATTTACGTTTGAATGGGTTTTGTTCTTCATCAGATCTACGTTGTTCTTGGGCATTTCTAAAGTCGGGTTTCGAGTATAACGTTCGTTGGTGTATAAGGTAGGAGGATTTGTGTTAATTTTTCAAACTTTTGTGCATTTTGTGTGTTTTCGTTCCACGAACCCATGTTGGGGTGTCGTGTGGCTGAGGCCATTTCTATATTTAATTCTTAGAATTGATTAGGTATTTAATTGTGATAATAAAATTCTGGTTGGGATCATTGCTTTGATCCGGAACAACCCCGGAGGGTGTGTTCCACTGTTTAGCCATTTGGTCGGGATACCTGAGGGTATGCCTGTAATGTAGTAATCGTAGAATCTCCTTGAGAGGAATTTCTTGTTTAATGCATTTTGATATGTTGGGCATGGCCCGGTGACCTGTTTAGCCTGAGGGCATTGTTGTGATTAGCCTGTGGGCACTGCACTATTTAGCCCGAGGGTTGTAGTTATTTCGGCCTGAGGGAAACTTCTTCCGTGCCTATGGGCAGCTGATTTTCTGCCTGAGGGTGACACTACCTATGCCTGAGGGAAAACTCTGTTATTCTTGAGGGTAGATTCCTGTTTTGGATACTCGTTACCCGAGGGTAGGAGTTTACGTGTATGAGGACACTAGTTGTTTACTAGAAATTCACTGTGGCGATTTCTTATATTAAATGGATTAAATGGATAATAAAATGGAAATATAACTGGTAATGAGTTACTTTTGAGTACTGCTTACTTTATTGTATTTTACTACTGCACACTATTGTTGCATGCTTACACGCAGTTGGGCACGGGCTTTGGTGGGTGCCTACTGAGATATATTTCTCCCACCCTGTTTGGGTCATGCTTTTCGGCCCAAACAGATTACGTTGTTGCAGGCGTAGATAGGGGAAAGAGTCCCTATACAAGTACTTGACTGTTGCTGAGGAGTAGGAGGGCATGGGACCGAGCCTAGGCTCACGATGCCGGTGCTAGCTGTTTACTTTGCTTTGCTGCACTCTGCTTTCTACTGTACTGTATTGATGTATAACATGTTATGGATGTTTCCTTAGAACATGAAACATGTTGCATCATCTTTTATATATTGTTGGTTATATCCATTGCAGTTGTTTATTTCAGTTGTTGTATGGTTTACTGCTTCCGCTGTCGTTTTATGTTTATTTTGGTATTCCACTGCACTACACTTTGACAAATGAGGGCATAGTTTCCCCACTATCAGACATGGGCCCTTGTTTCTAATCAGCAGCCTCTGGCATTTGGGGAAATGCGCTTGAGGTCACGTGGTGAACCGGGCTCAGGGCACCCATTGCGTGGTACCCGGGTCCGGGACGTTACAAAGTGGTATCAAAGGTGTTCTTTTCCTTGACATACTATTTGGAGCCGTAGTCCGGGATAGGATGGAACAATAGTTGGTAATAAGCTGGGCCCAGGCATAGTTAACCCGCGTGTAGGGAAATGCCAATTTACCTCGTGATTGCAATTTTGTTGATTTTTCAATTTATAGTTGATTTGTTATCACCGTTGGGTGATGCACTTAAGATTTTGCTGTTTATATTTTATCTGTGGGTTCTATGTAGTTGAAACCCAATGAAATGAGGGTATGCCGTCTCATTCATCATATAGGCACATGCTAGATATCACATGCCATGCATAGTTACATTCCATGTAGGTCCATTAGAAATTGCATGTAGTTGTGATAGTTGTTTTTCTAGAAAAGCATGCTATTGGGATAACTGCTTGATAAATACCTACCTTGTGATATGGTGTTTTGGTTTGAGCCTGTGTATAGAATGGACTCCAATATTTGGTTTTTGGGGAGTATGGGACCCCATTGACCACAATTTTTTGGATCATTGACTGTTTGTTTGTTATAACATAGATAAGATGTCAAACTTGGATTCGTGGGGAGTATGGGCCCCCACGGGTCGGAATTTGACACTTGGTGTTGTTTTTTAGTATTTTCTGGGTTCCGGGGAAGTTTCTAAGGCATACTGTCTAGAAACGTAGAATAAACGCCGTTTAGTATTTTTATACACGCCGTGTATTCTCTTCTGTTCGGGAAGAAAAATGAACTTTTTGAGTACACGCCATGTAGCCTGAGTACGCGCTGTGTAGTCTCTTCCCATGTCACAAACCATGTGGGTGGCGACACGGGGTAGGGAACGGCTTGGGTAAAACACGCCGTGTAGCTTTTGGACACGCAGTGTAGTGTGACCCGGAGTTTGGCCGTGTAACTAAAAACATGTGTCGGTGAACTCCTTGATATAACACTCCGTGTCAATTATAGACACACCATGTAGTGGGACCTGGGGACTTAGCTGTGTAACTAACAACACGGGCCGGTGTCACCTCTCCCTGAACACGCAGTGTACCTGTGGTACACGCCGTGTAGTCTTGTCCGAGGACAGACCATGTGGAGTTAGTCGTGTGGCTGGGAAACATGGTGGTGCACACGCCGTGTGTGGGTGTAACATGCCATGTAGTGTCAAGCCGAGTAGTTGGCCATGTCACAGACGACACATGAAGTTGGAAAATAACACCATACACGCCATGTAGATATTATACACACCGTATAGTTTTGTTAGACGGAAGCTGTGTGGCTTAGCCGTGTAGAAGGACCCGGGCAGGGGAAGGGAAGTCAAGTACACACCATGTAGTCATTGTACACACTGTGTAGTCTTGTTCTGCTAATTTTGAATGCCTTCTTCCTCTTGTTTCCTTTGTGGTTACTTCACTTTTTGGTCATAATAATCTTGAATCTGAGGTGTGCTTTTGACCTTGTAGTGTCATCCCACCTAGACGACCGCAAGTTGTTCTCCAAGAGATCGGGGACGATTATACTCCAAAGATGGTGGGCCATGAGATACCAGTGGATCCTACAGCAGAGCCAGATGTGGCGCCAGCTGTTATACCAGACACAGGAGCGGAGGTGCAGTTCCGTGAAGGTTTCATGCGGTTTATGCAGACCTTTCATGGAGCACCGTAGGATGCTACATCTATGGATGAGCTGACTCATATCTTCTAGTAGCATCATCCGCCTACGTTTCCAGGGGATGGCGGACCACAGGCTGCAGAGTCTTGCCTTGGATCGATGCAGACTATTTTCGAGTATCTTAAGACGCCTCCAGGGTGGAGGGTCAAGCTCGCGCCTTACATGATGTGTGATTCTGCCAAGAGGTGGTGGGATGTTACCACCCAGTCAGATCATCACAGGGACATGGCATGGGAAGACTTTCAGGCTGTCCTTTATAACTTTTTCTTTCCTGAGACGCTGAGGGAAGATAGAGCTCGAGGGTTCATGAATCTACAGCAGGGCGCTATGTCAGTGATGGACTATTCTGCTCGTTTTACAGAGCTTCAGCTCTTTGCACCCGTGCTGGTGGGTGATGAGACGCTGAGAGCCAGACGTTTTGAGGATGGTCTTCGGTATGACATCCGAGCATTGTTTAATGTTTTCAGGTTACCTACTATACACACGATTTTGAACCATGCGATGATTACAGAGAGGAACCTGCAGGAATCTAGTGGTGTGGGCCAGGGCGGTTCAGCATCAGTTACTGGTGTTATTTCTGCTGGAAAGAGGAAGAGACAGATGGACTTCTCTCAGGGCAGAAGTACCAGTTAGAAGAATACTTCAAGTGGTCAGGTTATGTGCTACCAGTGTGGTAGAGAGGGGAACAAGAGACTTTAGTGTCCACGAGACCCAGTGGAGTGCCGAGCTTGCGGAAATATGGGTCATCTCTAGCACTTTTGCAGGGTGTTTCCACCAGTGGATAGTGAGAGGGGTTCTGTGCAGACTCGGCATGCAGGAGCAGGACCAATGGATTCTTACCAGTCAGGGAACTGGAATACGTCAGGGCGTGCAAGCCGAGATGGTGGTCGTGGTCGTGGTAGCCAGACACCAGGGTCGCAGAGGTAGCAGGGTGGGACAGCTCAGGGTAGCTAGGCTGTGTCGCAGGGCCGTGACACTGGGCAGGCATATGCAGTGCAATAGACCCAGCAGGAGTAGGATCTCGGAGCTTCTACATTCAGAGGTACTATTCTAGTAGCTTTTGTCTTGTCTTCAGTACTTTTTGATACGGGTGCTACGCATAGTTTCATATCTGTACCCGTTGTGGAGAGCCTTGGGCTCGATGTTTCTTCTTCTTATGATACCATGACTCTAGACACTCCATTGGGGACTAGAACAGCTGGTGTGCATCAGTGTAAAGAGTTCCCCCTTGAGGTTGGAGGGTGTCACTTCCTTTGGGACCTCTTTGTTCTGGAGATGACGAGCTATGATGTCATTCACGGGATGGACTGGTTGGCTCCCTTTCGAGCCTTTTTAGACCGCTATTGTCGCAGGGTGAATTTCATATCACCAGAGGGAAGATAGTTTCTATACCTGGGCCAATGGGATGTTCAGGCGAGTCGAGCTGGACCAGAGAATCATGGGCGAGGTGGAGTCATAGCCCAGATAGCGAGCTTATATCTGGATGATCTGGGGACTTTTCAGACAGATTTCCCTACATTTTTTGACCGTTCCAGGGATGTCTTCCCGAACAACTTTTAAGGCCTTCCTCCGGTGTGTGAGGTGTATTTCTCTATCGAGCTTTTTCTAGGAGTAGCACCGATGTCCATTCCTCCTTATAGGATGGCCACGCCTGAGTTGCAAGAGCTCAAGAGGTAGTTAGAGGAGTTACAGGAGAAGGGTTTTATCTGACTCAGTACTTCTCCTTGGGGTTCTTCGGTCCTTTTTGCGAAAAAGGCAGATGGTACCCTCAGACTTTTTGTGGATTATTGGAAGCTGAACCAGTTGACGGTTAAGAACCGATATCCCTTGCCGATGATTGATGATCTGTTTGATCAGCTTTGTGGAGAATGAGTGTTCTCGAAGATTGAATTGAGATCCGGATATCATCATCTGTGTGTTAGACCATCTGATATACCTCTCATAGCTTTCAGGAGTAGGTATGGTCTATATGAGTATACGGTTATGCCGTTCGGACAGACAAACGCGCCAGCAGTTTTCATGGCCCTGATGAATCATGTGTTCCATCTATATCTTGATTAATTTGTGGTAGTATTTGTGGATGACATATTGCTGTACTCTCACACTCGACACGACCATGCCACCCATCTTGAGATTGTATTGAGTACACTGAGAGAGCATCGGCTATATGCTAATCTCTTGAAGTTCCCCTTTTGGATAGACTGGATTCACTTCCTGGGTTATATCATCTCATAGGCAGGAGTTGCAGTAGAACTAGAGAAGGTGAGAGAAGTAGTTTCCAGGGAGCATCCTAAGAACGTGTTTGAGATACGGAGTTTCTTAGGGCTATCTGGTTACTATAGATGCTTCATACCGGACTTCTCCTGCTTAGCAGAACCGTTGACAGGTCTGACTAAGAAGGGTGTGAAGTTCGTTTGGTCAGAAGCTTGCGAGTCATCTTTTTGGGACCTGAAGGGAAGGTTGACATCAGCATCGATCCTGATACTCCCAGAGCAGGGGAAGAGATATATAGTTTACTATGATGCATCCGAGATCAGTCTGGGAGCAGTTTTGATGCAGGGCGACCAAGTTGTTGCGTACGGGTCTCGGCAGTTGAGGCCACATGAGAGGAATTACCTGACGCATGATCTCGAGTTCGATGCAGTTGTGCATGCATTGCGATATTGGAGACATTACCTATTGGGAGAGAATTTTGTGATTTTCACCTACCACAAAAGACTCAATTATATCTTTACTCAGCGTGACCTGAATCTGAGGCAAAGAAGGTGGGTTGAGTACCTAAAGTCCTTCGATTTTGAGATTGCCTATACACATGGTAAAGATAATGTAGTAGCTGATGCACTTAGCAGGAAGACTCAGATATAGGCAGTGTAGGAGGCAAGTGGTGAGTGACAGTTCATGGCTTTGTTTTCTAAGATGCATCTGGAGGTGCATGACAGTCAGGGGTAGACTTATCTTTCATTGTTATTGTGACTTCTACCCTCCTCGACTGAGTGAGGATGAGGAAACTATCAGATTCAAAAGGCCTAGTTCTTCTGGAGTAGGTGGCAAGTGAGGACCCTCCTACCGGTTGGACGATAGGCGATGATGAGATTTTGCGTTTCCATGGACGTGTATGAGTTCCAGGAGATATACGCAAGGATATGATGAGGGAGTTTCATGCTTTAGCTTGGGCAGTTAATCCCGGGGTTACCAAGATGTACTGAGACTTGAGACGTCAGTACTGGTGGTCAGGTAAAAAGAGAGAGATAGGTGGTTTTGTTACGAGGTGTTCCACCTGTCAGTAGGTGAAGGCAGAGCACCAGAGGCCAGCTGAACTGTTACAGTAGTTGCCCATTCCAGAGTGGAAATGGGATGATGTCACGATGGATTTTGTGATAGGTTTGTCGATGGCACCTCGTGGCAATGATGCTGTGTGGGTTGTTGTGGACAGACTCACAAAGGTAGCTCCCTTCTTGCCGATCCAGGAGACCTTCAGTGTGGACATGCTCAGAAGGCTTTATATCCGAGATATCGTATATCTTAATGGGTTCCCTCGTTCTATCGTTTCAGATAGGGACGCCCACTTTACGTCTTGTTTCTGGCAGAGTTTTCAGAGGGCACTGGGTATATAGGTTCTTCTGAGCACAACATACCACCCTCAGACAGATGGACAGTCAGAGCGGACGATACAGGTGCTTGAGGACATGTTGCACGCATGCATCCTAGACTTTAGGGGCTCTTGGGAGAAGCCTATACCCTTAGTCGAGTTTTCCTATAACAATAGTTTTCAGGAAACTATTGATATGGCACCATACAAGGCTTTATATGGTAGGCCATGCCGATCACCTTTTTTATAGTTAGAGGCACGTGAGGCAACTTTACTGGGGCCACAGCTTGTATAGGAGACATCTGAATAGGTCCAGTTGATTTGGAAGCGGATGGCTACCACACAGTCTCGTCAGAAGTCTTATGCTGATCGCCGCAGACGAACTTTGGAGTTCGTGGTCGGGGATCAGGTTTTTCCACGTGTTTCGCCGAGGATGGGACACAAGCATATCATGAGACAGGGTAAACTTTCACCAAGGTATGTGGGGTCATTCTAGATTCTGGAGAGAGTCGGGATGGTTGCCTATCGGTTGCGGTTACTACAGCGGTACCAAGCCATGCACGACGTCATCCACGTATCTCAGTTGCGCCGCTATCATTCAGACCCATCTCACGTCTTTTAGCCAAAGGAGGTTGAGCTTCAGCAGGATGCGTACTTTGAGGAGCATCCGATCTATATCGTTGACAGGAGCACGAAGGTTCTCCGAGGCCGGTCAGTTCCTCTCGTACAGATGCTATGATAGCATGGCCGAGTGTAGGACGAGACCTTTAAGCAAGAGGCCGACGTACGTGCTCAGGGGCCAGAGCTGTTCTGAGCTTTATCTTTGCCACCCATGAAAGGGCAATTCGAGGACGAATTGCTATAAGGGGGGAAGTTTCTAAGAACTCGGTTCTTATTTTTGAGGTACAAGCTTTTTCTTTTCCTTTTCCATAATTTTTTTTTCAGAAAATATGGAAAATGGGAAAAAATGCTAAATTTCGAAACTACACAACATGTACTTTGTCCACACGCTGTGTACTTTTGGCCGTGTTGGGATGAGTACACGGGGTGTGTAGCCTTGTGGGCGACGAGGGGTGTAGGAAATGACTACACACCACGTAGTGGTACCTTACACGCCGTGTAGTCAGTCGACAAGCTTGATTAGTAAGGTGGTGGAGTCGCCGCCAGCTCGGCGACAGTACACGCTGTGTACTCAGGAGTACATGCCGTGTACTCATGTCGAAGGATGAACAGTGTGTCGGTACCACAAAATGAATAGTTAAATGAAATAAGTACACACCGTGTACTCATAAGTACATGCCGTGTACTTGGTTTTTTCAGCTTAAAACAGGTAATAGCCTCCTCATTTGGCAGAGGAGGTGTTTGAGCCATTTTGGAGCCAAGGAGGACGACCATTACTTTGAAGATCTTCTAGGTGTTCGTCTAGAATCTGATTTGGCTTCAGATGATCTCGTTGGAACCGTACGGGTAAGCCCTTTCTCCTCCTTAAGCTGTTCTTACCAATTCTTCTCCCAACAGAAGTTATTTACGTTTTAATGGGTTTTGTTCTTTATCAGATCTACGTCATTCATGGGCATTTCCGAATTCGGAATTCGAGTATAACGTTCATTGGCATATAAGGTAGGTGTCTTTGTGTTAATTTTTCCAACCGTCATGCATTTTGTGCATTTTCGTGCCATGAACCCATGTTGGGGTGTCGTGTGGATGAGTCTGTTGCTATATTTAATGCCTAGAATTTATTAGGTATTTAATTGTGATAATAAAATTCTGGTTGGGATCATTTCATGGATCCAGAACCACCCCGGGGGGTGTGTTCCACTGTTTATCCATCTGGAAAGGATACCCAAGGGTGTGCCTTTAATGTAGTAATCATAGAATCTCCATGAGAGAAATTGCTTGTTTACTGCATTTTGATATGTTGGGCAAGGCCCGATTTCCTGTTTAGCTTGAGGACGTTGTTGTGATTAGCCTGTGGGAACTAAACTGTTTAGCCCGAGGGCTGTAGTTATTTTGGCCTGAGGGAAACTTCTTCTGTGCCTGTGGGTAGCTGATTCTGTGCCTGAGGGTGACACTACCTATGCCTGAGGGAAAACTCTGTTATGCATGAGGGAAGATTCTTGTTTTGGAAACTTGTTACCCGAGGGTAGGAGTTTACGTGTCTGAGGACACTAGTTGTTTACTAGAAATGCACTATGGTGATTCCATATATTAAATGGATTAAATGGATAATAAAATTGAAATATAACTGGTAATGAGTTACTTTTGAGTACTGCTTACATTATTGCATTTTACTGCTGCACACTATTGTCGGATGCTTACACGCAGTTGGGCACGAGCCTTTGGTGGGTGCCTACTCAGATATATTTCTCACACCCTGTTTGGGTCACACTTTTTGGCCCAAACAGATTACGTTGTTGAAGCCGTAGATAGGGGAAAGAGTCCCTATACATTTACTTGACTATTGATGAGGAGTAGTAGGGCATGGGACCGAGCCTAGGCTCGTGATGCCACTGCCAGCTGTTTGCTTTGTTCTGCTGTACTCTGCTTTCTATTGTACTGTATTGATGTATAACATGTTCTGGCTATTTTCTTAGAACATGAAACATGTAGCATCATCTTTTATATAATGTTGGTTATATCCATTGTAGTTGTTTATTACAGTTGTTGTATGGTTTACTGCTTCCGTTGTCGGTGTATGTTTATTTTGGTATTCCACTGCGCTACACTTTGAAAAATGAGGGAATTTTTCCCCACTATCAGACATGGGCCCTCGCTACGAGTCGGCAGCCTCTGGCATTTGGAGAAATATGCTTGAGGTCACATGGAGAACCGGGCTCGGGGCACCCGTTGCATGGCACCCGGGTCCAGGACGTTACATAGAACAACCTTTAAACAAGTCTAAAATATATTGGTTGGCCACATATAGACCTTTTACTCCATTTTGTTGACCTATGACCTTTATATGATCTACATTAACAAACAATTGTGTGTGTGGTTTCTCCTTTCCGAAACATTACAAGAGTTCCATTCCTCCTCGATTATAAAAGGCCTCATATCATACCACTTATTAACTTGTATAAGGCTACTTATGTTCTTCCAAAATTAGTCTAAATATATCCCCAAAATATCTTCATTACTCATTGAATCCTCCATTTGGAAGAAGGCCTTCCATGGAAGCCCATTGGTTCAAATGAAAAAGATTTACCCGATTATGAGGTGTCACCCTACCTCAAACTCCTTTATATTATTTTAATTATTCACTTCCTAAAATTATCTTATGAACATGTTTTTATATCTAAACTAGTATCATCCATATAATATTTTGTTTTTATTGTATTTTTTCTAGATACACTTGTATGCAATTATGTATAATGGGTAACGAATACATTGTTTACGTGTACTGTGAACTCCTGCCTCACTGAAAGATGATTGTTCATTTTTACCTTTCCATATCTAATTTTATAAATTACGATATAAAATAAATTTATATATGTTATATATTATATTTAATATGTATTTAATATTTGTAAATTAATTTAAAACACATATCCTTAGAATTTCCATCTTATTTAAATACGATAATTTCATCTGAGGAAGTGTGGAATACAGCCCCTCAAAAGATGTGACTAAGTCATAACTACATAGAATGTACTAATGGTGGGTTTAGTAAATATATATGACATATATGATATAATTAATATAATATAATAATTACACACATACACACACAAACATATATATATATATATATATATCCATTACTTTAGTTATTTCAACAAGACATTTAAATGAAAATATCATCCATCTGTATGTAAGACCAACTGTCTCTATGAATGGTGTATTCAATTTCATACTTCTGTATTATATGGATTATTATATTACAAATATAGCAAATATAAATTATATTTAAATATTTTTTTACATTATGTAAATCATGATCTAGAAATAAGGTCCAAATATATAACAAATTAAGACACATGTGGAAAACATATCTGATATTACCAGAAGTTAAACCGTAACATATAATTGATAGAAAATATGTAATATAAGGTTATAATAAAACCATATATGGTATTATATTTTAGAATCTCATTTTTAAATGAATTATAATAAAGTTACATTTATTATATAGGCATATTATACGATTATGACGTGTTTGAAGACACATTTTAAGAGAATTTCATCTCAATTTTTATATTTATGATATATATGCCACGTTCACCGCTATTTTATTCTTTCATGGTGTATACACTACTTTTGAATGTATTATATTATATCTATTATTAAATTTATTGTTATTTACATATCCCTTATATGATCTTTATTTAATGGGGATTATGATACAAATTTTATTTAAAATACATTTGTAATTTCTTAAGGAAAATAGTTTTCAAATGTTTTTCATTATTTTTTATAGTGTGAAGGAAAAGGTTTTTCATATTGTTTTTTATATTAATTTTTATATTACCATTTTTTTCTAATAAAATACATTTCAATTGGATTTATGTTTTGAATATCATTTTTCATATAAGAATTAGATTTTCCTCAAGAAATGTTTTATAATGATAATTGAAAATTATTTCTCATCTATAATAACATTTTTTTATATTACTGAAGCCTTTATAGGAATGGTTATAAAGGTTCCATTAATATTATTTCATTTAATGGTTTATTCTTGACTTCAGGGTGTTTATGAAAACTTTTTATCATTCATGGGTTATATATTTGTGAGAACTATTTTTTCATAGGTGATTCATTTAATTAAATGACTATGAGACATTATATTTTTTAGTGGATATGATATGATTACATGTTTATTATACCCAATTTATTTCATGGGTTTTGATATAATTGTTCATTATCATATGGGACATTTGTGAATGATTTCATTATGAGATGGGTGCATCCTGTATCTCCCTTCAATGCACTGGGTAATGATTTATATCTAATGAGATAGACTAAGATTGTATTTTGAGTGATACATGAATAAAAAGATGGCCATGGGAGTGAACCCTAACTACCAATATTGTATAATGATTGAACTCGTTCAATAAATATAGACATCGGAGTGAACTATGACTACCAAGATGGTATGTTGAGTGAACCCGTAGTAATAAGATGACCAGAGAAGTGATTCCATGGATACTATGGAAATCATATTATATACTTATTTGTTTAACACAATTCCATTTTATATTCCATTGTAATGATTTCATGGATTATGTCCAATATTTTCTTATGATTCACATCTTATGATCTATCAGGCATGATGCCACGATTTTTGTTTTGGATCTCTGATATGTATGGTATGATCATAAATTTTTTTGATCACGTTCTCATATTTCTATTATCATGTTTATGCTTACATGTCTACCATGTTAACCCTTTCTATGTATATGATCCCACCCCTTGTTATTTTTCATTCCCCTTGGATATAGAGAAACGTACCTTGTTTGATGGGTCTAATAAGTGTTCTAGTCAAGAATAACCGATAAGAAGATGGTGTAGCTCACTTATATATGGGTGTTCATGTATCCCTGTTTCCAATGGAACTAGACTATTATGGTATTTTGGAGTCTTTTTTTATGTTTTATGTATTATGAAAAATTTAATTAATATTAATGTATGCCATGAATCTGATGTTATATAAGCTACTAAATACTTGGAATAACAACAGGTTCCATAGGTCCCCATTGAGAAAATAATTATTGAAATAGATGTATTGCATATGAGAACAATATAGGTATGATAATTATATAGATATGATTTTCGAGTCATCAAAGATAGTGAATCATTATTAGTTGAAAATGATGAAGCTATATACATCAAGGAGGCAATAGAGATCCTAGAAGATTCAGTATAGAATGAATACCTAAAATATGAAATGGATTCTTTGTATTAGAACCATGTTTTGGTTCTGGTCGATGCACCAAATGATATAAATCCACTTTGGATAAAATTTGTATTCTAGAAAAAACTGGACATAAAAGGTAACATAAATACATATAAACAAAGTCTAGGGGCTAAATTTTTTAAACAACATCATGGAATTTACAATGATGAATCCTTTTCAGTACTTTCTAGGTTTTAATCCATCATAATGATACATGATATAGAATCTTACCATGACTATGATATTTTGAATATGGTTTTCAAAACAATATTCCTTAACGGAAACCCTCGAGATTATGTATATATGAAACAATTAGAATTGTTCATGAATCCAGGTGATCCCAAAATAATTTTCAAGATGCAGAGATCCATTTGATTACTAAAGAAACCATCCATGTCCTAGAATTATTTAGTTCAATGAAGCTGTAATATATTTTCTTCATTAATAAAAATTACGAGTCATGTTTTTATAAGAGGTATATTGAAAATTCTGTTGTTATCCTAGTCATATATTTTGTTGACATATTATATATCTGAAATTCAATACCAATCTTACAGTCCATTAAGGAATAGTTAACTATGTGCTTATCTATGTAGTATTGAGGTGAAAAAGACTATATTCAAGGGATCATGATCATTCGTTATTGATCAAAGATGATTTTCAGACTAATTCAATGTGCATATTTTGATAATATACTAATGTTAATTAGTTTTGAACAATTCAAGAGGGTATTATCTATAGTTTCACATGGTTTACATATTTCTATAAAGATGTTTGCTCAGACCAAATAAGAGAAAAGAGAATTAGAAAGATCACATATACTTCAGTAATCAGATCAATCATGTATGTCGAGTAATGTACTTGGGATGATGTTTCCTATACATTAATCTTGGTATGAAGAGATCAAGAAGATATAGGAGAACAAAACTTTTCTGTTATTTAGGACAACCTTAATTGTTTGATAATATCTATGGATATGTTTCTAGAATGATGAGGAAACGAGGATCTGGTCATAAAGGGGTATACAGATTCTAGGGTTTAGATAGATCACAATGATCTAATTTCACCATCAGGATAGGTTTTTTATTTAAATGGAGTAGCTGTAATATGGAAGAGTTAATTGAAACTGGTTGTTACTAATTCGAAAATGGAGTCTAAGTATGAAACAGATTTTGATATAGCTAATAAATCCATTTTTTATGAAACATATCCCAATGAATGATGTGTTACCTGGTTGTAAAGACCCTATAACATTGTATTCTAGAAATACTCCAGTGATGGATCTTGAAAAAAATTCATGGTCACCCCAATGGAAAAATCATATTCTCATGAAGTCTCAGCTATTGAGGAATTTTTATCAGAGGGGTGATGTTCCAATTAGTAGATTACCCCTGGAAGATAACACGGTGAAACCACTGACCAAAGGTATCTCAGTAGAAGAATGAGTATCATGTGAGAGATAGCATACTAAAGGTTGTTACAATTTGGATCTAGTAAAATTTGGATTCTGTTGGAGATGGTTCCCTAGAAAAAAATTCCGTTTACTTTCTGATGAATAGTATTCATATTTTTTAATATTAATAAACTAAATTTCACATCATTATTTTTCTTATGAGTATCATTTTATGTGATAATGTCCTAGGAGTAGCTATTGTGCTATAAGTTCATAATAATTCCATTCTACGATGAGAACCTGGAATTGCTACGAAACTAATCTTAAATATATGATTATGACTTGATGATATCATTATAGGGACACAAGTGATACATTCTATCAGGGGTGAAGACTTATTGGACATTGAGGAACGTTCTCATGGTTTAAGACCTTGGTAATATACAATATATGATATTATGGAAACAAGACATGCCTCAAAAATCTATATTTGTATGTGTCAATAGATGTTCCTATCTGTGTATATATCTATTGATCCTTTGACATAAATATTATTATTAATGAGTATTATGGGGCATATAATTTTATGTATTGAATAAAACCATGATCAAATATGTTTTTGGTGAGGTAAGATACATTGGGTGAGTCACGAGTAATAATATATTAACGAATAAAGAAAGAATTGATTTTTTAATTTTATTATTTATTATTAGTTGATATATCATACCCTTTTATAGAAATGATGTAGGCTAAATAAATCCTTTAAATATTCTTCTACAAGAAAGACTATATTTTGATAATTCAAAAAAAGGCTCTAAGAACATAGGTTGATTACACTCGCATATAACAAGCTTGATTAGAGATATCATTATAATGAGATTATATTACATAGTAAGTGTATGTATGAGCCCTTATTCCATTGAGGAATTAATGATTTTCTATAGGGGTTCCTTTGTGTGTTTGTAGACACTAACTTTCGACATTAAGATTTTTCGATTAATGTCCCTGAGAAAGTGGCCTATAGGGTCAAATTTTTAGTGTTTTTAGAATTTTAGTTAAATAATTATATTATAATTTATTATTTAACATGATTAAAAAATATTATTACCACATGTGTAATAATAATTATTCATCCTTAATTGATCACATATATTATGTTTCCATTTATTTGAGAAAATATATTGTGTGAATAACATTTAATAAATATTAATTTTCAATATATTGAATATAAAAATTTATTTATTTATTTATAAATAATGCATTGATATTTATTTAGTAAATAAATAGTAATTATTCAAGGCTCAATAAATATTGTTTAGGAATGGAAAACCAAGTTTAATAGTATAGTGAGAAATTATAAATATTGAATATTTTTAATTAAATAGTATTTAATTTAATTTGAATGTTAAGGGAATGTTGATAAATAATAATAATATAATTTTTATTATTATTTGACATGGGGTTCTGTAGAGACTTCATAAATAAAAATTAGAACTAGTGAAATTATTTTATTTAAACCATAATATTATATAAAACCAATTATATTATTTTCTACAAGAGACAATTCATTTGTGTTTTTGTGAATAATGGATTTAGAGAATCATCTCAATCCCTAAAGATTTTCCTTATCTAGGGTTTCTCACAAGAATAGAGAGTGATCTTCCTCCACCTCTCACTCTAATATGGAGAGAGATCAAGGATAATGATTTGGATGTGGTTACTGAGGAAATCAATTGAGGATGACTCATGTTATTGGATATAATGTGCTAGAAATCATGGATTCATATGGTGACATTCAGTGATTTTATGAACACGTGTGGATCAAATATAGATAGTATCTACAGTTCATTCATAAAATATAGAAAAAATAAGACCAATATCTCTTGATAAATCAATTAATGAATAATGAATTCCAATAAGGTATATCTCTAATTCATTAAGATGATAAACATAATATGTGATGATACTCTCTCTAAATTTAGAATTCCATCCCTTGACTATATTAGTTGAATCTATTTCATAGATTATGTTTTATATCATTGTGTAAATCCTAGATTTATCATCAAAAATTAAAAAAAAATTGGGCACTGCCCATCTCATTCTTCCACTATGCCAAGAACATACAAATATCTCCCCCGTCACCTAGATAAGATTTATATTCATTTTACTACGTGATTTATCTTAATGTATGATGTTCTTGACAAGGTTAAAACCCTATTAATGTTTTTTTCTTAATACATATCACATGTGTCTGTATGTGTGTCCCATGAGACACTTGTTTGATACCAATCATACGTTTTCATGTGTGTATCATATGACATAGATTGTTGATACAGATCACATGTGTGTGAGTGTATACCCCATGATGTTCATGTTCATTAATGATTTCATATGTGCAAGGAAATCGAGACACATGTTTGAAGTGATATTTTCACTATTATATGTGTTATTATCTATTGTGTGTGAATGTATGGATTGTGGATCATTGTATTTGATTAGTATGTATAAGGTGGATGTCATGCCTTTGTTATCCCATAGAGGGGGTACATGTGTGACATAGTAAGATGATGGTGATATATTGAGACAATGGGAAAGGGTGTGTTGACCTTGAAGAATGACTCATAAAAATTTTGGGATATGATGGTCTTATGACCCAACCTAAGTTATAGATAGTTTAATATTTCCTTCAGGCCTATCCCATCACTGAAATGGTGCATGATGACCTTGTGGACTGACCTGAAACCTATTTTACCTATAGATACTCAAAGATATGTTATAGAATTTTGGATACCTATGATTATTACTTCAATAATTACTAACCTTCAAACATAGAGTAGAGGTAGGTATCGGTGAGGTTTATGGGGGCATGGTCAGTGATTGACCACATGGTACATGATTTATTGTTATTTACATGTACATTTATTTATTATGATGGAATAAACATGTTATGTACTCATAATTACGATGTGGATTTATTTGAGATTTCAAACTTGATTTATAATCAATTCCTTCTTGGGAATCTCAATGCATGTCCTAAACTCAAAATCAAGGTTTTAGGAAATGGAAAAGGCCCAACAAGGGGGAGTGATGGAGATGGATGTTGATGTTTGAAGGCGGTACAAGGACAGAATCCAATGTGATGTTGCGATGTCCTTATTTATTTTCATATATCTTTCTTATACTCTGGTTGAGCAACCAAATTAGGTGACCATGGTAAATCTACATTATAATAAATAAATAAAAATGTAATAAAAATTTCACCCCACCTTGTGATATTATGAAATAAATTTTCTCAAATAAATTTAATTTTCCTCGATGTCTTTTGTTATACAAAACACCATGTTTTAACAAAATGTGATATACAATTAAAATGTTGTTCATTAATATGATGGTTATCACATATTCATTGAAATTATGAGTATGAATAGTATTATATAAATAAAAAAATTAATTTTTATGGATATATATATATATAATTTCATTGGTCACCAAATAATTAGAGGTGAAAATAAAAATCATAATAAAATCAATGGAATATTTAAAAAAATTATTTTTATGTGAATATATATTTTTTAACTCAATAAATAAAACATACCATTTTCGGTGACTTTTTATTATATTTATATATTATGTATTCTAAAATAATTTATAACATTCTAATTAATTTTTTAATGGTGTAAGATAATAATAAACACAATTTTTCGCACAAGAATTATATTGTTTTAAAAAAATAATGTCGCTTTTGGTGCACTAATTTCAAAATTAATCATTTTTAGTTTTGTTAAATTTTATTAAAAATAAATATTATTTTTTAAATAATAATTTCAAAATTATATTTATGTAAATTGTTTTTAGAGTTTTGTAAAAATAATTTTTTTTATTGAATATTGAAAAAATAGTTAATTTAAAAAAACACTTCATTGAAATCGTCTACAAGATAAATTTTATTTTATTAATAATATTAATGTAAAATTATGTTATATATATATATATTAATCCAATTTTCAAAATATAATTAAATTTCAAATCTATTTTTGATATTAAATCATATTAATCTATCAAAAAAATTCTTTTTTTAAGGTCAAATTTTTTTGTTTAAAAGGAGTAGTAAAAAAATAATGAATCATCATAATTAATATTATATTATATGGAAATTTTTTTTGATTAAAATGACATGTGAAAAAATAATTAATGTTTTGAGGGTTAAAACATGTTTCCCAGGGTTAAACTGAAAATACAACAGTAAAATTTCCATTACGAGTTGTATAAATTTAGTTGTTTAAAATTTTTAAATATTATACATATTTTGGTTTAATATATTTCAAATTTATGGATTTTTAATTTGAATGAATTTTTTATCTTGGATTTACTTGAGAAATTTCTATCTTGTTTTCAAGTGGGTAACATTCCCAACTTATAAAAGGTAAACTCATATCCTATCCAATTCACATTAAAAAAACCTTTGGTTCCTCTAATACGAACCCAAAACACTTCTTTTCATCCCTAACCATTTTCTAGAGGAATTATTTTGATTAGGAAAACCTCTTACAATGGTTGTATTTATAACCCTAAAGTGGATCTCTCAAAAAGATGTAAAATTATTAAACATGTATTTTTTTATTTCTTCCTATAACTCTTCAAAATCCTATTAACCCATGATAAAAAATAAAATAAAAATATTTCACATAATATGATGTTATTATTTTAATTTTATGACATACAACTATCTCCCCTTACCTCAAATGGGAATCAAAGCTGTCAATCGTTTTTATAATAGGCTACTACTGGACAAACTGGTTTAATCCCATTTCCATAAACACCTCTAATAAATTCTTTTAATGTAGAATATATATATATATATATATATTATTTTATTAACATAATTATAATATTTTCATCATTATACCTCACATTCATTATTACATTCCATCTCATGGGGATAAAATAACATCTCTCATGTGTACATTGGACTACAACCTCACAAAGCATTATGAAACAATGTTCACATAAAATATATGTGGAATGTTAATAAAACATGTTTAATGAAAAAATGTGATATATATGAAATAATATTGAAAATTTAAATATGATATGTCAAATACCTTAATTTTTTTTATTAATCAGAAAAAGTGGAAATAACATTCATGCATACGTACGACCTATCATATCCCTGAATGATGTATTTTAATATATATATCTAAACATTTTGTATTACTCAAAGTACATATAAATATAATATATATCATATTTATATCATGGATAAAATTTTATATATGATAGAATCATGATCAATTTAATAGTACCAAAAATATCAAATAAAATCATTCAAGAAAAACATAGTACTTATAACCTAAAATGTAATATTAACAAGGAATTGTTAATATAATTGGTAAAAAGTTCATAACTAAATCATATATATAATTATATATATATGGGGTCTTAATATATGTATAAAAAATATGTATATATTATAAAAAATGTTCTAATGAGTACAATGTAAATCAACACATATAGTAAAGGATTTCTACTATCTCTTTTATTTCGGTGAGACATATATTGTATTCAACACACATTTATTTTTTTTACTGTATTTATACTACCCCTGTGTGATATTATATTGTGATTATAATTATATTACATATTTTTATGGATTCATTTAACTGTATTGATTGATTTTTATTATGATTTGTTTTTTCTCAAGGGGTAATGGATTTTGGTATCAATTTCCCATATTTGATACATATGTTTTTTTATACACCGATCTTCATATATAATGTTTATATATAACCATTTTTATATTTTATATAATTAATATAATTAATATAATTATATTTCTTTTATAGTAATTATGGATTTGGCCTATAATTCAAAATGTGGAACAGTGGTAACTATTTTATGTTACAATCTCATTGTTTATCATGATTTTTCTTTATTAAGACATGTATGATTAATTCATAAAATATATTTTGAAATAATTAAAGAAATTTTATTATCATCTTATTATTAGTTTATAATACATGTTTTCCCAACTTTTTCCTATCTTCATTTACTCATTATTCTAAAAATAATGTTCTTTAATTCAAATCAAATTTATTTCCCTATTTGGTTTTAAGACCCCTTTTTCTTCAATATCCTGGTTAGAAAAATGTTTTCCTCAACATTTTAATGTTAATATATGACTGTTTAAAATAAATTTAACCAATTTTTTTCATTTTCTTTTTTTTATGTTAAATTAATCTTTATTTCCTTTCTTGAAAAAGGAACCCATGGCTTTGAAAAATATAGGAAAATAAACAGTAATTTTACATGTACGCAGTGAACTGAATTTCCTACAATCAAGAACGATGAATTTTTCAATGATTCAATTATTTTTTTGAATTTTATTTTCGGGAAAATGTTTTAAAAAATATTTTGTTAATATATAGTCTTATGTTGGGGATTTTTAAAGAAAGGTTATTTCCTAAAATAAATTCATTGATTGATATTTAAAAATTATTTTCTATCTTTAATGCCACAACCCTAGAAGCCTAGAGTTGGTGCATTATTTCATATCCTTGAGATGATCACAAAACATCAATTCTAGAATGACCTATTAGTTTAGTAGCCTTATAAGTACTAGATACATTCATAAGGTTTATATTACATCATAAAATTGAAAACTACAACAACATTGTTTACATGGACAACACTGAGATCCCATAGACTATCCGAACAGGTCAGTCATTATATACTTCTTCGCATCCTCGAAAAAATAAAACATAGAAAGGGGTGAGCTTAGATGCTCAGTAAGGATAATAATACAGGGGATGCTTTCATAAATAAGCATAAAAATTTATGGCAATGTATAAAACTAAAACAAAAGACTTTTAAACAAAAAATTCATCATAATATGGAAAATATAAATCAAAATGATGTGATTTACATACTGACATGGATATTCTACTAGTCGAATAATCACATGAAATATCAATATCCACTTTTATAATGATGGAATGCATAATCCCAGACTTTCATAACCACATATTCAAGGTCTTATGCCAAGACTACAAATAAGATTTTGTCAAGGCCTTGTTCTATGATAGTAGTTTCTCTCATGAGAACTACGGATGCACCAAAGAGCTATATAGGGCTCCACCATCACTTACTAAGTCCAATTCATTCCCCATATGAAAAGGTTTAAACATAACATAATCATTCGTTTTAAAATTGGCATACAAAATGTCAATAATTTATCTATAAACCATGAATGGTATGAAATAGCACATCCACAGTCAAAAATATCACAAAACCTTCTATAAAATATGGATGTTTTTTATCATAATAAATCAACATCAAACAAACTTAAAATCCATCAAAGGATATGGACATAGATGAAATCAAAACCTTTTTAGAGATATATCTCTTTCTATATTGAAATAATTTAAAGGTCACATAATTATAAAAGAAAAAATTTATATTTGAAAATATTATTATAAGCTTGTAAGGGAATCATCGATGAAGTTATAATGGAAGAAAATAGGTGCACCTGCTGTATAAGTTAAAAAACATTCTTACTTTAATTTTGTGGAAAATGTCATAAAGTATCCTGTTTGGAAAAATGACCGAAAGATTCCTATCAAACCATTTTATAAAAAGTCAAACAAGGGTATAAATGACTTTAAACCATATTCTAGTAAATAGTTAAAAGGTTTTGGAATACATTTTTAAGAAACATGGATGTGGATGATAAAGAGGTTCCAGTAGATACTTACGTAAAAACAACCTCGGATAATAAAGAGATTGTGAAATTAACCCTTACCTTGTACTTTTCCTTGGTTGAGGGTAGGTTAAACTCCTGTATATTGGTGAAATAATTGTTATTAAATTATTCAAGAATCATATACATTAATATAATATCATATATTATCTTTTAACACTTCATTGTTAATAATATCTTAGTATTATTGTCGTTTTAGGTGTTAACTGATTCTTTTTTCTTTAAATGATTTGTTACATAAGTATTGTTTTGTTATGGATATGATGTATCTTATTCATATTCAGAATTATATTGAGTTTTTAAACATTATTTTTAATCATCTAATGAAAATTAGTCTTGAATGGATATGATGGGGAATGAATCTCATCACATTCGGGGAGACTGTAATCCGTTCGTACGCACGAGCAAAAATATCACTCTTTTGATATTAAAATAATATATAATTGTATGGTATATCATATATAAGGAATAATTATCTTGTTTTATTTATTATTTACATCAATTACACATCATTATTATAGCCATCTGAATAATAATGTATTGAATAACAATTACACCACGACGTGAAGATGGTAAGTCGTACGTATGCACGTATAGAGACATGTATTTCAAATGATGGATAGAATAATGAATATGGTTGTACCATATTTAAAATAAAATCAAAGTATATATAAGATACTAGATTTATTATTTTAGAATAGAAAAAAATGAAATAGGAAGTGGAAGAAGAAAGGAACTTGAAAGAGGGGATGGAATATTTACCTCCTTTTCAGGATCTTCATTTAGATTTGATCAAAAGCTCTTCATAGGTTGTCTTTCTAACTAAAGGAAGGCCTATAGGATGAAGTGGGTTAGTTGAGAGGGTATTTGGTCAGAGTTTGGATGAGCTAATGGATTTGAAGGTGTGAATTAGAGAGAAGGGGGAGTGCCCTTTTATAAGAGAGATGAGGGGCATCTTAGGAAAAGCTATAAATATTATTTTATAATAAATTTAATTCGGTTTCTAATGTCTCTAAAATAGATTATTTAAAGGTTAATGTGGGGATGGGTCAAAAAAAACTCATCCAATAGGTCTTAGATAGGTTTGTCTCACTATATTAACTCTATCTTTTAGATTTAACTCTTAGTTAAATAGTTTGACATTTACCATGTCTCCTTGTATTTTTAAATTGTATGGTTAATAAAAATACTATATACTTCCATGAAAACCATAAGTGGTTCATTAATGATACACTTATCATTATATAAGTCTTTTGGCCGAATCATAGATTTTCAGAAAAGAATATCAGTTAATAATATAATATTTGTTTTAAAAACTCTTTTATGTAAATTTTGACACCATTTGGTATTTTGTTTTTGCAAAATTCATAACAGCATTATTACATCAAAAATAATTCTTCTTACCAACCCTATTATGTCATCATAATCAATAAAGTTAGTTTAACTCATAAAAAGTCTCAAATTACATTTATTTGAATATTCATAATATCAATTATTTTAATATTTCATTAGTTTGGTAATTACTACATCATCATTGTGTCACAAATAAATTAAATTATATAATTTATAAAAAATAAAAATAAAATAAAATTATGTTGGAAATATTTTTAGATTTTCATGATTATTTATAGTCAAATTTATCTTATGAATAACCCTATATTACAAATGTTTTAGTTATTAAACATTGATTTTAACTATTTTAACTCTTCTTTAAATAAAATAATAATAAGTGTCCTAATCCAATACAAGTAAACCAAAGAGGTTCATATTTTATTTCTAAGGATGTTTTTGGTTGAATTATATAGAGACCCGGTTTTTTCCTTGTAAATTTAGGAATATTTCTTCATATATTTTTGGAGCTAGGCGCGAAGACGGTGTTTGATTCGGAGGCCCAGTGTGCTCGGAATAAATTTTATAAAAATGTTAAGAGTTTTCATACAATTTACATGGAGGGGTTGTTTTTCTTCTAGAATGGTATATCAGATCATAAATTGGAGGGCACGGTTTCGTCCGGAGTGCGCCGTTTACCCTAGGTAGGGTGTAAAAGTTGATGGCGCGGGCCTGCTGTGAGTGATGTCACCCAGGGGAAAAATCACCATTCTAAAAATGGCATAGTGATTTTTTAACACTGGCGTTATTTTCTAATAACTTTTAAATGATGTCTCAGAATGGAAATCTGAGACATCCGTTGAGTTTGAAATGGGTCGTTTTTCCTGGGCACGATATAAAATAGGTGGGTGCGGAGGTTTCAGAATCCTCGCCTGTTGGAAGAGTTTGAGAGAGAGGTTATAGATTCATTTGTGGAATAAAGACAAATCCCTAATATTCCTTATCTCTCTCTCTCTCTCTCAATAATTCTTCGATGTTCTTCGGCGTTCTTCGTCATTCTTCGTAGGATTGAGGAGAAAACTTTGATGGATCAAAGAGGGATCGCAGCGGGCACGTTGCCAACATCGAACAACCAGATCGAGGTAATATTATTGTTAAATTTCACACCTTCATTGATTTTTTATTTTTTTCATAAATTTTTTTCATTTGAATTTTATAATTTTGGAATTGGGACGATGGTTGAACGAACATAGCCATCGTCTGAGCCTCGTTCTACATCTCGTTCTTGGGAATTCTTTGTCCAATTTTTTTTCAGATGCGCAAAACCTTGAAAGATCGATGGGTGAAGGGTGACGCTATAAAGGGATCGTCCCAAGGACCCCAAATACGGCTTCAAAATCAAAATCAGACTTTCGATGAGGTCTCAACGGTCCTCAAGAGGGACCACTGGAGTAGGCCGATTGCATCGCGGTGGAAGCGTGGAGGCGCCAGTGTAGCTGGGGTGGTAGCGCGAAGGTGCGGATGGTGTCGGGTGTTGCTGGTGCGGAAAGCTCGAGAGAGGTGGCACAAGACTTTGGAAAGTTACACGAGGAGGCTGGAGACGAGGGAGACAGCGGCGTGGGGTTGGCGCGGCATGCCGCATCACCAGTGGCGAGCATGGGGTTTGAGGCTTCAGCGGAGCGGGGGAGCCAGGCTACGCTGCGGGCAGCAGGTGCTGCGGCGGTGTGCACTGCATGATGGCAGCGAGTGGGCTTCGCCCTCGGGCTGTCGCGCTCAAGAGGAACCCCTAGGCACTGACCTCAGTAGTTCACTGTAGTCAAGGACCTGCAAATTGTGGTTACTGTTGGCGCGACGCGCAGACCGGCCAAAGGACGATCTGCTGGAGAGAACCGGACCCGAGGGGTCTGGCATGGCAGGAGTGGGCTGCAACCAGTGGGCCACGATGAGTCGGGGCGGACCTATGGCTGGGCCATGGGCTGACGGTTCAGACTGGTCCGGCTGGGGTGAACTGGCCTGGTTGTCCCCCTTTCCTTCATGGTGCTTAAATTTTAAAACGGCGAGTCCGTTTGATGCGCTGTTTACTGCTGTAGGTATGTGTCAGAGAGAGGGACATTTTGAAGTGGGTTTCTGGGATTTTGGGTTATGTACCCAAAGACGGGTGACCCGGAACACTTTAATTTAATAATATTAAATTATTATTAATGTTTACAACAAACGTACCCATGATCCGGATGTCCGTTTGATGAGTCGTTAGAGGCGTTGTGGCCCTAGTGTTGAGACAGTCCTTCCAAAGTTTGTTTGGAACCCTTGTGGCTTGGTTTCATTTCCCGGTGGCATGAGACACTTAATTTGAATAATTAATTAATTAATTAAATTAATTATTTATTTTTGCGTCGGACCTAACTCATGTTTGGGATGTCCGTTTGACGCGCCGTTAGCGGCAGTGTGACCCCAATCCTCGTACATACTTATTGAGATGATTTTCGAAGTGGTCGGGTTAGAGATAAGGTGTGGGACCCATAGGGCATACATCGCACATTTTACCGTGAAACACCACCTTTTCACCTGACATCCATTTAGGGTGTTTTATTACTCCTATATGAGTGTTTTTCTAAGGGGATTGCAATGGCGCAATCCACCCACCAAAATTTGGGCCCGAGGCATGAGCCCCACAATGAAGCTCTCAGACATATGTTGCATTTTTACCACTTATGCTACATGAGTCCGTTCAAGGAAAATGAATAGCCTACGCTGCATGGTTATCTGCAAGGAACACAATGGTACAAACTGTGTTACGTGTTTCTATGTCGAGGTGTGGGCCCCACAGGGACGTCTTTTATGCTGTGTGCAACGTACTGCGACTTTATCATATGGCATCCATTTGGGGCGTATGAATAGTCGATTCGACATGTTTTTCTGAGAGCATCGTGATGACACAGTTTTCCTGACCATTTTCAAATTCGAGGTGCGGGCTCCACGAGACACCGTATGGGCATAAAGAAGTGTTGAATAACCTTTTACTGGGAGACTATTTCCAATGATTAAGTAGTCTATCTCACGTGTCTTTCCACGAGGATTAAAATAGTGAAATCTATTTGGGTGTGTGGTGACTCTTTCGAGATCTCATTAAATGTGGAAACAAGAAAGAGCATTGGTCAGAGGTTACCTTGATGCACTATGAACCTACGCACAGTAGCGGTGTTGGATACACCCAGTGATGGCACGGGCAGTGCGGAGTTAGCAGACCAGTTTCGGGTTTACCCACCAGCGGGGTTGGGTAGTGGGTTACTCATTAACCTTAGGGTTTTCCCTCCAGCAGGGCTGGGCAGTGGGTTACCAGTTTACCTTAGGGTTTCCCTTCCAGTAGGCATGGACAGTGGGTTACCCATTGAATTTAGGGTTTACATCCAGCGGGGCTGGGCAGTGGGTTACCAAGTGACCACTTGTGGTTTACCCTCCAGCGGGGATGGCTAGTGGGTTACCTGATTACTTTATTCAGATCATAACTTTCTATGAGGCTAGTCAGTGACTTTTCTTAGTAATTGCTGGAGTGGGACCCTTGGTAGTTTGGTTTAGCGATGAGGCAACTTTAGCGTGCGAGATTTTTGGGCACCGGTGATGGATATCTTTTGAACTGTTGGAGACACTTCTTGGGCTGAGCTTGGAGATAGAGATCCCCTTACACACTCGTTCGGGTTTCTTGTGGAGAATATATATATATACCTGACATTGTTTCCAATCCTTGGGTTCGGTTACTCTCCTTCTAGGAGGGATGAAGACACGCGGGGTATGCTACATGATTTCGGTGTCTTTCTCCTCTTGGATTGGATGAGTCAACTTCCTTTCTTTTGTTGGGTTGAGCTACACTCTCTCTTTGTTGTACTCTTACACTGTTCTTATTCTGTCTACTGTTCACCATTTTAGTACCTCCTTTGTTTCTCCCTCGAGCTTTCGGGGTGTCATACTGAGTATCTTTATACTCACCCATACTTATTCATTTCCCACACTTGGTGTGACCTTGCAGACGATAGACAGGCTGGTCGAGACTACTGAGGACTGTAGATGACATAAGAACTTTGGTTGCGTTCAGTGGCCATAGAAGGAATTTTTGGGTGTGAGACTCACCAGGTGTTTACGTTCATTTACATGTTTCTAGGTGGTGGCACCTTTCCAGTTGAGCGCATGTTTTTCCTTTTACTATTTAGTTTACTTTCCATTCTACTATTCAGAAGATTACTTGTTCTGGATAGAGGTCAATGCATGTATGTTGGTTTCCCTTTTGTAGCAGTGTTTTTTCTTGCTTTCTCTTCTCTTAACTTTTTCATTGAGTTAGGTGTATGTGTGTGTATAGTTTCTTAGGAAAAGTAATCCCTTAGTTTTTTGTTCCTTCAGCACTAATCACTATCCCCTGTCCTTTGGAGGTGGGCTTGGGGTTGTTGGGGCTCGAGCCCCGGTACGGGTCGGGTCCTGAAAAAGTTGTATCAATGGTGGTACATTCCCTGGGGAATTGTTCGAAAGTCCCTAAAAAGGAATTGGTTTAGTTTTGGGGAATAATGTCAACATGTGTCGAGAGTGGCTCTTCGGCCAAGGAGTCTAGGGATGGTGCGACGACTGATGTATCCATTCACCAGGACCCTAATAACCCGCTTTTTGACTCGGTACACTGAGAAACTTGTTTTTGGAAATTTGGTTCATGCATCATATAGGATTGAGTCTTTGACTATCCTTCTTGAGTCAGATCCCCATCATTGTTGATATATATATTCTCATTTGACTGTGGTACTCCTTGACTGGATTTAGGATGTCTCCACGATGATAGCTATCCAGGATAGTAGATATGGTTCATGAAAACGACAATGTGAGCAACGGGGAATCAGTTCAAAATCCATCATATGATTACCCTTTCTCTAGGAGGGCATGCAGTAGCAACTCTACATGTGGAATCACAGATAGTACCGGTAACAAGGGCCAATGAAGAGAACGGCTGGGAATGCTATGTGAGTTCTAGCATTAGAGACCACTGAAGTTTCACGGTGAGCCATACCCTCATACAGTGAAGGGTTGGCTAGAGTCAGTGGTACACCTCTTTACACTTGTTCGGACACTGACATGTTAGATGATGACTATAACAACCTGTGTTTTTTTCCACCAAGCAGTTTGGCGTTAGTAGAGCCAGGGTTACTCAGATACACGATGAGTCGGTACTCTCATGGGATGACATCTTGAAGTTGTTTCGTGAGGAGTAATACCCCTCCTACTTATGATTTATATGGTTTCAGGAGTTGTTGGGGCTTCAGTGGGTAGTGATGGAGGTTTCCACATACGCGACTGGGTTCGAAGACCTTACTCGGTGCTCTTTGGATGTGTTCCATTATGAAAAATTCTGAGCATAGAAGTTTGAGAGAGGTCTCTATAGAGGAGACTCGTGCCAGTGTAGTGCCTTTGTGCATCCTAACCCATATTAGAGTGCTGGAGCAGGCACTTGTGATAGAGAAATTTCTATCAGAGGGATGACAATTGGCAGGGCCATGACACCGGAGGTCTCCCCATGATGAGACTCAGGAACATGGTCTGGGATAGCGTAGAGCACCGAGATATCCTAGGGAGGACTAGTGCTATGTTTGTGATGTGCGAGGTCACATGGTGTGAGACTACTCGGCCAAATGTGTTGAGTTTTCCAGATTTTTGGTAGATGCACTGCCATGATAGAGGAAGTGTCGTGAGTAGAGGACTCCCAAGTAAGGAAAGGGTGGTCCCCATGGAGGCGGTGTTTGAAAAAATGTAGGAAGAACTGTTGTTAGTGGACGGCGTTTCGAGGTCCATCCAACACCACTAGACGGCCCATATCAGGCTCAGGGAGGTGAAGAATGGGGCTGCGGGCTGCTGTGTGCTATGGATGTCTACAATCCTGCAACACATGAGATGATAAGAGGTACTCTCTATGCCTTTTTCTACTTTTCTCAGTAGAACTTGTTAAAAACTATGTGAGGTACACTTTTGGTCTAACTCCTTGTTTGAGGGGTTACTGAGGGTGATGCAGGGTGTCGGTGTAACCCTGTGTTGGTGTTGTTTGGCGTAGCTTTGAATGCATGGGGAAGAGGGGTTCTTCACCCACTAAGACACATTTTTCTGATGCGATCAAAACCATGAGGGAGATTCAGTTCCACCCAAAGCGGATAGTATTGATGTGTGGTTGATGTGTCCCTCTAACATTTTCATTCATGGTGGGGTTCTGCGGTGTAGTGTCAGAGTAGGTTCTGGATTTTCCAGTGGGGCTTTTCTGCTTGAACCCCCCTTTGCTTGAGGTGCCACTAGTGGGTTTTTAAGAGGGCATGTTTTGGGATAACTCTCCTTCCAGGAGGGGAATAGACACATGAGGTATGCCACGTTTTTTTCGTATCTATCCTCTGGAGGTTGGATGAGTTTGATCACCTTCCCAATTCATTGGTACCTTAAGTGATCAATTTCAATCTTGATTCCATTATCATGTAAAGGTTGAGGTGATGGAAACCCCATAAACAGAACTTCATGTTTCACTTTTTGGTGCTGGTGGTGGTGGTTCTTGTGATGATAATGTGGAGATTCTATCTTCTGAGAGATCACTTTGTGGTTTTCTCAGACCACCAGTTTCCCAGGTGCGTCCTCACCTAGAGAGACTTGAACCTGAGGCGATGGTGCTTGTTGAAATTTCTTTAGGACTATGACTTTGAGATAGTCTATGTTCCAGGAGATAGAAGTGTTGTAGCAGGTTCCCTTAGTAGAGATCCTCAGTTGTGATACATCAACTGTGAAAACATGTGTGACCAGATATCCTTGGGTGTTTCACCATATGGGTATTCTGGAGGAGGGAATCATGAGACCATGTTCTAGGAACAAACCATGATTTCGGTCACAACGTGAAAAGTAGACGTTCGGCAGGGGAAGACCCCCAAGTTTCTTTGGGTTGTTTGGGAATCATGCAGGGGATTTAGAGGTTTCCTACCGTCCTTCCCTACCATCCCGACAGCAGGAGTGGGCTCAATATGTCTATCACATGTCGATTTGATGAGGTGCGTGCATATTCCTACGCATGTCCTCAAGAGTTGTAGACCTTATGAGTACGAATCATCCCTTTGGTTTATGTGTTGTTCCAACATGGTGTTGTGATTGTTTTCTTAGGAGTGGGAGAGCTAGTTCTGAGCTCTTTATCCTGAGTTTTCCTTTTAGGGATGAAAAGATTGAAGATGTGAATGATGTAGAGATGATTTTTTTCCCTGTAAGACTTTGGAATATTTCTACATATATTTTCAGATCTAGGCGTGAAGATGACGTGTGATTCTGAGGTTCAGTGTGCCTGGGATAAATTTTATGAAAATTTTAAGTGTTTTTGCACTATAAACATGGCGGAGTTGTGTTTCCTTCTAAATGGTAGCTCAGAATGAAATATGAGGGCACAATTGCATCTGATGTGTGCCGTTTACCCGAGACAGGGTGTAAAAGTTGCGGGCACGAACCTTCTGTGAGAGATATCACCCAGGGGGAAATCGTCATTTTAAAATTAAGATAGTGATTTTTAAAAACATTCATTATTTTTGAATAACATTCTAATGAATTCTCAGAATAGAAATACAATACTTCCATTGAGTTCAAAATGGGGCGTTTTGTGTAGGCGCGATATAAAATAGGTTGGCGCAGAGGTTTTGGAATCCTAACCCATCGGTAGAGTTTCAGAGAGAGTTTATAAATTCGTTTGTGGAATTAGGGAAAATACATAATTTTCCTTATCTCTCTCTCTGTCTCTCTATCTATCTCTCTCGAGCGTTCTTCAACGTTATTTTTCATTTTTCACTGGATTGAGGAGTGAACTCCGGTGGATCGAATCGGGATCACAGCGGGCTCATCGCCAATGTCGAACGACTGGATCGAGGTAGGATTCTTGTTAAATTATGCACCTTCATTGATTTATTAAATTTTTCATCAAAATATTTTGAATTTTATAATTATAAAATTGGGATGATGTTTGAATGAACACGACCATCGTCCGAGACCCGTTCTACATCTCGTTCTTGGGCATTCATCGTCCCATTTTTTTTCGAACACGCAAAAACTTGATGGATCGATGGGTGAGGGGAAGCGCTATGATGAACTTGTCTCAAGGACCCCAATTCCGGATTCGAAATAAATATCGGACATCAGATGAGGTGTCGTCGGTCCTCGGAAGGGACCACCGGAGTTGGCCCGCGGCATCGGGGCGGAAGCACAGAGGCGCCAGTGGAGTTGGGGGTGTACTGTGAAGGTGCAGATGGCATCAGCTGCGGCCAGTGTGGCGATCTCGAGATCGGAGGCATGAGACTCCAACATGATGCATGAGGAGGCCGAAGCATGAGGGAGCCGGTGGCGTGGGGTTGGCGCGGAGTTCCGTAGTGTCGGTGGCGAGGGGCTTCAGCGGAGTGGCGGGGCGGGGGAGCCAGGCTGCACCGTGGGCAGCAGGTTTCATGGTGGGGTGCTCCGCAGGACGACGATGAGAGGGAATCGCTCTCAAGCTGTCATGCTCAAAAGAAATCCCGAGGTGCTGACCTCAGGGGTGCACCGCGGACAAGGACCCGCAAAGTGTAGGTCCTGATGGCGCGGCGCGACGACCGTCCAAAGGACACTCTGGTGGGGAGAACCGGACCCGAGGGGTCCGGTATAACTTGAGGGAGCCGCAGCCACCATTCCACGGTGATTCGGCCTGGACCCACGGCTGGGCACCGGGCCGACGGTTTGGACCGGGCCGACCGGGGTGAACCGGCCTGGTTGGGCCCCTTTGCGTTCGGGTGGCTGAAATTTCTAAACGCTGCATCTGTTTGACGCGTCGTCTGTGGATGTAGGTCTGTGTTAGCGAGACAGAATTTTTGAAGTGGGTTTTGGGGATTTTGAGTTCTTCACCCAAAGACAGGTGACCCCGAAAGATTTAATTTAATAATATTAATTTATTATAAATGTTTACAACAGACGTAACCGTGAGCCGGATGTCCATTTGACCAGCCATCAGAGGCGATGTGGCCCTGGTGTTGAGATAATTATTAAAAAGTTTTATCAGTACTCTTGCAGCTTGGTTTCATTTGCTGGTGATGTGAAACACATAATGTGAATAATTAATTAATTATTTAAATTAATTAGTTATTCTTGCTTCAGACATAACTATTTTTGGGAAGTCTGATTGACGCGCCGTTAGTGGCATCGTGACCCCAATCCTCATGCGGAATTTTTGAAACACTTTCCAATGTGTTGGGGTTGGAGAAACGGTGTGGGCCCCATATTTCTTAGTTCGCACATTGTATGGTGAAATGCCACTTTTTCACCCAACACCCGTTTAGTGTGTTTGAGTACTCATTTTTGAGTGTTTTTTCAAGGGGATTGGAAAGGAGCAATCCGCCTGCCTAAATTTGGCCTCGAGGAGTGTTCCCCACAAGGTGGATCTCAAACATATTCTTCATTTTTACGATAAAAGATTCATGGGTTCGTTCAGGTAAAATGAATATCCTATGTCGTGTAGTTAGCTGCAAGGGACACAATGGTACGATCTGCGTGACGTGTTTCGGGGTTGAGGTGTTGTCCACACAGGGCCTCGTTTGCATATAATGAGGGGGAATTGTAGCATCTTCATTTGGAGTCCATTTTAGGCACTGTCAATGGCGTTGTGACCCTGGCATCAAGACGAAGTTGACCCGGGTGGTTTCAGGCATTGAAGCTGGACTTGAGGTGTGGGCCCCACGGGCCGTCTTCTAAGCTCTGTGCGGCGTACTACGACTTTTTCATCAGGTGTCCATTTGGGATGTATGAATTGTTGATTCAGCATGTTTTTCCATGAGCATCACGATGGCGTAGTTCGCCCGACCTATTTCGAGTCTAAGGTGCATGCCCCATGAGATGATTTATGGGCATAAAGTGGTGTTTAATAACTTTTCCACCAGGAGCCCATTTCCAGTGAGTAAGTAGTCTATCTCACGTGTTTTTCCATGAGGATTACAATGGTGAAATCTTTTTTGGATTGCAGATCCTCATTATATATCTAATTAATTGTGGAAATATAAAAGGGCGTTGGTTGGAGGATCCATTGACACACTCCAAACCTACGCCCAGTAGCGGTGTTGGTGACACCCAGTGATGGCCCGACCAATGCGGAGTTAGCGGACCGGTTTTGTGTTTTCCTTCCAGCAGGGATGGGCAGGGGGTTACCCGTTGAGCTTAGGGTTTTACCTCTAGTGTGGCTGGGCAGTGGGTTACTCATTGACCTTAGAGTTTACCCTCCAGCGGGGATGGGCAGTGGGTTAGCCATTGACTTTAGGGTTTACCCTCCAGCAGGGCTTGGCAGTGGGTTACCAGACGACGTCTTGAGGTTTACCCTCCAGCGGGGCTGGGCAGTGGGTTACTTGATGACCATTTGTGGATTACCCTCTAGTGGGGTTGGGTAGTGGGTTACCTGATGACCTCCTGTGGTTTTCCCTACACCGGGGTTGGGCAGTGGGTTACCTAACGACCTATTGTTGTTTACCCACGGGCGGGGGTGGGCAGTGGGTTACCTGATGATCTCTTGTGGTTTACCCTCCAGTGGGGCTAGGCAGTGGGTTACCTGATTACATATTTCAGACTCGACTCTTTTTATGAGGCTATTCAGTGACTTTTCTCAGTTATTACTAAAGCGGGGCCCTTGGTTGTTTGGTTTAGCGACGATGCACCTTTGGCATGCTGGATTGTTGGGCACCGGTGATAGATATCCTTTGAACTGTTGGCGAATTTTCTTGGGCTGAGCTTAGATATAGATATCCCCTTACACACTCGTTCAGGTTTATTGTAGAGTATATATATATATATATATATATCCTACTTTGTTCCCACTCTTTGGGTTCAGTGACTCTCCTTCTAGGAGGGGAGAAGATGTGTGGGGTATGCCACATGCTATTTGTGTCCTGCTGCTCTTAGATTGGACGAGTATACTTCCTTCCTTTTGTTGGGCTGAGATGCACACTCTCTTTTTTGTACTCTTACATTGTTCTGGTTCTGTCTACTACTCACAGTTTTAGTACCACATTTGTTTCTCCCTTGAGCTTTCGGGGCATCCTGTAGAGTATCATTATACTCACCTATGCTTGGGATTTTCCCACACTTGGTGTGCCCTTGCAGACGACGGAAAGGTCGGTCTAGACTACGAAGGAGCGTAGAGGACACAAGAGCTTGTGCTATGCCCAGTGGCCATAGAATTAATTTACAGGTGTGAGACTCACCAGTTCTTTACTTTCGTTTACCTGTTGCTGGTTTGTGGCAACTTTCTAGTTGAGCGTGTGTTTCCCCTGGTACTGTTCAGTTTACTTGTCAGCCTACTTTTCATAACTTTTCTTGTACTGGTCAGAAGTCGATGCATGTATGTTGGTTACCCTTTTGTAGTAGCTTTGTATCATTCTTTCTTTTCTTTGCACTTTTGCATTGTGTTATCTGTGTGTGTGTGTGTACAGTTTCTTAGGTAAGGGCCTCCCCTAGTTTGTTGTGCCTTAGGCGCTAGTCGCCAGCCCCTGGCCTATAAAGGCGTGCTTGGGGTAGTTGCAGCTTGAGCCCTGGTACGGGCAGGTCGTGACAAATTATACTTATCCAATATAATTAGGACATGTGTTAGGGTAATAATATTATCATTTTTACCCTAAATTACCCTATTTATTTTTAACCGTGGTGAATAAAAGAAAAAAGATACTATTCAGGAAAAAATATATTCATCTTATTAAACCACATTTTTCTTACAAATACAACAATGTCTCTTATATTTTTGAAATTCCACTCACAGAAGAGGTAAAAGTATGTTTTATGGGAATTTGAAAATTCTCCTAGGAGGTGGTTAAAAGACAGTGAAAAGTTCATTAAAATTTTTTTATATATAAAATTATTATAAACTGACTCCAATAAATTACATTGAACTGAGATAAGTATTATGTATATATTTTGACCTAAAATAAATTTAAATAAAATAAATAATTATTTAAATAAAAATTCTGTTTTAAACAATAACTCAGTGTTTTCCATTATTAATCAACAATTGAAAGTTTTCAGAAAAATACAGAAAATATACCCTTAGATAATTCCAATATTCCGAATCCAAAAAAGAAGTCCATTTTGAATGATAATAATTATAAAATTTCAAAATTTGGGTATTAATATACATAACAGCATGTTTGATTATTTGTGGTGTGTTTGAACTCGATGTTACGTACAACACACGCTACTATATTATTCAAATAGAAGTGTACGATGTATGCTTGGGGTGTTACATTATTCACTCCTTAAAATATATCCGTCCTCAAAATTTCTAGAATATTACTACATAAAAAGACTCGGGTGGTTCTTCATCATATGTTCCTTGGGTTCCCATTTGCCTCTTCCATATTATGGTTTCTCCATAGAACTTTTACTAGACAAGTCTTTCTATTTTTCAACACTTGTTCTATTGTATCAAGAACCTTGAATGGCTCTTCGCAATATGTTAGATCGAGTTCCAGTTCTAATTTCTTATAGGTGAGTACATGCGTTGGGTTATGCATGTATTTTCTCAACAGTGATACGTGGAAAACATAGTGAACATTAGAGAGACTTATTGGCTTTTCCAAACCTTAAGCTAGAGTCCAAATTCGTTCTAAAATTTTGAATGGTCTGATGTACCTAGGATTCAATTTTCCCTTCTTACCGAAATGTATAACACCCTTTCATGGAGATACCTTCAAGAAAACATGATCTCTTACCTGAAATTACAAATCCATTCTTTAGTTATCAGCAGAGCTCTTCTGCCTTATTTGAGTTTCTTTGATGTGTTTTTGGATTACATTAACCTTTTCCATCATTTCATCCACAATTCTTGGGACTACGAGTTTTCTTTCACCAACATCATCCCAACAGGTTGGTGTGCGACATCTCTTTCTGTATAACACATCATATGGTGCCATATGAATACTTCAATGTTTGCCATTGTTATAATAAAATTATACCATAGGTAAATATTGATCCCAAATACCTTGAATTTCAAGTGAGCATGATCTTGACATGTCTTCTATGGATTGAATAGTCTATTTTGATTGTCCATCAGTTTGAGGGTGGTAGGTAGTGCTCAAAAGAAGTTCAGTTTCCAAGGATTTCTGATGACTTTTCCAGAATCTTGATGTAAAATGGGGATCACAATCAGAAAAAATCGATAGTGCTACTCCATGAAGTCTTACGACATCATTCATATATAGTCATGCTAAACGTTCAAGTGGTAAATCATCTCTTATAGCAATGATATGTGCTGACTTGGTAAGACGATCAACGATGACCCATATTGCATCATTCCTTCTAGAGGTCTTTGTTAATCCCAAGGCATTTTCCATTGTAATATTGTCCCATTTCCTCTCAGATATAGGAAGAGGTTTCATGACAGTTCCAGGCGGTTGCCTTCCAACTTTAACTTGTTGACAAACCATACATCGTGATACAAAATCAGAAATCTCTCTCTTCTTGTTGTGTCAACAAAAATGTTCCTTCAAATAACTATACATTTTTTTGCTCCCAGGGTGTATAGAGAAATTGGTACTATGAGCATCATCCTACAATTCCATTTTTAGATATGGTATACTGAGAAAACAAAGTCTCTTCCCAAATTTCAAAATTCCAACTTCATACACAAAAGTCACTCAATCTCCCATCATTCACAGCATTAATCTTCTTTTGAAACTATTCATCACTAGTCTGAGAACTATTTATCCTTTCTATAAATGATGGTTATGTAGCCATTTGAAAAAGTATTGATCTTTCACCTTCCATGGAGATTCCCATATATATATATACTAGATCCATGTATATAATATCCTTTTAAACTCTCATCTGGTTCAAAACTCCATGATATTTTTTGATCAAAGCATCTGCCACCATATTTTTCTTCCCTGGGTGGTAGTGTATCATGAAATCATAATCCTTGAGTAGTTAAAGCCATCTCCTTTGCCTCATGTTGAGTTCTTTCTGTGAGAAAATATACTTCAAACTCGTGTGATCAGTATAAATCTCACATTTTTCACCATTGAGATAGTGTCTCCAAATCTTCATAGAAATGAATATAGCTGCTAACTCAAGATCATGAGTATGATAGCTTTTGTCATGAATCTTCAGCTGGTGTGATGCATAGGAAATAAATCTATCATTCTGCATAAGGACACAATAATTTCCATTCTTTGAATAATCACTATAAATAACAAACCCATCATTCCCTGATGGTAGAGTTATGATAGTAGCATTGACTAATCTTCTCATCAATTATTCGAAACATTCTTCAATTTTATTTTCCAAAAAAATGTAACCCCTTTTCATGTGAGCTTTGTTAAATGGTTAGCCAACTGGGAAAAATTCTGGACGAAACGTCGATAATAACCTACAAAACAAATAAAAATGTGTACCAATGTTATACTTGTTGGTGCTATCCATTCTTGGATTCCCTTGGACTTTGAAGGATCAAAATATATTCTATCCTTAGAGACAAAATGGCCATGAAATGAAATATCTTGAAGCAAGAATTCACACATTCTATACTTCCCATAAAATTCATTTCTTTTAAGAGTCTTCAGGATAATGCACATGTGATTTTCATGATCATCGTAGCTTTTGGAGTATACCAAGATCCATCATCCAACGGCCTGAAGGCCTTCAAATATTTTATTATAAGATAATTCCCCATTTTAAGGGATGAAGGGGGTGTAAACCCAATGAAATCATGGACATAGGACAATTGCACGCAAAGGAAGAAAGAGTAAAACCATGATAACAAGATATCATCAATAAATACCACTGCAGAGTCATCAATACATTCCTTGAAAAACCTATTCATTAGATCCATGAAGAGAGAGGGGGAATTAGTCAATTCAAAATGCATTACTATAAAATGGTAATGCCCATACCTAGTTCGAAATGCAATCTTTGGAATGTCTTCTTTCTTCACACACAACTGATGATATCTAGATCGAAGTCAATATTTGAAAATAATTGATCTCCATGAAGTTGGTCGAATAAATCATCAATGTGAGGTAGGGGATACATGTTATTTATTATTATACCATTGATCACCATGTATTCAATGCAGAACCTCATAGATCTATATTTCTTCTTAACAAAAAGGACAGGGGATCCCCATGGAGAAACACTAGGGAGAATAAATCCATTGTTACACAATTCCTCTAGTTGTTTCTTTAGTTCTAATAATTCCACAGTTTCCATTCTATAAGGGGTCTTCGATATGGGCCTTGATCCAGGAATTAAATCAATGGAAAAATAAATTTCTCATTCTGGAGGATGTCTAGGTAAATCTTCTGGAAACACATCCACATATTCTCTCACAATAGGTACATCCTCTATTTGAACATCTCTTTCCGCACCCATAGTTATTTCATTCTCTTCTTCAACAATAATTGATGTTAGTTGAGCTAATGGGGGTGGATCTAGATAAGAATCAGGTGGTGATGATTCTGCTTTAAAGGTAAGGTGTTCTTTATAATTGTTATGAAAAATAATAACCACCATCTTCTTACAATAATTTTTTGCATCATGGTTCGAAAGCCAATCCATACTGAGGATTATATCAAATTCAATCATGGGTATGCCGATGAGATCAGAAGATAAAGAGAATCTATATGCTCTAATGGGAACTGATTAACAAAAAATTGTTGCGATGATACTTCCCTTATGTGTTTTTACTGACAGCTCCCTTGTTAAATGAAATTGAAAATATCTTATTTTCTTAGAAAACTGGGAAGATATGAAACAATGTGATGATCTAGAATCAAATAAATCATTTTCTAAACATGGGGAAACCATTAATTTACCTTCCACAACGTCTTTCAGAGCTTCAACATCAGTAGTAGTGATAACATAAGCTTGGCCTTGATAAATTGGACCTTTTTAAGATATGTTACCATGGCACTTAGGACATTCATTCACATAATGCCTCCTTTCTCTACAATTTTAGAATTCAACATAGACAACCTATTTCTTCCTCTTGCAATCACAAGCCTGGTGGCCATTTTTACCACACTTGTAACAGGAATCGTTCACCTTCAAGATAGTACTAGGGTGTTTCCTCCCACATTTACCGCATGATGGATATTTAAATTTTCCCTTCTTTACCTTATTTCCATTTCCAGAGTGTTCAATAGATCTCTTCATCTCTTTATTTTCTCTAAAGTTGTAAGACTTAGAGAATTATTTTTCTATCTTGATAGCTCATGAGGCAATATCTTCGTATGTTGAGAAGGATTGTGAGACTAATGCTCGATGGTGAAATTGTTTTAACCCATAAAAGAAACAGTCAATCTTACTTCCTGTTTTACATATATAATCTGTAGCATGCCTCGCTAACCTTGTAAAGTTATATTAATACTTTGGGACATTATCATCCTCCTTTTTCCTTAGAATCATAAATTTATTTCCATATCTGCTCGATGTTCACGAGGAAAGTATTTTTTCTAAGAAAATCTCTTTAAACTACCTCCATTTCATATTTGATACTTCATCATCATCCTTTGTGTTTTCAATCAGTAACCATCATTGATCAGTATCTCCAGTGAGGTGTTAAACTACCATGAAATTTTTTTCCCTTTCACTACTCCCCAGGGCATGGAATATTTTCTCTAAGTAATTTATCCATTGCTCAGATACTAATGGATTTGTACTCCCATTCAATGTCAGTGGTTTTTGCCTCATGATGTGATCTGACATTGATCCTCCATGTTGTGGATCAGGGTGTCCCATATGGGTAAGGTTGTTATTCATAACCTGAGTGAGTTGTCCTAGTATGGTGATAAGCTGATCAGCACCAGTTGTATCACCAGCTCCACTATAATTATCTTAAGCTGGAGGGAAATCCCTACATGGAATGCATGAATTGATATGATTTCCATTCCTTCCACTAGGCTCTATTTCTGAACAATGGCATTAATTAGATTAGTTTATTAATTGAAACACATAATTTCAAACATGTAAAACTCTTAACATGAACTGAAAAGTTTATGGATATAATCCATAATCATAAAAATGTTTTCTTTGAGAAATTATATAATAATAAACCCTTCATAATGGTTGTTAAAGAAAATGGTAATTATCCTAAGCATATCCTCAGGAGTGTCATAACCAAGAGTGCAGCAAGG
This sequence comes from Viscum album, assembly GCA_963277665.1. Taxonomy (NCBI): domain Eukaryota; kingdom Viridiplantae; phylum Streptophyta; class Magnoliopsida; order Santalales; family Viscaceae; genus Viscum; species Viscum album. The sequence goes on along the minus strand of OY728135.1, from coordinate 1,690,350,943 downwards.
CCCATTGTCGTGCACCAGTTCCCGTCCGAGTCTAGCTCAAAGCGGTGTTTTCGGGTTCTAACCCTAGGTATATCTTTTCTAGAGTCTCCTCTACCTTCTCGAATCCAGAAATGGATGTATTTCTTGTAAAACTCACAAAATCTCTATAATAACAAAATTCTAGGTAGTTCTTATATACTAATCATCAATGTCAATCTATGGGATATGCACCCTAATCAGAGTTTATCTAAATCTAGTTTCCAAGGTTTGTACTAAACATTATCTGATACCAACTATAACGCCCCGACCCTAGAGGCCCAAAGTTGTTGTGTTGTAACATATCATTGACATGATCACAAAAGATCAAGTCTCGAAAGATTGATTAGTTTAGTAGTCCTAGATGTACTAGATACATTCATAAGGTTTACATTACATAATAAAATGGAGAACTACAAAAAAAATGTTTCCATGGACAACACTGAGATCCCAAAGACTATCCTTGCAAGTTATTCATAAAATTCTTCATCGCATCCTGGGAAAAATAATATATAGAATGGGGTGATCTCAGATACTCAGTAAGGATAACAATCTAGTGGAATCTTTCATTAATAAGAATAAACATTTAAGGAAACACATATAAAATAAATCAAAAGCCTTTTCAACATTAACTTTATCATAATATGGAAAATATAAAACAAAGTAATTCCATTTACTTACCCACATAGATATTCTACTAGTCAAATAATCACTTGAAATATCAATTGCCACTTTCATAATGATGGAATGCATAATACCAGACTTTCATAACCGCATAGTCAAGGCCTTGTGCAAATAATACAAATACAATTTTTTCATGGACTTGTGCCAAGAAAGTAGTTTGTCTCATGATACCTATCGATGCATCGAGGAGCTATAGCATGCTCCACCCATCACATACTATGTCCAATGCATTACCCATATGAAATTGTTTAAACATAACATAAAAATTCGTATTTAAACTGGAATGCAAAATGTTTATACATAATCCATAAACCATGAATGGTATGAAATAACACATACAAAGTGAAACATATCAAAAAAACCTTCAATATAATATAAATGTTTTGTATCATATTAAATCAACTTCAAACAATGTTAAAATCTATCAAATGATGTTGACATAGATGAAATCAGAACCTTTTTAGATAAATATCACTTTCAATTTTAAAATCATTTCAAGGTAAAGTAATTATTAGGGAAAACATTTATATTTGAAAATATTCTGATAAGCTTTTAAGGGAAGTTTCTATGATGTTATAACGGTGGAAAATAACTGCACCATCTGTATAAGTTAAAAAAACATTCTTACCTTAATTTTTTGGAAAATGTCATATAGTACCTTGTTTGGAAAATGACAGAAATATTCCATTCATTTTTTTTATAAAAAGTCAAATAATGGTATAAATTACTTTAACCCATAGTCTAGAAAATATTAAATATGTTTTGGAATAAATTTTTAAGAAACATGGATGTAGATGATAAAGAGGTCCCAAAGGATACTTATGTAAAAACATACTCGGATAATAAAGAGATTGTGAAATTAACCCTTAACATGTACTTTTCTTTGGTTGAGGGTAGGTTAAACACCTTTATAATGGTGAAATAATTGTTATAAAATTATACATGAATCATATACATTAATATGTTATCATATATGATCTTTTAACATTGCTTTATTAATAATATCTTAGTATTATCGTCGTTTCAGGTGTTAACTGATTCATTTTCCTTTATATTCTTTGTTATATAAGTAATGTTTGTTATGGATAGAATGTATTTTATTCATATTAATAATGATATTAATTCTTTAAAAATTATTTTTGATCATATAACGAAAATTAGTCTTGAATGGATACGATGGGGAATGAATCTCATCGCGTTCGTGGAGATGATAATCCGTACGTATGAATTGGCGACAATATCATTCTTTTGATAGTGAAATAATATATAATTGGATGGTATATAATATATACAGAATCATTATCATGTTATATTTATTATTTACATGAATTAAACATCATTATTATACCCATCCAAATAATAATGTATTGAATAACAATTACACCACGACGTGGAGACTGTAAGCCGTACGTACACACATATGGTGAAATGCCATTCAATGGATGGATAGAATAATGAATTTGGTTGAACCATATTTATAATAACATAAATTGATATAGAATAAAAGGGAGTTATTATTTTTTAATGGAAAAAACAATTGAAGAGGAAGTGGAAGAAGAAAGGAACTTGAAGGAGGTGAGGAAATATTTACCTCTTCTTCTGGCTCTTCCTTTTGATTTGATCAAAAGGTATCCTTAGGTTAGATTTATGACTAAAGGAAGGACTATAGGATTAAGGGAGGATATTTTATAGGGTGTTTGGGTAGAGTTTGGCTGAGAAAAATGTCTTTTAAGGTTTGAATTAGAGAGAAGGGGGAGTGCCCTTTTACAAGAGGGGTGAGGGGCACCTTAGGAAAATCTAGAAATATTATTATATAATAAAATCATTTTAGGTTTCTAATGGCTCCAAAATCAATTATTTCAAGTATATGGAGAAATCGGTTGAAAACCACTCAACAAATAGGTTTTATACAGGTTTGAATCACTATATTAACTTTAGCTTTTATATTTAACTCTTAGTAAAATAGTTTGTCATTTACCACGTCTCTTTGTATTTTTATATTATATGGTTAATAAAAATACTATATACATCCAAAAGAACCCCAAGTGTTTTTTAATGATACAAATATCCTTATATAAGTCTTTTTCCTAGATCATATAATTTTTTAAATATAATATCAATTAATAATATAATATTTTATTTAAAAACTCTTTTGTGACAAATTTGACACTATTTGGTATTTTGTTTTTGCTAAATTCAAAACAGCATTATTACTTCAAAACAATTATTATAAACATCTCTAATATTTCAAATTAATCAATAAAATTAGATGAATTCATAAAAAGTCTCAAATTACATTTATTTTGATATTTATAAAATCAATTATTTTAGTATTTCATTAATTAGGTAATTACTGCATCATCATTGTGTCATAAATAAATTAAATTATGTAATGTATGAAAAATATAAATAAAATACTATTATGTAGGATATATTTTTATATTTATAATTAATATTTATAGTAAAATTTATCTTATATGTAAACCTATATGAAAATTTTTTAGTTATTAAACTTTGATTTTTACACTTTTAACACTTTTTTAAATAAAATAATAATAAGTGTCCTAATCCAATCCAAGTGGACCAAATAGGTTCATATTTTATTCCTAAGGTTGTTTATGGTCTAATTATACTCATCCAATAGAATTAAAACATGTGTTAGGATAATAATAATATCTTTTTTCCCTTAATTACCCTATTTAATTTTAACCGTGGTAAATAAAAGTAAAACATTACTATTCACCAACAATTATTTTCATCATATTGAACAAAATTTTTCTTTAAAATATCTACCATGACTCTCAGAATTTTGAAATTCCACTCACAGATGTGGTAAAAGTATGTTTTATGTGAATTTTCAAATTCTCCTAGGAGGTGGGTAAAAGACGATGAAAAGTTGAATTAAATTTTTATATATCTAAAATTATTATAAACTAACTCCAATAAATTACATTGAACTTATATAGGCATTATATATCTATTTTTAAATGAAATAAATTTAAATAAAATAAATAATTATTTAAATAAAAATTTGGTTTTAAACAATAACTCAGTGTTTTTCACTATTCATCAAAAATTGAAAGTTTTCCGGAAAATACCAAAAATTCACCCTAAGCTAATTTTGGTATTACGAATCCAAAAATGACTTCCATTATGAAATATAAAATTTATAAAATTTCAAAAAATGGGTATTTCTATTCATAATAGCTAGTTTGGTTGGTTGTGGCGTGTTAGAACTCGAAGTTGCGTACAACACACACTACTATATTATTCAAAGAGAAATGTACCTTGAAGGATTGGGGTGTTATATTATCTAAGATGAATCATTTTTTATTACTAATAGTACACCATGGATATTAAGAAATTATTCCATTTTTAATGTTATTGTAAATTAATTATCATTATTATGAAATAATTTTTATGAAACTCATTCAATTTTCGATTGGCTATGTTATGTTCAAATGTTGAAATGTTTACAAAACATTATTATTTTCTATGGGTTAGGTTATGTTGAAATGTTTATGAACCCAATTTATTTCCATGGTTTTTGATGATCTGAATGTTTTATGGTCATCTACAATTCATATGTATCCTTTTAATTATGTGATGGGTGGGACCTATACCGCCCTTAAATGAATTTTGGTAAATCTTCATATATCATGACATTAGTAGGACAATAATGGGGAGTTAATGTAGTTTGGTAAAGGAATTTATAGACTGTGATAGTTATTGATGTGAACCTTCAATACTACATTGGTTTTTGATGTGAATTCATTCCACTATGATATCATTTTAAAAACAAGATAACTACTATAGAAATGATTTTTCATTTCTTATATGTATTCCATAGTTACATCTATTATAGAAATGTTATTCTCCCATGGATAATGTTATTTGATTCATTTGTGATTACTGTATTATGAATTACCCTAATTTATTACATGACTAGAGTTTATGATCTATGATATGCAGTGTATGGTTTTTCAAATCTTATTATCATGTTCTTATACCCTTTTTATTATGTTATATTGATATCAAAGAATGAAATAATTAGGATTAATTATTTTTTGGCATCGCCTCTCAGTCACCAAACACCATGACCTAGTGTCTAATGGTATATATACCAGACCCTCCCTCTCGCAATGGGGGAGGGTCTTTTGATGCCCAACAGTGATGGTCGACCACCTCTTTTCCCCCATCTCGAATCCTGATTATGTACCTCCATTTATTTTTATTTATCTTTCTCATAAGGTTCTAATCTATTCATTGGAACCACATAATTTTCATTCTCAAATATAGAGTTCATAAGTGCATCCGCCATGTATCTGAGGTTTATTTCATTGTCCAAACACCAGTGTTTTTCAGGGGACACATTCGATCACTTTGTCGTTGGTTCATAGAGTTTACTGGAGTGTGCAGATGTAGGGATCGTTAACTCCAAGCACATTTTGATAATGTTTTCTATATTGGAATATTTGATATGGTCTTGGTCATCTTCAAATTGAATCTGTAATGGATCTCAATTTATCCTATTCAAATGGTCACATGACTTCCATAAGAAAAGTAATGCACCTATAATGGTTATTTGGGTATGTCTTCCTGAACTGCCAACTCCGTTTTAAAATCCATGAATCATTTATATGCTTGGAAACATCATTGGTTGTTATTTATGTTTGGACAGTAGGACGAGGAGGTCTTCCATCCAATTTCTCTCAGAATATGTGTTAAAGTTTATATTTCTATGATACATATAGAGTTATTTTGGGTCACTGTAGGTGAAGTGTTTAGTTATAAGTATTTTGTGGCCTTTGAAACCATGTAAGAATTAAATACCCGGTGAAAGAAAATGGGTCATAAAATAGAGGATTTACGATGTAAGAATTTGATGCGGAAGGAGTATTGATTGAGTGTTAAGAAAATAAGCTTGGCCCCTAGTGAGACTACAGTTGATGGTGGTAATCCCATGGTGGTCAGTGGGTTATTTGGTCATGATGCCCCAAATTGACCTCTCAACCAGGATGTTGATTTCTGGGAATCATTCCATGGTGTGTTCGTACTAAAGCATATGCATCTAGACTCAAATATTTCAGACATTTCCAGAAAATTGAAGAGTTATTCGGCACGTGTAGTTCTAAAAATACTTTGATTTTTAAGAGTGTGTATGTGGTTTCATGTGAGGCGGTGGAAGAAGAATCTATTTCAATTTAAAGTGTGGAGTATTCAGACTCACAGAATAATAGTCCTTAAAGTGGCGAGGCCCAAACTAGAGACAAGGAATAATATGTTGAGGAATTAAAAATGGAGGATGAGGGAATTCCCCGAACTCCATATGCTGTTTCTTACACCGAGGCAGTACTTTCAAGAGAAATTTATATCTGATGAAGGTTAAGCAATGGCCCACTCGGAATCAATTAGGTTAAGTCTTATAAAGAAGGTGGGTGATATCAAACTCGGTAACTGTTTTGATGGTTTGGCTAATGATGATCCGATGAAGGAGTTAGAAACTAACTTGACCAGGTTAAAAGAGCAAAAGGACCCTACAAATTAATCAAGATAAGATCACTCCAACCAATTAAGAGGTGATTGAGATTGATATGTACATGGAAATAGGCTTTTATGCCCAAGAATAATCAAGAACTATAGGGGTGTCCTCAACGAGAGAAAGGAATATTCATATTTTCCACTACCTATGGATACTAGATCCATGAAGAATTAAAATTAACCTCTTTTTGGAAATGAATATAAGGATTTATTCCAGTATGAGGATTATATCACAGTGCATGAGAAATCATTGGAATTCATAATGCACTCATGATAGGATATGTGGGATTATGTTATAACTATTATAGTGTTTGATAAAGATTATAACATAATTATGACATGGTTATTAAAGGTATTTCCAAATGAAGAAGATTGTTCTTGGATCAACAAGTAGGATCTTATAATGATAAGAGGGTTCAACGACTGGAAGATCAATAGAGAGGAGTACATCTAGTCTTGTGGCCAGATTGAATTACTGTCTGAAGATATTTCAATGGATGAACCATATAAGCATGTAAACACCATATCCATGATGTTATTTAGGGAGTTAAAAAATTATAGGCATAATTTGTGATTTTATGAATCTATTATTTCTTTTAGTGGTTTAATAATGGCTTTCTCACTTTTTCCTCAAATGTGTTTAATAATAAAAAAATCTAATTTTTAGTTAGTCTTGTTGATATCTCCCTTTTTACCCTTACTATGTATCTCAATGTACCCTTTATTAAGATTCCTTTTCCAATTTTTATAAAGAAATGTATTATATATGATTGTTCTAAAAACAATGATAGTTATAAAAACTTTAGGTGGAGATGATGTATTTCACATATAAACGAATCATTTTTGTTTCTATATTTCCAAAAGCACAAGACCTAAATGATTATAGTGTGGATCATTATATAATGTAAGGAATATTCATTTATTAATAAATAGTATTTTTGTATGAAAGGTAAGGGTCAATATAATTTTTAATAGTTCATGGTTGAGTTAAGACTTTGGAAATTAGAAGGAAACAATTTTAGCGGGATGGTAGAGACATGTATAAGTATATTAAAATATCTAGGATTTTTCAGAATGATTTAGTGAGTGGGTTCAAAAAAATTATAGCCCTATTTGGATACTACAAGTGGAAATGGGTATTGAATAGTTGTACCTAGGGGTAATCACTCTGTAATGGGTATATTGAGTTGGACTCGATTGTCACCTGGTGCATGAAAATGGGCCTCATTACACACTTGGTTTGACACACCTTGGGGAAATGTTTTAGAAATTCAAAAATTCCTTATGAATCATTATGAATGATTTAAATAATTTTAATAAATAATTTAAGTTATGCCTGAGGTTTCATAGAATGAAATTAACAAGTCATGATTTTGAAATCTTATAAGTTTTATGTCATGATTAGGTTGTTTTTCACTATGATTTCCATGAATCACACAATGCATTTTGGATTTAGAAAACGGTTGCATACAATATGAATCATGATAATTATGAATGCAATGGAATATTAAAGGTGAAACAGATCAATGATGTATTATTATTTGGAATATGATTCAAAAAGATGAATTTTACTCCACATAATGTGATGAATTATAGAGCTTATTTTTCATTAATTAATTTCCTAATAATCATTGTATTAATATTGAGAGGTAATTCATTAAGTTAAAGAACAAGTATAATTAATCTTTTAGTACCACTTTGGTGAATTTGATAAGAATTTTAATGAATGGTTCTTTTATTATCTTCTAAATTAAATGTAAGGTTAACCAAATATTAAGTGCAATAATAAAATGTATCTGAAGGGACATGGAAATAAGTTAATTGTGTAGATGTGATGAAATCACCCGATGTGCTATAATGGAGAAAATGTAGATAGAGATTACCCATCAATCGAATGGATTTGATGAGAAAATAATGAATGAATTAAAGGAAAAAACTAAAAACCATAGAGGTAAGAAGGTGATGTTTACTTAATTCTCACTTTGTGGAAGGAATCATTATGAAAATTTTATTTAAGCGACTGATAATTGTTTTATTTTATGGAAGAAATGGAATATTATAATTGATTACTGAATTAATGTGATGAAGATATAGAATGATTCAAATAGAGATAAATCTCTAAAGAATAAAACAATTACACTATAGTGTTTCAAATTCCAAGAGTATGGGAACTTCTTGAATCAATCCCCTAATATAAGAGATAATATTGATGAAAATACACAATAAAATCTGAATAAAAAGGGTAATTTAAATTCTAATTTAATTAAAATAGTTGATGTGAATCATTAAAATTAGGGAACACTTATCCTCCACTACTTAGTTGGGAAGTTCACATTTTATTTTGTTTGAATGAGACCTTTGAAAATCATTTTATTAAACCATTCACCACGTTTTTTAGGATTATGAGAATTCATTAGCTCTCTTTACATGTATTATGGAATAATTATATCATATATGATATTTTATCAGGGTAAGGATGAATACTTGACTCAAATAGAAATGTTTTTCTCTAATAAAATAATTTATTTAATGAATAAAGGGTGAAATATATTTTAAAAGCCTATATTATTCCACATAATACTTAAAAAATTGTTACAGATATCATCATGTGTTTATGAGTATAATTTTCATTCTATGTTAAATGTATTAGACACCCATGTTAATATTTTCAGTGATGGAAGTTTTTCAAATTATGTTTACATTTTGAAAAAATTATTTCAATACATGCATTTGGTTTTTATAGATTTTACTGAAAAACATATTTTAGGAAAATTTAATTTATATTTTAAAGAAATAATATTAAAGTTATTGGAGACCCATATGGTTTATAATATCTTTTATTTTGAGGTATTTATGAGTTATTTCAAATTCTGTACATTGTAGGAATTATATTGATATAGTTTTTAGAGAAGATTACCCACATAATGGGTGACAACATCTCACTTTAAAAAAGGTATTGGGGATTGAATACAAAACTAATGGATGGAAAAGGTGTAGAATCTATCAATAAATAATGTGGAATAATATTACTTGCGAGAAAACATAAATATATATATTTTTTAGTATTTTTTCAGTACAAAGTTTAATAAAAAGTTATGTTTGAAAGACAAAAGTCTAATGGGATGTTACTACTATATTCATAAATGAATGTAAATGGGAAACCACAACCTTTGATTTGTTCATTAAACTCCCAAAAACATATAAATAAATTAATTCTATTTTTATTTATGTATTGACTTAAAAATTAAGCACACTTCACCTCTATCAGAGAATTTTTCACTCTAGAACATCTTTCCATGATATATGTCAATGAAGTGGTATAGTTGCATAGAGTACCACTTTATATAATACCTGGTTGAGATTAGAGGTTAGCCTAAATTTTATGGAGAAGTATTTGACATTCCCTAGATAAAGAGTAATGATTGAGTACATTATATCATCCTCATATATTTGGTCTTTGAAATTGAAAAATCCAAACAATCGATGATATTCTAATAATATATTCTATAGAATTCAATTGTTGTTGGGATTAACACCTTCGCTTAATTGAGTGTTCTTCCAAAAATAGCTTTCACTTGAGAAATCAGATGGCTCTCTATGAATGTCATTTTAGAAAGGGGTGGATAACTCCAATGTTCTGGAAAAAAGATAGAGAAAAAATTATTTTAGAATGATAGTTGTCATGAAATTATTGATAAGGTGGTAGATATTTAAAAAAACATAAAAGCAGAATAAATCAACAGAAATGTTATGTCGATAATTTTCAACATGATTTGGAATTTATATGTCACACCCCGACTTGTTTGTAAATTTATTTAATTATTTTTTATATCATTAATTTTTTTGGGTTCCAGGGTGAGTCCCGGACGAATTTTTTTGGAGTTTTTGTTAAAAATTGCACTTTTTGACATGATATTGTTGGGCCCGCGAGCGGAGCCTATTTTGGAAACCCCGTGCTTCCCCACTCGAGTAACTGTATATCCCGTTGTCTTCGGAGTTTTGAAATAAAGAGTGTTTTTTAAAACGTGCGTTAATTGTTTTTTCGTTTTAATTTTATTGTTTTAAGAATTTTATTTTTAGTGAAATAATATGACTACCTTTATTATTTTTAATTTTTATCTTCGTGTTATCATTTTTATTATTATTTTCATCATAAATATTACAATCAAAATTAATTCTAATTGATATTTTTGGAAGTACTTTTATTGTTGTAATAATATTATTGTTGTTTTGATTATTATTATTATTATGATTATTATGATTATTATTCTAATTATTATTATCATTAATGTATTACTACTATTATTATTTTTATCACTATTATTATTGAACTTATGATAAATATAATTAATCCTTTCATTATTATTATTATTATTATTATTATTATTATTATTATTATTATTATTGTTATTATGGTTTTTGTTTATATTTTAATTATTTTTGTAGGTTTTTTAACCCTAGCCCGCTACCACTTCGTTTCTTTTCCCTTGCGGTGCACCCCTTCCCTGTGCATTGTGCACACTGGCCTCCCTCACTACAACTCCGACGCACACAACATCATGCACCAACCGACCTTCCCCGACGCAGCACCCTCCAGCCGCCATCATCGTAGCACCCGCCGGCCTCCCCCGTCACAACACCCGCTAGCCGCCCCATCGCAGCACCGCCGACCGCCGCGTCGCAGAACCTGCCGGTCGCCCCATCGTGGCTCATATTCGGCTGCCCCATTACGGACCCTCTCTAGCCTCACCCAACGAACGCCGACCCCGACTCCCTTTTCAGCGCACGAGCAGGCCCAGCTTCTGGCCGGTGCGAACATCCCAAGTGGCTCCTTCGGTCGATTCACTAGTTTCAGCGCCCTCCTCCTCTTCAACCTCCTTGCAGCAGGCCCCGTCACTATGCGCAATAACCCCAGCCTTTGTAGAGGCCTCTCTCTGACACCAATACCCTTGGCCAACTCCCCTACCCCCGACCAACAATCTCCTTTGGCGCAACCTTTTTTTTCGACACGATCCATTCCGACGCCACCTCTTCCTGTTAGGATGGCCCCTTTGATGCATTTTCATATTGGCGTGATACCCCTGCTGCATTGTTGTCTGGCACCGACCCCTGCCTCCTTTTCCCTGCTGCCGCCCCAGCCTCCTCTGCTGACCAGCCTCACCGACGCTCCCCTGGTAGCTTCCTTTATTCTAATTTTTTTTCATTCTTTTGGTGATAGATGTTCTATTTGTTTAAGTTTTGATTTGTTGATTATTGGTTGTGATTGGTATGTTTGATTTTTTAGAACCCGTGTAGAGTGATTCTGAGTGAGCTCCATCATCGCGCTTTGTTTCCGAGAATATGTCGTCGCCGTGCTACAGTTTCAAGGTGAGAGTTTCTCCCCACCGATTGCTTTCGCATACACTAGTTGGGGTTTTTGGTATGTGTTCATGACCTTGATGTTTATTTTTGCAGCCTATTGGACCTTACCACGTAGTTTCTATCATGCTTTGATATCAGCGCACCTTGTTTCAGAGGTTTCCATGTCATCGCGCCTTGGTTTCGGGGTAGTGTTGTCATCTCACACCGATCTCGAGGTAGGTCCCCATTGCACTACTTTTAAAATTTAAGTTACTTTATTTCATGCGGTTTGCACCCTCTATATATATGCTGAATATTACTATGCAACATGAGATTAATTCATTTACTATGAAAACTTATAATTCAATTCTTTTGGTGTGAAAATGGTGTCGTTTTTTTATGTTTGTGCACGCTAACTTTTAAATTAAATATTTTATTAATTTTTAGTAAACGTGAAATATTATTAGAAAATTATTTTTTTAATAATTACTATGTTTAAAAAAGTGCTGTTTATTTTATACACAACACATGAAATATTTTCTAGATGAGCGGACAACGAATAGTGAATGAATGCCTTTTTGACTTTTAATAATAATTCACGGAATATAAAATAGAGTTCTGGTTTAATGATAAATGATTTTTTAAAATGTGAACATGTACTTTGGTTCTTTTGAGAAATTGTCCGGTTGGCTCTTAAAGATTATTTGGAAAAATGAAATGTTCTGGTTTGGTTTTATAAATAATTGGCAGCCCATGAAGTAGTGTTTTTGGGGTTCCGCAAATAGTTTTAAACTGGTTTTGGTCTTATAAAGAAGTTTTATTTTTTTAGTGGTGATTGTGAAAGGTGTTTAATGCCTATTTGACACTTTATGGAAAATTATGTGGTTGTTATGATGAAAAACCTCCTAGGATAAATCTCCTTCCTAGGATGCAATTAATTGTTTGGGAGTCCGCGTTTAGAGGCTCCTGGGTACTTGAGTATTTTAATGGAAAGAGGTTATCAGATGGAGTGGCTCAGGGTGATGCCTGATGTGCTTTATATATATATATATATATGATTGGATGCTTGGTTGGCATCAGTTGGCCCACCCCCTTTACAAACACTTAAGACATAAGAATCTGGCATATTGAGAGAATATTCTAAGAATGAATTCTACACTGGTAGGTTATAGTACTGACCAGTGGCCCATAGTAGGTGGATATATTGGGTTTACTACTATGGGATTTTCCCTCGACCTGCCTGAAAAAGGATGGTTGAGCGTATTGAGTGATTGATTTCATCGTGTGTGACCTGTCAATGAGGATGATTTCTCATGTATTTGTGTCTTCTGGTATATTCTCGATCTCCTAGGTTCACCCATGTCTGTGACTCTTCAGTTACTTGCAGTGATGATTTGGTACTTGTATGTATTTCTTCATTTCCCTTACTGTGTGTTTTACTTTGTTCATTTATAATGTATTGTTTTTCTTGGAATATGGTAAATTTCTTTTTATTAGGTTTCTAAGAAATGGTTTTCAAATGAAAGTGTTTAATCCTCTTTGTACAAATTTGAAAATATAAACATCACTTTACCTTTCCAAAAAGCCATTGACACTAATGAAATGAACCCAAATTTGGAAATGGTTAAGGGAAATAGTTCGTACATTATTTTTAAGTAGAATACTTAAAAAAACATACTTTTATAAATTGTAGTTCAAACTTGAAATTATGTTTCTTTTATTTTAAAGGTAGTGCATTGGGAATAGATATCGGGCGATCCTACTGAGTTTTAGTACTCATGCCTATAGTTCTTTTCTATTTTTAGTGTTTGTGCATGATTTAGCTTGAGTGCACTCGCCTAGGGAGACTATAACATCCCAAGTAAGTAATGAATAATAGATATTTTTATCTATGTCTATTAGTGAATTAGATAGTGTTTTAGAGGCTTAAAATGAGAATAAATCCAATCTTATGCATGGAATACACTAATACTTTTAAAAGATTATTTTACTGCCTTTTGATGGCAAACCATTTTTAAATCTATCTTTTGACAATTTTATAAGCTATGTTTGTCAAAATAACCTTATTATTTATTATTGGGACATTGAAATTTACATTGGATAATTTTTTGGTATTTTTCTGACAATGTTCATTTTTTATGTAAATAGTGAAAAAATACAGCATTTTACATCAAAACTGCTTTTTCATATAATTTAATTATATGGTTAGATTATCTTTTTAATTTGTTTTGAAGTGAAATTAGAATATATTTTTACCATTTAATCCAATGGTGGTCATTGGAATCAATTTCACTTTGAAATTGGACTTAAACTGGTGTCAATCTTTTGATACTTATTGTTTCATAAAAACACGCTATTTGTCATGACAACGAGAATTAATTATTAAATTAATTAATGTAACTTATATTATTTGAATTTTTTAAAATAGAGATCATTTTTGAATCCAGAATATCAAATATGGCTTAGGGTGAAGTTTTGGTATTTTTCTGAAAAACTTCAATTCTTGATGAATAGTGAAACCACTAAGTGGTAGTTAAAAAAACTGAATTTTTCTTTTAAATGAAACTTTGTCACTTCTGTGATTTGATTTTAAAAAACCCAACATAAATGGTTTTTATTAAGAATTAAAACGTGGTTCAATGAGATTAAAATAATTTTTTGGTGAATAGTAACTTTTAAGTTCTTAATCGCGATTAGAGGTAATTAGTGTAGTTTAAGGTAAAAATAATGTTTTAATAATATGAGATGAGCTTGACACATGTCCTACCCTTATTGGATGTGTCATGGACGACCATGAAAATCCATGGGTCAACTTGGGGACCCCATGGAGCCACTTTGGTTGGGAAATGACATAAATAACTTTTTATTTAATGTTAAAGTCAAAATGACACAAACATGAGATGTTTTACTAAAACAAATTTTAAATGGGGTTATACAAGTCATATTTTTGACTATAAATAATCATTGTAAATATAAAAAGATTTCCTACATCATGATATTTTTTTTAATTATTAGACATTAAATAAATTAAATTATTTATGACATCAAGATGATGTAGCGATTACCTCATTAATAAAGGATTTAAATAAAACAAAACGATAATGTAAAATATATGACTTAACATGTCCAAAACCTATTGTATGGGTGTATTTAGAACCCTTATAACCTTACCCTAGAATTATATCAATGAGGGACCTTTTGAATCCGAAACTCATTTTAAAATAAAGTAACTTTTCTTTACTTTCCAAGAGTGCCCCTCCTCTCCTCTTATAAAAGGCCCCAACCTCTACCTCCTTACCCACACTTCCAAAGCCTTTGGCTCGGCCAAACCCTGCCAATTTTGTCTCCCCACTTCCCTCTATTACTCCTTGAAGCCTCAATTTGGGAAGAAGTCTTCCCAAGGAAGCCTTTGAGCTCAAACCAAAGGGAGTTACCCGATTTTAAGGTAATGTCTTCACTTAAGTCCTTTTGTTTTATTTTGCTTCTCCAACCCCCTAAAAACTTTTTATTATTTTATTTTGTAACAACTACAGTATATTCAATATACTAGGATGTTTTTATAAGAAGTATTAGAGATACACTTACACACAACTACATCTAATGGTTAAAGAACATACTGTTTCTGTGGATGGCGAATTTCTGCCTCCCGAAACGATGATTGTTCAAAACTCATATAAAACCTTAAAAGGTGGCCATTAAGATGTCACTATATTTATATATGATATATAATATGTTTATGGTTTCCTTAAGCTTCTGTATTTCTTGTTTTGGGCATACCTTTATGGTTTCCATTATGGGTAAACGCGATATCTTCATTTAAGGAAGTGCGGACTACTGCCCCTCAATGTGATTTGATTCATTAATAACATATGTGGGACGTATAAAAGATGGAGTTATGATATTATATATGATATTACACTAGAATTATAATATAACTTTATATCATTATGATTCCATTTCATAAAATACGAAATAGAAATGGAAGCAGCGTTCATGCGTACGTACGGCTTACCGTCTCCATGAATGGTGCATTTCATTTCATACCTCTAAATGTTATGTAATATTATAAATGCATGAATGTACTGGATATATATTATATACATGATATCTACATCATGAATACCATTCTATATATAATGGATACATGAATGACTTGTAATTATAAAGGGTTTATTTTTGACTCAAGTACCAATGATCGTTAAAACGACCGTTATTAACTTAAATAATTACATAGTGTTCATGACATGGAAATAAGTGATATAAAAGGATTAATGAACTTGAAAAAGGTTCTTAAACTAGTAGAAATTAACTCAATTTTATTATTCAGGAGATTAAAGAATGACCGAGTCAAGTCGGACCCGAGGTATGGGACTTCATCTCAATCTCCTTTCGTTGAGGCATATTTTGTTTTATACACAACCTTATTTTATATGGTGTATAAACCACTTTGACTTTTATGTTTATCCAAAAGGAATCTTTTTTATACAAAGCGTTTTACTAAACGACAAAAGGGAATGTTTTTGTCGTACGTATGCGTCGACAACAACTTCTCCGCCGCTGTGACCATTATTTGAGTTTCGGCTTCCTCTACAAGCCATACCTTTTTTTTAAAAGAAAAATAAATACCATGTTTTACTTTTCCATTATTTTGGTATTGAAAATGGTTTTCATAATTTTTTTATTATATCAATGTGTTTTATTGATATCTTGTGATTGAAATGTGGAAATGTTATGTTTCCTTTATGTATGTTTTATGTGATACGATTATGTTACGGTTCTTGGGCATTATTATGAAGACGGGTGGTTCCGTGATAAACTAAGGGCGGGTGAGCCCGATATAGCTCTCCAATGCATTGGGTAACGGGAAGGAGTGAAACGTTAAGGTTTCTCCGAAGAGATTTAGGGAATATACTATGATGGGTATTCCAAACATAACCAAGAGGGTTACTCCCTACGTAAGAATGTTATGAATACCTCAAGTTACCTTTATGTCTTATGATTTCTATGACTTATTCATGATTTGATGAGGTATGTTAAAGTGCCTATGTTTTATGGGTAAAGTATTATTTCATTCTTATGTATATATGAACTCATGTTTCCTTTCCATATTTTTATAACCCTTACTGAGCTTTTTATGCTCATCCCATATTTTTGAAATGTTTTTCACAGGTCAAGGGAAGGGTACATGATATGATGATAGTGTCAAGGAAGTGTCAAGAAAGAATCCATGTTTTATTTTAAATATGTTTCTATTGATGGGAAAAATGAATACTATCTTTTATGTAACCACTTTTCTTAAATGTGGAATGTAATACATGTTTTATGATATAATTCTATAAAACTCTAAACCGGAAAAGATCCTCAACGTGTATTCTTGAAATATCTCAAGATTTAAGTAATGTTTAAGGCTGGGGCCTTATAGTTGGTATCAAAGGTCGGTTTAGATAACTTTAGGAGTTAGAGTTCTATTAAATGATTATCCAAAAATATTTTTTTTTGAAATGATATAGAATTTGAGGATTACCATGTTGCTTCGTCTAAGACATGTTTGTTCAGAATGGTTTTCCACAGAGGAAACAGGGAAGCAGTTCTAGGAAGGCATACAGAAGGAAATAACCTTCCAAATCAGCATCCTGAGATGGTCGGAATTGGAACTGAATAGTTTGTTGCAGTAATGCCGCAGTTGACTCAAGTAATAAATGGTGGTGGTATCCATGCATGGGAGCAGCCAGATCAACCGTAGAGGAACATGTCAGTGGTGGAACATTTCATGAGGCAACATCCCCCATCATTCAGAGGATCATCTGACCATGTGTTAGCTGAAGGGTGGATTAAAGCACTGGATAAGATTTTTGATGTCATGGGGTGTTCAGACAATCAAAAGGTTAGTCTTGCTATTTACCGTTTGGAGGGTGAAGTAGATCAGTGGTGGTTGATGGTTAAAAATATCAGGGACGCTGATGAGATTGATGCTCTTGACTGGGATGAATTCAATGGTATGTTTCTTGAGAAGTATTTTCCTAAGGCTGTTCGACTTAGGATGGAAAAGAAATTCTTGGAATTGAGGCAAGAGGAAGAATCAGTGGCTGCCTATGAATAAAGGTTCACTCAATTAGCAAGGTATGCTCTAAATTTTATCTGAGACCTTGACAGTAAAATCAATCGTTTTTACTCAGGATTAAAGCCAAAATATCGAAGGGAATTGGCTTATAGTGAGTTTAAAAGTTATGAAAAGCTTGTTCGATGTGCTGAGAAGGTGGAAATGGAGTTTGCTGAAGATCAAGTGTTCTATAAAAACCAACAGAAGAAGAGATCGAGGTGGCAGGAGAAAGGGAAGAATTCTTCAAAAAAGTCTGATGGTGAGAAAACTAAGTTTCCAGTTTGTGATAAATGTGGTAAAAGGCATGCTGGGGAATGTCTTCTGAATTCTAGAAAGTGCTTCCGATTCGGTAATATGGGACATAAGGCTCGTTATTGCACTGAAAAAGATCAGGGTGATGGTAAGACCAAATTTGATTTACAGTTAGTGAAATGTTTTAAGTGCAATGAGATGGGTCACTATGCAAATGAGTGTCCCACAAAGACCTCAAGTGATGGGAAGCAGTTCAACTACAAGTAGAAAGGGGTGGTGAAATCCTTTGAAACTACTTCAGCAGATGTCGGGCCATCAAATGAAGTTGTATCAGGTACTTTGTTTGTTTGTTCAGATTATGCCAGTGTGTTTTTTGATTCAGGTTCCACACATTATTTCATCTCTAAAACCATTTCTAGTAAAATGGGAATACCATACCAAGAAATGACTCATGAACTTGTGGTAAAAACACCTGGGGGAAATGTTGAGTCAAAAATAATTTATAAGAATCTTCCTATCCTTATCTGTGGAAAGAACCTACTTGCAAACCTTATTGTTCTACCTCTAGTAGAGTTTGATGTTATCCTGGGTATGGATTGGATCTCTATTTACCATGCTAGGATTGACTGTAGAGCTAAAGAAGTTTCTTTTCAGAAAGACTTTTGGTTTTTATACAAGAATGAACCCTTAAAGTTGATAACATATCAAGAGGCTGAGAAACATGTAAAAGATGGAAATGAATTTTAACTTGCACACATCGTTGAAAATAAAGGAATTGTTTTGATTAATGATGTGCCAGTGGTAAATGAGTATCCTGATGTTTTTCCTGATGAGTTTCCTGGAATAATACCAGATCGGGAAGTCGAATTTACTGATGACTTAGTTCTTGATGCTAAGCCAATTTCAAAACCCCCTTATCGAATGGCTCAAATTGAACTTTTAGAGTTGAAAGAGAAATTGCAAGATTTATTAGAGAAAGGTTTCATTCATCCTAGCACATCACCATGGGGTGCTCCTGTTTTATTTGTTAAAAATAAAGATGGTTCTATGAGACTTTGCATTGATTATAGATCCTTGAATAACATAACTATTAAGAACAAATATCCTTTGCCTCATATCGATGATTTGTTTGATCAGCTCCAGAAAGCTCAGTATTTTTCCAAGATTGACCTCAGATCGGGGTTCTATCAGCTGAAGGTAAAGGAAGCAGATGTTCCGAAGACTGTGTTTCGCACAAGATATGACCATTATGAATTTGTAGTAATGCCTTTTGGGCTAACCATTGCACCTGCTATATTCATGGAATTAATGAATAGAATTTTCCATGAGTTCTTGGATAAGTTTGTGGTGGTTTTCATTGATGATATTTTGCTGTTTTCTAAAAGTAATGAGGAGCATGAAAGACATTTAAGGGTTATTTTCCAAACCTTAAAAGAAAATAAAATGTATGGGAAATTCAGCAAGTGTGAGTTTTGGTTGCAAAAAATTTCTTTCCTTGGTCACATTGTTTCTAAAGATGTGATAACCGTTGATCCTGCAAAAATAAAGGTTGTTGAAGAATGGCCAAGAACCAAAAATCCAACAGAGATTCGTAGTTTCCTTGGTTTGGCAGGCTATTACTGAAGGTTTGTTAGAAATTTTTCATGGTTATCTAGTCCAATGACTAATCTAACTCGGAAGGGTGTTAAGTTTATCTGGACAAAAGAATGGGATGATTGTTTTCAGGAATTGAAAAGAAGATTGGTGAATGCTCCAGTTTTGGCACTACCTTCCAGGAATGGGGAGTTTGTTATCTACAGTGATACTTCATTAAAAGGAATTGGTTGTGTCCTAATGCAGAATGATCAGGTAATTTCTTATGCTTCACGACAGTTGAAAACTCATGAGGTAAATTACCCTACACATGATTTGGAATTAGCTGCTGTTGTTTTCGCTTTAAAAATTTTAAGGCATCATTTATATGGAGTAAAGTGTGAAATATATACCGATCACAAAAGTTTAAAGTATATATTCACTCAGAAATAATTGAACATGAGACAGAGGAGATGGCTAGAATTAATCAATGATTATGATTGTACAATTCATTACCATCCGGGAAAAGCAAATAAAGTGGCTGATGCTTTGAGTCGAAAAAGTAATGCCTCATTAACAATGTTGCATTTGGAACGTGATACTTTATTTAAGGATTTGATGAACTTTGGCATAGAAGTTGTTGGTGTAGGATGTTCTTCTGTTTTGTTTCAGGTATCAGTGAAATCTTCTCTATCAGACAGAATCAAAGAAGCACAGAAGCAAGATAGTGAGTTGCAGAAAAAGGTAGAGCTAGTTTAGAAAGGTAAGTTGCATGAATTCAACATTGATAGTGATTGTGTTTTGAAATTTTGGAAGAGATTGTGTGTGCCTTGTGATTCACAGTTGAAGAGAGAGTTATTATGTGAAGCTCATATTTCTCCATTTTCAGTTCATCCTGGCAGTACTAAGATGTACAGAGATCTGCGAGAGTATTACTGGTGGGATGGAATGAAAAGAGATATTACTGATTTTACTGGGAAGTGTTTGACTTATTAGCAGGTTAAAGCAGAGCGGCAGTAACCGAAAGGGATTCTTCAACCTCTACCAGTGCCAGAGTGGAAATGAGAGAATATATCCATGGACTTTGTTGTGGGATTACTGAAGACATCTCGAGGTAATAATGCAATCTGGGTTATTTTTGATCGCTTGACTAAATCTTCTCATTTCCTTCCAATTCGAGATACTTTTTCCCTAGATCAACATTCTCATTTGTATCTTAAAGAGATATTAAAGTTACATGGAGTTCCCCTCTCCATTTTATCTGACCGTGATCCCAGGTTCACTTTTAACTTTTGGAAAGGCCTTCAGAAGTCGTTGGGTACTGAATTAAATTTTAGTATAGCTTTTCATCCTCAATCAGATGGGCAGTCAGAACGAACAATTCAGACATTGGAGGATATGCTACGTTCATGCTCTATGGATTATCAGGGAAGTTGGGACCAACATCTTTCTTTGGTTGAGTTTTCTTATAATAACAATTTTCATTCCAGTATACAGATGGGACCATTTGAGGCGTTATATGGGAAGCGGTGTCGAACTCCAGCTTTTTGGGATGAAGTGGGTGAAAGAAAGCTGATGGGACCAGAATTGGTAGAAGAGTTGGCAGAAAATGTTCAGCTGATACAGAAACACATGAGAACAGCTCAGAGCAGACAAAAGAGTTATGCGGACAACAGGAGGAAGGATCTATCTTTTGAGGTAGGTGATCATGTTTTTCTCAATGTCTCCCCATGGAAAAGTGTGATGCGATTTGGTAAGAAAGGAAAGCTGAGTCCAAGGTTCATTGGACCATATGAAATTCTGGAGAGAGTTGGATCAGTTGCATACCGGGTAGATTTACCTCCAAGTTTATCTCAGGTACACAATGTTTTTCATGTTTCGATGCTAAGAAAGTACGTGCCAGATCCATCTCATGTTTTGAGTCCAGAGGTAGTTCAGCTGGAAGAGAACCTATCTTATGAGGAACAAACGGTCCAGATTCGTGACCACAAGGAGCAAGTGTTACGGAATAAGGTGATTCATCAGTTAAAGGTTTTGTGGAAAAACCACATGATTGAAGAGGCAACATGGGAATCTGAGAATGCAATGAGGGATAAATACACCCACTTACTCGATAAGTAAATAAATTGCGGGGACAACATTTTCTAAAGGGGGGAAGGATGTAACATCCCAAGTAAGTAATGAATAATTGATATTTTTATCTATGTCTATTAGTGAATTAGATAGTGTTTTAGAGACTTAAAATGAGAACAAATCCAATCTTAAGCATGAAATACACTAATATTTTTAAAAGATTGTTTTACTGCCTTTTGATGGAAAACCATTTTTAAATCTATCTTTCGACATTTTATAAGCTATGTTTGTCAAAATAAACTTATTATTTATGATTGGGACATTTAAATTTACATTGGATAATTTTTTGGTATTTTTCTGACCATGTTCGTTTTTTATAAATAGTGAAAAAATACTGCATTTTTCATCAAAACTGCTTTTTCATATAATTTAATTATATTGTTAGATTATATTTTGAATTGGTTTTGAAGTGAAATTAGAATATATTTTTACCAGTTAATCCAATGGTGGTCATTGGAATCAATTTCACTTTGAAATTGGACCTAAACTGGAGTCAATCTTTTGATACTTATTGTTTCATAAAAACACGCTATTTGTCATGACAGCGGGAATTAATTATTAAATTAATTAATGGAACTTATATGATTTTAATTTTTTAAAATAGACATCATTTTTGAATCCAGAATATCAAATATGGCTTAGGGTGAAGTTTTGGTATTTTTCTGAAAAACTTCAATTTTTGATGAATAGTGAAACCACTAAGTGGTAGTTAAAGAAACTGAATTTTTCGTTTAAATGAAACTTTGTCACTTCTGTGATTTGATTTTCAAAAATATTACATACATGGTTGTCAATAAAAAGTAAAATGTGTTTCAATGAGACTAAAATAATTTTTTTGGTGAATAGTAAATTTTAAGTTCTTAATCGCGATTAGAGGTAATTAGTGTAGTTTAAGGTAAAAATAATGTTTTAATAGTATGAGATGAGCTTGAAAAATGTCCTACCCTTATTGGATGTGTCATGGCCGACCATGAAAAGCCATGGGTCAACTTGGGGACCCCATGGAGCCACTTTGGTTGGGAAATGACATAAATAACTTTTTATTTAATGTTAAAGTAAAAATGACACAAACATGAAATGTTTTACTAAAACAATTTTTAAATGGGGTTATACAGGTAATATTTTTGACTATAAATAATAATTATAAATCTAAAAAGATTTCCAACATCATGATATTTTTGTTATAATTTTTAGACATTAAATAAATTAAATTATTTATGACATCATGATGATGCAGCGATTACCTCATTAATAAAGTATTTAAATAAAATGAAAAGATAATGTAAACTCTATGACCTACACATGTCCAAAACCTATTGGATGGGTGGATTTAGAACCCTTATCATCTTAACCTCGAATTATATCAATGTGGGACCTTTTGAAGCCGAAACTCATTTTAAAATAAAGTAACTTTTCTTTACTTTCCAAGAGTGCCCCTCCTCTCCTCTTATAAAAGGCCCCCCACCTCTACCTCCTTACCCACACTTCCAAAGACTTTGGATCGGACAAACCCTACCCATTTTGTCTCTCCACTTCCCTCTATTACTCCTTGAAGCCTCAATTTGGGTAGAAGTCTTCCCAAGGAAGCCTTTGAGCTCAAACCAAAGGGAGTTACCCGATTTTAAGGTAATGTCTTCACTTGAGTCCTTTTGTATTATTTTGCTTCTCCAAACCCCTAAACTCTTTTTATTTTTTTCTTTTGTAACAACTGCAGTATCATAAATATACTAGTATATTGTTATAAGAAGGATTTGAGCTACACTTACACACACCTACATCTAGTGGTTAAAGAACATACTGTTTCTGTGGATGGCGAATTTCTGCCTCCCGAAACGATGATTGTTCAAAACTCATATAACACCTTCAAAGGTGGCCATTAAGATGACACTATATTTATATATGACATATAATATGTTTAAGTTTTCCTTAAGCTTCTGTATTTTTCATTTTGGGAATACCTTTATGGTTTCCATTATGGGTAAACGCAATATCTTCATTTAAGGAAGTGCGGACTACCGCCCCCTCAAAGTGATTTAATTTGTTAATACCATATGTGGGATGTATAAAATATGTATTTATGATATTATATATAATATTACACTGGAATTATAATTTACCTTTATATCATTATGATTCTATTTCATAAAATACGAAATAGAAATGGAAGCAACGTTCATGCGTACATACAGATTACCGTCTCCATGAATGGTGCATTTCATTTCTTACCTCTAAATGTTATGTAATATTATAAATGAATGAATTTAATGCATATATATGATATATATGATATCTACATCATGAATACTATTATGGATATAATGGATACATGAACAACTTGTAATTATAAAGGGTTTATTTTTTACTCAAGTACCAATTGTCGTTAAAACGACCGTTATTAACTTAAATAATTACATAGTGTTCATTACATGGAAATGAGTGATATAAAAGGAATAATGAACTTGAAAAAGGATCTTAAACTAGTACAAATTAACTCATGTTTATTATTCATGAGATTAATGAACGACCGAGTCAAGTCGGACCCGAGGTATGAGACTTCGTCTCAATCTCTTTTCATTGAGGCATATTTTGTTTTATACACAACCTTATTTTATACGGTGTATAAACCCCTTTGAATTTTACGTTTATCCAAAAGGAATCTTCTTTATACGAATCATTTTACTTAACGACAAAAGGGAATGTTTTTGTCGTACGTATGCGGCGACAACGACTTCTCCGCCGTCGTGACCATTATTTGAGTTTCGGCTTCCTCTACAAGACATACCTTTTTTTAAATGAAAAATAAATACCATGTTTTACTTTTCTTTTATTTTGGTATTGAAAATGGTTTTCATAATGTTTTTATTATATCAATGTGTTTTATTGATATCTTGTGATTGAAATGTGGAAATGTTATGTTTCCTTTATGTATGTTTTATGTGATACGATTATGTTATGGTTCTTGGGCATTATTATGAAGACAGGTGGTTCCGTGATAAACTAAGGGCAGGTAAGCCTGATATAGCTCTCCAATGCATTGGGAAACGTGAAGGAGTGAAACGTTAAGGTTTCTCTGAAGAGATTTAGGGAATATACTGTGATGGGTATTCCAAACGTAACCAAGAGGGTTACTCCCTATGTAAGAATGTTATGAATGCCTCAAGTTACCTTTATGTCTTATGATTTCTATGCCTTATTCATGATTTGATGAGGTATGTTAATGTTCCTATTTTTTATGGGTAAAGTATGATTTCATTCTTATGTATATATGAACTCATGTTTCCTTTCCATATTTTTATAACCCTTACTGAGCTTTTTATGCTCATCCCAAGTTTTTGAATGTTCTTCACAGGTCAAGGGAAGGGTACGTGATATGATGATAGTGTCAAGGAAGTGTCAAGAAAGAATCCATGTTTTATTTTAAATATGTTTCCGTTGATGGGAATAATGAATACTATCTTTTATGTAACCACTTTGCTTAAATGTGGAATGTAATACATGTTTTATGATCTAATTCTCTAATACTCTAAACCTGAAAAGATCCTCAACGTGTATTCTTGAAATATCTCAAGATTTAAGTAATGTTTAAGGCTGGAGCTTTATAGAGACACTTGATCGTTGAGTCGGAGAGTGTCCTGTGAGGTCACACAGAGTTAGTTTGGACGTCGTGTTTGGTCAGTTTAATTTTTATTCTGTTCCTGTTTAGTCACTTTATTTGGTTTTTTTATTCTACAATACTCTATATTATTTCTGTTGTTTTATTTATTTATATTGGTTGAAATCATTCCCACAACCTCTGTTTATTCCTTGGCGCTTGTCACCAGCCCAAGAGGATCGGGAATTCCTCTCGGGCCATGTCGTGGAACAGCTCATGTGACCGGTTCAGGGTCGACCCTGGTTGGTTCGTGACAAAATGGTATCAGAGGAGATCAGCTCTTAGAGGACCTCTCTTTTTAGAGCGCCCTTTTTTATTTGGAATGTCAAGGTAGAAGGAGTATGATTATCGGGACTTGAAAGGTAGGAGTGGGACGGGCGTCACGAACTCTTCCTCATTCTGATCCCCGGGTTTCCATGGGAATTCGGGTTTAATTTTTTTATTTCAGTTTTTATGAAAATGTTTTGTGATTGGGATACAAAAAAGGGAGTGGGGGTAATAGTCCTAAGATACATGTCCTGGAAAGCCATGTGGAGCTAGGGGCATGGTCCAAAAAGACTCTCTATGTCAGTGACGTGATTGACATATGGCTTCCAACCATATGTTCATGTCATCCACAGACACTAGTTCCATGTTTGAGATGTTTTGGGACTCTTGTAACTTCTGAGAGTGGTTTGAATTTGAAAAAAGGGCTTTAAAAAAAAATGGTTGTTTGAAATAACATGTTCAATTTTTGTATTGTTTTAAAGGAAGTGGTATGAATGATTTGTTTTTGGAAAAATGAAGTTTCTTTGTTTTGGCCTTTGTATTACTATGGGTACTCACATGCATAGTGGTATGTTGGAAGTGTGGACGGATTTTTGGTATGGTTGATGGATGCCTGGGGTGGCATAGATACATGCATGTGAGTTAGACTCTAAGGAATACAAATAGTGAGGGTTTAACCCACCACACTTGTTTTAAAGTGAATATGTTTTCAAAGAGAACATTTTTGATGTTATGATAACTTATTTTCTCATTTTTCGAGCTTGTCACCTACACAGTGTTTGATTTTGAGGTTTTTATTCACTCGTTGATTTGGTCTTGATTGGGTTTTTGACTTTTCCTTCTCCAGCGGTTATCCACTTGAATATTTGATCGATGATCGTAGTACGGTTGATCAACCAAAGGATTTTATGCTTGAGTTTCGGAAGCTACATCCACACCTCTTTTATGGTCAAGAAGACTCTTCCATAGTAGAGGAGTAGATACAGAAGATTGAAAGGGACTTTAACCTAATTGAGTTTCCAGAGTCGTTGAACATCAAGGTTGCAACCTTCATTATTGAAGGTTCACCGTGGATGTGGTGGAAGTCAGTGTCCCGGAACAAGCCCTGTCCAGAGCTTACTTGGGAGGTTTTCAAGGCCTTGTTCATTCGTCAATATTTCTCTAAGGAAGAAAGGGTGAGAAAGGGGATAGAGATGTGTTGTCTGCAGCAGAGCGACAGATCTATGCTGGAATATTTCCAGTGCTTTGGGGAGCTAGTCCCTTACGATTCAGGGTATGCCACGAATGAACCGATGAAGGCTCGATGCTTCGAGGCGGGTCTCTGCCCATATCTATAATGGAAGGTGTCAACATCAATCCTAAATTCATTTCATGATGTGGTGAAACAAGTTTTTCATGTCGAAGCCATGATGTTGGGAGTGCTCGTAGTGGTCCTCCCTCCAATTCATAGGAGTAGTGGGGATACATCCAATAAAAATATGAGTAAGCGATCAAAAGGCGATGGAGCAGGTTGTAGAATCAAGAGGCCTCGGGATAATTCATCAACCTCTTCGGAGCGAGAGATCCTCATGTGTTATCAATGTGGCAAGGTGGGTCACGAGAAGCCATCATTCCCAAGCGCTCCGAATCCCTGCAAGTCATGTAGATGCCTGGGTAACTTGCGAGGATTCTGTCGGTGCGTTGCTAGAAAGCATCACAGAATAAGTTCTTATAAGTGATGTGTTGTTGGGATTTTGTTTAATTTTTCTGGAGTAAGTTTCCTTTTAGTGTAAGGGATCTTTTATTGATGCAGTTTACTAATGTTGTTTTGGGTTCTGAAATATATGGGAATGTCATGGGATTTTGATGAACTCTGGTTTTCATTCTCAGTGTAGTTTTCATTTCAAATCACTCTCTTCTCTTTTGTAAAATCAAAAGATGATTATTTCTTATTAGGATTATCAGAACCTGACTGTGAGGAAGAAGATGCTTCATCAATCAGAGATCCAGCCAAAAGGTCTCAGAGTGAAACTGACATGTAGTCAGGAAACCCCAGGAAATTTTAAGAAGTCTGGTTAAGGTTGTGCCTCTACTGTGTGGTGAGACAGTTCTGGTGTTGCTGCCCTGGTTTCTATATCGTTGGAATTTTCTTCTTGTCACAAAGTGGTGTGATAGACTTATCAATCATGGAATGTTAGTTATGGTGCATTTTTTGGATGTCAGTCACCGATTAGTGCCCTTGCATGGACCACCGATTTAAATTGGTTACAGATTTGGTTTGTGTCCATCCTGAACTGAGGAGTCATGAGTAGTTTTCTACCGCAGTTTCATGTATCCAATCCTCGGGCCCTCCCTCCCCGCCAATGGGGTTGGGGTTTTTGGATCGCACAAAATTTTCAGTCCATATCTCATCCATTTCAGATGAGAGTGAGTGGTGTGAATGTTATTACTGTGTTTCTTTTAGCTTGAGAAAGGCCTGGTGGAGAGACCCACTATCTCTTTGGGTCTTCTCTTAAGACGTTATTGGATGATAGTTGAATCCTTATGGTGCGGAGTCCAGTCAGGCCTCCACTCTCCAGGTGATATGTTTCGGGCAATGAGTTTGAGTCCCACTGATGGTTGATGGACTATCCATGTGTCAAGAGGTTGTATCATGCTGTGCATAATCTATAGGTGTTGATCGATTGGATGGATATTGTGGTGGCTTTCCGGGGGCGAAAAGCATTATGGTGGGGAGAATTGTCACACCCCGACTTGTATGTAATTTCATTTAATTATTTTATCTATCATTACATTTTTTTGGGGGCCCGGGGTGAGTCCTGGATGATTTTTTTTAGTTTTTTTAAAAGCGGGGTTTTCAACGTGACGTCGTTGGGCGCGCGAGCGGAGCCTATTTTGGAAACCCCGTGCGTCCCCGCCCATGTAATTTCACATCTCATTGTATTCAAAGTTTTGAAATAAAGAGTGTTTGTTTTTAAAATTTGTGTTAATTGTCCTGTCATTTAAATTTTATTGTGTAAATAATTTTATTTTTATTGAAAAAATATGACTACCTTTTTTATTTTTAATTTTTATCTTCGTGTTATCATTGTTGTTATTATTGTCATCCTAAATATTAAAATTAAAATTAAGGCGAATTGAAATTTTCAGAAATCCTTTTATTTTTGTAAAAATATTATTGTTTTTTGAATATTATTATTATGATGATTATTATGATTATTATTCTAATTATTATTATCATTAATGTATTACTACTATTATTAATTTTATCACTATTATTATTGAACTTATGATAATTATTATTAATCCTTTCATTATTATTATTACTCTTATTATTATTATTATTAATGTTGTTGTTGTTGTTGTTGTTTATATTTTAATTATTTTTAGGTGGGTTTTTAACCGTAGCACGCTACTATTTCCTTTATTTTCCCTGGTGGCACGCCCCTTTCAAGTGCATTGTGCGCACTGGCCTCCCTCGTTGCAACTCAGGCACACATAACATCATGCCCCAGCTGGAATTCCTTGACACAACAACCACCGGCTACCTTCGTCGCAGCACCCGTCGGTCGCCCCATCACAGCACCGCTGGCCGACACGTTGCAGCTGCTGCTGGCCACCCCATCGCGGCTTCTATTCGGCTGCCCCATTACAGACCCCCTCCAGCCTCACTCAACGAACACTAACCTTGAATCCCTTTTCATCGCACGAGTAGGACCACCTTTTAGCTAGTGCAAACATCCCAAGTGGATCCTCCAGCCGATTCACTAGTTTCAGCGCCCTCCTCCTCTTCGGCCTCCTTGCAGCATGCCCCGTCGCCCCACGCAGCAACCCCACCTTCGGTGTGGCCTCTCTCCAACAACAACACCCTTTGCCGACTCCCCTACCCCTGGCCAACAATCTCCTTTGGCGCAACCTTTTTTTTCAAGCACGATCCATTTGGATGCCACCTCCTCCTGTCAGCGTGACCCCTTTGATGAATTTTTTTACTGGCGCGATACCCCTACTGCATGGTTGTCTGGCGCCGACCCCTGCCTCATTTTCCCTGCTACTGCCCTAGCCTCTTGTTCTGACCATCCCCATAGATGCTCCTCTGGTATCCTACTTTATGCTAATTTTCTTCTTTCTATTGGTGATAGATGTTCTATTTGTTTAAGGTTTGGTTTGTCGATTATTGGTTGTGCTTCGTAGGTTTGAGTTTTTAGAACCCGTGCAGAGTGATTCTGAGTGTGCCATCACCGCACTTTGTTTCCGAGCTTGCGTCGTCACGTCTCTTCAGTTTCAAGGTGAGAGTTTCTCCCCACTGCTTTGTTTCAAATACACTAGTTGGGGGTTTTGGTATGGGTTCATGCCCTTGATGTCTATTTTTGCAGCACGTTTGAACTTAATGCATAGTTGTTAACACGCGTTGAAATCGTCACGCCTTGTTTCCGAAGTTTCCTTGTCATCGCACCTTGGTTTCGGGGCTGCGTTGTCCTCGCACACCAATCTCGAGGAAGGTCCCCATTGCACTACTTTTAAAATTTAAGTTACTTTATTTCTAGTGGTTTGTTCCCTCTATATATATGTTGAATATTACTATGCAACTTGAGATTAATTCAATTACTATGAAAATTTATAATTCAAATCTTGTGGTGTGAAAATGGTGTCGTTTTGTTATGTTTGCGCACTGTAACATTTCATTTAAATATTTTATTAATTTTAGTAAACATGAAAGAGTATTAGAGAATTCTTTTTTTTTATAATTACTCGGTGTAAAAAAGTGCTATTTATTTTATAATCGACACATGAAATATTTTCCTAACAAGCGGACACCCAATACTGAAAGAATACATGTTTTTCTTTTAATCATAATTCATGGAATATCAAATAGAGTTCTGGTTTTATGATAAATGATTTCTTTTAAACGTGAACAAGTACTTTTGTTCTTTTGAGAAATTTCCCAGTTGGCACTTAATGTTTATTTAGAAAAATAAAATGTTATGGTTTGGTTTCATAAAAATATTTGCAGCCTGTGAAGTAGTGTTTTGGGGGTTCCTTAAATGGTTTTAAACTAGTTTGTCTTATAACGAAGCTGCAATTTTTTAGTGGTGATTGTGAAAGGTGTTTAATGCCCGTTTGGCACTTTATAGAAAATGATGTGACTGTTTAGATGAAAACCCTCCTAGGATAACTCTACTTCCTTGGATGCAATTGATTGTTTGTGAGGTTGTTCTTAGAGGCTCCCGGGTAGTTGATTAGTTTAAAGGCAAGAGGTTTTCCCATGGAGTGGCTCGGGGAGTTTCCTATTGTACTTTATATATATATATGATTGGATGCTCGGTTGGCATCGGTTGGCTAACCCCCTTTCCAAACACTTAAGACACGGGAATCTGGCATATTGAGAGAATATTCTATGAATGATTACTGCACTTGTAGGTTATGGTACTGACCAGTGGCCCATAGTAGGTGGATATATTTGGTTTATTACTATGGGATTTTCAGTTGACCTGCCAGAGAAAGGATGGTCGAGCGTATTGGTTGATTGATTTCATCATGTGCGACATGTCAACAAGGATGATTTCTCATGTATTGGTGTCTTCTAGTTTATTCTCGATATCCTCGGTTTACCCATGTCTGCGACTCTTCAGTTACTTGTAAGGATGATTTGGTACTTGTATGTATTTATACATTGCCCCTGCTGTGTGTTTTACCTTGTGCATTTGTAGTGTATTGTTTTCCTTAGAAAGTGGTAAATTGCTTTTAGTTAGGTTTCTAAGAAATGGTTTTCAAATGAAAGTGTTTAATCCTCTTTGTAAAAATTTGAAAATATAAACATCACTTTCCCTTTCCAAAAATCCATTGACACTAATGAAAAGAACCCAAATTTGGAAATGGTTTAGGGAAATGGTTTGTACTTTCTTTTTAATAAGAATACATAGAAAAACATACTTTTATAAATAGTTGTTAAAACTTGAAATGATGTTTCTTTTATTTTAAAGGTAGTGCATTGGGAATAGATATCGGGCTAGCCTACTGAGTTTTAAGACTCACGCCTCTAGTTCGTTTCTGTTTTTAGTGTTTGTGTAGGCTATAGCTTGGGGGCACTCACCTAGGGCGAATCTTGATCGTTGAGTCGAAGAGTGACCTGCGAGGACGCACAGAGTTATTTCAGACGTCATGTTTGGTCAGTTTTATTTTTATTCTGTTCCTGTTTAGTCACTTTATTTGGTTTATTTATTCTACGCTGCTCTGTATTATTTGTACTGTATTATTTATTTATATTGGGAGAAATCATTCCCACAACCTCTATTGATGCCTTGGCGCTTGTCGCCAGCCCTAGAGGATCGAGAACGCCTATCGGGCCATGTTGCGGACCAGCTCGGGTGACCTGTTTAGGATCGACCCGGGTTGGTTCGTGACATTATAGATATTTTGATGGTGATTCTATGAATTTCACCATTGAATAAGGGCATGATATTTGGAAATAATGGTGATGTTAGGAATATTAATATTATTCCCTTTAAATTTTTATCATATCCAGATGGTAGAATATCACCTGATAATTTCACAAATCCTCTATCAGGTTTATTATGTGAAACCACCAATTTGAGAAATCTGTAGGGGATCATGAGGATATATTGAGGAAGAATTATAAAAATTGGTTTCTTAGAGTGAAAAATAAAGTGGGTGACATCCATTTTAATCAGGATAGAATGTTACACATTAATATTTTATGAAATGTCTTTATCACATAATATTATTTTAATTTGATATTATGTGCTAAAAAGAAAACAAATTTTTAAGGAAATGTGTCATACAATTAAAATGTTGTTATTTAATATGAGAGTTATTGCATTGTTGTTGGAATGGTTGGTATGAATATGATGAACTAAAATATGAAAAATTAAATATTTACACATATATATTTAATTAATATTTGGTTAAAAATTAATTATATATGATTTTAATAAACATTTTAAAATTGATTAATCATCTTTCAGAAATTCATTTTATGTTCATGAAGATGTTCAATCTCAAAAAATAAAATAAATAATTTTTCATCAATAATTTAAATTAAATTATATAATAATATATTTAATAAAATTTTTAAAAATTCTTATCATATGTTTTATAGGCATAATAAAATAATACTTCTAATTTTATGTTTAAAAATTGAATTTTCATAAAAAGCATTTTTCCCCATTTTTCTAACTTATTTTAAAATTATTTTTCTATGTATTTTATAAATTTAGATTGTTAAATGAAAATAATTTTTAATAAATGCATGTTAAAATTATCTTACAATGAATTTTTGAGAATATTCGTGTGATAAATTTTTTGATAAATAGTAAAAACACTGTTTTTTATTAAATTTTGTTTTTCGTTATATTTATTTAATGATGATTTTCAATATGTATATTATTGTGACTATAGATACACTATTTTTATATTAATCTAATTTAGGTCATTGGAATAATTTCAAATTTAATTTTATTAAAAAACTTTTGAAACATTTGAAACATTTCTCTTCACTAAACTACCTTTTCATTGTATCCGTAGGTTTCATTTTAAATTCAAATATTCAACTTATTAGAATATAATTTCAAATAATGGTTTCCATATTTAGAAAAAGAATAATTAATAATACATAACAAATAAAAGTTATTTTTTTACTAATAAATTGTAAAATAAGTAAGAAATTAATTAATGTGGTTCTAGTTAAAATAGTTTTACCAATGGTTAATATAAAAAATAAAAACATTATAACGCCATCCAAGTAAGTATAAATCCAATTTTATTTCCATATTTCTTTCCTAAACATCCATTTTTATAATATAAGTTCATTATAAATATTTTTTCATGTGTATTACTTTATCATTTTTTATTCTTATGAAAAATTTATTTTTATTTTATAAGTGGATTCCTTTCCCCACTAATAAAGGGTCTTGTACACTTCTCTCCCCTTAATAGTAATAAAAAATTGTACAGGGAACTTTATAAAAAAATAATCTTACTTATATAAAAATTAATTTGAAGCCTATACAGATTAGTAAGACATCCTATTAAGGCTTCAGGTAAACCAAAAGAGTTTATCTAAGTAAGAACTAAAATTATTAAACATGTTTATTTATTTTATTCATTAAGATCATCTTTTCTAGAAGATGATGATATTATAATAACGATATAAGAATTAATAATAATTATATTAATTGAAATTAATATTAATATATGTAATCTATATATTCCATATATATCATTTTCCATTTGGGGTTATTTTAAATAAATAAATTGTATTGACGTTATGAATATTAAAATAATTTCCAAAATAATGCATTATCTGGCCTATGAAAAATTTTATAGTAAAATCCCATTTAAAGATTATTTATATTTAATTTAATGGATTTATTATAACTAAATAATAATAAAATATATTTAAAATAAAATTATATGAATACTGGTACTTTTTAAATACATAATTTATTAAAAAGAAACTATAAATTTATAAAAATGTATATATTTCATTATTAACTGAAAAATTAAAATTTTCAAAAAATCCTAAAATTTCACCATATTTAACTATCGATGCATTTTTTATAAAAATGATTCATAAAATTTCTTTTTTATAAAGTAAAAAAGTTAAGTATAATATTTTCTCATAAAATATAATAACATATTTTTTTTGAATAAATATTTTTAATAAATATTGAGTGTACAATTCAAAAAAATTTATAAATAAATTTATATTTATTAAATATATTTCATAAATTAGTTAATACTTATTAGAAAGCAAAATTTAGTGTCCAGGTTAGAATGATAATATTTAAATAATTAAACTTTATAATATCTCATGGTTCATTTAAACTCTGTGTTCCCTAATGAATACAATATATAAAATTTTGTCATATTTAAATATCAAGTTGGTATAGAAAGATATTATCCATGGAGATATATTCTTGATGAATTAAACTCGTTCTTAGTGGAAATTATTTATCACAAGTCTTGATATTTAGTCAAACAGTTTTAGTATATATAGACTTACATTGTAATTGTTTTTGAATTGAAATAGCCTACATTTATGGACCTTTAATTTATACATCTTGAGAAGATTACCCCTTAACCTCAACTACTTTGGTGATGTTTTTTCACAAATTAAAAAAAACGTTGTTATAAGAAACAATGATCCTGTTTTTTATAAATCTTCTTCTTTCTCAACAAAATTTGATTTCAAGAACATTTACCATCTTTTCAAATACATCCAACTTCATCATCTCCAACATGAATTACCCAAATTGCGTCTTCTATAAAATTTTATGATTCTCCAAACCAAATTACATTTCATTGAAACATTTATGTTTCCTATGAAACTTATCTATACAAATTTGATACAAACTAATCACATTATTTTTTATCTCTCCCTTTTTGATTATATCACCATTCTAAAAAATTAACTTCTAAACTACTTTGTTCAGTTTAATACATTATTTCATTATTTATTTAACTTACACCAAATAATATTAAAAATTATCATTAATAATCCAATATTGTTCTACTCACTATTCACTATCATCATCAATATCTGATGAAACTCCACATCTTATTACACAAGTAATGAAGTTGAATGATAATAAAATTTATTAGTGGATGGAGAATCTCCATACTCTTATATTCCTAAAAAAATCATCATATTACCAAGAAAAAATTTATTATTATATTTTTTCAACTTCTATTTCAGACACTTCTTATATTCTTTCAAAAACAATTAATATTCATACTTCCAGTTGGAAAAATATCCTACAATGTTTCCTTTATCATTATAATTCCATCATTTTTGGGAATAATTAACTTTCTAATTTCTCATATTTTATATATTATAATGAAAAGAGACTATTTTTTTAAAGTTATATTTATTTTCACCAAGATATGAATCATTAGATTATACTTAAATTTTTTTATCATATATATTTCCTTTAATATGGATTACAAATTTATTTATTCATTAGAATTATTCTTATATACTATATAAATTTTAATCTCATATGAAATAATAATATTCTATAATTCATCATGAGATAAATCTTATTTTTATTATGATGCTAACACATTATAATTAGATCTATATGGGTTGTATCTAATACGTTTCAGAAATACATTAAAATCTTCTAGTTTTTCATTGAAAAATCTGATATTGCTAGAATTATCATTAACTCTACTAATATATTCTTCAATACATTATTCACAATCCATATTAATATAATCAAAAATGATACACCATATTTATCTCATAGTTTCCATATACTTTTAATTTCCTGTATAACTTATTATTAACTTATCACATATTTTTTAGCTTTGGGAAACCCATAATATTTGAATACTAATTCCCAATTGAGATCCTTCAAAATGGAATTTTGATCATTTCCATAAAAAATCCATTTCTCTCTTACTAATATATATCATTGAAACATGATCAATTATAGGAAATCCCATTTTCATATTATCTATTACCTCAATGAAATCAGTTAAAATATCGACTAACATCATATTCTTATAACTGTTATAGTTTCTACTATCAAAAAAAGGACAACCTTTTTGTTCACTAAATTAAAATTATCCAATAATTGATGTTTTATATATTAGATATATCATTCCATTAATTTTAATTTATGTTCCCTAGATGAATATTTACTAGAAATGGATGAATCACTTATAACTTTGTATTTAACACGAAATTTATTATCTTTATTAAAAAGTATTTTCCTAAACTCTGAAACATGATAGAGTTATGATCTAATAAAATATAATTATTAACTTAATTTTTAATATTCAATAAATATAAATATGTATCATCACCCATTATTTATATGGTTTCATACCAATTGCTATTATTTTCCTTGTCTCTAACACCCCCCACTAACATGGATTACTTTTTTAATTCTCCTTTGATTACGAATGCTAAAGATGTATCATCACACATTATTTATATGGTTTCATACCAATTCCAAATATTTTCCTTGTATCTAACACCCCCCACTAACATGGATTACTTTTTTAATTCTCCTTTGATTATGAAGGCTAATGAAAAAACTAGTCATACCACACCACAATCATTACTCATGCTAAATTTTGTTATACCCACCCCCAACAATAAAATTTTATTCTATATTTGGTAATACCTCAGTGAAATCCTAACCATATCTATTTTTTCATATCCAGTTATACCCACAAATTCCATAATCAATTTAATCAACATGTTATACCCCTAAACTAAAAAATCCCTCATACTAATTTTTTGACCCTCTATAGAATGATCTTCTCTTCCAATCAGGATTTGTTTTGCACATACATCAATGAACAAAATTATGGGTATTCAAAAACTCTTTTAAGATTCATTTTTTACATTTTGTATCATCCTAATCTTTGGAATACCTAGATATGGTCAATATAAACATTTATAGAACATATTCTACAAAAATTAATTAAAAGAAGATTTATAATTGAATATATCTCATATACCATCAATCTTATGGATCTCAGTTTGATGGGGATCTATACGATACTCATATACTACATATTCATCAGTATATCATACTATATTCACTGAATATCTACCCAATGACTCCAATTATTGAATCTTTTTCTGATGAATAATGTTCGATCTAATGTGATTCCATATTCATATGATGAAAAATAGCCTCAAAATTATTCATTGATAGAATAGGAACTCAACCAATAACTCTCACTATACATCCTTTTCATATGTGGATTCTCAATTTGATGCATCTTCTTTTTTTTCAATTAAACTGGTTTCTATGGATCTCTTCATCAACTATAAACAGACAATAGAAGAATGATCATGTGAAAAAATAACCCTCACAACATCTCATTAACATATTTTAATAGCAGTCAATATCTGAAATTCTCTATACCAACAAACCATTTTATAGGGGAACAACATAGAATATCGGGTTGGGACTCAAAATTAATTTCCTGATCAACCAAAATCGAAATGTTTATTTTCTTAATCATTTGGATTTATCTGTATGCTTCTCCTGTCTTTAAGAATATTATTGTGGCTTCCTATAGAATTTTTGGTGTTATAAAAAATTCTCAAACTTCTTTAACCAGCATATATAAATAAAAATTCCATTTTTTATTCTATAATAATTATTGATATGGAATTTACAATCTGTGTTTAAATTGATACATAACTCTTATTTCCAATGAAATAACTCTATATTCCTCTATCCCATATACTTATAGAAACTCATTATTTTATGAACTTTTATTTGATTCCCCATTTTTTCGACACCATTATCTAATTTACTCAACATATGTTTTTTGATGATTTATTGTATCTACATCTGGTGGATTTTTCTTATAGATATTCGACTAGTTCTCTTGTAAAGAAACATATAAACAATTATTATCTCTCTAATAACATCATATATTTATGTCAAATGTCCTTTCCATATGATTTAACTCAAATTAATATAAAACATTGTATTAAAATATTTATATAGAGCCTCTTAACAATTTTCTATATATTGACATCACAAATCTTCATCTGTTATATCTTTTCTGTGTCTATCTGATAGACCTTAATTTTTTATTGCCTCATTGATATCTCTTTCCAGTGTTCTGATATTTTTAATCTCTGATTGTCGAATATATTATTTTTTACATTCAGATATTATAATGTTTTAACATATATTATATAATTTTCCCAAGTTTTATACATATACCCCATTGTATTTACATTTTCATAAATGTGTGTACAAACTAAGCATCATTACCATATTTATAAAACATTTTTTTGTAAAAATAGTGCTTTTCAACAAAGTAACATTGTTGTATATATCTATATAATAAAATATTTCTAGAATATCATCATGGTGTTAGAAAATTATAGAATGAAATAACAAGGGTTTTTTATTAAAATAAATATTTTTACAATATGTAAGAATTATTTCATTCACCGTGTATAGAAACATAGTGATCCTCCATATGTATCATTTTTTATGCACAAAACGTTTGAAATATTATCTATTCATTATCTATAAACATATATTTAAATTTTGAAAACAAATTCAACCAAACACACTATCGAAAAAAACATTCCACATATAGGTACTCCATTTTATTTAAGATAATTTTATCATTGTAAATTAATATATTAATTAATAGGTCAATCCCTCACAGTGCAATGAAAATAAATTAGATATCATAACAAAAGACTAAATAAATTTCACAAACCATAGGATAATTTGAAGAGAAATCCCATATAAAATCATTAGAATTTATAATAACTAAAAAATATCCTTCCATAAAAAATGGTTCTATACATTTATGAGATTAGATCAAATACCAAGGATTATATATAAGGAATTATAATTTAAACCATTCCATATATCAACCCTAAATAGAGAAAAAATATACCATAATTATTTATGAATAAACACACATTTGTCAAAGAAAAAGTAGTTTATATCTCCCATATATTTCTCTAACAATATGACTAAACTCATATAGGGCCTAGAGGTTCTAGATCAGGAAAGAAATTACTATAAATAAATAACTTCAAAATAACCCTCGATCAAGAATATGATGAATTGAGAACCAATGAAATGGAACAAATAAGATATCATTAAGAGTGTAAAAAAGTAAATATGGAATTAATATACCTTCTAAAATGAATGTAAATTGTCCTATTATTGATCATAACTCCCCTTGATGATACTAAAAAAAACTCATCCATTTTAAAATTCATAAATTACCAACACAATTACATAGAGGTCTCCAGGATTCCCATGGTTTATTGAATCATATAATTCGATAATGATCAACCATGAAAACAAACCAATGTATTGAGGAATCATATTGAAATTAATTGACCCATAATTCCTTACATCAGAGTGGGGTGAGACCATCCTAGTTTTGGTATGAAGAGATACTACTAGGTCTCCAAACATATAAATTCACCTTACATGGGGCGGTTTGTATTCCCCTTTTATATAGTTTTTCATAATGGGGGAAAAAAGTTGGATCATGGAATGGTCCATTTAGAATTTACAAATAAAATTCAAAAACAAACCTTTAATTCATCAAGAACATACCATTGAATCCCCAACTTAGGACAAAAAATCACCAGAGTTAATTATAAACATCCTAAACTTTTCAATGAGAGTAACAATTTAGGTTTTTATAAATTTTTGGAAACCTAAATATGAAATAGAGTCAGTGAAAAACACACTCCTCAATGGAAAATATATATATTGGATCAATTAATATATATTAAATCATAAAACATATATTTTGTAAGGATATGTATTGTTATATTCAAGAATTTGATATTTGTTTTTGAGTTAATATTCATAATGGTGTGACATTTTTATTCACTATGTATAACTATTTTCTATTTGAGGATTGTAGGATGATATTTTTCTGTTCATTTAGTGCATCCTACCTTAGTATAATTTGATTAAATTTTTGAATGGATTAAACCTCCATACGTAGATATCGTATCAATTTTTTGGAAGTGTAAATCATATTTTATAAATAAAATTTCTCATTCATCAAATATCAATTCACCAATGATAATGAACTTCCTTTTGAAACATACTCATAAATATTGGTCTTCATACCTAATAAAAATGGATAGTTGTCTTCAATGGATGTGGATGAACTCAACATTAATATCATTCCCATTGTATGAGAATATGTTCATTTATTTTAAGAAGAACATCAATGCATTCCTTGTATTTCTATAGAAAATGAGAATGAGTTTTCATTATAAAAAATTATACGTTACATTTACCTATCGAAGTTTCATTATATAATAGCCCTTATATAGTTTAAAGAGTAAGATAAGTAACGATAATATAATATGGAGAAGAGTATTATAAATCACAGTGCCTCCCCATGGGGTGAACTAATAATATTTTACATTACTAAATGTGAGTCCATGAAATATTAAATTGGATATCATTAACCTAATAGGATCATAATAAAAAATAAGTTTCATTTAACTAATATTAGTCATTTGATCAATCTATATAATGGGGAAAAAAGCTTCTTAATATTTTTTCTTCAATCAATATACTACCAATTATGGGAAAATGGAGAATATAAAAATAATACAACATTACACATAGGATACATACTATATTATATAATATTATGTTACTCATGAAAGGAATATTATATATTATCTTCATTAACATGATGAATATTGTTTCCAAGAATTACCATGAAATTTTTATTTTATAATTTGTTAAATATGTTATCATATATTCTTTGATTAAAGAAGAATATAATTTTTATTTTAGGGTTTTTTATAAAGAACATATGAAATGATATGTTATAGTACATTTTCATTATGTGTGAAATTTATTGAACAAAATACCAATCTTTGATCATATAATAAGATGTGATGGTATATATGTGGATCCATCAAATTTATATGTCATTAAAGAATGGAATATAAAAAATCTACAATAGATATCAATATCTTTATTGTATTTTATGCATTTTATAAAACATTATTTGATACATTCTTCAATATTATGAAATCTAAACACAATAATAATATATAGGGGTGTGTATCTTCTCTATATTAAAAAACATAAATATGACTTCATGGATCTTAATAAGAGATTTTTTGTTGAACCTGTACATAAACTACTCAATAATAGAGAAATATTTTTGATATATAGTGATTATTTAATGAATGTATTGGTATGTGTCTTTATGAAAAATGACAAGGTGATATATTATAACTCATGTCAATTCATAACAAAAAATTAAAATTTTGATACACATGACATGGATACATAAACTATAATTTTTTTAAAAAATATATCACAAAATTACCATTGTGGTGAAAATTGATTAATATATACTAATAATAAGATAATAATGTTTATATTCAAAAATATGGAGTTATCAATTTACTGAATTAGATGTTTATATCAAATCATAGAATATTATTAATCAATACAGTACCACCATTGAAAAGAAAATAAACAACATGATACTCTAAACTGGAATGATTATCGTAATTTAAACATGATTGGTATTGATAAGGCAACATCCCAAACTAGGAGCCACTGAAAAGGTTCCAGAGTTAGTCAGTCACATGTCCTCAAGCATACCCCCTTGTTCACAAGAGGATGTTTATTAGCAGTGAGGGACCAATGATGATATGGTGTGGAGACTATAGTGTTGTAATAGTTTGTGTAGTAGGACAAATTATAGAGTAATTTTTTATTATTATTTCATTTATATAGTGATAAATGCATGATTTACACTTATGATTATAGTGTATACATTTTTTCATCCACTATTTTATTGAAATGTCTATAGATTATTTATTGAATCATTTGATTATTGCATATCCCAAGCTATATTGAGAACATATAGATACTATGACATTAATTTCAAATAAATATCCTATGGTATAGACACATCATACTTATGGGACACAGTTTATCGATAACTATTAGGTTATAGTCACTACTAATCATTGAGACATATTTTCATAATGTTTACACATAGTGTTCTATGGTAGGTGATATCATGAGGATACAATCTCCAATAAGAACACCATATTTTTTATGATTTTATTGGTTTTTCCTATTTATTGAAATGTGTATTCATCTATAGTCTTGAGATCATATTAAATGTGTTCTATTTAATAACAATCAATGACATAGGGGAAAATATAGTAATAAAATTGAGGTTAGGAATCTTTTTTTAGGTGGACCATTGGCGGTATAACCTTGGTCAATTGGTCAAGATAAACTTTTTCCATTCATAGTTGAGGTAGAAATATCAAGGTCCTTGTTTATTATGACGGTATTATATACATAAATAATTGTCCACGGTTATTGGAGGTAATTATTTAAAATTTGATAAAAAATAACAAATCAAGAAAGGACAAAGACATAAGTGATCATTCAACATTATGAGATATCAAAAGTCAAAGAGATTACATTACAGATTGTGTGTTTATAGGTTGATTAACATTTCTATGTCTATTATTTATTTCTTTAGGGGCCTTGATGGGTTTCTTTACTACTATTATATCATATTTATACTAATAATAGCATACAAGATAAGGACATATAGGGTGACACATAATAGCGTATACAAGAATCTTAACTATTATAGTGAACAAGTATACAAGACACTGTGGGGCCTCCATGTGGTATGAAAGATGACCAGTTAGAGACCAAAAATGAATAAAAAAATTCATTATTATTTGTCAACGGAATTATAGGGTTGAATTTATTTATTAATAGTATTCAAAATGTATCTATCTACTAGAAAAAAATAACACACAAAAAAAATATTGTTTTAATATTCGTGGTTTGTTTAATATTATCCTCAATTATGATTTGAGTTAAATGACCATGTTTTATCATATAATATATTTAATATACCTTAAACATATGTATTAAATATAAATAATATTTAAACTGTAGTTTAGTTCATCATAATATTTTATTAATTACTTATTTTTTGGTGTTTTATTTTTTGGGACAAGTAATCACTTTAAGGGTATTTGACTAACCCAATATATACATAGGATAGTAGATATAATTTTATGACTATTACCACATTCAAAAAATGAGATAATATATCTCATCTGGTATCCTAGAAAGAGTATTCCTCTTTCCAAGACAACAATCCAGCAATTCATTCTATCGAACAAAGGCACGTGATCATGGTGATCATGATGACACTGAAGGACTCATTAGAGGTGAAACATTTCACCCAAATTTCACTGAACGGGGACAATGACGATTATTGGAGCATGGTTGGATAATATAGAGGGGTTATACTTTGGATCCTTCGAGCAAAGTTCACCATGTAGTAGCTGCAATCAAGAACACATTGTTTTAAACAGGGTATGAGATTTGATTAATTCTCATGCTAAATTTAATTCATGACAACTTCTAAAACATCTACTAGGACACATATCATTGGAGAATAAATTTTTCATTGTTCCAGTGAAGAGAAATTTAGAATCTCCGTCAAATCATCATCCGTTGCATGCCTCAGTACCAATAATTTGTATAAGAGGAACCTCAAGATTCTTTTGATCCAAGAAAAAATTAATATGCATTAAATTGATTTGGGGGTATTATTTTAGTCATAGTGGATCTTATTATGTGTAAATATGATCTTGAATAACCATTTTATGGAAATTAATTGAACTCATTTTGACCAATAATAGGTTTTTATAGATATTAATAATGATAATTTTCTGCTGTGGGATGGTGGATGCAATAGAGCTTTCTAACTACCCAGTTTTTCCATCCAACTATTACATAGAATAATGGAATCAAAAATATAATGATATTATTTTTATGGAAATCCTTAACATTGGATGATGATAATTGGGTTCTAATTTTTTTTACGAAGACAAACAATAAGATATAAACTAAGTTGAGGGGTGGTGTAAATTTAAAAAGACATTTTCAAGTGTGGAACTCTCTACAAAAGGAAAATTGATGAATAAAGAGATTAATTTTATTAAAAAAAACTTTTGAAAATTTTAAAAATGGGGCCCCCTATCTACTTCCTTAGAATGCTCACTATGAGACCACCCTCCAACACACCAAACCACTACATCATGTGTATTCAATAGGTCTTTGCCCTCCTTTCCTAATGTCGCCCGTCATGCACAAGACACAACAACATCCTAACTAT
This sequence comes from Viscum album, assembly GCA_963277665.1. Classification (NCBI taxonomy): domain Eukaryota; kingdom Viridiplantae; phylum Streptophyta; class Magnoliopsida; order Santalales; family Viscaceae; genus Viscum; species Viscum album. The sequence continues at coordinate 1,690,306,715 of OY728135.1, read as the reverse complement.
CCACATTCAACAACTTACCTCCTTCCTGATGAAATTTCTCCGTATTCTTATCTCACTATACACCACCCCCATGGAAACCCCCTTCACTCACCACAACCAACATGGAACCACCACTCCCACTTAGTCTGGATGGTGCTACCTGCATCTTTCTTATCTTCTCCATATCTCACTTCAAATGTGCCTATCAATAGATCTAGACACAACCATCTTGATGGATGCCTCCCTTCAACATTTACGATCCGCTTGATCAAGATGACTATCGAGTAACCACTGGTGACATCACCAACCACCCTAGATCCGGCAGGTCCACACCATTGGAAGCTGGATGTTGGTTATCTAGCCCCACCTCACTCTGATCTGGACACTATGGGACTATCATGCACCATTCTGGCCAAGGAAATTAACACCCTGGACCAAAAAAACCACATATGTTTCCAAATGAGTTGAATTTCTATATACTAGACCTCCACCCTCATTTAGGCTATTTTCCCATGATCAATTCCACCCTAGAACCCCACTTCATGGTCGTGAACCCCCTATCTAACCAAGATCAACCATGAGTAGCATAAGGTAACCCATTCCACGAACCCCCAAGGGTCCTTTTTTACCCAACCCACCCCATATATGGCTTAGGAAGATCCTCTAAATATCAAAAGGTCCATGAGAGGTCCACCTTTCAAAAAAACCCAGGTTACTGATCTTCCCTTCATAGAAATGGCATACAAGCATTATGTATGACCCGAAATTTTTGTGGGTGGGTATAGAGGGCATGGATAATAATTATTACAATCAATATTTAATTTAAATAATTTTTTTCAATAATAATTTTTTATGGGAAAAAATACTAATTTAAATTGGTAATAAATGAAAATAAATAATTGATTGATTACATTAATTTGAAGATAAAATTTTAATTAATCAGTAGTAGAAATGGGAATTTAATAAATTATTTGAATTTAAATAATTCATTTAGTTTATTTAAATGTGATCATACATTGTATTCATTGAAATATAATTTTTATCCTGATTTAAAATAATTCTGTCAACAGGTATTAATCATCAACCACATAAATATATTTTATTTAATTATTTATTTGAATGTGATGGTTGTAATTAAATAATATGATTTTCACATCATCATTTTTTTCTTATATAATTATAATATGTGTTTGTGCACCCAAAAAAATTAATTATCTGTATTTTTTACTCCCATGACCCCCTCTCCTGCATGTGAGTTTTTTACATTGAATAGGATAATGTAAGCCATAGGAAACTCCATGTTGAGGAAGAATACATATGAGTAGTGGAAAAACAACATAGGAGTGAGCGACAATATGAGATAAGGTGTTAATTTGGTATGATACCCATTGTTTAGGATGGATTCATTAATTTTAAATAGATTAGAAAATATTATATGTTCTAGAGTGTTCTAGTTTTTTTATTTATGTATATAATTATTATTTTATTAATTTTCATGTTAGTTGTTAATATATAAAATAATAAAAAGTAAAATACATAATCACACAATGAATGCTTATTTATTAATGTTCCCTTATGAGAATAAAATTTTTTTATAATAATATTAATATAAATTTATTACATTCATCAATAAATATATAAAAACCCTCAAAGAAACATGAAGTTGAAAAACACGATCCATAATTTGAATTTAAAAAAAAAAACTAGGTGTACTGGGTGCTCCATCATCTATAGTTTTGGGTTACTACTACTACTGTGGAGTTATTATGAGAGTGATGGGTTGAATTAAATAAAAATAGAGGAAAAAGGTATCCAAACCAAAATTTCTTCATCTTTAGAGGTAGGATTTCAGTAAATCATATTTATGAATTTAAATGATGGGAAATCGACCAACGGATTAAGGAGCTGTGAGTAAATGTTTATGGAAATCCAAATTATACCATGAATTCTATGTGTAGTGGTGTGTGAAATAAATAAAGACATTGTGGAGAGGTTCAAGTATCATTGCCACTAGAATAATAAGGAGGTAGTGTATTTCGTTTCTAGTATATAGGGTTTCAAGTGTCTGATAAAATAGTGGGAGACATTTAATGACCTAATTTTTTAATAAATAATGTTTAAACAGGTAATCAGGTTTGAAATAATAATTCTTTAGATTTATTTTGTAGAAAATAATTTTTATACCACAAGAAAAAATATGATACCTAATGTAAAAAATTATTTCCTTCACCAACATGTGTTTCCCAGGAGTAGTACAATAAATTTCATGAAGTAATATGGTATAGGAAATTCATGGTATCAGTGTACCCAATACCTATGAAGCCTACATAGGAATTCACGGTGTCAAAAATTACTAAAGGAGACTCATGTGTGATGAATATGAGGGTTATTTCATAGTTATGTCCTCAATGTATGATTTAATATGTGGATACTACATGGTGACATGGAGGATAATAAATGTAGTCTCACCTTTGAGAAGTTTGTAAGGATAAGTGAATCGAGATATCAATGGTTGATTATTATATAAAATATTTTTAAATATAAAATATCGATCATTATATTTCCATACATCCCATTATTATGTATTTATCACCCATATATTCCAATTTCTTTTAAGATAATAATATAACCAGTATATAGAAATTCAATTGTTACAATTTGGGTATGGTTCACCAAGGAAATATTTAATTACAAAAGTATAATATTTATAATTTATGGAGAAAAATATGAAAGGAATGAAAATATGAAAATGTAATGAGAGATACAAAATAAATATTTACAAATTCTTTCAAATAATAGTTGATGGTTATCAAATATGTGTTTGTTTTTTTCACATAAATATATGGATGTTTAATTGAAGTGAAATTAATCGAATAATAATGTAATATATTTTTGTTCAAGTATATACCTAAACTATAAGTGAAGTTTCTCTTTTATATCATGGGTATTAAATTTATTATTTCTTAAACATATGTGTATTTTAATATAATGACCATGTGTGTATACAAATGTTCATATATGTAATGTGTATTATCCAAGTGAACGAGAAGGGGAGGTTAATAAGATAATGTTGGGAATCACACGACATATAATTTCTATTTTTTATGATTGTGGTAGAATGTTTATTAAGTATTACAGAAGCATTTATGTAACATATCTTTTATACATTAAGGGAAAATATTCTAGTTCTGGAATGAATCTTTTTTGTGGGGGTTAATAATCAACCAATAGATTTGTATAACATGATTAAATGGAAATGCCTGATGAATATAAAATACAATACATAAATACCTAGTTCAGGGATGATAACATCGTGAATGACCCAAAGGCCATCATTTTTTTATTATTGTCACAATCCACCATTCAATGGGTGATATGTAACCCTAACAAGTCCTGAAGGCTTAAAGGCAATTACATGACCTATAAGTATTAGATGGAATCACCTAGAAAATAAAACATGGAACCACTCCCCCAAAACACATGTCACTATATCAAAGCGTTACCTTTACATAGATGGTCAGCTAGCTATCATGTGTGGATCTACACATTCATGGTACCGATGGAAATTTCATACCATCTCGTTCTTCCAATTTCGGTTATCTCTGCTCTGGAGAATGCTCTTGCTTTGAATCTTCATCTCGAGCCTTGTCCCTTATAGTCTGACTGGTAAATCTACATATCCCTGTGTCCCAAAGGCCTTCGGTTTGACCAAAATCCTAGAGGTGACCTGATGGCCTTAAGAGACAATTATCTTGAAGGCTTTGGGTGGCCCAAAAGCCTTGGAAGACCCGTGGACCAAACTGGTGGCTTAGAGGTCAAGGATGATGAATAGTTCTGGCTGCTATAGTATTGAACATTTCATACTACAGTACCATCTATAGTGACTACTACAGTACATCTATAGTAACCTAGAAATATTTATGCACCTGGATATGATCTCGGGTCTCTTGGATACACTTGATGTGTCCTCACCAAACGGGCTGATGATCATGGACTTCTAAAATGATAACACATTTCTCAATAAAAACTACATAGTTTTCAAGGATATACCATGTATGGTTTTTCAATCTTAATATTTAAGGACCTTAGGTATTTTCGACACCATTATGTACTTAGTATTGGATGAATAAACCTTTAGAAATAGAGTTAATCCAAAAATCTTTTTGAACAAGTTCAGCTATAGGAAATGAACTATTTCAAGGATTTCTAGAGGTATGTATACTTCAAATTATTCAATTCATTTTTTAAGTAAATTTAATTTAAAAAATTGTATATGTATGGTAAGAATATAAGTGATGATTCGAGCTGGTATAGAAATGAATATCTTGACCAAGTATTCATCAATCAATATTATTTAGAAGGAAGTAATTTTTAAATAAACATTTCCTTATAAACATTAGAGCTATGATACTAATAAGATTGATTAATGTTTATTATTTAAAGTTAACATTGATCAATAACATTAAGCATGGTGAAATTTCTAAATAAATCCTTCCTTATACAAGAAGTGTCATGATGTGTGTAAAAAGAGAATCAATTTTGAAACATATAGACATTGATGATAATTCCATTATTTTTCCAAATACATGCATCACAAATTATGATGTTATCCCGCAAGAATATGTCAACTATCTTTACTAATAGATTTCATATGAGTTATATTACTATGGAAATCCATTAGGTCAAAAGTACATGTGTTTAAATACGATGTTCTTTATAAGGATATAAATAAACAGTCATCAAGAATAAAAAAATTTTCATCTATAGTAGATTTCATAAATGTTTCATAGGATATTATTAAAATCCACAATATAGTATTTTTTAGCCCATCGGTAGACTACATTACTATAAAAGGGTTCACATATCTATATCAGAGAGTGGGAGTAACATTAACATGGATTAGTTATTGTTAAATATGAAAAAAAATTACATTGAAATGAGTTACACAAGACAATGTGAAAGAGGAAGGTTATAAAGACCAATAATGCATACAAAGTATAAAAATATAGATATTGTTTTATATTCACCAACACTTGTGGTATCTTATTGTTTGTTAATAGTAATTATTACAAGTAAGTGGTAATTGAATATTAGATAAAATTAAGAAGACCAATAAAAATTCAATAATGGATTCCTTTAATCAATGTACATAGGGAATATTATTTTGAATATAGTGGTGGGTATTAATGTGATACTATATATAAATATTATTACTATCGTACCAATATTGATTGATTGGTTGAACAAATTTTTCATTCCTTAATTCATTAGAATTTTAATTTTATGTTTTAATTTTTATTATGATTTTATTCAACATTGGATTTCGAGAATACTAACCATGGAAGGTGTACATATGAAAAAGTTAAAAAGTGATGGTGAAACCATTGAATTCCAATAAGGGGTTAAGGTTACTAAATTATAGTTTAGGATTACAAGTAAGCCATAAGATTTAAGACTTAATTTTCATGAATCTTTTCTATATGTCTACTAGTGGTTATATTTAGAACCATTTTTTCAATTGTAAAATATGTTTGATAACATATCAAAAATACTATGGATATTATGTTTAGTTATGAAAAAAATAAATATGTCTCTCCATATATTAAATTATAATAGAATCTTATGTTGTAGGGGACTATATCTACTGAGGTTGAACTAATGGTTTCATAGATATATTCAATGCTACATATATTTACAATGTATTGAAAAAATAAATTTTAGATGAATTTGAGATTTATTTATTCCATGTTTGACATGAATAAACTCCCTCCAAGAAAACATTCATTGGAATAGGAGGAGATTAATGTGGTGAGATGTGTTTCATATGATTTTCGTGATTGATCAATCACATATGACATGATATGTACATGAATTGATATTTCCAACATAAATTTTAAAATAAGACAATAACAGTTCTATCTAGGGTAACAGCATGGGATGGATTTGGAAACATCTAATTTTATATAAAAGAATTTACAAATGATATTTACCTAATATGTTGAGAGGAAATGATACTAGTTTTCAGGAGACACAAAATAGTCTCACCTATATTAGTATGAACTCATATGATTGTTATCATAATTTAATGAGTAAGACATACTCATGAAAGCATGTGGTATACATGTCTACAAATACAGAGTAAATTACAGCTACTAAGGTAGTTATATAAGAAATATATAAAATGAAACTATTCAACCCAATTCTATGAATCATACCAATTATGTAATTTTTTATCCTGATGATAATTATTTATAGGTACTTGTCATGAAGTTATGTAAGATTGTTCAAAAAGGGCTATACCTGGGGATAAAATCTATTGAAATATTTTACTCATGGAGGTGATTTCAAACAAAAAATAATTTCCATGTAGATGTAATATGGTATACCGAGAAGATAAATCAATATATTAGTAGAAACATGATATTAATAACCTGGGAGCTAAAAAGGTTCATTATAAAATTTCATCTATTTATTTTTTCTGTGTTTTAATAGTTGGTGAACTAATCCCATTTATATTGTACATTTTATTTACCATTTTATTTATACAGTGAGATATGCATGATGTAAATATAAAATTATTGTTAAAAGATTTCTATTTCAGTTATTTTATAGTAATTGCCAAATATTTTTTGTCATATTAAATGTTTTTAACAGGTGTCATGTAATAAAAAAATATTGAGATACTCTAAAACTAATCATAAATTAATTACCAATGGTCTAGCTATATTATATTTACTATAAGAAGTTGATGTCTGACTATCAGGTTTTGCAGGATTATAATCATTGACACTTATTCTCATTATATTCACACATGGTGATCTTGGATATATTAGATGTTGAGGATAGAATCTCCAATAGTAACACCACTTGATTCTAGTTTCTTTTTATATTCATGTCTATAGAAATTTATATTAATATTCAAATTTTAAATAATTACCAATCTATTTTTTATAGTTTACTTTTAATTAATTAAAAACAATGACAATGAATTATAGGATATGTAACTTGGGATGGGTTTTTAATTGGTGGTATGGTATTGATTGAATTGTGATGTTATAATTTTCCACATCTAAGTTGGGAAAATAATATCGACGGATTGGTTGATTAGGATGAAATATATTTATAAATTCATTGAAATAGTATTGAGAGGTAATCCTATAAAATTAACAAAATAAATAATAAACAAATAAAGGATGATGAAACAAATGTGAATCCATCATTATGAGACATCAAAAGAAAAATATATTATATTATAAATCATGTGTTTATTTATTGGATGTCATTTCTATATCTATTCCATATCTCTTTAGGGGCCTTGACGGGTTTCTAGACTTTGTTCCATGTATTCTAATACTGTAAACTACTTTTGAGATAAGGTCATAGAGGATCACACACAATTCATATTCAATAATCTTCACTATTCCTCTTATTATATATATAGGGCATGATGGTCCCCACTATGGGGTTTGAATGTCATGAAAGATTGCAATCACTAATGAATAAATAATTTAATTATTATTCATGTATATAATTTTTGGGATGAATTTATTTATAAAAAGAATTAATTAATATTTTAGTGAATTTAAGAAAATATTATATGAATGAATATTATTTTAGTATCTTAGGTTCATTTATTATTTGAGAAAATTATGTGTCAATTTAAATAACTCATTTTTATTAAATAATTTATTTAATATATATTTCAATTATGTGACAAAATTCAAATAATATTTATGTTGATGGCTAGTTCAACATAATTAATTAATTATTTCTTATTTATTGTAGTTTTTATGGGGGCCCATGAAACCATTATTAAAATTGACTCAACCAATATATATTTAAGAGAAAGGTGTTATTTGATGACAATTCATAAATTAATTATTGAGAGAATTTCACTTCTTCCACATAATAGAGAGAAAAACCTTCTATCTAAGTGAATGATCCAAGAATTATTTTTATATATTGAAGGAATGAGATCATATAGATTATAAAGATGTCAAAGAATTCATCATAGGACCACACTAGTCACCAATTTTGTTGAATAGTGATCATGAATATTCTTGGAGTGTGTTGGGATGATCTGTATGGGATAGTATTTGGATCCTTAAAGAATGTATCGATGATGACTAGCTATATTGGATCATTATATGTTTTGAACAAGTCATGTTTTCAGTTTATTTTTGATGATCTCTTTAATTTATGAATGATACTTAGACCACTATCAGAGCTTAGATCACCATAGATGATATTTTTATTCATTCTGGAGATGAAAAATTTTAAAACCATAGCCCACTGGCTTCTAGTGCATTCCCCAGTACAAACATATAAACCCTTAATTAGAGTAGCGTAGTGGTATAATAATGAATAAATAAATAAAAAATTGAATAAGTATATTGAAATTAAAGAGAAAAATATGATAACAACAAATAATAAATGTCCATTTCCATATATAAAACCATTCAGGAATGTCCAGAATATTCTATATAACATAAATCTACAAACACACAACATGCAATACAATACAATATAGTACAGTGATAATAAAAGTAAATAAAAATCAAAGAACTATATCTAGGAGAATCAAGTACTCCTTATCAGTCTTATTATCATAATCTCCCATGTACATGCATAACAACACATATCACAATCCATGGTCCTAAACATGAAAAATTTATGAATGTTAATGTACCAAACGGCAACACGAATACATTGTGAGATAAGATCAGTAGGCAAATAAAAATGGTAACTAATGATATCCAGTCTGTAAATATAATATAAAGAATTTTGAATATATATTACTAAATGTATTCACAAAAATAACAAATTTAACCATATTGGGATTAGGTTTTTCAAGGACTCTCTACCAACCATATCATATTCGAGAATGGCCAGAATATATTTGATGAGGGTTAACCATATCTATATACATTTATATATATGTTAATATAAGTGAACAGAGATATATGTATATATTTAGAGTAGATATGTAATTAAAGATAATGAAATATATCTGGAAACATAGTGCTAGCTAGGGTTAAAGGTGCATCTCTAGCATCGAAGCTTAATAAAAAATGTCTCATAGAATAACGAGAGATTCCATGTTCGAGTATCACATGATATAATGGGATGATAATATTGATTATCTAAAAATGTAGGGGACCCCATCAATGAGTATCACAAAAGTAATGGATTCCTTTCTTGAGTACCATAGGATATAAATGGTGTCTATGCCTAAGTATTCCAAACAATAAGGGAAACCATGCTTGAGGGTCACCATTCCCATGTATCAAAAAAACTAAAGGACACTATACATTATTATCATAATATTTTTGGGATTCCGTTCGTGAGGATCACTATACCCGAGTGTTAAAAAATGTAAGGGATTTTAAGCATGAGTATCACAATATATATTCAATGTTATGCCGAAGGTTCACCATGATCATTCATTATAATCAATTCAATTATTTAATAAATATGAGTGTTGTGTGAGAAGACATTCCCAACTACACATAAATTTATTAAACATAATATAGCCATATATATAAGCGTGTTATAACTCAATTCAATTATATTTTATAGGGAATTTAATTTATAAGAAAATAAAGAAGGCTATGGGAATTTTCATTCCCTTAATCATTCAAATATTTTTATTTTCATACCCCTTTCATTAAAAAGTTATCTAACCTCATGGGTTATTTAATTTTAAAATTGTCAATGTTGGTTATCGTGACCAAATTTGTTAAAGAAATTTAATCATACCTTATATGAGTGATTAATACTCAATCAAATAGTTATCGTAATTTTAATAGAAATTATAACTAGAAGAATTTATAACATCACCCACAAATGGTGATTTAATATCCTAGATGGAGAATATGTCATTATTATAAATGAAAACACTCGTGGTGGTGCTTCAGGTTGAGGTAAAATATCCTAAATGATTTTTTTTTAATAAATTGTTATTTAATCAAATTTATTATGTTCTATATTGTTAATTTCAAATCATAAGGGTGACATATGAGTATTTTGGTTCATGGAATAATGAATTAGTTTATAAATAAGCTAAAATTTATGGGAATATCCTTAGAAAACCTACCATATACCAAGGGACATCCACTCATCCATCATCAGTATTTAACTTAGCCGAATTGAGAGAAATTTGATGAGTTAAAAACTCTCTAAAAATAGAAAAAAATAGATCATATGGATTTATCAATCCATATGGGAAGATAAATGACAGAAATAAGAAAAATAAATGGAGGGATTAACAAGGGATAACCCATGTGATTAATGATTCTTTAAGAAGAGATCATATAGAAAATATCTAAGGATCATTATTATATAAATATTAGTCACTTATGATCCCTCATGGGATACCTTCTATTTCTGGATGAAATAGGTTTATATCCACTGATATCGTTATAAAATGAACCCAAAACATTTTACATCCTGAATAAATTTATAACATGTAACAGATTCAGCTCTTGAATTCATCATTGTAAGACCCTATAATTGAATATCCCAAAACTAATAGGCCACACCACATGGATCCAATTCAAATCATGAATGGGATTGAAAACATGAATAGGCTACATCAAGAATTCCCAACAATCTTCTATTCCCATCCATCCTCTGGTATTCACCTAAACCATTGAGACTTATACTGAATCATAACACACACTAAAAAAAATCATTTATTCCTGTTTAATCCCATAGAACCTAAATTAGATTCTCATATTCTAAAATAACCATTCCACTAATAGAGAAATTAAAATTTCCATTTGAAACATCGTCTTATTAAAAACATAAGATTCTACAGAAAGAGATATTATACTCATTGATTCATAAGGGTTTGAATCCTACCATTCAAAAATTATATCTCAATAATTCATTTATTTGACGATCTTGGAGGCATAATAAATATAAAAAATAAATACTAAATAAGGTATAAATTATTCATGATTTTATCCTTGATAGAGAATGTTTAATAATATTTAGAACTCCAATGTTTTCTCTTCAATACCATAATTAGAAAGGAATCTTATATATGATTCACATAGCTCATGATTTAGTGTTACCATCTTAATAACAAATATTTTTGGATATTTTAAAAAAAAATTAGAATGAAAGATGACAATTATTATTTCACATTGTATATATTATGCTTGGAATTCCATTATATAATAAATTAATATTAGAAATCTAGTAACATGAAAAAACCATTACCTATAATAGTAAATTAATGGAAAAAATCACCGTGGGTTGTGTCATCTAGCCTCCAAATACCTGTAATATAAAAATTTCATTAGGTTAGTGGTGGATCGACATAAATTGTTGGCATACTTCATTTTTATTTCAGAGTACTTCTCATAAGTTGAAATTTTCTGGTTCTTCACGAATGAAGTTATAAGACTGCATGAATTACCATATTAAGCTGTATTAGATTATGATCAGATGTTCACATCAAAATTTCATAGATTCCTCCATTTTGAGTTTGATACATATTTTATCTTTAGAATAAGTTATAATCCTAAAATTTATGTTCAAAATGGAATGAAAAATTAGAATATATATATAATCTATCTCAATTGATTTATAAGGAATGTGTGTTCCACATATTCATATTTTTTATCCTCCTATAACATCTATGGGAGGACACTATGCATTAGAGGGGAATTAGTAATATGAAATCTTGTAATGTTTCTTTTGAAATAAACAATGCTCTCTATTAAAATATACTGATTTTTGTTACCTTCACAACCAAACATTCACAATCACAATGAACAAAAAATGATTTACAAGGATCACCAATCCTTGAGTAATGGATAGTCCTTGGTGATATAAGGATTCATCTAGGATCAAACTACCCACTTGAACATTCATGTGAGTAAAAGTGTGTATGGTATAACCATGAAACTAAAAATTTCACATCTTTATAAAACAAATCCGTGTATCTAAATAACATGTGCAATTATACAATTTAAGATAATAAATTGTTTTGTTTATAACTAATTTATATTACTCCTATAGACTGATATAAATAATTTAATTATTTCAGGTCCTTTATTTTATTTTGATCGTGAATTGTAGTATAAATTATCTTCAATTTTATTAGACCACGCTTCATGAGACAACATATGTATGAGTCATTACACACACACACTCACACACACACAGATATATATATATCCCATATCTATATCATTTTATCTATGATATTCACATCAAACACACCTAAGACAAAACTTTTGGGTTTGTAAAATCACACACACATCCTTTATTCTTCTTATACAATTAATATATATTCATAGATTTTTTGGGGGGGAAATCACCATTTACCAAATACATTTTAAAATACATGGATTCATAACTATAATGTATGATTTGACTTTTAATTCCTTAATGACTCACCACTTGCTTCACTATGATAATAAGAAAAAATTTATCTATATCTGTCCACTTGTAAGAACTGTGTGTGAAAAAAATGATTACATCTACATGTAAATATATAATTAATATAATATGGTTTTGGACCATCAAATTGAATAACCAATATCACTATGAAATTTTTCATCATAAAACATTACATTGTGTTTTCTTTTTTTTGGGTATCACATTTCATCTAAAAACAATCATGAATGTATTTATTCATGATATTTAATTTATATATGTCATATTTATAATCATCCTTCTTAATTTGATGAACCAATTAAAAATTTAAATGCCATATAAACATTTAATTTCATCCCATGAAGCCTCAAAAACTTAATTAAATTTTTTCTAGGAATTCTTAAATTAAAACAAATTTTTTTATTAAATATTCTAAAAATTTATAATGTATCATATTGAATAGAAATTTATTAAATATGACATTATTTTATTATGTAAAACAAAATTATTAAGTTCATGGAATATCATATGAAAAATATATACATTTTATGTGTATTAGAAATATCATAAATGGAATTGAATATCCGTACACATGAAAAATATCTTAAATTATTCATATTAACTTATAGTCTGGACAGATATCCTATGCGTGACATAAATATCATACATGCAGCACAATTTTATAACATATAGAAAATATCATATGCCCAAAATACCTTATCTCATAGGATAAGATATGTTAATATTTTTTACCATAAGCTATAATAAAAAAATATTTAATAAAATTGATTTTAGATATAGTTCAGCCACCAATATTATAATTCCTATGGCATGGATTCTTCAAAAACTCCTTCCTAGAGAAAAATATTTTTTAGGTTAAATATTAATTAAATATTTTAAGAAAATATAAAAATTAACCAAACCCATTTCACCCTTCTATAGAAATTCATATTTATATTAATTCCACATTATATAGGAACTTATTTAATCCTAAAAAAACTCCTTCATCTTTGATAATCAACAATCTACCCCGTGATTATCATTTTTACAAAAATTACAAAAGACTTAGTCTCAGGAGTATCTACCATTGGATTTTATTTTAAATGAAGGAATAATAAAATCAATCAATCTCAATATAAATAGAAACTAATCCTAATTAATCCATAATATAGATACTTGATAAAACACATTTTAGTGGAATATAATACATAATAATCTTATACTTCTTTTCATAAATAATTGATTTATATTCATATATTTAATAAAAGATTTAATTTAATCACCTTGTTGAAATGAATCCACACGAGTGTAAATTTGAGATAAAAATTTTATTCTATAAATACATCATCATCACATCATTGATTAAACTTATCTTTAAACAAAACATCCAAAAATATTATAGTATATCCTAAAAATTGCATATTTATCCAATGATTATATTGAATAATAAATTATTGCACACACATCAATAAAAATATTAATTGATTTCACTCCTTAAAAAAATTAATTCATCACATAACCCTTCTGAATCATATCTCTAATTATGTGATCCCCTATAAAGGGAACACATATCAATGGACAATCCACCTATTAGTAATCTCCCATGGTTTATAGAAATCATAAAATAAGATAAACATAATTGAATATTTTGGTTGTTTTATTTTCCATACCCTTTGGAAATAATATCCACTGAAAACGTGAGATATGTTTCCTAACATTATATCATATTATTAGGAAGAGTATGATTTAACTTCCACAATCAACTGTAAATTTGTAAATGGATCTTTGTACAATGGTTGGGTGGCAACATATTCTGTTTACTCCTTTATAGGAATAAATTCAATTTTCAATTTAATTAATTCCTCATGTTTTATGATAAATTTATTTATCACATTAAAGTGATTTTTTCAAAAATATTTGATAATGAATCCTTTAAAAAGATAAAAATCATTTATTATAATGATGTAAAATTAATAACAACATAACACTAACATTGAGATCATATAACTAAGTCTTTATACTTATTTTGGGGTTGTTCCATGAGAAACAACAAATTATTCTCCTACTTTAGTTCTCATGGTGATTGTAAGTTAATTATTTTTCTACTAAAAAGAAAACATCCCATAATAGGATAAATATTCTCAAGATTTTGTCTAAAAATAATTAACAGATCCTTTTAAGTCACTATTTATTTATCTAACCAAATGATGCTACAATTTTCTATCATATTCCAATCGAAATAAAATTATACCATTGATATATATATATATATGAAATATATTCCCAACATATAAAATTGAATATTTTGAAGAAATTTGAATTCTTATATAATTTATAACATTATAATGAAGATATATATAAATATTTCACGGGTTAATGAATTTCAATAAGAATTTTAAACACCCTTGGATCAATGTCTTTTACCTGTTTATCATTATATAAATATTACTCAATAAACTAGTTTGGAGTTGGGCTATAAATCCTCTAAACCCAATTATTTCATGAGTTCAATAGTAAGATTTTCTGAAGATAAAAATGTAATATATTAATTGAGAATCTTATAGGCCTAGGATATAATCATCTATCCATGAAAAGAAATTTATAACAAAATCTTAATCTTATTGAAAAACTTCTCAAAGAATTAATTATATTTTCCAGATAATATAAAATTACCTTCTTAAATTAATAAATTAAATACTCATATTTTTCAATATTTATATAGTGATATCTATCCAATCTTCCATTTATGAAATTAGGATTCTTATTATAGGTTTCAATCCCATGATTCCTAACTCTTGGATCTTGTTTTATGATATATAAAGCCTATATTAACCTAAAAACATGAATCATATTTACATTAATAATAAATTGACAAGGTTTACTAATGAATAACTCATTATTTGGTCATTATTTTCGAATGTAAAAATGAAATCCATATGAAAATTTGTGTGTTACCTCTGGGATACAATGATATAAAATATTTTAATAGTTTCAAGGATTGAAACTGGTATAAAGGTCGCATTATACACTAATATATCAATTTTGTAACAGACTATAAATTATAATATTTCTATATTTATTTATAATTAATTTTTTATACTTTTTTTGCATCACCAAATTGTTCTAGATGATATTCATTGAATAAGTCCTGAGTACCAAATTCCAAATCCTCATTCTTCTCAATCTTCCATAATTATTCATTAATTAAATCAACCCGATATTAAAGCCTGAATGATTCTTCAACACATATTGGTTCAGAATCAGAAAATAATTAAGTATGATTTAGTTATCTCACTTTTTCCTACTTTATACATATTTTATTCTATCTCCACTGATATATTGGTAAAAAAATAAAATTTGTATCCAACAATGTGATAAAGTCGATTCATCCTCATTTTTCAAAATGATTTAATGATTTTATTTAACCTCAATAATTGAATGTTATATGGACTTAACAAAAAAAATATCAACTATTTTTCTAGTCTCCTTGACATAGAAGTGGTATCCCATTCCATTCATAGGTTATCTATGTTGGATCCCATCAACACTATGATTTCCAGACATCCATGGATTTACAGTTCGTATCTTAATAATACAATGGAATCAGAACACAAAATGATAGTTTAATCTAAGAATATTATTTTAATAAAACTCAGAATAAGAAATTTCATAATTTTCTTATGTAATATTTTTAATGTGTACTAGTGCATTTGTAGTTTTCATAAAAAATTATTTTTATTTATTAGGTTCTAATTGTACATTTTTATCCATTTACAATAAAAAATTAATGTCATATCCATCCAAATTTTTTATTATGGTATATATGGTATAACAAGATCGTTTATTATTACATTTTGTAGGATAATCCTCATTAATCAAATTTTCAAACACAGTTTGATTATGTATTTGTATTTTCATGTTATAAAAACAACCCTCTTAATGTAATTTTTTTAAAAATATTAATCATACAGAAGGCATAAATGCTATTTTTTATAATCATAAATAATTTACTGATAAATAAATTAGCATTATGAATATGAAATTTATTTACTGTATTATTTTACTTCTTCCTCATGGTTCCACACACATCTAAATATATTATCTCTAGTGGTTGAATAAACTAAAGGTCTACATTCTTTTTTAATGTGATAACAACCATCTTTATTATCAAAGTAGATTAAATCATCTCCATATTAAATTTTAGTAATTTTAATTTAGAAAAATTCACCCTCATGAGATCTTGTTAATATTTATTTCACCAAAATGAAAGGCCTTTTATTCCATAATTCATTGTATTATTTCATTATTAGATAACATGAATTTCATTCATCCCCCACATGAATTGAATTGTCTTTAATAAACTCACATATTTTCACAAACCATAGTTATTAATTTTTCATAAGTAGAAACCCAAAATTCCCAAATACCTCTTCATTTACTTTATAAAAAAGTTGAGTAACATAGAAAATATTCCTTTTTAATCCATCATAAAAAATAATATTTTTTAGATTTAAACTATTATTAAAAAAAAAACAGATAAACAATATCTTTTATTTTATTGTGACCAATAATTTAAAGGGCCCTCCGATCCACTTCCCAATTTTTATTATGTTTCATTCATTTTAAATCATCTTATATATGATAGGAACATCCTATGTCCAAGATTAAATTAAATTCTTTTTTATAAGTTTCTAGTGAAACTTCAAAAAAATATACGTACATTTGATCTTGTATCCTAAAGAATTTTATGTATTTGGAATAAATTTTTTATTTGGTGGTAAATGAATGGGTCATTTAATTTTTTACATGTCAATATTGTCATAGCCTTCATAATAATATTGGTGAATATAAAAAAAGTTATCTAATTGATTTCTAAAATTGTCAATAAATTTATGAAAATTTTTTCTTTAAAATAACTAACTCCACATCAAGAATATTTTCCCATGTCTAATAAAAATAACATGATGTTGTTATTTAAACAAATTTATCATTTTGATTTGGATAAATCCTCCGTAATACCAATAATGTTCATTAACATTAGTCTAACCTTTATAATTAGAACAGTTTCATAATTCCAGGATTTTATTCATTATTTATATAGAGTCTCATGGATCGTTTTTATGATAAAATAATTTTAACTCTTAAAATATTTTATTTATATTTGAATTATTCTAAATATTTCCCACATAAATATTTATGATAGTATTTTTGACTTGATTTTGGTGTTAGAATAATTTATAAATTTCAAAATATCATAATATCTTACCTCATAAATTTGTTCATGACTTATTTCTCTTTAATTTCCTCTTCATGAATATTTTCAGAATATTTTTCACCCATGGTGAAAAGTATTTGATAGTATTTTAAAATTTCATTCTTTATGGAAAATTCTACATATTTTAAAATATATTTAAGAAAACCAGATCATGAATTGTTATATTATTCTTCATTTTTGACTAAATTCTATTGAATGTGCCAAATATCCATTACTTTTTTACTATTTTCTCTTAAAAATTATTAAATCAGTATTTTCATAATAATAATTCATGTTTATGTCATTAATACCCTTCCACAATTTTTTTTCATCCATGAAAAATTATTCTTCACTAATGGTCGAATGCTTCTACCTCTACATCTTTTACCTTATTTTTTTTATATGAGAGACACAATATAAATTATATCATGAACATGATATCAATATCCTAATATTAATATTCAATTTTATAACATATTTTATCACCTATAAATCGCTCATTTCTACCCAAATTATCATTTTTACAGGGGTAGTGTATATCTCATCATCAAACCACTCCTCCGCATCCTTATATAAATTTAAAAAACAAGATTTATCTTTAATAAAAATAATCTTATTCAACTTCTCATGTTTTAATGAATTCTACAGAATATATTTTTTGAATATTCTTCATTCATTAAATTATTATATATTCACATATCCTAAGATATAAAAATATCACTTTATATATCATGTAAAATTTCATCTATTTGTTTATCTTCATATGCAGAATCAGTTTCTTAAAATTCATGTAATGATATTCAATATCAACCCTATAACAATTGAGTATTCCAAATTCTCACAATGGGCTTGATATAGATAAAAAAATCCTTAAATATTTTGATGAAATTGAAAATAGTATAATCTTCACGAATTGATATAAATTAATATGTTAATATATAAAAAAAACATTTTAACCTTTTATATTCGTATTCCATTCATAGATATTCTGATGTTTTCAAAAATTAACTTTTATCATTGCGATTCTGTTATCTTTTAAAAATTTTCATTTTTTTTAAAAATAGTTCAAAAGAAGCTATAAAATGAAATTTGTTTTTTATATTTCATTTTTTTCAAATCCAATGTTATTAAATTCATCATAATGGAATAACTAATCATTTTTATCTTCAAATAAATCATAGGATTTATACAAAATTTGTGAAAATATTCTACCCTTACATAAATGATGAACATTTCATTGAAATGTTAAAATCCCCATGTTTTACATAAAAGAAAAATTATCTATTATGGATAAAACAAACTATCCCATAGCTATTATTCTAAAAAGAGACTCCAAACTATAAATTTCATATTTACAGTCACATATAAAGGAAACTGAGCTCTTGAACAACTTTTTAGATCACCTGACAGATATATAAGAGATAAATAAGAAGGGTTGTTGTGATATAATTATCTTAATTTTTTTATTTTTATTTCAATAAAAAATATATAAATATTATTTTATAGTTATATTTTTATCATTATAGTCAGAAAAACACTAATAAATATAGTGCAATAGATTTTAAAGGTTCACCTATCATTATTGGAAGGAAATTCCTTTGTCTGATATGGATTCTTAAACAATCATAGTAAACGTTAGAATAATCTTATGAGTTTAATAAACAATGGTATAAGTTTTAAAATCTCATTTTCATGTCTTTTTAGAATACATAGATTCACCCCCCATACATGTGCATCTCACAATTTATTAAGGTCAACATTTTTGGTATCAAATTATATAAATTCTTCGGATATATAGATTCATGTTATTGGGTTTGGTGAGTTCTTATTATTATTATTAATGTATTTTTTTCAATATAATGAATTATAATAAAATTTCGTCTATATAACTACATATAAGAAACACTATCTATAATATATATTTATGTATGTGTGTGTGTGTTTGTATTTGTGTGTGTATATATTTGAATGTTTGCTTCACACTAACATTCATGATATTCAATTTCCATGGTATATATATATATAAACACACATCCCTTATTATTATTATTCATCAATTAATGTATATTACCAAATACTCATATATAATATTCTCACAATTTTCCTCTTTCCATTTTATACATCTATATTCAAAATATTGTACATAACTTGAATTTTAAATCCCTAAATACTCGACTCTTTATTATATATGAAAAAACTATTCATTATCTTTATTCCTATAAAATACTAATAAAAAATATATCATGACTATATTTACATATATAGGTAATGTATTTTGTTAATATAAAAATATATCATTGAACAAATATCTAAGTGAAGATTTTCATCTTCTATATTCATGACATTTTTCCTACATTTGTAGTGACATCCTTTATCTAGTAAGAATCCTTATTTCATTTATTCATAACATTTAATCCTCAATGTTTATATCATATATTTTAAAAACTATTTTATTGTAAATAATTTAGGTTTAATTGAAATATAAACTCTCTCAATCATTCCACAATGATTCCAATCATTTCTATAACTCCATTGAGAATCTGGAATATATGTCTCTAAAATATCATACCGATTTTTTAAAATTACAATATCATATTCCAAAAAAATATCATATTATTAATTAAAATACTATTCATGTTAATAATATATTATATGATTTTAATATCTACATTTAATATATATATCATAGTTATAATAGAAATTTGTTATGCATAATTGTATTTTCATTCATGAGGGAGAAATCTTACGTGACTCAGAATATCTCAATCATAAAATAAATATCAAATATTTAACAAATTTTAATTATTCATAGAAATAATGATGTAATGATAATATATTACATCAAATTATATAATATATAATCCTTTTTCTATGAGTAGGACCAAAAAATGTATTAATTTAAATGATTTTATATTTTTTCCACATTCAATCAGACTGATTCTAACCATTATGATACTTTTAAAAAAACACTAAATGAAAAAATATGTAATATGAGATATTTTTTGGCATTAAAAAATAAAACATAATATAAATTTTAATATTATCATTATCTATTCTCCCTTATATAATTTAATACCATAATCGCGACAAACGTATTTAATGTCTAATAATAGCACATCATATTAGGTATTCAACAATATCCATCAACATTAACATACATTAAAACATTACTTAATAGAAGACATAGTATCAACACTATTTTTTGAGTTCTCCCAAAATACATATTTATATTCATTCATATAAATTATACCATATTATAATAATAATGGTATGTAATATACAAATTAAAAAAACTGAGATTAATTTTGAGATAGAAATGTATTTTGAGATGATAATTACTATAAATTGAAATTGAGTTTAAGAGATTTAGAAATATATCAATGTTTAAAAAATTAGAAAAAAATGTAATGATGATATATTTTTATGAGACAAATTGTTTTAATTTGGTAAGAAGTTATTCTATTGAATATCATCTTGGAATATGTTTAATATATTAAAGAATAGTGGTATGTTGATTAGTAAATATATAGGTCCCTTTAAAATACATGATAGGGTTGGGATTAACTTTTATCTCTTATCACTCCCACCAATCCTCTCGTAGGTATTTGATGCATTACATGTATTATGTTTGTTGTCATGTAATTACAATCCTACATCTGCACTGAACATATATGATTGCAAATTAGATCATGAACTCTATTATAAAAATAAATTGACAATGTACTATTAAAAAACTTCACACATGGCCATTTATCAATGGACAATTAATAATAATGATGATTTTACATGGAGAACTAGAGATTGAATCTGTTAAAATTACCCTAATTTGTTTTAATATGAGGAATAAAACTTTTATGGAGAAATTCCCTTAAGGGGATAAAATTTAATCACCCAAACTATTATTAGAAATTTCCACTATCAATCCATGAAAAATACTGGTACATGAAACATTTACTAAGGATGACATTGATTTATTTAAATAATAAAGAAAGAAATAATAAGAAATGAAATATATTAAAAAACGAAAAATAAAATAAAATTAGAAAAATCATAAAACAAGTCAAACCACAAGTAATAAATAAGTATAAATTATAATATAATTAATGAAGTATGTTTAACATGTATTAATAATTATTTAAAATTCATTAAATATTTATAAAATGACGCAAATTAAAAATAAAATCAATCAAATAAAGGTAAATCATATTTGTTAGACATAATTTTTTTCTTCATTTTAATAATTTTAAAATTCATATAATTAAATTGGTAAAATAGATTTACATAACTACAAAAATATTTACAATATAATAATGTAACATCCATGAAATATTAAACTAATTATTTGAAATAAATGGTTAATTATTTATAATAAAAAACATGTTTTAATTTAAATAATATTGTAATGATATATCTATTGGTTTAAATATAATATTTCTGATATTACAAGTGTGAAATTAAACATAATATATATATGCACCCACGTATAATTAATAATTAATCTAGTGAATATTAAATTCTATGGAATGAGAGTAGATAGGATTGATAGATAAAAATATATATTTATTACATTTATAATTATATGTTATTCCATTTATTTTAACCAATTAAATAGATCATAGTTCGTTGATGATTTCTAAAATATTTGTAAGCATAAAAAATATTTTATCAAGCATGTAAATATTAATAATTAATATTATATAATAATAAGAATACATAAGCTAAAAAATAAAATTTTTCTATAATAATAGTTTTTAAATATTTTCTTTATTCATTAAAATAATGAATTTCAAATATTTGCATTAAAAATTAGATGAAATGCTTTAAATATTTTTATTTACACTTTTGAAATATTATTTTAGGTTTAATATTCAATTTTTCTTAGAAATTTAAATTTGTTGTTAAATAAAATAAATAAATATAGAATGAAAATAGGTAAATTAAAATTTGTCAAATATTATCAGATTAAGATTTTATTTAGAAATCAGATAAGTCCTTTTCTAGGCATGTGATTCAACCATACATGTATCACAATCATTCCATAATTAATTAAAATAAATTTTAGGTGATTCAATATTTATAATTCATAAAATATATGTTTTAATGAAATTTCTCCTTTTCAAATAAAATAGGTTCTCCCAAAAAAACTATATAATAACATAAATCCATTATTTTTTATATGAATACCTGAAAACACAATCACTTAATGTCTTACCAACATTTTATTGCAATTAGCCTTAATAAATAAGTTAAATTTATTCATTCTAGAGGAAAATTGTAACATCCTAATAAAAAGGTATGTGATATTCTATGATAATGAGAAAGTTGTTTGGGTGTGGTAGTCTTCATTCCATGTTTTGGAGTTTTTAGAACTTTACATTGGGATTTGGATGCATATGGAAAATATAGTGTAAATCTCTATTTTACAACACATGTTTATCACAAGGCGCAATATTTATTAGTTGTTCAAGGTGTAAAAGTCTTTTAAGAATGATTTTTTTATTTAATAAATATATTACTCAAGATAATTTAACATGAAGAAATTTTTTTATCAATGTATGCGAATTATGGGATGTTTACACTATAAATACTTGATTTATGTTGTAAATCATCATTCTTTGAAGGATGTTATTTCATGCTCATATGACAATCCTCTTATTCGATTTTTTCTCTCATTCCTTAAACCCATGGATATTCCCTTAATTTTAGGTGATTCTTTCACTTATGGATGACTTTGTTCAGTGCATGATCCCAATATTGATTTGTGTTTCTCTTCTCCCGGGAAGTGTGATATTGTTTTTCTTCATTTCTCTTTCTATAATAGTTGTTTCATGTTGTGGTTTTGACATATGTTTGATATTTTTTGATGATGATTATTTCATCCATTATTGTTCCATTGGGTCATCTTATAATGAAGGATAGTCTTCAGTTTGGTTATCATGTGACACATGCGTTTCCTGAGGTATGTTTCAATCTATCCTATTTACCAACCATTTCTAAATGAATTGTTCCTGATATGTGTAAATCGATCGTAGAGCCTCCATTTTTTATTTTTCATTACATCATGTGTATGGATACCATTTTAGGTCATGTTATACTCGAGTTTGAATATTGTTTTTTGGTATTTATCCTATGTTATTTTAAAATTTGACACCCATTTTTTAAAATTAATTGAAAATATATTGGCTCGATTTGGTGGCAGATTTGTCTATGTAAATAGGTTTTTAAAGAAATTATTTTACCCTTGTTTTAGTAAAAATAAAAGCCTTTTTCATAATATTTTAAGTATATTGATCAATTATTCAAAGGATGTTTTTATGGATAAAGGTTTCTTGAATATTTATTATGAAATGTGCAAGTTATTTAAAATTATTTGAAGTGAAAAAAATTGGATACTTGGGTTTATATGTGTAAGGTGTATTTGTATGAATCATCATCTTATATCTAAAGGGATTTAACATTCAAGGGTGTTATCCAATTCATAATTCAAGATGAATTTGGATCTGGGACATTATCGACATTATAAGAGGGTTTAATATTTGGGGTGTACATCAATTATATATATATTAATGCATTGGTTCTCGAGACTTATAATATGAATTAGTCACGAATGGTGTATGTTTAACAAATAATACATGACCATGACTGATCCTTACTCTATTATTACCATGGTATTTTTTGTTTTCATTTTACTTTCTCTGGATCTTTAATATTCTTATTTGATATACCAATTTGAATTTTTTTATGGAAATTGTTATTTGAATCATTTTTATTGGGAATATTTTATAATTGTTGAAAAAATAGAAAGGTTTGACCATATATTTGATAAAAACAATTTTACTGGACATCATTCCATTTTATTTGAATATATAAAATTGGAATTGATATATATAGAGATAATATGGAACTCATTTGCGAGATCCTACTGAGATTATTTATCTCACCCCCAAACTCCCACTCAACAATGTATAGACCATGTATTGTATTTTGATACCATAAAAAGAAAGGTTCTATAGTGACGTGATGAGGTGTATGTCAGAAAAATATGGGTATTCGGTGGTGAGAAGATGTTTCAATATTAACGTATCCCATGGTGTTCCTATTTTTTGATTTAGTTGTCCCTTATGATTTTTTCTACATGTAACATAGCTTTGTTTTAGATTTTTTTTGGAGTTTTATCACTACCTTTGGTTCTATGTGTATTTAATATATTTTCCGTTTTATTTAAATTTGTATTTTTATTCTCTATATATTAAATGTGTCTTTATTTATGAGGGGAAATACATTACCTTTGTTTTCTTGATCCCCCTGTGCTAGTATATAGCCCATAGAGATTATGAATTATATTCAAATCCGTGGAGATCCTTTTTGGGTCCATTTTTTTGGGCTATCTAGGTTGGTTCATTAAAAATTAGCATCCAATCATTAGTGTTGGGATTTTGGTCGATGATATATAAATTTTTTGGATCATGAGATTTATTTTTTTGTTAGTATCTAGGAAAGAATTGCAATAAGGAGCCTCAAGTGACATTGGGTTGTTGGTATGAATTTCTCATGTGTAGAGTTTTGATCACAAATCTCAATTTTTTTCTTATGGGTTTCTAGTTTGGACTATTATTTTTTGTCTGTAACATTTTCCCCTAATCTACATTCTGTATGACATGAATTTTGAGAGATCCTCCACGTGCCCCATAATAGGGAGAAATGGGAGATGATTCTTAAGGTAATTACCCACTAAACCATAATCTTATATTAGATATCATTTGTGTAGTTTGTAATGTATAAGAGAATGTACCCCGAGTTCAAAACCCAGTTATTGTGGTGAATCTAGGAGATGGAAAATATAATGATCAAGGATGAGAGTTCAAAATGAGATCCCCTATCTGCTAATAGTATGAATGATATGGAATAGGCAAAGGGATGGCTGGACCAAAAGGATATGTTTTTCTACATCATAGATACCCCTGAGGATATAAAAATAAATTGCATGATTTTCATTATAAAACATCCCATAAAGTGATGATGAGATTCCATGGTACCATTGGATTATCACATGGGCATATATTTGAAGGGTTTCAAGACTCTCTTCATTTATTAGTTATACCCAGAGCCTTCGATAGTGGAAATATATCAAAATTTTATCTCTTTATGGTAGTGTTATCATTCAGTATCAGAATACACTTTACATATATTTAGAGGTGATTAATTTATTTTTGTATGTGTTTATTAATGTTCAGAAGAGGGATTCTAAATACCTATAGGGTTTATAATAAAATATTGCGATTACATGGTTGTATGAGGAATCTTAGCACCTATGCTGACATGGTAGACTAAGCTGAAATGGCCAAAAATTTATTGGATACAAAATATTTTATTTACTTGAACTCCTCTACCATAAAATGATAATAGTAGTGGAACATTGATGTGGAATAATAAGTAGTACATTAATCCCAGGGGTGGTGGATGGAATTTAATGAACTTACTTAGAGGTACGTATTGTTTTAAATCTATATAAAACACTTTTTGAGCTATTATTTTTTAATAGACCAATGTGACCAGGACTATAGGTCTATTGATTTTCTATTGGGATGAATGTTGTAGGAGTTAATGAGGATAGATATTGGAAAAATAGATGAAATTTATTATATAAACATTGTGTGTATTTAATATATACAATTTTTATTAGTCTTTATAGACTACTAACACATTGTGAATTGTTTTTCACCTAATTAGAAAAAAACCTGAGTATTACATGACGTGTAAAAGTATACATGAAGTCTTAATAACTTGGTCTTGTTTTAAATGAGGCTTATCTATTATTTTTGATAGTGTATTTGTTAATTCCCATGATAACAAGTCTAACCAACTAATACTCCCCCTACATTAATATTCTATCCCTTTTTGATCAATCTAGTATGATGTATGGTTCACAAACTGTTTATCAAGTCGGATCCACAATGGTAATCTATTTATCTACTATCCTTCCATTCTTAGAATATATAATCTCGTTTTGTGCTATTTTGGGGTGAGCTCATATTCCATATTTTTAGGGTTTTTTCTCCTTTTATGTTCACTTACATTCTAGATCACATCGATAGATGGAAATGGATGAGTGGTTGTCTACATACTGATATTAGTGGGTGTTGTAATTTCCCCAAAATATATTATTGTATTTTATTATGTGATGTATTTCCACAAACCAGACATATCTAGTGACACAATATAATATTCTAATAAATGAAATTAAATGATATACCATGCTAGATACAATCCAAAAAAACAGATGAGTTAACTTTATGGGGTGATTACCTTGATGTAATCCACCCCTAAGTGTGCGTCTTCATTAATAACATTAGTTCGTAGTTATATGACTTTTTTTTAAAAAAAATCTTTAGGAATATGATTTTTTGCAATACTTTTTATGTGTTTTCAAAAAATTGACTGTGTTCATGTTAGTTAGATCCCATACCATTTCTTTATTCCATGAGTGATACAAGAATCCTAACAAAGGGATTTAATGCATGGGATAATCATTCTTTATTATTAGTACATGTAAATGAATTTCATTATGCCATGAGAAATACATAGATTCCATTTTTAGAATACGTTGAATTGGTTGTCCAAGAATATTAATTATCTTCACATGAGCAATACTGGTTCCCTTAGGGAATTATCTTGGATGGTCATGGTGGGATATATCATTATACCATTACATGATGGATACATGGTACCCAATGTGGTTTATCCAATATTAGATTATTAGGTCATTCGTAAACTATGCCAAGAGTGATAATTGGAATTATTACACTACTAGTGATTGGTATTTATACTTCAAATTGAGTGATACCTAGTGTTTCATTTATGGATCACCTTGGGTGGGATCAATATTCCATTTATAAAATTTTATGGATTCCATATATTTAAATATTGATTGATAGTTATAAATTTCAGGATCCAACCGCCACGCCAAAGAACATGTTTGGGTTTGGCCCATGTTTACTATTTTCATTTAGATGGCATAGTTGTATTTTCAGCACATGTATCCCAATAGAATTATAATTTATCTATATACATTTTCACCCCTATTTTATCTGTATAGGTTGAATTTGGTTCAAAGATGTATGGCTAAGGCTGATGTGTGTAGGGTTGATCAGGGTGCCAAAAAAATCTTCTTGATTTTATTTATTTAATTATTTATTATAGTATTACCTCTATTATTACATTCAAACCATTCATTTTATTTTAAAATAATGGATAGTTTTTTAGAATGATGGTTATAGCCTACTGGGTAAATATTATACCCTATTTCGGAATCCTATGGTACCCAAAATGACTTTATGATTGCAGGTGTAGAAAAAGGGAAGCAATACCTTCTGATGTTTTATTTTTAAACCATACTAGAATAAAGTATGGGTGTATAGGACTAATACTAAGCTCACGATTCTAGGGAATAAATCCTTTTGTTTTTTCCTTTTGTTTATAATATTTTAAATTCTTGTGCCCAATTATCCCATGTAATTCAATATTTTCATAGAATTGTCGAATGATCATTATTTTTGTATATGATAATGATATTTTCACAGTATATATGTTATATTAATTTTTTTACTATTATTCTTTAATAACTTATTTATTACAGTTTCTAATGAATAAAAGTGTTATTTAATATTTTGATACACTCTAATAATGATATAATATTATCCCATGGACACACCCTATTCCCTCACTTATAGTTGGAAGCATCTAGAATATAGGGAGGAACCCTTGAGATCATATGGCCAATCATCTCGGGGAACCAGTTAGTGGATTCCAGGTCAGAAAGTTAAAAAGTTTTATCTAGTCCTTCTTTTTTTCATTTTATATTTCTATTTGGGGATTTCACATGAGAAAAAGAACGTGAATGTATTTGGTAATGGGTTGGTTACTAGGAGTGTCTACAACAGGTACATGGGAAACTCAAATTACTTGGGATGGGATACTACAGTTATTTTTATTTTCCTATCACATTTTTATTGATTTGATTGTTGGGTGTCCCACATGTTTTGTGTGATTATTATTATTGAAATTATTATTATGGAATTCATTTTACAAGGCCTAGTATGAATAGGAGGTATTGTATCATGAATAATTGTACACACTTCAGGATTTACATGTCATGCAATATGCCATTAAATATGGGTATATCTTATTAAATGTATTTCCTATATTACCTGTGATTGTTGCATGTTCCTAGATTATTATGTATGAATATTTTCTAATGTTTATTATATATATTTATAATTATTTGATTAATTATAGTATATACACTAATATAAATAGTCTTTTCACATATAGATTGAGGATGAAAACATAATCAACCAATAATTCCATGTTTCAGTCACAGAACACTGGTTCCATGAGATAAAACATAATATGACTTTGATTACATGAATTAAAATAGAAATTTATAAATCATGTACATCCATAAGTTAGAAATGATAATTAATTAAATAAATTAATTATAAATAATCAATTGCATTACGATAAAATATGAAAATGTGTTTTTATAGTTATGTGATGTGAAAATAGTATTTAAGAAAATTATGGGCCCTTATTAATTGAGAATGGTGAAGATTCTGGATGGGATTTGATATCTATATTAATATAAATATGTATGAAATTAATAAAATTAATATTTTTCAAGTGAAATGGATATTGAAAAATTGGGATTCCAATTTCATTGAAAAGATTATTTTTCTCCATTCCTTTTAAATGTATCTCTATATATCAAAACCTCTATTGTGTTATATGAGACCTTGCCCCTAACTTGAATATGGTAGTGGAATGTAGGAACTTTTTCTTGTGACTTCGGTGACATTTTTTATCACATGGATAACTATTTATTAGTATCTAGAGGGTTGAGTCTCATTGAGAGGATGTATGTGTAAACTTACTCCTCAATTATTTTTTATCATATATATTGTTTAATTCTATCTAAGGGATGTGCAAAGATATTTTAAAACAATTCCAATTGGAATTATGTAAGTCATGCACGAGGAGGGTGGTGACACCCATGATACTAAGGTGATGGGTCCTGATTCAACTATATTACCTCCTGTAGTTCCACTAGATCCCCCTCATATTGATCCTACATTGGTAGATTACACTTAGTTTTGAGAGAGATTATTTTATTTCATGTAGTATTTATAGTGAATTCAATGACCTTCCAGTAATTCAGTTGATTATCAGCAATAATTCCACCAGCAAACTCCTCCCACATTCTTGGGGGATGGTGGTCCTTAGGAAACAGAGTCATAGCTCAAGTCCATGATATCAATCTGTAGTCATATGATGATTTCAATAGATTGGAGGGTCATTTTTAATTGAAATATATTCTATGATTATTTCAATCGTTACTGGGATGTCATATCTCAAGTTGATCATCATCAGAGTATGACCTACAAAGACTTCCTGACATCCTTCTGTGACTAAATTTTTCCACATACTTTTAGAGAATACCACCATAGAGTGGTTAACCACCTATAATGGGGATCATTTCCTGGGGCGGAATATTCATCTCATTTCACATAGTTTTATCATATTACACTAACAAAAACAATTAAAAAGCTGATGACTATGCGATGTTTATGGATTTTCTTATGTATTCCATACAATCAAAGGTGAATGTATTCTGGTTGAACAATATTCTTGAGATATTGAACCATTCACTCATTACAAAAAACAACCCGTGGGAGGCTTGAAATGTGACCTAGCGAGATTCACCACAAACAAAGGGACTAAATTCATATGGAAACATCAAACAGATTTTATAAGATTCTCTTATCATCACACCAATCAGATCATGTGCACATAGTTTATTTTGTTGTGTCACCAGTGTGGCTGGACGTGTGATAAGAAAACTGAGTGGATGAGGAGCAGAATTGAGTGATGGTTTTGTGGATGGATCAGTCTCCTTTAGTGTTATTGATGATAGTTTCCTCAAATTCCTAGAGATATTGGATCTGTATAAACACCACATTCAGGTGTGGGAACCATAGTACCCATCAGGTAGGGTGTTTTTGAAAACCCATTCCTTTAATACACAGATAATATATCATTTTTTTGAAATACATAAAACATTACAAAAATAGACACCCAAAAACCATATTATTTTAGTGATTTGGAATGTTAATAAATATTCTAACTCAGTGAAATATTGTGAATGTCTACCATAATGATATTCCCTGATTTTAATTCTACATAAAAACATTCGATCATAACCTAGGGAAGAGAATCATAATAAGGGGGTGAGCTCAATATCTCAGTAATGGTAAATAAAATAATAAGCAATCATATCATGAACTTAAGGATGTGAAAATGTGATCACGATCATTAAAAGGCCATTCCCCACTTATTAAAGACAGTAAACCTAAATAATTGAATAATTATTTGTTGTTCATAAAACATAAATCAAATGGGAATCAAGAGTATCATACAGGGAAGAATAATAAAGGATTATGACTTGGAATTGTGGTAAACACATAAGAATATAAAAAAAATATGTCAAGGATACCATAATAGAAATTTGAAACATGTTTTTCTTTTGGATAAAAACCCAAGTACCAACTTTATCCATGAAATTACATTATATGTCCCTTCTTATTTTATGGTTGGTATGCCCTCATATGTACCCTCCTATTATAGGAATGATATTTCCTCCCATTTACCCTCTAATTTTTGGCATCGAATTCCCTCTCATGTACTCTTTTAAATCATTAAACATTTATCATTACCCAATTCATGTGAGTGATATATATGTCTCATCCATCAAATATTAAAAACCATCCATTTGTGTTCCATAAGAACATATATGATTGATCAAATCAAAAATAATGAAAATAAATGGGTTTAATAAGAATTAATCAATCATAACATATCCCATGGAATAAATTGGGTTTCATAAAACAACTAGAGGAATAATATAGATATATTCCTTGAAAAATATCCCAATTAAAACATATGTAACATTTGGGATATGACTTGTAAAACTTTTTGAGGAAAATATCATTTCATTAAAAACCGTTTATTTTCTTAAAGTGTCATGATATTTTTAAAGAAAACATTTTCTTTTATAATACCGCTATAATATAAAAAGGTAAACATAAAGGGACAAAGTATTCATGATTGTGTAAAATTCCCATCATACATTATATTTTATTAGACATTCACTTCTTACTTTCCCTAAAAAATAGTCTCTATGTATCTTGTTTGGAAAACGGTAAAAACCTTCCATTTAAACCAAGTAATAAAAAATATTTGTTAAAAATTAATTTTATCATTTATATTATAATATTAGAAACATTTCTGAAAATATTTTTAGAAATCATGGTCATAGAGTATTAATATTTTCTAATATAGTCTTAAAACTAAACTATCCCAAATATTGAGTATATTGTGAAATAAATTCTCATCTCAATATTATGAATAGAATCAAATTCCACATGAAAAAATATAGTTATATATATGTTAAAATACCATTATATTCCTTATAATATTCATAAGATACATACATTGGTAGTATATATGGCATGTAGAAGAAAACGTTTTGTATAAGACATATGTTCCACCAAAATTAATGTTAACCATTAATCCATTACTACTTCAATTTCTCTTCAATCATGAGATCCATAAAATAATAACATCAATTGAAATTTATAATAGCATGAAATGAATTAAATATAGGATATAATATGTCATAGTTCAGTATATACACCACATAAAATAAATAAGTGTTTATTATCACATTTATCACATGGATATAAAAAAATATGAAATCGTCTTACCTTATGTCTTGATTTCCTTCACACGCCTGAAAAATCATGTATAATAAATATATGTTTATTATAAATCATTCATAATACCATATTAATGTATATATAATACCATATATTGTTAAATTGGATATTTATATTACTCTCTTGTTAATAATTCTGGGAAATGTTATGTGTTAAGTAATAACCACATTTTTTTCATTCATGTTTTTAATATTAATCCTTGGCCCCCTTACGTAGCTCTTGATTTAATCATCTACATAATGAAAATCATGATATAAATTGCATAAAAATATTTGTTATTTATTTATTTGTTGGGTTTCATAATATTTGAAGATAGAAAATATAATACACCCTTCATGGAGATGATAAGCAGTATGTATGCATGAACGATGTTATCATTTTCATGACATGATAAAAAAACAAAATTATATGATATATTATTATTAAAGAATATTAGTTATTTCAAAAATATCATATATATTCATATAATTTATCCTTATTTTTATCCATGTTAAATATATGTGAATAACGAATCACATCGCAAGATGGAGATGACATGCCATATGTATGCACAAGTGACGCTATCACATTCCCAAAATATTCATGAGTAATTATGGAGATATGATATTATCATTCTAGAATTGATATTACAAAATTAATATCATATATGAATATTAAACTAATCATAATCCTCACTCATAAAATATGGTGATGGAAAATGAATTGTATCACTATATAGAGACGACAAGACATATATACGCATAAGAGATACATTGATTTTTTGTTTGTGTGAATATAGGATATATAATGGTGTCTTCATAATATTAATAAATTTTCAGAATATTTAGTATGCCAAAGATATTGTTTTATGACATGTATCATTGATATATAAGAGGTATAGAATAGTGGAAAACCAGAATGATAGGTTAGAGTGATTATCTGTTCTCTGAAACAACTACATTATATATTTTTTAATGATCTATAGGGTTGGTCCATTTGGAATACCATAACCTCTAGAATGTGAATTGGTAAGATGTGGTTGGAAATGAACACTTTATATTCAATATATTGGGCTCAATGTTATGTTAAGAAGTGATGGAGGAGGTTTACATTTATAATTGAGGTTTTCAGAACATTAAGAAACTCTTAAAATATTAAATTAATATAAATAAACATTCAACTGAAAAAGGATCAAGATGTTTTTATTTTGAAAATAATGAGTATGTGTCGAAAGACTACCAAATAATGAAATTTAAACAAGTTTTCAATATTTTTAATCCTTATATTCTTATTTTAGTCATTATTTTACCCTTCCAACTCTTACTGTGACTTCATGTAATTTAAATTCTACTGGTTAATATAATTACTATACCCTAAAAAATAAATGTGTAATTTATGGAATTTTAGGCATTATAATAATAATTTGGGTGAATCATAGATCTTCATAAATTCTATATCATTTAATAAAATATTATTTGTTTTAGAATACCAATAATGTGAAATTTAACACTATTCCTTATTTGATTTTATATAAATATAATATCTAAATGATATCAATAAACAACTAATTTAAATTTTTTAAGAATGTTTTATTAATCCATAAAATTATTTTATGGCATAAATTATATCAAAAATATTTATTTTATTATTTTTAATATTATTCCTTTGATATTTTATTAATTAAATAATTATTACAACATTGCTTTATGAGATTTGATGTTATTTATTAATTTCATAAATATTAAAAATAATTTACCATTATAAATAAAATCTTTTTAGATTTAAAATGAATATTTACATTATAATTAATCTTTAGTACAACCATATATTAAAAATGTTATAGTTAATCAAAATAAGAGTATGACATCTTTTACTTTAGGTTAAATAAAATATAATAACTTTTTTACACTCATCCAAGTGGCATAAAAAGTTTAAAATTTCATCCCAATAATTATTTTGGTCATATCCCACTAATCCACCAATATTATGACATGTGTTAGGGTAATTTTAAAATATTTATAATATTATTTTTATCTTTAATTACATGATTTAACCTTTACCATGGTAAACAAAAAATTTATAACACCAAAAAATTATATTAATCCAATTAGAATATAAATATAATACTGATGAAAACCATGTATGTCCATTTTTTTAAATTCAATCCACATAAGAAGAATATTTATGTTTAAAGCTAATCCCATAGATGTGGCAAGGAGGCATTCTTTTAAAATAAGAACGTTTAAAAGGTTACAAAGTATTTATATCCAATTTCATTATGTAATTGAATCTATTGACCAAAATTGGATTATTTCATAAATAATTAATCTATTCACACTTTAAAACAAATAAAATATATAATTTTACACTATAAATAGTTTTTATGAAAAATGTGTTTTCAATTAAAAATTTTAATATTGTTTTACTATTCGACAAAAAATGAATCTTATAAAAAAAATATCAAAAAAAACCAAAGAAAAATTTGATAATATTCATTCAAATAAATGGTTTTTTTCATATAAACATTATAAAATTGTAAAAATTATATTTAAAATGAGACCTCCATTAAAATAAATTATAATTACCCTTTTGAAAAATATACCATTTTTTGCGTTTAATTTAGTTTATTTTTGTATTATGAATATAAAATATATTGTTTGAATATCAAAAATATTTTATTTAAAATAGAACATAAATATTTAATTAATATCATTCACTAATTTTAAATAATTTAATTTATTAAGTTATAAGGAATTTCAAAGAATAAAAATAAAAATATATTCTTTTTAATCAGTTGGAATATATTTTAATATATAATTAATTGGAAACCAATGAATTCATATTATAAACAATATACAATAATAAGTTAATTAATACTATTAATAAATTCTAATTTATTGTTTGGTAATATATTACCTTTATAAATATTAATATTCCAATAATATACAATTTTTGGAAATACTCAGTCTTGTGTGTAATGATAGATATCAGAAGAACACATCATTGTGTGTAACACAAGGAAATAATATTGTTCAATACACCGCAAGATAATCTAAGTGTTCTATATATTGTTAGATTGACTTGGTGTTGTGTTTAATGCAATCCATCTATATATTTTTTGTACAAAAAAATATACATTTAGTACATTGTGAAATAAAAATAACAAGAAGACTATATTAAATCAGAAAAAATATTTTACAAAAGCTAAGGTTGTTATAATGTTGATTACTACAATCGTATTAGGATAAAGAGGTTTCTGTAGCTGATGCATTCAGACTTTAGAGGTGTTGTTCTAATAAGGAATACATTCTTAGGTTAGTAAGGTTGTTTATCAAGGTTGCAGGTCTGGCCATATGTATATAGTGAAACTGAAACCCTAGAAGCATAGTCTAGGCCATCTATAGTTCTGGGAACTATTCAAGTATTTTATACTACAATGTTTTCCTAATATGATATTGGCACTTGGAAAAATTTTATATCTATGGGAATTGTTGAAATTATGATCCTATAGATAGAGTACTTTAAAGTCGTGATGACTGTAGACACACCGTTAGGGATTTGATCTGAGAGTATAGACCAGTGTATGTAATTACCTCTTAATGTGTGTGGATTTATCATCCCCTATAATAATTTCTTCCTTAAGATGATGTGATTTTATGTCATTCTTGTTATATAATTATTGGTCCCAGACCACTCCCATTTTAATTTTTATCGTTAGAGGGTGTCTTATTCATCACACAAGGTAAATAAATATATTAATAAGGGTGAATGGGACATGTAGGTGAGACTACATTTACTCGAGCATCACGGGTTGGGTGGAGTGATAACTTATATTGCTATTCTATTTATGAGTGATTAGGTAATGCAGCATACAAAATTAAAACTCATGGTGGATCATTTCAGGGATGTATTTCTCCCCGACATCTAAAGATTACCTATTTTAATATATATAGAGATGATAATTAATATAGTTTAAGTAGAGGAATTACCATCCATTCCCCCCGTAGGATAGAATTGTCCAAGAACATAATGATTCTATAAGACAAGGAAGATAAACATTTTATATGACCCAGTACTTCTCCATGAGGTTAACCATTAATTTTCTACAAAAGGTTGATGACACCCTCATGATGTTCTGGGAATATCAATGGCTTAACTAGCATTTGGTGAAGAACCATAATCATCTTCCAAATATAGATGACCTCTTTAACCTGTTCATAAGTGTAATGGTTTTTAATAAGATCTATATTTGGTTAGGATGCCATTAAGAACATGTGGGACCCTCATACATCCCATGTATGACATTCTAAAGAATATATGACATGTATAAGTATGTGGTTATACATGTTGGAGTTATAAACACACCATCTCGTTTTATGGCTCTAATAAATCAAGGTTTTCACCCATGTTTGGATTTGATTATAGTGGTCAACATGGACGAGAAAATGGTGTATTCTTAGACAGGACACGATTATTCAAAAAATCTTATGTCTTGTTAAATACATAGACAGAACACTAGTAGTATGATATGATAACAAAATTACTGTTTTATATTAATAAGGTTCACATCATGGGATATATCAATTCACAGGAATTAATATATGTTGACCCAGAAAAGGTAATCATTGTAGATTAGTAGAAGCATCCCAATATTGTCTATGATATAATAAGATTATTGAGTCTAACTGGATATCATAGTAAGTTTAATCTTGACTTATCAAGAATAGTAGTTCCTTATACAAGAATTAATAGGAAGGGTGTTATGTTTTTGTGTTCTAAGTCATGAGAGACAATCCTTCAGGGGAGTAATGGAAGACTGTCTTTATCCTCAATCTTGATTCATCCATAGTCAAGAAGAAAATATAAATTTTATTTTGAATATTCATGAATTAGGTTAGAAATAGTTTTTATTTGGTGAGAACATGAAGTACTATATGGTTTTTAATAATTGTGACCTATTTTGCAGAATTAACCTATACATGACCTTGAGCTAGAAATTTTTTTTTCATGATTAACTCTATTAGAGGAATTATCTTCTGGGTGAACAATAGTTTATATGAAACATAAAAGCCTCAAATACATTTCTACCCAACATGATCCATATATAACACATCACAACTAGGTTTAGTATCATCATTTTTTACATTGAGCTCAATTATACATATGTAATGGAAAAGGTAGTAGCAAAAGGACAAATCTAGAAAACTCAGACAAAGGATTTCTAAGAATCCAGTAGTGAGTGGAAGCTGATGGATTCATTTTCTAAGATTCTCTTTGATGTTATACAATATAATTGAGAGAATATTTTAGTAGAATTGGCAGAAAATTCCTTTCTTCTAGAATGGGTATGGAAGAGATAACTTTCTGATTTCAAAGGTTTAGTCCTAAGGGAATGCAGATTGGGTGAGTACCCACCACCTAGTTGAGAAATCAATTTGGATGAGAATATAAAATTACAAGGACATATCTGGGTTCCGTCATATATTTTTGAAGAAATTATGTTGGAATCTCATGCCTATTTGTTGGAAATTCAACTTGAGATTAACAATATGTACCGAGACATATGTCATAAGTATTGGTGGCTTGGAATGAAGTGACATATTTTAGGTATTATCAAACGGTGTTCCACTTTTTAGGAGGATATGGATGAAAACTGTTGACCTATGAGATATTTATATCCTCTGTGCATTACAATGTTTAAATGGTATGACATCACTATGTACATTGTGATGGTTTGGATAATACCTCCTCGATGTAGTGATGTGGTAGGGGTGACTAGAGATTGGTTGACCAAGGTCACAAACTTTCTAGCAATCCAAGATACATTCTCATTTTATCATATTGGATGGATTTAAATCTATGATGTGTTAGTCCTTCATGGTGTTACCCATTTAGTCATATCAAATAGGGATGATTGGTTTACATCATGATTCTGGAAAGAATTA
Organism: Viscum album; assembly: GCA_963277665.1. NCBI lineage: Eukaryota > Viridiplantae > Streptophyta > Magnoliopsida > Santalales > Viscaceae > Viscum > Viscum album. Next base: position 1,690,268,337 of record OY728135.1, on the reverse strand, counting down.
AAATAAGTACTGTGTTTGAGAGTTATCTTATATATAATATTACCCCTTCAGATTGACGGTCTATCCGAGAATACAGTATATGGGTTAATGTACATTATCTAGGATTGAATACTTGAATTGGAAGCTATTGGGAAAAAATCGACATCTTGTTAAAATTTCCAACAATTATATTTTCTTGGAAACTAATCTAATTGATCCCTATAAGGCCCTTTACAGTAGGCCATTTCATTTTCCCGTATACTGGTTAGACGAATGTGTGGAAACACTACTAGGACCACATATCATTGAAGTGAATTTAGAGGAACAAATGATTATTTAGAAATTTATGGCTAAAACATAGTCCATGGAGAAGTATTATACCATTCATTAATATCAGACTCTTTATTTTCATGCGGGACATCAAGTATTTATGCAACTTTCACCTAGATTGGATCATATATAGATTCAGAGATAGGGAAATTTTTTAAATTATTATATTGGGACTTTTAGATCTTGGAAATTTCCGATCCAATATATTATTTGTTGGATTTTAGTTTATATGTATCGGGTTATGCATGAAGTCTTCCTTGTATCACAAATTCACTACCATTACTCTGACCTACCTGAAACATTTCTCATGAGAATATTAATACCGATAATGAAATGTCATGTGATAATAGTATAATATATATCTTTGATAGGGTCATGAAGTCTCTCCATGGTAGGGAGTTCCTCTAATTTGGGTGATACAGTACCATGGTCGTGCGTAGTAAAAAACATATGTGATAAAGGTTGATATAAGTGCTTTGTGGCCTAAAAGTTTCTCAGATGATTTTTTCCACCCATAGAATTGAAAATTGTAGATAATTGTTTTTAATGAGATGTGGATTTAAAATAAATGATTTTCAAAGAGATACAAATACTTTTATATTTTTTCAAACCCTTGTTGATTTGTAACATTTAGATTAGGAAATGGTGATTGGGACATTAGTCTAGCCGGTTTTCTTCTTGGGAAAAATTAGACAGAGTGCTAAAAGGTTGTTATAAGAAAAATTCACTACATATATGATATATACACGATGTGGATGAAAAATATATAACATGTATTTTTGGATAGACCCACTGCACATCATGAATTGGTTTTCCCTAGAATAGTAAAACAATAGCTGTTAAAGAATGTGTAAAAATATAAATTTCTTTGTATATACCATGGATTGTTTTTAAAGGAGTATGAACCATTATTTTTGATAGGGTCTCATTTACTTCTCCCACATAAGAGGATATCTCACCAAACCTCCTCATCGGCACCTAACATAGGATTTAATTAATTTCACTCATCTGATGTCCATTTTTCTCACTATTTGTCACATTGGACCTAAAATGGTTATCTCCCCATTCAAATTTCATCCATTACTATTTTATCTCTACATATTGTTTTCTATTTTTTGTGATAACATATGCCCAATTTTTAGAAAAAAATTCTACGTGACAATTTTCTTTCATTCTCATGCCTTCCTCTATAGAGGGAGGTGTAGTTTAGACATAATCTGCTGCTAGGTATATATGAAATATTAATATTCTCTTATGGTATGAAAACTACTTCTCTAAAGGAGATCAAGATATTTTTGGGTGATTTTATTAATAATTGGGATTCCCCTATCATTTATTTGCGAGTTTCCCCATTTATATTTATAAATAAGGAGGATTCTTCACTTCATTTATGTATAGACTACTAGACATTGATCTTATTTATGGTTAAGAATATGTACCCTTTCACATAAAAGGATGAATTGTTTGAGTTGTTAAAGGTGGTAGGGGTAGGGGAAAGGTGCTTTTGAAAATTGATCACTTGGTAGAATTTTTTTCTATGGGTTTAAGAGTTGGTAATCTGAAGAAAACATTCAGAATAAGGTATGTCTAGTATGAATATCATTTAATGACTTCTCTTTAGACTAACACTTATGGAGTTTTTATTCTATTTTTAAATGGGATATTCCATCATTATCTTGACACATTTTCCATAGTCATTATATATTATATTAGGATTTATTCATAATTAGATGTGGATCATTAGATCCAAATATGTTTGGTAATTGAAATATAGAGAAAATAACTAATTTTTTGGAATATTTTTAAATGTAGTTTCTGAATCTAAGAAGTTTTGTTCTTGGGTAAAATTATTTTTAGAATAATATTTTAGTTGTTCCTGAAAAGGTAATGGCTATCTTGTCACTATAAAAAAATAACAACATAAATACAAAAATATTTCTTGGTATTTGTAGAAACAATAAATGAGTTATCAAGGATTTAAAAACTCGTCAACACGATTGCCTAAAGATAAAAAAGGGGTGGAATTTATATGGGATGAAAAATGTCTAAATACATTTGATTAGTTTAAACATATTATATCCTCATCTCATATTCTAATCTAGTATGAAATTAGAAGGGTGTCTTTGGTATATATTGATTCTTTTAGTGTTTCTATGTGTTTCATTCTTTTGCATCATATTACTGTTATAGTTGATGGTTTTCTTCTACTTCACTAATATAAGAGAAATTACAAAAATCATTCTTTTGGTCCTTTCATAGTTATTCATGCGCTCTAGGGTTAGAGATATTACTATATTGAAGAAATATTATTCTAATTTTCGAATAAAAATTGTTTGAGATATATATTATCTCAAAAGTACATGAATATCATATAGAGGTCATCGGTGGAATTATTACAGAAATTCAACCTCTAAATCACTCATTCCATGAGAGGGAGAGGGAGAAAAATGACTTTCTGGAATCTCTTAACAGATAAGTTCTACCACAATATTTTTTTGGAATCCAAGAAAGTGTGGAACCTAATTGGACTCTAACATTAATTGCATTCAGATATATATGTGGATATATTAGGTATGGTTATGAATAGTGTGAAGTGGTTAACATTTCATGATAATTTAATTCTGTATGTCTAGTTTTAGGATGGTGAGGAATAAGTAAGGTATTATTTTGTTAGAGGATAGATTCCTATTTGTCTCTTTGTTCTGCTAATATTATACACTTCAGGGTTTAGTTTTTCATCCAAATATCATTATCAAAATCATTCTTGAATTATTTTTGTAATTAATTATGGGTAATTTTATAGGTATTAATAAAGATGTATTATGTCATGATATTTCATTTATGATAGCCAGCTATTGATCACAACATTATTGATTATGTTTTATAGGGGTACATTGTTTATTTGATAATTTAACTGCCCCTAAATCAACCTAGTTTTGGGTAGCCTCTTTTAGTGTATGTTTTTAAATTGGATGTGGTTTATATATAATATTTTTTGGATTTCCAAGGACTGTCTAAGAGAATAATTATATATTAGTGATGACTGGTCTGTTGATGAAATATATTTATTTAAATCCAATATATTACACTGACAAGGTTGATGATATCCATAATATATATATGAAGGATATCATGCGGTTCTCTGGGGTTCCTTATTCCCTTATATCAGACATGGATCAACGGTTTACTTCCATGTTCTATAATAATTTCTATGACGCATTGTAGACTCAGGTGAGGTTTTGTATAACTTATCATCCATATCAGGGTGGTAAAAAAGAGTCAACTATCAAAACCCTAAATGATATTCCTCATTTGTGTATCCTATATTTTGGACAATATGTTTATTGACATCAAGGACTGGTCATGTTTTTATATAACAAAACATTCCAATCATTGATCAAAATGGTTCCCTAAGAGGTTATTTATGGTATCTCATTTAGGAAAAATATTTCCATGGACAATGTGGGAATATAATCTCTTTTGGTTTTAAATGATGATTAGGACACATCAATATGTATATAGGACATACGTCAGCATCTGGTCATAGGTCGAAGTGGTCGTAAATCATATATGGTCATCAACATCATCAATTAAATTTTTCAATTGGTTAGCAGGTTAGCTTGAATGTTTTTTGTAATTTATGTCACTATAATCTTTTGAAATAGGGGTAGCTAGCTTTGAGACATGACTGACCAATTTATTTAATTGAGAAGCTCAATCAACATTCTAATCCGTTGGAATTTCCATCTAAGTTGATGGGTATTCATTCTTTTTTCCATATATCTAGGAATATTAAATACCATCATGGTCTATATTATGTGTTGAATTAAGAAGAGATTGATTTAGATCTATAATTTTTTGTTTTTGAGAAACTGGAAGAAATCATTGATACTCAATTTAATGTGTTTATTGTGAAGTCAATACCATAATTCAATATATTATTGGGGAAAATTGGATTCTAACAAAACATGGGATAGTAACTCATCATTGAAGGAGGGGTGAACTCACATATTTTCTGGTCTCTCTTTATCCACATGACATATTGTAATGAAATTCCTTGGTTGGGGAGATTTTAACATCATGGATTAAAGAATATTTTATTTTTAAAGTGAAAGAGCTTGTTATTTGGGTTTAGAGTTTTCATATACTTTTTTAGAGTTTCTACAAAACATAGTTCTCAGTTCTAGTTGTAGGAAGAATTTATAATGTCACACATATAATTACATCATATATTGAGGGTAGGGAACCATCCATTCAATTAGTTCAATGTGTAAAATTATTTTTCAATATAATTTTTTTCCATAAATCATAAAATTTTCACTATAGTTAATTTAACATGAGGAAATGTTATTTTAGATATACATTAATTATAGTGAATTTATTCTATAAATATCGTATTTTTGATTCCAACCTCGCATGACTAGTAGGATAATATTATTTCCTCAAAGAACTCACATATTTTTGGTTTTATATTCCATTCCAAAAACAACAAGATTTTCTAGGAATTTATGAGTGTTTCTGATTATTTTATATATATTTTACTATGTTCTTTATCTTAGACATAATTTTCTTTCTTTCCTTTGGGTATGTGTGGCCTTGTTTTATAATTTTTGAACTATATTTCTATTGTACAATTTTTCTATTCTTATGGAATCATTTAATCTTAAGATGATAATGAACCTACAATCACTTCTAGATATGTCCATTGATATTACTCTATTGGAAGTATCATGTTTGGTGGGGTGCATTACATGCATTTCTCAAGGTATGTTTTAATCTATCCTAATTATTGACCATTTATATTATGTAAGACATCTTGAGATATTGGAATCATTTCTAGGGCCTCATTTTTATATTCTTCATTCATTAAAGTGTGTAGATACAAATATTGGTGGTGGAAACATGATCTTGAGGTAGGTAGTTCTGTATCTGGCCTATTTTATATAAACCATTTATTTCCCTTTCTTTGAAAACAATTATAGTTAAACTAGAATGATTTGAGGTTTTTTATTTATATATTTTAAACGTTTTTAAAAAATATGGGGTTTGAACCTATTATGTTAAAATGAAAAGGTATTTACAAATCACGTGAAATGGATTTCAAGATGCTTTTCATATATATTTTTTGATGAATAAGGGGTTCTAGAATATTTTTCGTGAAATGTGTAATCCATTTAAATGGTTATAAATGTACTATGTTAGAATCATGGTTACATTAATAGAAGGATTATTAGTAGGACACATATTTTGACACTATAATGGAGTTCACAATTTTGAGTGGTCTCATATTAATATATCAATATTCATTTGTCTATAGGATACATTTATATAATGGGGGTCACTTTTTGGGTTGTTCCTCTTTCATTAGACCTTGATGCATGGGTTACAATGAATTTTAGTGCACACAAGTCATGTATGATGCACATTTGAACTAGGTATCCAAGTAGTGAGTGATTGTTGACATATTTATACCATTGGGGATTTATTTTCATTCAACTTATTTAGCTTTTAAATTTTTTTTCTAGGATATACATTATTGAAAAATGTTTATGGAAATTATTCATTATAACTATATTTCATTGATATTTTTAGAACTCTTAGAATAGTGAAATGTTTTTAACTAGATTTTTTTGTAAACAATTTTATGATATATCATGCCATGATTTTTAAATTTACCATATTGGAATTTGTGTATAATCACATGATATGGAACAATCAGGGAAGATCCATATAATAATATTAAGATGACACCCTATAGACCCCTTTAGCATTTTTTTGAACATGTATTGTCATTTAAAGAAGTAAAATGTAAGGATACACAAAGTGGTAGTGGGGATTATGTTAGATGTGATTGTTTATATAGTGGATAATTGGTGGTTTATTTCGCACATATCAAATTTTTTATTTTATTTTGGTTTTATATTTTCTATCTGATTCTTATTTTAGTGACTATGTGTTATGTATGATATTTATATTTCACTACAAACCCACTTTCCAATGGATGGTAACTTATTTCAATTTCATCAGCAATGTTTTCTCTTGGATCAAAATAAGATGTTGGTATGTCAGTTAATGCTTCCAAGTATTAGACTTTCAATCTTGTTTCCCAGTTCGATTCTTCCTCTTAGATTTTAATTCATGTTCATGTTATCCATTCTCAATGTCATCTAATGGAGGACACATGTTGATTATGCTACTTCTTTTTCTATAGGGAATCCGTAAGGGTAGAAAAAATTGATCCATACGAGTTGTTATGTTTGGAATGTTTGAAGACTATGAATATATGGCACCTTCACTGTCTTCCTATTTCATAGGGTATCTCATGTGTGATGCTTTTTATGCTCTGAACCCATGAAATCCCATATTGATCACAAGTAAATTGAATCGAGTTGAGTAAGTCTACTAAATATTTTTTCCTCAATATTCTGATGTTTATTTAATTTGGATGGAATTCTATATTAGTGTGTTGGTTTAACATCTTATAGATATGGTCAGAAGATTAACATCATCATTAAAATCATATTAGATTGTCCTATCGAGATGGATAATGTCGTAAGATTAATATATTTAAGTGACAAATTAGGACATATTGTTGAGATATTTCTAGTCAAATGCTTATCATTTTATAGAGACTGATCAACAAATCCTATTAAGAAGGATGATGTGGTTAAGTGTGTCCCATGGGGGAAGGATTTCATTGATGGACTTTATGGCATGTTTCACCCCTAATGGGGGATAATATCACACATATATTATTTTCTGTATTGAGCATCATGGAGGTGTCTAACATACATTTTTTAAGAGACATAGATTAAAACCCACCTTTTTGATTTCATAGTTTATGTTCGTTCGACAAGATCAGTATATATCATTTAACATTATACGATAAGGATGCTGGTATTGTATAATGGGTGTCCATGAGGGAGGGTGTGTGGATTACATGAAGATGATTCTTGATGATAGAGGATCACTCTTGGGGAGATTTTGTAAGGATTAAAATGTAATCATCCTTAGTATTGGGTTTTTATCACTTTGAGGGGAGAGAAATTTGGGGATTACATGTTGATGATTCCCATTGTGGGTGTCTCACCCCATGACGGAGAAGGATAATTGGGGGCTTACTCATGGATGCTTCCCATGTGTAGATATTTTTACAATGGTGTGGGAAATGGTGGCATCCTAGGAGGATTGTAAATGGGGCTTCCTGTGGTCCTCAAATATAACGACCCGTACTTTACATACATTGTTACTACTTCAAAATTAAAGCACACTTATTACAACATATGACAAAACCACAAAGGACCGTATAGGTATAGTGTCTTTAGAAACTGGGAAACATAAACAACTGGTTCATAAATCTTCTACAGTGTCTCCCATTTATTTCATCATATCTAGGGTCCCTTTTAGCATATTCTACTTAATATCCATCTTCCTGACCTGGGGAAAAGAAAACATAAAAGGGTGAGCTCAAATGCTCAGCAAGGGAAAATAAAGGAAATAAAAATCATATCATATCCTTTTGAAAATCAAAACCTGCAAAAGAGATCATAATATCTTAACATGGAATAAATCATAGAAGTGAAAATGAGATCCCCATAATCGTAACATAAAACTTGAAACTTTGTGGCATGCACACATAATCATGGAAATCATTTCTTGTTAGTCATGACTCATTGCCAAGACTATCTTAGTGGACAAAGTCCCTTTCTGAACCGAGTTCACTCCTCGTTTCAGTCCTGTATCACTGAACCGAAATAACCTTCCGTTCCAGCCATGTCTATCTCATGAGATATAAAATCATTACCCAATGCATTGGAGGGAGATATAGGTCCCACCCATCTTATAATGAATCCTTTCTTATGTGTGCCACATAATCATAAAACATCCATCATCGCATAACACATATAACAAAAATGGGATTCTTGAAACATCATGACATCATAAATCAATTCATATAAGATAAAGGAATTCATAAACATAATTCCATCACAACATAGTCAAACCAATGTAAAAATATGGATAGAAACAGAACCCTTTATTATCTTAGATGGAAAATAATTTTGATAAAACACTTGAATTGAATTCTTGAGGAAAATATCCTTTCTTCTTCAAAGACATTTTTCCTTTCATAACATGTCATACAACTTTAAAATAAAAGAAGTTGATTAAAAATAAACTTGAATACTTGTAAAGGAAGCTTCTTGTAAATAATGTTTTAAAAATCCATTCATGCCGTATAAGTTAAAAAAAACATTCTTCGTACTTTTGTCGGAAAAGTCAAAAAGTACCTCGTACGAAAAACGACAAAAGATTCCTTTCGTATCTTTTACTAAAAACTCACCTAAGGGTAAAATTGGATATAAACTATTGTAGAAGGATGGAAATATTACATATTGAGGGAACATGGATGTGGATGATAAAATACACCCCAGTAAATACTTACGAATAAACAATCTCGGATAAAAATGAGATTTTGATATTTCCCTTACCTTAGGTCCGATTTGCTTTGTTCGTGTCCGAAGCTCCTGTATAATGGTTTAAATAATGTTATTGACTTATTCCAGAATCATACATATTGATATGAGATCATATATGGTCATATTATTAGCTTCTTGTTAGTAATATTTCATTGTTACTTGTTACTCGGGTCTTTATAACTTTTTGTTCTTATGCGTGTTTTGTCGAATAAATTCTTATTCTTATATTTAGGTTATAGATAATTCATTTCCAGAATGGTATTAGTGTAGTATATACCATATTCATTCATTCAATTCATTTATACAATCATTATGAAATGAAGATCATGTAGAACGAGTCGCATCACATCGTGGAGACGGTATTCCGTACGTACGCACGAGTGATGATATCGTTCCTATGATCGTGGAATTGTATTGGAGTTTATATATATATTATTTCAGTATCAATATTACTTAATAATAATCATATATAGTTACTCATTACACCATTATACCCATCCTTGTAAGGTGATGGTGGAAAATAGATTACACCACGGCGTGGAGACGGTATTCCGTACGTACGCACGCGCGGTGATTTCATTTTTCCGTAGGATGGATAGAAGGTGAATTAGGGTTGTTTCATATTTATAATAACATATCAGTATGTAAGTAATACTGATGTTATTACTTCATCATGAAACAACTAAAGAAGAAGAAGTTGAAGAAGAAAGAAATTGAAAAGATTGGTAATGGATATTACCTCTTCTTTGGAACGCCTCTTTGAATCCTCCACTTAAGGAACTAAGAGTGGTCTTTGGAGAAGACCAGGACCTCTAGGACTATTCTAGGAAAGTGGAGGGGAGAAAAGGGCAGGGGTTGGCCGAGCTTGAGTGCTCAATTTGGTGTGAGGAGGAGGGGGAGGAGGTGCCCTTTTATAAGGGAGGAGAGGGGCACCTTAGGAATATCTCAAAATATTATTTTATATTAAAGTCAAAATCGGTTTATAATGGTTCCAAAGGGTCTTATTTCGAAGATAAAGTGGGGAAGGGTCGAAATCCTATCAACCAATAGGATTTAGACAAGTTTGGGGTATTATTTTAACCTTATCAATTAGATTTAACTCTAAGTTAATTAATTTAACTTTTACCGTGTCTTTTTGTTTTCTTTCACTATATGGTTAATACACTTACTATAACATGCCAAACGAACCCCAAATTGTTTATTATTAATATATATATCCTTATCTAAGTCATTTGGCCGAACCTTAGATTTTTAGGAATAAAATAACAATTAATAATATAATATTTGATTTAAAAACTATTTGTGTCAATTTTGACACTATTTGATATATGATTTTTGTGAAAGTCATAACAGAATTAAATGTTCGAACCAAGTTGATTAAATCAACATTAATATATCATAGTAACCTAGAAAATTAGTGGAATTCATAAAAAGTTTCAAATTACATTTATTTTGGTGTTTATAACATCAATTATGTCAATATTTCATTAATAAGATAATTACTGCATCATCTTTGTGTCATAAATAAATTAAATTATTTGATGTCTAAAAATTACAAATAAAATACCATCATGTAGGAAATCTTTTTATCTTTCTAATGAATATTTACAATCGAATTTATCTTATGTATAACCCTATATTAAAAATGATTTACTTATTGAACTTTGATTTTAACTATTTTAACCCTTCTTTAAATAAATTAATAATAAATGTCCTAATCTAATACAAGTGGGCCTAAATGGTCATATTTTATTCCTAAGTTTGTTTTTGGTTGAATTACACTTGTCCAATAGAATTAGGACATGTGTTAGGGTAATATTAATATCATATTTACCCTTAGTTACCCTATTTACTATTAACCGCGGTAAAAAAAAGTAAAAAGTTACTATTCACCAAAAAATTATTTTCATCTCATTGAACCACATTTTAGTCCTTGATATTAACCGTGTCTCTCGGATTTTCGAAATTCCATTCACAGAAGCGGTAAAATTAAGTTTTATGCAAAATTCGGTTTTTAACCTACCACTTAGTGGTTTCACTATTCATCAAAAATTGAAAGTTTTCAGAAAAATACCAAAATTTCACCCTAGGCTAATTTCGATATTCTGAGTCCAAAAATGAAGTCCATTTTGAAAAATAAAATTTATAAAATTTTAAAAAGTGGTTATTACTATTCATAACGGCTAGTTTTAATAGCATATTGTTGTTTAGTGAAACTCGGTATTGCGTATAACGCAAGCTATCGAGGAAGGTCGCGATTGCGTGTAAAGAAAGCCAAGCAAGTGTTGTGTAGAAAAAGATTCCTTTGATGATTTATATAACATAAAAGTCTCGGGTGTTACATTCTACCCCCCTTAAAAAGAATTTCGCCCTCGAAATTCGTCACTTTGTAACAAACAAATGAGGATACTTCTCCCTCATCATATCCTCAAGCTCCCATGTAGCTTCTTCAAATTGGTGGTTTCTCCATAAAACCTTCACTAAGCGAGTGGTCTTGTTTCGTAGGACTTTTTCGCTACGATCCAGAATCTCTATCGGTTGTTCTTCATAAGAAAGATCTTGTTCCAGCGGTACAACTTCTGAGCTGAGTACATGTGAAGGATCTGGTATGTACTTTCTCAGGAGAGATACATGGAACACATCGAGAACTTGAGAGAGATTCGGTGGAAGCGCCAATCGGTAAGCTACCTTCCCAACACGATCCAGTATTTCAAAAGGACCGATATATCTAGGGCTCAACTTCCCCTTCTTTCCAAATCTCATAACCCTCTTCCAGGGAGATATTCGTAAGAACACTTTATCACCTACTTCAAACTCTAGGTCTCTTCTTCGATTGTCGGCATAACTTTTCTGTCGACTCTGAGCTGCTCTTATGTGTTGTTGAATAGATCTAACCTTTTCTGCCATTTCATCAACGAGATCAGGTCCTAATAGCTTTCTTTCCCCAACTTCATCCCAGCAAGTTGGAGTCCTGCATTTCTTTCCATAGAGAGCTTCATAAGGAGCCATCTGAATACTGGAGTGAAAGCTATTATTATAAGAAAATTCCACCAAAGGTAGGTGTTGATCCCAACCTCCTTTGAAATCCATAGAGCAAGCTCTCAACATATCTTCTAGGGTTTGAATTGTTCTCTCAGACTGACCGTCTGTCTGGGGATGATAAGCAGTGCTGAAACTCAACTCTGTATCCAGAGTATGCTGAAGACTTCGCCAGAACTTCGAGGTACATCTCGGATCCCGATCAGATATAATAGAAAGTGGTACTCCATGCAATCTTACCACTTCCTTTACATATATCCTGGCAAGCTGATCTAGAGAGAAATCCTCTCTAATAGCAATGAAGTGTGCAGACTTTGTAAGACGATCAACTATGACCCAGATAGCATTATTGCCTTTGGATGTTTTAGGAAGTCCTGTGACAAAGTCCATAGTGATGTTTTCCCATTTCCATTCGGGTATGGGTAATGGTTGTAACATCCCCTTAGACTTCTGTCTCTCATCTTTAACTTGTTGACAAACCAAGCATCGAGAGACATATTCAGCAACATCTCTTTTCATGCCATCCCACCAGAAGTACTCTTTCAGGTCCCTATACATCTTCGTGCTTCCAGGATGAATAGAGAATGAAGAACTATGAGCCTCATCCAGCAGCTCTTTCTTTAATTCGGGGATGGGAGGAACACAAACCCGATTCCTGAACTTTATTATCCCATCACAATCAAGGTTGAATTCAGGAACATTTCTCACCTTCTTTTGTAACTCGACATCTTCTTTCTGTGCCTCTTTAATCTTCACATGTATAGATGGTTGAACATTCATTTGAGAAAGATAAGATTTTTCCCCTTCCATTATAATTCCAAGATCCATCCTTTGTAAATCCATAAATATTGGATCTTTTGTGATCCTCATCATGGATAAACTAGCATGGTCTTGTCGACTTAATGCATCTGCCACCTTGTTTGCTTTCCCAGGGTGGTAATGGATTGAGCAGTCATAATCCTTAATCAGCTCCAACCATCTTCTTTGACGCATATTCAACTCCTTTTGTGTGAAAATATACTTTAAACTTTTATGATCAGTATAAATATCACACCTTTCACCATAAAGGTAATGCCTCCAAATCTTTAATGCAAAGATTACCGCAGCCAACTCCAAATCATGTGTTGGGTAATTTTGCTCATGGATTTTCAACTGTCGTGAGGCATAAGCTATCACCATATCATTTTGCATAAGAACACACCCCAATCCCTTCTTGGATGCATCACTGTAGATCACAAACCTTTCTCCACTACAAGGCAGTGTGAGCACAGGTGCACTGGATAACCTTCTTTTCAACTCCTTGAAATTCTCTTCACATTCCTCTGTCCAGACAAACTTAACTCCTTTCCGAGTCAACTTGGTGAGTGGATTAGATAATCGTGAAAAATCTTTTACAAAACGTCGATAATATCCAGCCAAACCAAGAAAACTTCGGATCTCAGTTACTGTTGTTGGTCTTGACCATCTTTCTATAACCTCTGTTTTTGCTGGATCCACAGATATCCCCTCTTTTGAGATTATATGACCCAAAAATGCAACTTTTTGAAGCCAAAATTCACACTTGGTAAATTTGGCATAAAGCTTCTCTTTTCTCAGGGTCTTCAATATAATTCTCAAGTGATCTTCATGCTCTTCCTTGCTCTTTGAATAGACAAGAATATCGTCTATAAAGACTACCACAAATTGATCAAGATAGTCTCTAAAGACTCTATTCATTAGATCCATGAAGATAGCAGGGGCATTAGTAAGACCAAATGGCATCACTATAAATTCATAGTGTCCATACCTTGTACGGAAAGCCGTCTTTGGTATATCCTCCCTTTTGACCCTTAATTGATGATACCCTGAACGAAGATCAATCTTGGAAAAGTATTGAGCTCCGCGTAGTTGGTCAAATAAGTCATCAATGCGTGGGAGAGGATATTTGTTCTTGATAGTGATCTTGTTAAGTTCTCTATAATCAATGCAGAGTCTCATTGATCCATCTTTCTTCTTAACAAATAGAACAGGTGCTCCCCAAGGTGACGCACTAGGGCGTATGAATCCCTTATCAAGATTCTCTTGGAGTTGCTTCTTCAATTCTTGCAACTCAATTGGGGCCATTCTATAAGGTGTCTTTGAAATAGGCAAAGCACCCGGTACGAGTTCTATTGAAAACTCAACTTCACGATTCGGTGGAAGACCCGGTAATTCCTCCGGAAAGACATCATCAAACTCCCGTACAATGGGCATATTCTTAATCGTGAGTTTCTCACCAACCATTTGAGATAAATAACCTTCATTTAGTGGAATCATGACCCATAAGATGGAAGGAATTTCCACTGGAAGGTTATGTTCATCCTTGCATTGATAGACGATCATAGATTGATCTGGAATATGAAATGTGACTTCCCTTCTTTGGCAATTGATATGAGCTCCATGTAGAGAAAGCCAATCCATGCCAAGAATCACATCAAATTCCACTAAAGGAAGGATCACAAGATTTGCAGGAAGCACTTTCCCACAAACTTCGATCGGAGAAGAATTATAAACTTTTGATGCGATTGATGTGCCATTAGGTGTTGTCACGGCTAACTCAACATCTAATTGTTGAGGTAATACGGTGATACCCTTAGAAAAGTCTTCAGAAATAAAAGAGTGGGTGGATCCAGAATCAAATAAAACATTTGCTACTTTAGAATGGATGGTAAGTGTACCTTTCACCACATCGTTATCGTACTCCACATCGCTGATAGAAATTGCATGTGACTTTCCTTTGTCTTTAGCCTTAAGATTTTGTTGACGTCGACCATCATCATCAACCCTTGGATTTGGGCATTGATTGGCATAATGCCCCATCTCCTTGCACTTGAAACATTGAAGTGTAGTAGGTTCATTCTGTGTATCCCTTCCTTTGTTTGCGTCATTAGACATCTTCTTCCCATTATCACGGCATTCAAATGCCCGATGACCTTCCTTTCCACATTTAAAACATTTACTTGTCCCTTTAAGACAACTCCCTCCATGTTTCTTTCCACACTTTGAGCATAAGGGAAAGTTCATCTTCTTTTCAGTGTGCTCTTTAGAGTTTCCTTTGAATTCCATCTTCCTCTTCTTATCAAACCCATGTGACTGATGGGTTACTCCAATCTCCATCTCGACTTTGAGAGCACATCGAACGATTTCCTCGTAGCTATTGAAGTCCCTTATGGCTAACGCCCTTCGAAGACTTGGTTTTAAGCCACTAAAGAATCGATCGATCTTACTCTCAGGTTGGATAATAATACCAGAAGCGTACCTTGAAAGTCTTGTAAAATTTGCTTCATAGGTACCAACAGATTCTTCATCCCTTTGCTTCAGTTCAAGAAATTCTTTCTCCATCTTTGTTCGGAGAATACGAGGGAAGTACTTATTGAAAAATAAGTTCTTGAACTCGTCCCATTCCATAGACTCAATTTCATCCCTTTGCCTCGTATTCTTAACAAGATTCCACCATTGATCCGCATCTCCTTCCAAACGATATACTGCTAGGATGACTTTATCATGCTCAGAACATTGAAGAACTGAAAATATCTTTTCAGTAGTACTAATCCATTGTTCAGCAACTAATGGATCAGTAGACCCGCTGAAAGAAGGTGGACGCTGCCTCATGAAGGATTCAACAGAATGTTGCTCCCTCCTTTGCTCGTTTGGAAATCCTGCATGATTCATAGCTTGAGAAAGTTGTGTGAGCATGGCTACAAGATTTTGCATTCCAGCTCCCATATCGTTTGGTTGCTCAGGGGGACAATCATTGCATTGCCCATCGCATTCCGCATTAACACGGTTCCTTCGGGTTCCAGCCATTGACTAAAACCAAGAAGAATAGTGTGAGCAACACTAATTATAATAGGAAACCACATAATTCAAGAATAAAATTTTCATGCTTATGGTCTTATCCTAGGTTATTCAAGGCCATTTCTAAAACACTAAGATTGTGTTCTATGCCTAGACTTATCCTTAGGGTTCTTACTAAGGCTTTCACATCCTAGTTTCCAAAGGTTGACTATACCTTTCCTCTGATACCAACTATAATGACCCGTACTTTACATACATTGTTACTACTTCAAAATTGAAGCACACTTATTACAACATATGACAAAACCACAAAGGACCGTATAGGTATAGTGTCTTTAGAAACTGGGAAACATAAACAACTGGTTCATAAATCTTCTACAGTGTCTCCCATTTATTTCATCATATCTAGGGTCCCTTTTAGCATATTCTACTTAATATCCATCTTCCTGACCTGGGGAAAAGAAAACATAAAAGGGTGAGCTCAAATGCTCAGCAAGGGAAAATAAAGGAAATAAAAATCATATCATATCCTTTTGAAAATCAAAACCTGCAAAAGAGATCATAATATCTTAACATGGAATAAATCATAGAAGTGAAAATGAGATCCCCATAATCGTAACAAAAAACTTGAAACTTTGTGGCATGCACACATAATCATGGAAATCATTTCTTGTTAGTCATGACTCATTGCCAAGACTATCTTAGTGGACAAAGTCCCTTTCTGAACCGAGTTCACTCCTCGTTTCAGTCCTGTATCACTGAACCGAAATAACCTTCCGTTCCAGCCATGTCTATCTCATGAGATATAAAATCATTACCCAATGCATTGGAGGGAGATATAGGTCCCACCCATCTTATAATGAATCCTTTCTTATGTGTGCCACATAATCATAAAACATCCATCATCGCATAACACATATAACAAAAATGGGATTCTTGAAACATCATGACATCATAAATCAATTCATATAAGATAAAGGAATTCATAAACATAATTCCATCACAACATAGTCAAACCAATGTAAAAATATGGATAGAAACAGAACCCTTTATTATCTTAGATGGAAAATAATTTTGATAAAACACTTGAATTGAATTCTTGAGGAAAATATCCTTTCTTCTTCAAAGACATTTTTCCTTTCATAACATGTCATACAACTTTAAAATAAAAGAAGTTGATTAAAAATAAACTTGAAGACTTGTAAAGGAAGCTTCTTGTAAATAATGTTTTAAAAATCCATTCATGCCGTATAAGTTAAAAAAAAACATTCTTCGTACTTTTGTCGGAAAAGTCAAAAAGTACCTCGTACGAAAAACGACAAAAGATTCCTTTCGTATCTTTTACTAAAAACTCACCTAAGGGTAAAATTGGATATAAACTATTGTAGAAGGATGGAAATATTACATATTGAGGGAACATGGATGTGGATGATAAAATACACCCCAGTAAATACTTACGAATAAACAATCTCGGATAAAAATGAGATTTTGATATTTCCCTTACCTTAGGTCCGATTTGCTTTGTTCGTGTCCGAAGCTCCTGTATAATGGTTTAAATAATGTTATTGACTTATTCCAGAATCATACATATTGATATGAGATCATATATGGTCATATTATTAGCTTCTTGTTAGTAATATTTCATTGTTACTTGTTACTCGGGTCTTTATAACTTTTTGTTCTTATGCGTGTTTTGTCGAATAAATTCTTATTCTTATATTTAGGTTATAGATAATTCATTTCCAGAATGGTATTAGTGTAGTATATACCATATTCATTCATTCAATTCATTTATACAATCATTATGAAATGAAGATCATGTAGAACGAGTCGCATCACATCGTGGAGACGGTATTCCGTACGTACGCACGAGTGATGATATCGTTCCTATGATCGTGGAATTGTATTGGAGTTTATATATATATTATTTCAGTATCAATATTACTTAATAATAATCATATATAGTTACTCATTACACCATTATACCCATCCTTGTAAGGTGATGGTGGAAAATAGATTACACCACGGCGTGGAGACGGTATTCCGTACGTACGCACGCGCGGTGATTTCATTTTTCCGTAGGATGGATAGAAGGTGAATTAGGGTTGTTTCATATTTATAATAACATATCAGTATGTAAGTAATACTGATGTTATTACTTCATCATGAAACAACTAAAGAAGAAGAAGTTGAAGAAGAAAGAAATTGAAAAGATTGGTAATGGATATTACCTCTTCTTTGGAACGCCTCTTTGAATCCTCCACTTAAGGAACTAAGAGTGGTCTTTGGAGAAGACCAGGACCTCTAGGACTATTCTAGGAAAGTGGAGGGGAGAAAAGGGCAGGGGTTGGCCGAGCTTGAGTGCTCAATTTGGTGTGAGGAGGAGGGGGAGGAGGTGCCCTTTTATAAGGGAGGAGAGGGGCACCTTAGGAATATCTCAAAATATTATTTTATATTAAAGTCAAAATCGGTTTATAATGGTTCCAAAGGGTCTTATTTCGAAGATAAAGTGGGGAAGGGTCGAAATCCTATCAACCAATAGGATTTAGACAAGTTTGGGGTATTATTTTAACCTTATCAATTAGATTTAACTCTAAGTTAATTAATTTAACTTTTACCGTGTCTTTTTGTTTTCTTTCACTATATGGTTAATACACTTACTATAACATGCCAAACGAACCCCAAATTGTTTATTATTAATATATATATCCTTATCTAAGTCATTTGGCCGAACCTTAGATTTTTAGGAATAAAATAACAATTAATAATATAATATTTGATTTAAAAACTATTTGTGTCAATTTTGACACTATTTGATATATGATTTTTGTGAAAGTCATAACAGAATTAAATGTTCGAACCAAGTTGATTAAATCAACATTAATATATCATAGTAACCTAGAAAATTAGTGGAATTCATAAAAAGTTTCAAATTACATTTATTTTGGTGTTTATAACATCAATTATGTCAATATTTCATTAATAAGATAATTACTGCATCATCTTTGTGTCATAAATAAATTAAATTATTTGATGTCTAAAAATTACAAATAAAATACCATCATGTAGGAAATCTTTTTATCTTTCTAATGAATATTTACAATCAAATTTATCTTATGTATAACCCTATATTAAAAATGATTTACTTATTAAACTTTGATTTTAACTATTTTAACCCTTCTTTAAATAAATTAATAATAAATGTCCTAATCTAATACAAGTGGGCCTAAATGGTCATATTTTATTCCTAAGTTTGTTTTTGGTCGAATTACACTTGTCCAATAGAATTAGGACATGTGTTAGGGTAATATTAATATCATATTTACCCTTAGTTACCCTATTTACTATTAACCGCGGTAAAAAAAAGTAAAAAGTTACTATTCACCAAAAAATTATTTTCATCTCATTGAACCACATTTTAGTCCTTGATATTAACCGTGTCTCTCGGATTTTCGAAATTCCATTCACAGAAGCGGTAAAATTAAGTTTTATGCAAAATTCGGTTTTTAACCTACCACTTAGTGGTTTCACTATTCATCAAAAATTGAAAGTTTTCAGAAAAATACCAAAATTTCACCCTAGGCTAATTTCGATATTCTGAGTCCAAAAATGAAGTCCATTTTGAAAAATAAAATTTATAAAATTTTAAAAAGTGGTTATTACTATTCATAACGGCTAGTTTTAATAGCATATTGTTGTTTAGTGAAACTCGGTATTGCGTATAACGCAAGCTATTGAGGAAGGTCGCGATTGCGTGTAAAGAAAGCCAAGCTAGTGTTGTGTAGAAAAAGATTCCTTTGATGATTTATATAACATAAAAGTCTCGGGTGTTACATCAAACGTGGTAAGATAACTATTTAACCTCATGTCCTAAGGATGACGTCATGTATTAAAACATCTTATTACTAAGATATAGAGATATGTAGTTTTAAATCATTCATCTTGGATGTGGTTAGGTATTACTCTATGAGGGGGACAACTTCATGGTGAGAGGAAGACCTAGTATAAGGACCCTTTACCAAGAGAGATCAATGATTTTTCAGTACAATTATATATACAGGGCTTATATCACGACTTATCATACACCTATAGGTGGTACATGTCGTTGGAACTGCCATTGAGGTGTTGGAAAAAAAGAAGATCGATGTTAGGGTACCTAGGAATAAAAGAGATTGGAATTTGAGTTCCAATTATTATGAGAAATAGTTAGGGTAATGGAAGAACTATAAGAATAGTGAATGTTGAGTCTTGGACCAGAATGACGTTTTTCATAAAACTATGTTGTTTTTAATTAAAAATTGGTATAAGGAGGGGGCTTTAGGAAACATACAACTTATGGATTCTGATGGAAAAGTTGTAACCTAGAATTAGATTTGTGTGTAGATCAGGATTGTTTGAAGGAGTATTATCTTCCACACACACAAACAACATTTGGAGGTGTTTCTCAATGATCAATCAACTATATAAAATGTCGTGTTTAGTGATAACGGAGGTATTACATGAATAATATATACATTTCAGGGTCTATTGTTTCAGATATCATGTGATGTCAACGAAGTGATATATTTTCACTCAAGAGAATGTTTCATTGTCATCTGTAGAACCTCCCCATATGCAGGGGTAGGATTTATTTATTTCTAAAATCCCCACCTAGTTTAACTCATTCTATAGGTAGAATAATTGGTTAGTAATCTTCTCAGTTATTTTTCATCGACAATCCGCCACACAACACCTTTGGTTCGACGTTACATTTTTCCCACAACTATTTTGTCACACAACTGGTTTTTTCAAAAAAGCCTCCATATTTGGGAGCATGTTATTGGAAACTACATCTGAGTCGATGGTTCCTACAGAACTCAACATCTCCTTTAGTGAGAATTTATTTTTCACAATCAACCTCACCTTTGTGAACATTAGTTTATTCATTCATGAAATATTCCCAGCACACCCGAAATGTTACTTTTGGGAGGGTCTCTTGTTTAGATCTTCTAATATTAGGTGTCTGGGGTGTGATATTGGTTTTCAGAACAAACAAATTTCCACACTCATAATTGATGTTTGAAAGGAAATTTTATGTTAGGTTATGAGGTGAAAAAATAGTGAGGTTCATTTATATACATTACCACAATATTTACATTAGGTTATGAAATTGTGTTGCATTATTCACATAAACCAAATTTATTGTTATATAAATAGTATTTTATCGACATCACATAGTAACCTAACATCTATTCACAATAACTCATCTATCATGCACAAAACTGACTCTTGTGTGTGAAATATCGGTCTTTAGACACAAAATTCAAAAAATACTCTTTCATGAAATAACTTACATTCCTCAGATGAAAATTTGTGTGAAATATTTCAATAGCTGGTGATGAAGATTAATTTCGGTGACCAGCTCTATGAATTTTCTAATTCTACCTTAGCAACCAAATATATTCACAAAAATGAAAATAATACAACCAAGTTGATATAGAAGATACTACATCTTTCTAGAGTTCTAAGATAGAGGTGATCCTAGAAGTCCATTGAGATAGAAGGTTAGTCCCTGAAAACAAAGAATTTATGATCTTATAGATGAATGAATAGAGAGTTGGTCTGCTATGAAATTTTATAAAACTGTATAACTTTATGGGGATGGAAACGGTAAATATTACCAATATCAAGGTGGACACGCAATGCTTCTGGTTCAATTGTAATGATGATCTCTTCCACTTGATCATCACAACCCTGGGATATTAAACCTAGAAGCATGATAACACTATTTTATACACCTATAATTAATAATTGAAAATGGCCCCTAAGGGGTAGTTAGAGAGTGAGGAATTCCTATATCCTTGCACGAGAAACATTTAAACCATCATACATGATAAATGAAATGAATGTTTAAAATACTATGATTTATAAGTTGAAATTTTATATACATTTTGGATCCATTTAATTAAATTTTATTCATAATTTAATTAATAATTTATAGGGTACAAATATATTTTTTCAGAGAATATATATCAAGAAATGGAAAATAAAATCTATCAAAAATGTCCAAAATGGACACTACACATTATGAAACACATACAAAACATGTATGCATCATTCAAAACATTAGCCCATAGTAACAATTAATAAATTTGTCACTATGGAGATATTTCAAGTGAATTGTCCCTTACTAACGTTCTCTTGGTTTTATGCATTATTATCTTTTGAACAAGTGTGGGGGAATTTCCTACTAGTGGAAATGTAATATATTTATTTAGGAGATGTAATGTAGTGATTTTACAAGACTGATACGATGTGATCAATGTAATAACATAGTCATATGCTTCACCGACCATGTTCCTTTTAAAATATAGAAATAAAATAAATGAAAAATATATTTCATTGTGTATTAGGAAGGTAAAAAATTACCATTTATGTAAAAATGAATCCTCATATGGATCATTGGTGGTTAGGTAATGAAATAGTGATATGCCCTGAACATGAATTTCAAAAAAAATAATTAAAGAGAAATAAAAGGACATAGTTCATCTTTGATTCATTTTTGATATATTCATGGATCCAATTAGGGATTCTAGTATCATAGACACTATTTGTTCATGAATGAACCATTTCATTGCAATGAAACAAATTTCATTCCTTATACATTAAATCAGGCCCATCTTTTAGATTTATTTTTATTTTATTTTTTCAATATTGGATAATTAATTGTGTATATGTTTATTTTTTCAGAATATGTATCCAAGAATACAGAGGGAATTATTTTAAAAATTCTTACAACTGGGATTTAAACATCTTGAAACACATACATGAAATGTATGCTTCAATAACAGCATGTACGAAGAGGGATGAACAAGTCATGAAGAAGGTAAAGGTCATGAAAAAAATACATGATATTAATCATTATTACCTATCATGTAAAATTGAAAATCCACTACCATCTTAAAGATCATGTGATAAAGATAAAGCTTTTTGTGATACCCAAATACACTTCCTGATATGAGTCACATCCCTGAATCCCAAATATTCAAGAAATTAAAGGTTCTTGATCCGAAATACACAGAGAGAAACATGAAATGAGATTACATGTTGTGAGTATGATAGCCATTTTGAAAATTCCCATATAATTATCCAGAGAATGTGGAACATTTTGTAAACATTATTTGGGTAGTAGATTTTCTCTCATTCTATCATCGTTTTATTCCTTTCATTACATTCCATCTTTACTATAAACCATTACTTTTATTGTTTAAATTAAATCCTAGTGTCATTGAACAATATAAAATTGTTCTTAATCAGTTTTTTCTCTTTTTACCACTCCATGTTGATTTTACATTGTTTTTTCCAGTTCAAAATGGATATGCACCACATACATTTTTTCTTACACTTTCAAGTAACTTGTAGATTAATTTAATATTTTTTTAATTTATATCTACACGCTTCTTAGTCCCTCAATTTAAAACATTTTTATTTAATATTTTTTTATTAATTTTATTAGAATGTTTTCATATTATTTGATTTATATTATTATCATCATTATTGGCTAAACTGTTATGGACAAGGTTCAAAAGTAAGGGTTTTATGGGATTAATGAATCTATAAACAATAATTTGTTAAACCTATGACTAATAATTAGTTTAAAAAACAATTTTCTATTAATTTAATTTACAAAACTAAGAGAAAAGAATTTCATGCATATTTTTAATCATTTTTAATGATTTAAAATTGTTTCAAAATCTAATACCCCTTTATTTTAAATGTTTAATTAAATGAGGGGTAATTGGAAATGAGGAGTTAAAAAAGTTTGAATTTCTATGTTAATGTTATATTTTAATGGAGAATTTTTTTTAAAATAATTCTTTATTATTATTTTTAGGTTTTTTGTTTACAAAATATTGATCTTTCCTAGGAATCCCTCATCCCAAGGCTAGTAAACCACAAATACAGCTCAAGCACTGGCTAGCTGATAAATGTCACAAGGGAAGGCTACTTAGTCGTAGTAGGGGGTAAACATTTGTTAATGGTTGCATCAATCACATGTATAGTTCCCGAAAAATAGTGAATCCCAATACGATTTGAGGTGGGACAAAGTTGGCTTGAGCCACATGTGGTGCACCACATATTTAGTTTGTGTAGTGCATTGTTAGATCTGATCTCTACTACAAGAGATTTTTCATGTTGATGTCATGAGTTATCTTATAAGCTAGTGTGTTTCCATATTTCCATATTTTTATGGGAGGGATAAGTAATTGGGTAATTTTCATATTTTAAAACTCAGCCTCACCTATCTTGGACATAACACGCCACCCATCAACATTGTGTATTTTCCCCCTGACATCCCCATCAAATAATTCTCTAACTGGTATGTTCCATGTTAGACCCTTGGGAAAATTAAAATTAATCTTATATTCAATTCAAACTACCTCCATCACCATGGATGTTCTTTAGGCGATTTTTTGACCACCATAAGCTCATTTTACTTTCCCACTACAGAAATTGATGGCCGAAGGGTTGAGGGATATTCCACTTCCATTGTTACATCTTTTCTACGGGTATCACATACTCTAAGAAGCCCATCCACATTGAAACACCACTATGCACCTGTGAAAATTCTTGACTCCTCGAAGCTTTTTAGGACCACTATTAAAGAGGAAGCACCTGTGATCCTTGAAAGAAATTGAAAATACCCTAAGGGCCTAACAGATAACCAAAATTATAAAATATTCAAACTCCGAAATATTAGGGTGATTTATGGGGACCAAATTAGAGGTTTATAATCATCCATGGCCTATAAAAAGTTCCTCCAATCGCCGAAGGATGAGTTTAAAATAGCTCGATAGTTGAGATCCCACTTCATGGAGAGGCTTATGGTGACATTCTCATTTTATTCATTTTTTAAATTTTTTATTCTGTTATATTATATATTATATATACTTTTAATTATGAATAATGTTATTAATATAATATATTAATTTTTATTCAATTATTTCAACCAATTCATCCACCCGTTCTTCTTCTTATTTATAATCTTTTTTAAATTAATTTCTTTTTTTCATAACATTTAGCTTTATTAAATTTTTTTCATCAATATTATATTATTTTAATTTTTATTTTCTCACTCTATCTTCCTTGTTTATCTACCTTCTATTATTTTATTTTATTTTCATTATTATAATTTATTTTATTTTATATTCACTTTATCTTCCCTTTCAATCCACCAAGTGATATATTACTCATGATAATGGAATGATAGCCTATGGTTTTTGCCATGGGAGATCAACGTGTTCCTGAATTCCTTGTTGAAGATTAATTTCTTGATGAGGTATATGTGAGTAGAATGCACGATAATGGATATTACCCCCATGAAAAGACACTAAATTCCATTATTATTATTATTTTTTATTTATTTTCTCTATCTAAATTAAATATCAAATCACACAATGTAGATCATACAATAAATTTATGAAACAAATATCTGAATGATTATGGTCCTGGAAGATCAAACCCCCTCAACCAATTTGTTTCATCATCCATGAATAATAGAGGAGAGAGAATTTATATTTGATATTGAATTCAGGATTTCAATATTTCAAAATAAAATGATTTTAATTCATCATGATATTTCATTATTAGATCCTCAAAATAAAAGTAATCATATAAAGGAGAAAAATGATGGAACCCAAAACCAAGCTATTTCATTCAAATAACATTTTGTTTATAATTTCATTTTAACATAATTTTTAATTCTTATATTTCATTATATTCAAATATTTATAGAATGATAAAAAATAAAACATTTTCGATCTATTTAATATAATTAATAAAAAAAATATACAATAACTAGTGTTGGTGAATTTGAATGAAATAAGTGAATAGACTGAGAATTGAATAAAGTGATATGACCCTAGTTTGCCTATATCCTACATTAGGAAAATATCTAGAAATTTTCATTTACCAAATCCGGCGACATGTGTGTTGTCAAAATTAGAAATTTTTTTTAGGGATCTAATATGTTTTTATTAAATTTTTATATTTTAGATATTTAACTGTTTTTTAATTGCATAAAAATATATTTTCATTGATTTAATAAAATGATTATTCTTCTACCTGGAATAAATACTCAAAATATTAGGACCCATAATTGAATAAATATGGTCTAAATAATATAGTGTTTAATATTTTTTTTAGAATGGATAGGGGATACTGAATCCAAATCGGAATTAAGGTGAAATTCAAGAACCTTTTCCAGGAATATACAGAGATAATCGAACAACCGATCGTTGTAATATTGTTAGGGGTGTTAATTTAATTAATGGAAATCGTCAAAAAAATTGTCTTAAAATGTATATGAAACCATTGGATCTTTCTATGTTTTCTATCAACACTATGGATGATGTTACCCAAGAGTAATTATTTGAATCGTTGGTTAAGAACATAGTCAAATATGATATTCTGTTCCAGGAAGACATGGTGCAAAATTTTCAAGTAAAAAAAGATTTGATAGCTTAAAAGTTCAATTTATCCCTCCAGTAACCTGACACATGACAAGAAGATGAGCCACTGATCATTACTTTTTTTTTGAGGATTTCCAATATGATGAGGCATTAATTGAGGATTTTCCATATCCCATCCAACAAAAGGAAAAAAATCAATGGTGTACAAGATGAGATAGAGTAGATTCATAGTGATGAATACATTCCTACTGAGCTACATGTTTATGATTAAAAAATATTTATGAATTATGGAATGAATAGGAAGTAATGAAATTTATCTACATGGGTCATATAATGTATAATTCCATGAAACTTTTCATATTATTCTATCTGTTGTGGAAGACATCAATCATGTGGAGGAATTTAATGATATGATGAATGATCCCATGTACCAAGCCCCACATGGAACCATCCACATCCATATGATACTCACCACTAAAGGATATATTGATGATGGAACAGTTAAGGGAGTTTATATTATCTCAAACTATATATCATTTTTTTATTAAATATGAATTGAGTATTAATTGAAATTAATATTAATTTTTAGATTCAGGAAATCATTTCATTACCATATAGGAAGATGCAGAAATTGGACAAACACCTTTTAAAGAAAACATGAACTCCATGATTTTAATTAATATTTATGTGAGGAGACCCATGGGTATTTAGAATGTTCTAAAATGATATAAATCAATATTGAGGTTTCTCACACATGAGGTGGGGATTCTGATTTACATTCATCGTGTGTAAATTCAATTTAATTAATAATTAATTCTAAACATACTTTTGTAAATACAATTCATGTTGCCTATGATGAGATAATACTAAAAAATGGTGAGGATTCACATGTAGAAACAATTAACTAGGATGATCCATACAACAACCAACCCCCTTCATGAAAGGTATTCCTAATAATGATGGGTATGGATCTTGTGTTCCCTATCCATGGATCGTTCCTCAATAAGAAGGATTATGTAAATGCTAAGAAAATGTATGCATGGTTGATATGTTCTAAAAGAAAAAATTCTTATTTTGAGGTACAAATCTTCCCTTTTTAGGATGTAATAATTCATGTGGAAGAAAATGAAGCTTACGCATCATGTTACCTAGGTGGATTCCATTTAATTAGGTCTACACACCGTATAATCGCGATAGAATCTAGGTAGTGGTCTAGAAAGGTTCCATACTGAAAAGAACTAAAATGTGTTTACTTTCAAGTAAATTCCACATAATTTTATGAGTGTGTATAATCATGCAGTAGAATCATTTTTTATATGGAATGAAACTCACCCCTTCGTTCGATAAACAGTGCTCTTAGGCGATCTGAGGATAGAGTGACCTCCAGTTTTGTCATCCCTTATCCAGTTTGAACACCGTCGAATGATTTAGAACCCCCTCGGTGAGATCTATGTTCTTATGGATTTGTTATTACTTATTTATTTTCAAAACCTAATTATATTTTCTTGATAATTTATTATTATTTTCATGATCTAACCTATTCTTGGTTTAATTAGAAGATAATGTTGGATGAGGATAGTCATACTAGCATGAGATAGGTGGTCTTTTTCCTTTTTCTAATTGTCATGTCGAATATATATGTTAAAGTTCCTAACACCCATTAATTGTATATCTCCAAGAATTAATGATGTATAATTATTTTTTCAATTGTTTTTAGGTAATTTATTAATGTTTGAAATCATTATTAGGTTTGTTTACCATGATTAAGGGCCACCTTATGGGTTTGTTTCTAATGAATAATCATTTTCAATTGTTTGGCCTTGGATACCTATGGGGAATTCCTTAAATTCCTTTATTGGGTCATTTAAAATTCTTTTAATGAATGTTAATCCATGTAATAGATTAATTTACAAGTGTTTCTTCTTATATAAAATTATAAAGGGGGAAATAGAAATGGTTGAGCCATATCCTCAGGTTAAAAGGAAATGTCAGCCTTATATTACAATTTCACCTTATACCATGGGATAACTATGGAATATGTTAAATGAAAATTGATGGAATCAAAGAGGGTATTATAATGACGTGCCATGAGTGATCTAAGAATGTAGTTTTTGGGATCATGGAAACATTATTAAAGTCTCGGTGAATCTTTAATCCAATGAGGGATAGCAAGGATGAGTTCTATTGGAAAATATTTATATGTCATGAGTTGAAATTCACTTATAAATAATTAGTGAAATGGAGTGACTTATGATGTGTTTGCCAACCAATGAACAATATTGGATTCAGTCATTACATACACTTGTTTAGATCGTCTTTGGAGACATATTTTTTGGTTAATTTTATATGGGGACCATTGGGAATTGGCTGGATCATGAGAATTATATTATTCAACACAATTTGAATGGTAAATGAATATAAAATAAATATAAATGAAAACCAGTTCTTATAAAAAGATTAATTTCGAGTACATAGTAGTTCAATACATTCATTATTTCACATTGTCTGTTACATATATTCACTGATAGATTACCAAAGACCTTGGGTGGTTTCACACTTGGATTTATTCTCACACCCTGTTTGGGTCCTATTTTTGGACCAAAACAAGTTATGCTATTGCATGTGTAGATAAGGGTATGAAACCTTCTATAGGTACTTGATTGCTATTTAGGGGGAGATGAGAATGGGACCAAGCCATGGCTTATAATGCTTCTGAGTTTCTTTAGTTATTTTTTTTACTATTGGTACTTATATTTTATATTAAAATTGTGTAACATTTTTTATTGGTTTCCTATAAAATTCAACATTCAACATCATTTTTGTATCCTATGAAACATGGTTATTTATATTATCATTATTCCATTTTTTATTTCTGTTTAATACTATTATTGCATTTTCTATTGTTATATTATTGTAGTTTGTTCTATTATACTCAACAAATGAGGGCACAATTTGTCTACTATCACACCTTGGCCCTCAGTACTAGTTGGTAACCTCTTGAATTTGGGGAAATGCACTTTAATCCATGTGTCCCATTATGTATGGGCACTATTAGGTGGAATCCTGATCAAGGAGGTTACAATGTGGTATTGGTGGTGTATGGTCCCTCATGGATCCAAATTGGGTGGATCATATAGTTATTTTAAATTGATTTTTTTGATGTGATATACAAATGGATTCTGAACATTGTTTTTTAAAGTGTATGGGCCCCCAAAGATCTGAATTTGGAATAATTTTGGTTTAATTTTTAAAAATGGGGGTTATGGAGAATTTTTAGAGGTTTATATCCCAGAAACCCAGACAACATTACATGTGGTTCTATGAACACACACCATGTGTTCTTCTGTTTGAGAAGAAAATATTTTACTGAGTACATGACATGTTTGCTGATTACACATCGTGTGATAATTATCCATGTGTCTAGACATGTGAGGGGGTGGGGACATGGAAACAATAGTTGTTATAGTGTACGCAGTCTATAGGACATACACATCATGAATCATGGGTGGTTACATGCCTAGGCTAGTGGAGGTTGATGCTCGGGTAGTTCCGGAGGGTGCAATCTGTGTGTGGGTTCCAAACTCTATATACACTTTTTCTCACAACCATGAGGGTTTTACATCTCTAGTTTATTTCTTGAAATTGTGAACTGAGAAACATGAATATTATTTTGGACCGACGTGCGTTCTTGACAGGTAGATCCATGGGACCATGACATTGTTCAACGATATGCTAGTTGTGTGGGAATGATCATAACCTAGAGGTGGTAGAAAAGGGAAACCACTGGACCCTTCAGTTGTCCCAGATAAGGCACTAGATGTTATACCAGATGTGGGTGTTTAGGCATAGTTCCACGACAATATTACTTTCTTCTTGCTAACCTTTTAGGGAGCACCATAGCCTGACATGTCTTTGTATGAGCTAAAGCGAGTGTTCCTACAGTAGCATCCAACCATGTTTCGGGGTGATAGTGGTCCATAGGATGTAGTGTAATGGTTAGAGGCCATGTTTGTGATATCTGGGAATTTGGTTACACCTCCTGAGTGGTGGGTTAGCTTGCTACATATGTGCTGCATGGTTCCACCCAAATTTTGTGTGATGTTATCACTAAGACGGAACATCATTAGGATATAAATTGGGATTATTTTTAGACAATATTCAATGATTACATCTATAATAAGATACATATGTCCAACAAATATGAGGTGTTTATGCATCTAGAGTATGTTACTTTATCAGTTATGGATTACTCAAGATACTTTATCAAGCTCCAGTGCTTCACACCAATTATGATGGGTGAAAATCTGTCAAAGGATATGAATTTTGAGGATGGTCCTATGTACGACATACGATAGCAAGTAAAAACATCCCACTAACTAATGTATCTTCAATAGAAAAACATGTGGTGTTTACTGAGAGTAATATATGGAAATATGGAGGTGTGAGCCTGAGAAAATCAGAACTCATATCTGGTATTATTTTGACCAGCAGAAGGAATCATCATTTAGAGACTTCTCTCTATGATTCTAGTAGTCAGAATGTATCTCCAGGTTTCCATGTGAGGTGCTACCATTGATGATGAGTTTGGCATACGAGGCTTAATTATCCAATGGACTGATTAGAGTGTCAATCTTGCTGCAAGATGGTCCATCTACAGTGCTTCTGTGGAATGTTTCCACTAGAAACAAGTGAAAGTGGATATGCACCAAATACTCTTTTAGAATAAGTGTTATTAGCTTCTCACAAATTAAGGAACCTGAATTCATCATGCCAACTAATATGAGGTTGGGGTCTTGGTCTTTGTATCCAGACCCTCGGTTCTCAGTGATAGTAGGGTGGATTAGCTCAGGGAAGCCAGTCAGTGTAACATGGCCATGGTACATGTCATACCATTGTAGTGCAATAGACACAATAGGGATAGAACTTTAAACCTTCTACTGTCCGAGGTACTATTCTAGTCACATATGTTGTAGCTTATGAAATTTTTAATGTTGGGGCTTAAAATTGTTTTATATATGTGTCCAATGTGGAGAGACTTGGGAGTAGTGTCTTCAATTTTAATGATGTTATGAAGATAGACAATTTGTTTGGGATTAAAACGGTTGGTGTGAATTAGTGCAAGAAGTGAACCCCTGAGGTTGGTGGGTCTCACTTCCTAAGGATCTATATTTCTTATATATGATAGGTATTGATGTCATCCTTGGAATTGACTATCTTGTTTCCTTTCTAGGCCTTTTTGTATTTATATCACTGTAGGGTGAGTTTCACGTAACCAGGGGAATATTACTTCAATTAAAGGGAAAGTGGGATGTCTAGGTAAGGTGAGATAGACCCAATCATCATGGTTTGGGCGAAAAAAACATTGATTTTTTAGTTTATATATAGACATCTAAGGAACACCACATATGGGTTTCCCTCAAAATGGTTGACCATTTTTGGGATGTCATCCTGGATGACTTCTCTGGTTTACCTGACCAGAAAATTACTTTTTAGTTATCAAACACTTTTAAAGGGAAGTGAGAACCCAAGCAAGAACAAAATACAATGCTCTAAATAGCAAAAGAGATAGGCGAACCATTGAAATCATGTTTAAGTCTATTAGACACATTATTCCTAGAATGTTTCTAGAGAAGTCCGTTTACCTAAAAATCTGGATCGTCATTGGTAATGTCCTTGAACCAAAATGCAAACCTGTCCCATGTCTGTATGAATTCATCCATGTTTAGCTTCCCTGAATTAAATCCCCTTGACATAATATGATCTTGTTTTTCGATCCACTTCGTCTGCACCTGGGTATTGGCCACATGATGTGATCTCTCAGACATCTTATCACCATCCTCTTTCGAGGCGTTGAATGGAATCGATTTCTCCAGAATATCTTCCTCAGAATGGACAATAAGTTACCATAGATCCTCTTCATGCTGCTGTCCAGGAGGGTATGCAGCCTCTTTCACCAGCTCCACGTCGTTGAAATGCAAAGGTGTCTCCCCGAACCGATCCTCCAACCTCTCATCTGCATCCCCCAAAGGGTTCGCTAAAACGTCCCCACTGTCTGTTGCCTTTGAAACCTCCATGCCATGATCTGGAGACCCGAATTCTACGTGATGGACCTCCTCAACTTCAAATATATGAACCTCATGTTCCTTAGATTTTCCACCATTCTTGGCTGATTGGGTCTCCATTGGCCTAGGATGATGGGAGTAGTCTTTGCGTCCCATTGGATTCTGCTTCGTGGATACAATGCATCCCCCCGAATCCCTGTTTTCTTTACTAACCGTCTTCCTCCTTGGAATATGTAGGACTTTATTGATCTCTCATAAAACATTATCATCCGAGGTTTGTCCTTATCCATCAGGCTCGACTTCTGGGGGACAGGAGTAGTTGCAATCACCCTCTCCATTGGACCGAAAACACTCAAAGCAATTGTTTAAATTGATACAGGCTATAGTCTTCCTCAGATTGAGTCCCGGTTTGTAATCTTAGTGTTTCATTCGACCTGGTACATCCCCTTGGGGTTTGGAAGTAATTTTTTGAAAAAGATAGACGGTACCCTCAGGATATGCATGGATTATCAGAAATTGTACTAGCTGACGATTAATGACTATTATCCTCTTCCAGGAATAGATGATCTCTTAGATTAGCTCCGAGGAGCTCAGTTATTCTCTAATATCGATATGAGATCTAGTTATCAATTATTCTTTGTTAGATCATCAGAAATAACTCACATATCATTTCAAATCATGTATTTTTTTGTATGTGTATCTAATTATTTCATTCGTTCTTATAAACACGCCATCATTTTTCATGTCACTGATGCACCATGTGCTCCATCCTTATCCTAACTAGTTTGTTTTCACTTTCAAGGATGATATCTTGATGCCGTCTAAAAATCGACATGACCGTACCACACATCTTAAAATTGTTTTTAGTATACTGAGAGATTTTTTTGTTATATCCTAATCTGTCAAAGATCCGCTTTTATATTGATCATATTCACTTCTTTTATCACATCATCTCAGAGACAAGAGTACTAATGGACCCATAGAAAAGGATATGTATAGTTTCTTGGAGGCATCATGAGAACGTATTTGAGAAGCGGAGTTTCTTTAGGTTGGCTAGTTACTATAGGCGTTTCATAAAGGATTTATCATGTTTATCACCACCGTTGATGAGCTAGAATAAAAAGGTTGAAAATTATGTATGGAAAGATTATTATGGGATATCTTTCTTGTGATGAAGGGGAGATTGACTTTGATGTTGATACTTATTTTTCTACATCATAAAAGGATTAACAATGTGTACTACAACACATTAGATATCGGGCTAGGATAAGTGCTTATATAGGGGAAAAATTAATTTTGTACGGGTCTCTATAGATGGATCCACATGAGAGGAATTACCCAACAAGTTACCTTGAGTTAACATAGGAAGTTCATGCCTTATGCTGTGGGAGACATTACTTTATTAGAGAGTATTTTTGGTGTGAAAAGACCAAAAAATCCCAATGTTCATCTTAAATCAATGATATCTAAATATGAGGTAGTAATGGTTGGTGGAATACCTTCAGTATTTTGAAATTGACCACTCCAACATGTCTATGAAAGGAAATGAAGTGGCCGATGATTAGAGAAGGAGGACTCAAATACTGGTAGTGCTGTAGGATATTAGAATGTTGTAGATTATGGAATTATTCTATGAGATGGTGTTGAATGTGCATGATATGTAGGTAAAAACATTTCTTTCATTCATAGATGACACCTCTACCATACTGTATAGAGTAATGACGATACAACACTCAGATTCTGAATTCCTAGTTCTTTGGGAGAGTATTTGAGGTGACGAAGCTCCTCCAGGTTAGACAGTTAGAGAAAATGAAATCCATTGTGTACATGGGGATTCTTGGTTTCCAGTATATATATATATGAGTAGTTGATGCAAGTGTATCATGATTCATCTTTGGAAGTGCGTCCCAGGTTCAAAAAGAGGTATTGTGACTTACGTCTTTAGTATTGGTGGTAGAGTATGAATAGACAAGTATCTGGTTTTTTTATGAGGGGTTCCAAATGTTAGAAGGTGATGGTAGAAAATCAGTGAAGGGATTATTTTTTACAACAGTTACCTTTTCTGGAGAGGAAATAGAATGATTTCGTGATGAATTTCATGAATTGTTTACTAATGTATCCAAGATTTAATGACTCGGTGTTGGTTATTGCTGATAGGTTTATAAAGGTCTCTCATTTCTTGTCGATCAAGGAAAACTTTATTGTGGATGGTCCCAATTGGTTGTATTTGTGAGAGGTGGTGTGACTACTTAGAGTTTTTTCTCTATTATTTCAGATAGAGATGATTGTCTTAAGTATCATTTATTGTAGAGATTTCAGAGGGCACTGGGTACAAAGGTTCTTGTAATCACATCAATCCACCCTTAGAATGATGATCAGTCAGAGTGTATAACACAGGTTATCGAGTATATGTTGTGATATTGTGTCCATGATTTTGGAGGCTCTTGGAAGAAGAATATTCCCTTGGATCAATTCACCTAGAATAATAATTATCACGAAATGATATAGGTGGGACCTTATGAGGATTTAAAAAGTAGGCCATATCATTCTCCCATGTTCAAGTAGGCAGTAGATTTGGTAGTTTTACTGGGAATGAATATCATGTAGGAGACTTCTGAGTAGGTTTATTTCATTCCGAAGCGAATG
The DNA here is from genome assembly GCA_963277665.1 of Viscum album. Taxonomy (NCBI): domain Eukaryota; kingdom Viridiplantae; phylum Streptophyta; class Magnoliopsida; order Santalales; family Viscaceae; genus Viscum; species Viscum album. Next base: position 1,690,233,537 of record OY728135.1, on the reverse strand, counting down.
GTCAATACACAATCTCATTATAAATCTTATCTTGATTGATGCATAGGACCTCTACAGTTCGTGGTTTTAGATTGTGTTATCTATATTGTTTCCTTGATGTTGGGAATAGGCAGATCAATAGATAGAGTAAGCATTCATTGAGATATGGGAGGCCATTCAAGATTCTAGAGAAAGTGGGTTCAGTTGCCTATCAGATTCAATTACCATAGAGGTACTAAGCCATTCATGGCATCTTCCATATATCATAGTTGTGCCTCTACCAAGAAAACCCATCTCACATTTTTCGGCCTGATGAGGTTGAGGTTATGGTTGTTACATCCATTGAGGAGCATCTGATACATATAGTTGATAGGAGCAAGAAGGATCTTTGAGGCCAGTCAGTTCCTCTTGTATAGGTGTTATGTTACTATAACTCTTTGTAGTATAAGACATGGGTGCGAGATAACAACGTACATGATCAGTGTCTAGAGTTATTCGCAAAAATTTATTGTCCAACCTTGGAAGGGATATTTGGGGTCATATTTCATTATGGGGGGAAGGGGAGTTTGTAAGAACCTGTTTTTTCATTTCAGTTAAAAATCATTCCATTTTAAGAAGTCCTTATATAAGTGGAGGAACAAGAGGCTTACACCCCATGTAACCAAAGTGAATTCCATGTAACTGGGGATACACACTGTATAATCATGATAAAATCTATGTTGTGTTCTTTCTAGGAATCATACAGAAAAAGGCACAAAACAATGTGTAGTTTCAAGTACACGCCGTGTAATGTTTTTTTAAATAGGGATAAAGTTCACTTTTTCTTAAATTGAAAGAAACAAACCCCTTTTCCTGACCAATAGAACACCTAGGAAATATGAGGATTGGATGGACTCACGTTTTATCATCCTATCTCTGATTCAAATACCATTAAATGAATTGGAATCCCCTCGGTGAGCTCGCGATTTCTCTTGAGTCCTTCTTCATGATTTTTTATCACGAAAAATTTATAGAGACCTGAGAATTTAAGATATTTTTGTATATCTACTTCATTCTAGGTTGAATTAGAGGCTTAAGCTAGATAAAAAGAGTCCTACTATCATGGTGTAGGTGGTATCATACCTTTCTCCATCTGTAAAGTTGATTGTCTGAGTCAGATTGACACACACCCATTATTAGGGTGTCTCCTTAAATGAGTATTTTCTATTTCTATTTACTATTGTGTTTAGGTAATTGAAGAAGGGTTTTTTAATACAAGTAATTGTTTGATTTACATGTGTTTCTTATTATATAAAATGATAAATAGCATAAATAGCAATGGGTGAGACATAAATTCAGGTTAAATGGAAAGGTCAAGATCATATGACTATTTTACATTATACCATGGGTTATCCATGGCCTCAGTTAATTTCCATGGAATAACTAAAATGGGGTATTAACATGAAATGTTGTGAGACACCCACTAATGTAGTTTTCCAGATCATGGATACTTTATTAAATGTTTAGTGAATCATGAATCCAATGAGTGATATTAAGGAAGGGATATATTAAAAACTGTTAAAATACCATGAGTTGGAAATTAATAAAAATTAAATACTAAAATGGAAAGAATTATGATGTTTCTGCCAAGAAAATTCACAATCATGGATTTAGTATTAACTTGCACTTGTATAGATGGTCTTTTGAGTCATCTGTTGTTCATACATTTATACAGGGATCATCTATCATAAGAGGGATATTGAGACTTATTTAATTAGATATAATTTAATGGTAAATGAACATGAAATGAATATAAATGATTTTGGTGCTTGTATGACTATTTAATTTTGAGTACTTCCTAGTTTAATATATTCATTATTGAATATTACCTTTTATATATATTCAATTATAGATTGGTAGAGATAGTGGGTTGTTTTATACTAGGATTTAGTTTGACACTATATTTGGGTCATGATATAGGACCCAAATAGATTGTGTTGTTGTAGGAGTTGATAAGGGTAAGAACCCATCTACATGTACTTTATTTCTATTTAAGAGTAGGATGGTGTGGGACCAAGATGAGGCTTGTGATGCTTCAGAGTTTCTATTGATATTTTTTGTACTATTAGTCCTTATATTTTGTATTAGTGTAGTGTAAGATGTTTTGGCTAGTTTCCAAGAACATGTTACAAGAAGAAGAATATTTGAATGTTATGAAATCTATCTATTTATATTATCAGCCTTCCAATATTTACCAATCTTTTATTGTATTAATACTTCCGTTATTCTTATATTTATTTATTCTTGCAGTGCTATACTCTTACAATGAGGGAATAGTTTTCAACACTATCAATACAAGGCCCTCACTTCTAATTGGAAGCCACTTTCATTTGGGGAAATGTGAATAGGCCATGCTTTCAACTGGGAATGGGGCACCTTTGGGTGGAATTAGGATCTGGGGCATTACAAAGTCAATGAATCATAATCCACAATTAGAATTTGGATAAAATATGGAACTAACCTCTTGAGGTAGTAAAAATATAAGGCCCACTCTAGGGAATATACCAATACTTATTTTTAACTTCATTAAATTGTTGTAAATTTCATCATTAGGATTAGTCTAGTGGCCATCCCATCTCTCTCTTTTCTTTTATTGTTTAAATGACACGATAATTATACTAAATTAGGTTATTCTATTTTAATAGTTTCTGATGTCAAAATGAAACCCCCACATAGTAATAGAGGACGAATAAAAATATTTATGGGAAATGGAGTTCACATTTATGTTTGTCTTCAAATTAAAAATATTTTTTTCTATTGAAAACCTGTATTGACATTTAAACTATAAATTACATGTCCATTCTTGAATTTATTCTAGGCATGAATTTTATAGGATACATGAGTTCCTCAGAAATCATTTGGTTCTATGATTTATATTTCAATGTCAATAATATCAAATTATTGAAATGGTTAATTGGATAATTAAGGAGAATCATGGATATTATAATTAGTACTAAGGATTGGATGCAATTTATTGATTCATGTAACTATGATTTTCTAAACATTTTTCATGATTTAATTTTATGAACTTCATGTAAATTGATTTTTTATTATTATCCATGACATGAGTAATATTCAAAAATAATATTCTCCATTCTTGAAAATATTTTTCAACCTTGTACTTCCATATTTATTCTTGATTATATTTTTTAGTGACAATGGGACATGACACCTACTAGAAAATTAATTAGAACTATAAAAATATATGAATATGAACATAACACATATAAAATGATTGAGGAATAATTTTATAATTCTTGTCCTTAAAAACCTCTATTACATCAGTATTTGTTGACATATAGAGACCATAAATGACATTTTCTCGAATGATCCATATTTCAATCCATTTTTAGCCATTCCACCGTATACTTATTAATTTGATAATATTTTAACAATTAAGTGTGGAGGTGAAGGAAGTCATAAAGAAATGTATGAAATTAAATTAAAGTAAATGTGTGGGGTGATAAATGTTGTTGTTGAGAATGGTTTTTAATTCCCTAACTATACTTTCACATTTATCTCTTCTCGAAAAAATGAAAAAAATTAGAATGTTTTGTGATATAGAAGAATAAAAAATTACCATCCCCAGATCAATTATTTTCTTATAATGTAGTATGGTGGTGATGGTGAGGTTTATTATAATAATAAAAATAGGAAAAAATAAAAAAAAGGAAATGGTTATTTGAAAACAATATATATATATATATATGTAGTGAATAATTAATGAAGGATCACCAATCATTTATTATGATTTATTTTGATCATTAACATTTCATTGAGTTTTAAGAAAGTAGATGTTTTTATTTTTGAATGGGATAATTACACAATGCATTTAAAATTGAAATAATGAATTGTAAATTAGAGATAAACCTACTCCATGAGAATTCATTTTTAATCACAAAACATATTAAAATCCTTAATCCTCATATTAGTTTGAACAATGATTGAAACTTTAACATGATTTTATGTGAATTTATTCTTTATAATGTGAAGAAATTATTTCCTTTACATTTTTTTGGATAAGGAGAATATTATCCTGATATGATTATAACTCCACATGAATTAATATCTAGAGTGATGTTATGAAATATTCAATTTGAGGTAAATTAATATTTTGAATGTTGAAATATAATGGATTAAAAATCATGAATGAATGAGAATAGAAATTACTTAATTTTCAAAAGGGATAATGTAAAATACTCATATTGATTGTTTCTAAAAAAATAAGAAACTAATTGATATTTTATGTTCATTTAAAAATTTGGTTTAAAATTGATAATGGAAAGAATTTATTTCTTTGAAATTTAAATAACTATGACATAGTTGGACAATGAATTCCATTATATGATTTTAAACTTGATGAAAATCATAGTTTATATCATTTTGTATTTATAGGAAAAAAATTCTTGGAAATTTTTAAACAATATTCATTGATATTAAATATATGTTCGATCTAAATATCTATTAGTTTCTATATATTAATTAAAATAATGGTATTTTAAAATATGGGGTTAAAATGGGTTGATTATACGTTTTTATGTCATATTTGAATTGATAACTTTTATTAGAGTCTTACATTGTTAATTTTTTTCTTATTTTTTCCTTTGTGATGAAATTTTCCATTCAAGGTAGCCCTAAACCCAATGATTTCACACCACATACCTTGTTTAAGATCATTCTAAGGAGATAAAATTATTGAATATGGGAATAAGGACCTTCTACAGGTGGACTATGGGTGGTGAGTCCCATGGGGAGTAGAGGTGGGCCAAATCTTTCTAGATCCGTATGTGGTGTGGCCAATTACTAGTATTTGGGATGCATCTTATGCGATCCCATACACATTCTAGGATATTTTCCTAATGATCCTATGCTTTCTCTTATAAGTGATAGTGTTCCCTTATTATGTTTTGATGTGGGATGATCAAGTAATTAGGTATTGTTCATTTTTAAAACACCACCTCAACACACACAGATAAAACACACTACTCATCTCTTCCATGGATTTTCCATATGAAATTATATGTCACCACCGCTCCAATCAATAAATTCAATTGATTCCCCCTAGAAACCAAGAAAATAGAAGGATATTCAATGTTAAAGACCTCTATCACCTTGGTTCTTTTAATATATATTTTATGACAACAGTAAATTCATTTTAATTTCTTTATATCAGCTTTGAAGACCTCTAGGGTTAAGGGAGCCACTACATCTATTGATAATACTCTACTACCTCTTCAATGTCCTTCAAGGGCTATTGTCTTGTGTGAATACCTCCAGAAACCCCATTCAAAGAAACATTATCCTAAAGCTATCTTGGTCCATGGTATGGAAGGAAGAACCATTGATCCCTTAGTGAAGTTCAAAGAACCATCAGGTCTAACTTACTACACGTGATATTCAAATATTCAAACATCTAGTGATCAGGGGGGTTTAAGAGACCAATAAAGAGGTTGTATCTCTTCCTAAGCCTATAAAAGTGTTCCTACACTACATCTGTAATGGGTTTAACACACCCCATTGGTTGGGAACCGACCATTATGAGAGGATGTTACTGATGTATAGTTTTTCATCTTTTTTATTTTATATTATTTTTATTTAGTTTGTTTTTTAATGTAATATTTAATTAGAATTATTTTGTAAATATAATCTATGAATTTTTACTCAAATGATTCAACAAAATCATCAACCCCTTATTATTATTATTTTTATTATTCTTATTCACATTATTTTTGTTCCTCTTATTCATATATTCATTCAATTTATTTTTCATCATATTCTCAGTTAGATATCATAAATTTTTTTTATCATTTTTATATTTGTCAATTTTAATTTCTCTCTATCTCAGACTCTCTCTATTATTTCTCTCCTATGTAATTTTTTTATTCTCATAGTTCTTTTTATTTTATATTATCTTCTTATTCTATTCAATTTCTACCCACCATGTGTTATCTTACTCATGATTTTAGGATGCTGACAAAAGTCTTGGGTCATGGGATGTAAATGTGTTCTTCCATTTTTTCTTAATTTCTAATTCACATTTGTGGTAGATATGAGTGGAATGAATGGGAATGAAAATTTCCCGCCTTACATGAAACTCAAATCCATTTCTATCCCAGAGTTTAACTTATCCTCCCTATCATCATTGGTTATATCTTAAAATGATGGACTTGAGAGAAACATAGGATGAGACAACATTCGATTGAGCCCATTACTAAATTATGTAAAACCCTCAAACAAGGTGAGTAATTAGCCTTGATTATAAGAGAAAAGGGAATTTAAATATCAAGTGATTCTTGAGATTTGAATATGAATAAATATGATGATAATAATAAATCATGGTATTTCATGATTCCATTATCAAATTAAAATTGAACAAATAAAGGGGGATAATAATGGAACCCAACTACCCAAACTAAAAATAATTTATTTCATTATAATCACATTATTTTTAGAGTTGAATAATTGTATATAATTAAATTATAATATTTCATTCCATTCCATTATTTTTATACAAAAAATCCATTTATTTCAATGAAAAAATAAAAAAACTAAAAATTATGTATTTTTAGTGAACATTATTATTTGAGTGAAAAAACTGAGAAGCTTCTCTAGTGAGAAAACCCTTATTAGCTTCTATTATAAATTAATAAAACATTTATAAATTTTCATTTTCCAAAACCCACAATAGGGGTATGTTAAAACATGAACAATTGTTGAGGAGACAATCATATTTTTGTTTAAATTTTCTATTTTCATATTATATATTTATTTTCATTTATTAAGAAAACAATAACAAATTTAATTTTAAAATTTGAATTCAAATGATTGTTATTTTTCATGGGCTAACTTCTCATAATTCCATGATCCCATAGTTGAACAAATTATCTCTAAAAGATAAATTATTGTTCTTTTTGATAGAAAAATTATCGGCAACCAATGATAAATTAGTAATGAGTACCAATTCATTAACATCATCATGATTCATAAAGAGTCCCTCGAACAACAACTAGTTGAAGGATTGGATATATAATTAACAGAATTCTGGGAATACTTCTCAGAGTTTTATCAAGGAATGGCCAAGACACCAATTGAACCATTCTTTTCATCCAAAAATATTGAAGTTGTTCCCCTATTATAATTCCAGAAAAAGTACATAAAAATTAAATATGATATTAAATAGCTTGAAGAGATGGTGCATACCCTATAATTAAAAATGGGCTTGATAACTGAGAACCTATATATATCCCTCATGCAAAATAAACATAATCCAGATGATGTTCAACTAGTCATTCCATTTTTTGTTGAGCACATCCAAGAAGTTGAGGCCATTATAGTATAGTATCCACAAACCAACCATTTAAAGGGCCATATACAAGTGTATCATAACGAGTTAAAGAGGATTCATGGTGAGTAATAAATTTCTTATAATCTATATATTAAATATAAACAATATGTAGATGAATTACGGATTGAGATGAGGTAAAAATATATCTCCCTGGGTTTTAAAAATTAGTATATCCCACACATTTTCATATTTTTTATAACCATTCAGGAAAAAACAACAAATGTTGTGGAATTTGAGGAGAATATAAGGGATCCCTACTACCTACCTCATCATGTTACCATCCAACTCCAAGAGGCACTCACTACATAAAGGGATATTAGACCTGAACCAATTCATAATGTTTTCTTAAATAAAACTACATTTTTTTGATTAAATTCAATATAAAATGACTATTAGTTCTTACTTCATTCAATTTTAATATTTAGTAAATATTTTCACTCCCTTAGAGGAATATGAAGAAATAAAACCTGAATCTATTGAGGAACACATGTAGCTCTTTCATTTTTCTGAACATACATTTTAAGACGCCCATCGGGATGTAAAAGTTATTAAGCATAAGGAAATTATGATACTGGGTACTCATTCTGAACGAGTGATTTTTGATTTAAATTATTCTTGTTTAAATAATATCAAAATAAAAATAAAATATATCCCTTATTTTGAAATTTCAATTCTTGTAGCATAAGTTGTGCTAGAATTAGAAACAAACGATGTTTTACAAGTAGCACCTGTGATCTAGGATGATCCATTCATCATACTACCAAATACATGCATCATATAATTAATTATACAGGGGATAAATCTTATATACACTATGAATGGATCATTGACCACTAAGAAGAGATGCGTGGAAGATGGAAAAATCCACATGTGGTGGTTCATGTCAATTAAAATCCATCCACAATCATATCTTAGATGCAGATGGTACATTCCTCTAGTGGTAGTAAAATTTCATGGCCCACAAGGGGATCATACTAAGACATACATTTAAATTTTTTTGTATATTAAATTTCATTATTTCGATTAATCAACCATATATCCCCTACACCCCCTATAATTTTGAGCATAAATGACATGTTCTTTAAGCTTAATTAATTAATTTTGTTTTATATGATTATGATGGAATAAGGTAGATCATAAATAGTCAAGGAGGAAGACTAATAAGATTCATGGTAAAATGAGTTCCCATTTATTTTTATATTCAAACTACGAATAATATTTTCCTATAAACATTTTTTTAGCTTTAAACTGGATATTCCTTTCCCATGCATGAAATTATGATTTGTGTGACTTATCTATGAGACATGATTTTCTTAATAATATGTTCATTAGAAGTTTCATATTTAAATGTTAATAAGATATAATGAATCAAATATACAATTTAATTATTAATTTAAATCATGGAAATTAAATTGAGGACTCATTATTTGTAGGAATTAGTTGATTCTTGTAAATGAAATTTTACAAACATTTTTCATGATTGGAGTTTATGATATTTAGGTAAATTAATTTTTTATAATTAGTCTTTCATTGAGTTATTTTTCAAAATCATATGTTTCACTATTAAGAGTATTTATGGATAATGTAATTCATATTTTATACTTGGGCATATATCTTGACTGATCTTGGGACGTTACACCTATTATAACATCCAATTGAATGTGTCCAAGATAAGACATTGAAAATAAAATAAAATAAATGATGAATCATTTTAAAATAAATTATCCACAAAATCCACATTTACATAAATATATTTAAACACATATGACCCTGAATAAACATATTAAGAATGCGCCACATTTCAAGCCATTTTTGTCAATTCATAAATTTCTTGATATATTTAAGTATAAGTGTGTGGGTGAAGGGATTTATGATGAATAGGATGAAACTTAATATATGGACATAGGAATGATGTATTAATTGTGGTTTTTGAGAAATGTTTTTAATTAATTCATTATACATTAATATTTGACCATCATGAAAAAAGTGAAAAAATTGGATGGTCTATGACATAGAAGAATAAAAAATCACCATCATTATACTCATGATTATTATAAATTATTGTTAGGTGGTGAATGTGAAGTATATTATAAGCATAATTTTAAAAAAATTAAAAAATGAAGAAAATTTATTCAAATAGTAAAAATAAACAATTTTTTAAAAAATTTATATAAATATCAACAATTAAATGTTTTAAATAATTTTGATAATGACATTTGCATTGTGTTTTTGTAAATTGGAATTTGTTCTTTTTATTGTGGATAAATTCAGAAAAATTTATTTTTGGATATCATTCATTGTACTTAAGAGATAAAACTCCTCTCTAATACATATTTTTTTAAAACCCTACCAACCATAAAAAATAGAGTCATTTGAACTTTAATTGAAAATTCTTGATGACAATAATTTCATTTAAAATTTAGAATGTGGAGAGTGTAGTTCCATTAAAAGACTAGTGAATGGACAATGTTCTCATGATATGAGCATAACTACACATGAATTAATATGATGACTGATAATATAAATTATTTAAAGTGAGGTAAATCATGAATTAACATGTATAATAATAATTTATTAAGGAATTCGATTACATAATAAGATATGTACCACCATTTCCAAAAAAATAATATTTATAAAAATAGAATGGATTTTCTCTTTGGAAAATGAAAAATTAATTTCATATTTTAGGTGAAATTTGAAAATTTGTTTAGAAATTTGATAATTGTTGTATTTTATTGAATTTAAATATCAATATTTCTAACATTGGATTCCAATAAATTTGTTTTTATGATTTTGTGCATGTGGAAATTCATTATTTAATTATTGGGGTATTTTATAGAACCAAATATCATGAATTTGTTTAATAATGTTTCAAATAATTTTAAAATATTCTTGATCTAAATACCCCTAATTTTAAATTTTTTAATTTATATATGGGTAATTTGAAACGAGTGATTAATATTTCATGAATTTGGCTTTTAAATATTATATTTTAACTGAGAATGTTAATGAGAATATTCATTTGGTATTAGATTTATGTGATTTTTATAAATAAATTTAGCATATCAAGGTATCCCTCAACCTAAGGTTGGCATGAAAACTAACCACATAGTAAATGGATAGTCCTGCATATCCATAGGTCAGGGTCGGGCCACCGTAGGAGGGAGAAAATTTATGTTCTTGGGTGAATGATGTCAATGCATATGTGGTTCGTGGGTGTTGAGTCCCATGGGTTGTATAGGTGGGATGAAGCTCGTAAAGGCTATATGTGGTGTAGAAAGTATATTGTGTATGTGTAGTGCCTTTGGTGTAACGCCCCGACCCCAGTTACCTAGAGTCGGTGCATTATTACATAACATTGGTATGATCTCAAGAAAGATCAAATCTCGAAAGACCGATTGGTTTAGTAGTCTTGGAAACACTAGATATATTCATAAGTCTTACATTACATCATAAAATGAAAAACTACTACAACAAAATATTGTCTCCATAATCCACACTCATATCCCCACATAATATCCCTGCAGGTCATTCATTATTTACTTCTTCACTTCCTGGGAAAAATAAATCATAGAAAAGGGGTGAGCTCAAATGCCCAGTAAGGATAACAATATAGCGGAAACTTTCATAAATAAGAATAAACATTTAAGGCAATGTATAACTAAAACAAAATCCTTTTAAACTTGAACTTTTAACATAGTATGGCATAAATAAAATGAGATAATGCCATTTACTTATTCACATGGTTATTCTACTAATCGAATAATCACATGAAAAATCAATAACCACTTTCATAATAATGGAATGCATAATGCCAGACTATCATAACTACATAACCAAGGCCTCGTGCCAAGACTACAAATAAGATTTTGTCAAGGCCTTGTGCCAAGACACTAGTTTTTGTCATGAGACCTACTGATGCATCGAGGAGCTATAGCGGGCTCCACCCGTCACATATTAAGTCCAATGCATTCCCATATGAAAAGGTTTAAACATAACATAAACATTCGTATTAAAACTAGCATACGAAATATCAATACTTTCATCATAAACTATTAATGGTATAAAAATAGAACATCCACAGTCAAACATATCACAAAACCTTCAATATAATATAGAAGTTTTGTATTATAATAAATCAACTTCAAATAATCTTAAAATCCATCAAAGGATGTTGACATAGATGAAATCAAAATTCTTTTTAAAGAAATATCTCCTTTTATTTTGAAATCATTTAAGATCCATATAAAATAAAACATTTTCTTTGAAAATATTCTTATAAGCTTGTAAGGGAAGCTTTGAAGATTTTATAACGGCAGAAAATAGCCGCACCCGCCGTATAAGTTAAAAAAACATTCTTACCTTAATTCTGTCGAAAAGGTTAAAAAGGACCTTGTTTTGAAAACGACGGAAAGATTCCTTTATAAACCTCTTATAAAAAGTCAAACAAGTATATAAATGACTTTAACCCATATTCTTGTAAATAATAAATATGTTTTGAAATATATTTCGAAGAAACATGGATGTGGATGATAAAGAAATCCCAGTAGATTATTACGTATAAACAACCTCGGATAATGAAGAGATTATAAAATAACCCTTACCTTGTACTTTTCCAGGGTTGGGGTAGGTTAACCTCCTGTATAATGGTGAAATAATTGTTATTAAATTATTCAAGAATCATATATATTAATATGATATCATATATGATCTTTTAACATTGATTTGTTAATAATATCTTAGAATTATCGTCGTTTCGGGTGTTAACTTACTCATTTTCTTTTATATGTTTTGTTACATAATCCATGTTTGTTGTATCTTATTCATATCCAGAATGATATAAAGTCCTTAAAAATCATTTTTAAATCATCAAATGATAATTATACTTGAATGGATACGATGGAGAAAGAATCTCATCGCGTTCGTGGAGACGGTAGTCCGTACGTACGCACGAGCGACAATATCATTCTTTTGATATTAAAATAATATATAAATGGATGGTATATCATATATAAAGAATCATTAACATGTTATATTTATTATTTACATGAGTTACACATCATTATTATACCCATCTAAATAATAATATATTGAATAACAATTACACCACGACGTGGAGACGGTAAGCCGTACGTACGCACGTATGGTGACATGTTATTCAAAGAGTGGATAGAATAATGAATATGGTTGTACCATATTTATAATAACATCATAGTATATGTAATATACTGGAGTTATTATTTTAGAATGGTAAGAACAAAGAAAGAAGAAGTGGAAGAAGAAAGGAACTTGAAAAGGGGTGGTGAAAACATTACCTCTTCTTCGGGTTCTTCCTTTTGATTTGATCAAAAGGGCTCCTTAGGTTGACTTTATGATCAAAATAAGGCCTCTAGGTTGTAGTGAGGGATGTTGGGAGAGTATTTGTGCAGAGTTTGGCCGAACCAAAAGGCTTTGAAGGTGTGAAGAAATGAGAAGGAGGAGTGCCCTTTTATAACAGGGGTGAGGGGCAGCTTTGGAAAAGCTAGAAATATTAATTTATAATAAATTCATATTCGATTTCTAATGGCTCCAAAGTTGATTATTCAACGGTTAAGGTGGGGATAGGTCGAAAACCACTCAACCAATAGAATTTAGAGAGGTTTGGGTACTTATATTAACCATATCTTTAAGTATTAACTCTAAGTTAATTAGTTTCACTTTTACAATGTCTCTTTGTATTTTTATATAATATGGTTAATAAACTTACTATATACATCCAAGCGACCCCCCAAGTGGTCCATTAATGATGAACCTATCATGATATAAGTCTCTTGGCCGAACCTTAGATTTGTAGGAATTTAATATCAATTAATAATATAATATTTGTTTTAAGAACTCTTTTATGTCAATTTTGACACTATTCAATAGTTGATTTTTGTGAAACTCATAACAGATTTATTACTTCGAAAAAAGTTAATTAAATCAATACTAATATATCATATTATCCTATAAAATTAGTTTAATTCATTAAAAGTTTCATATTATATTTATTTGGGTATTTATAATATCAATTAGTTTAATTTTTCACTATTATAGTAATCACTGCATCATCATTGTGTCATAAATAAAATAAATTATTTAATGTCTAAAAATTATAAATAAAATATCATTATGTAGTAAATCTTTTTATCTTTCTAATGAATATTTATAATCTAAAATCCAACATATATTACCCTATGTAACAATTGTTTTTCTAAAAGATATATGCTTGTGTCATTTTTGTATTCATTTTAACTTAATTAATATAAAGTGTCATTATCCCTTACAAGTGGATCCATGGGGTCCCAAAATCGACCCAAAGATGCCCATGGTCGACCATGTATCAACCAATAGGGTTAAGACACGTTTTAGGGTAATTTAGTATTATTATATTATTATTTGTTTAACCCTTATTTACCGGATTTACACTTAACCATGGTAAATAAAATATTTACCGCAGTAATTATTCGAAATGTCTAAAAATAAAAGTTACCTATTTACACAATTCGAACATCCTGATTCCAAATATGGAATCAATTTTCCAAAATTCAAAATACATAAGTGGCAGAAATTAATTTAAAATTAATTCCCACTGTCAAAACAAAAAACGTGTTTTTAAGAGATAATAACTATCAAAAGATTGACACTTGTTTATGTTCGGTTTAATTGTAAAATTATGTCCAATGACCAACATTATATTAAATGGTAAAAAGATATTCTAAATATACTTTAAAACCACTCAAATTCATAATTTATCACTATTAATTATTTTGATTAAAAAAGTTGTTTTTAATTAAAATTTAGTAATTTTCACTATTCATCAAAATATAAAAGTTATCCGAAAAATACCAAAATTTCACCTTAGGCTAAATTAGATATTATGAATCCAAAAATGAAGTCCATTTTGAAATATAAAATATATATAATTTTAAAAAGTAGGTATTACTATTCATAACGGCTAGTTTGATTGGTTGTTAGAACTCGATGTTGCGTACAACACACGCTATCGCATTATTCAAAGAGAAGCGTACCGTAGAAGCTTGGGGTGTTACATTCTCCCCTCCTTCAAATAATTTCGTCCTCGAAATTTCTAGAATACTATCACATGAAAAGACTCAGGTGGTTCTTCATCATAAGTTCCTCGGGTTCCCACGTTGCCTCCTCCATCTTATGGTTTCTCCACAAAACTTTTACCAGACGCGTCGTCCGGTTTCTCAGTACTTGTTCTCTCGTATCAAGAATCCTGATGGGCTCTTCACAATAGGAAAGATCGGGTTCCAGTTGTAATTCCTCATAGGTGAGTACATGCGTTGGATCAGGCATGTATTTCCTCAACAGAGATACGTGGAACACATCGTGAACTTTGGAGAGACTTGGTGGCATTGCCAATCGGTAAGCTACAACCCCAATTCGTTCTAGAATTTTGAAAGGTCCGATGTACCTGGGTCTCAATTTACCTTTCTTACCAAAACGTATGACTCCCTTCCATGGAGATACTTTCAGGAAAACATGATCACCGACTTGAAATTCCAAATCCTTCCTTCGATTATCGGCATAGCTCTTCTGCCTACTTTGAGCTGCTTTGATGTGATTTTGGATTACCTTCACCTTTTCCACCATTTTGCTCCACCAGTTCTGGGCCTACAAGTTTTCTTTCACCAACGTCATCCCAACAGGTTGGTGTACGACATCTCTTTTCGTATAACACTTCATATGGTTCCATCTGAATACTCGAATGGAAGCTATTGTTATAGGAAAATTCTACCAGTGGTAAATATTGATACCACATACCCTGAAAGTCAAGTGAGCAAGATCTAAACATGTCTTCTAGGGTTTGAATAGTCCATTCTGATTGTCCATCTGTCTGAGGGTGGTAAGCAGTGCTCAAATGGAGTTCAGTATCCCGAGATTTCTGAAGACTTTTCCAAAATCTTGAAG
Organism: Viscum album; assembly: GCA_963277665.1. Lineage (NCBI taxonomy): Eukaryota > Viridiplantae > Streptophyta > Magnoliopsida > Santalales > Viscaceae > Viscum > Viscum album. The sequence goes on along the minus strand of OY728135.1, from coordinate 1,690,218,218 downwards.
TAAAATGGGGATCACGATCAGAAACAATCGATAGGGGTACTCCATGAAGTCTCACAACTTCATTAATATATAGTCTTGCTAGACGTTCCAGGGGTAGATCTTCTCTTATAGCAAGAAAATGTGCTGACTTGGTAAGACGATCAACAATAACCCATATTTCATCGTTCCTTCTAGGAGTCTTTGGTAGCCCCATGACAAAGTCCATCGTAATATTGTCCCATTTCCACTCCGGTATGGGAAGAGGTTGCATGACTCCTCCAGGCTGTTGCCTTCCAGCTTTCACTTGTTGACAAACCATACATCTTGACACAAAATCAGCAATCTCCATCTTCATGTTGTCCAACCAAAAATGTTCCTTCAAATCTCTATACATTTTGGTGCTGCCAGGGTGTATAGAGAAATTGGAACTATGAGCATCATCCAACAATTCCCTTTTTAGATCAGGTATATTGGGAACACAAAGTCTCTTCCCGAATTTTAAAATTCCATCTTCATACACAAAGTCTCTCAATCTCCCATCATTCACTGCTTTAATCTTCTTCTGAAATTCTTCATCATCGGTCTGAGAACTCTTAATCCTTTCTTGTAAAGATGGTTTGGCAACCATTTGAAAAAGCATTGATGTTTCACCTTCCCTGGTTATTCCCATGTCCATCTTCACTAGATTCATGAAAATTGGATCCCTTTCAATTCTCATCATGTTCAAAACACCATGGTCTTTTCTGCTCAAAGCATCTGCCACCTTGTTTGCATTCCCCGGGTGGTAGTGTATCGTGCAATCATAATCCTTGAGTAATTCAAGCCATCTCCTTTGCCTCATGTTGAGTTCTTTTTGTGAGAAAATATACTTCAAACTCTTGTGATCAGTATAAATCTCACATTTTTCACCATAGAGGTAGTGCCTCCATATCTTCAATGAAAAGATCACAGCTGCTAACTCAAGATCATGAGTAGGATAGTTTTGTTCATGAATTTTCAACTGTCGTGATGCATAGGCAATAACTCTATCATTCTGCATAAGGACACAACCAAGTCCTTTCTTTGATGCATAACTATAAATAACGAACCCATCATTCCCCGATGGTAGAGTCAATATAGGAGCATTGAATAATCTTCTCTTCAGTTCTTTGAAACATTCTTCACACTCTTTTGTCCAAACAAATTTAACCCCTTTACGTGTGAGCTTTGTTAATGGGTTAGCCAATCGGGCATAATTCTGGACGAAACGTCGATAATAACCTGCCAAACCAATAAAACTACGTACCTCAGTTATACTCGTAGGTGCTGGCCATTCTTGGATTGCCTTGGTCTTAGAAGGATCAACAGAGATTCCATATTTAGAGACAATAAGGCCAAGAAAAGAAATATCCTGAAGCCAGAATTCACACTTACTAAACTTCCCATATAACTCATGCCTCCTCAGAGTCTTCAAGATAATGCGCAAGTGATTTTCATGATCTTCATAGGTTTTGGAGTATACCAAGATATCATCAATAAATACCACCACAAATTCATCGAGATACTCCTTTAAAACTCTATTCATCAGATCCATGAATACAGATGGTGCATTAGTCAATCCAAACGGCATTACGGTAAACTCGTAATGCCCGTACCTGGTTCGAAATGCTGTATTCGGAATGTCTTCCTTCTTCACACACAACTGATGGTATCCAGATCGAAGGTCAATCTTTGAAAAGTATTGAGCTCCATGCAGTTGGTCAAATAAATCATCAATACGAGGTAGGGGATACTTGTTCTTTATCGTTATAGCATTGATCTCCCTGTAGTCGATACATAACCTCATAGATCCATCTTTCTTTTTAACAAAAAGAATAGGGGCTCCCCATGGAGAAACACTAGGGCGAATAAATCCTTTATTACTAAATTCCTCTAGTTGTTTCTTTAGTTCAACTAATTCTACAGTAGCCATTCTGTAAGGGGTCTTCGATATAGGCTTTGATCCATGAATCAAATCAATGGAAAACTCAACTTCTCGTTCTGGAGGATGTCCAGGTAAATCTTCCGGAAATACATCTACAAATTCATTCACAACAGGTACATCCTCTATTTGAACATTCCTTTCCTCACCGACAGTTATTTCATTCTATTCCTCCCCAATATTTGAATTAAGTTGAGCTACTGGGGGTGGATCTAAATAAGAACTAGGTGGTGACGATTCTGCTCTAAAAATAAGGTGTTCCTTATCATTATCATCAAGAATCGTAACCTCTTTCTTCTTACAATAAATCTTCGCATCATAGTCCGAAAGCCAGTCCATACCGAGGATTATGTCAAACTCAATCATAGGTATGACGATGAGATCAGCAGATAACGAACATTTATGTGCTCTAATGGGGACTGATTCACAAAACTTTGTTGCAATGATACATCCCTTAGGAGTTTTAACTGACAACTCCCTTGTTAAATAAAATTGGAAATATCTAATTTTCTTAGCAAACTGGGAAGATATGAAACAATGCGATGATCCAGAATCAAATAATGCATTTGCTAAACTTGAGGAAACCATTAAATTACCTGCCACCACGTCTTTCGGAGCTTCTACCTCAGCAGTAGTGATAGCATAAGCTTGGCCTTGATCCCTTGGCCTTTTCTGAGGTAAGTTATCCTGACGCTTAGGACATTCATTCGCATAATGTCCCATCTCCCTGCAATTGTAGCACTGAACGTTGGTGGCTTCCTTCTTCCCTTTGCAATCACGAGCTTGTTGGCTTTTTTCACTACACTTGTAACAGACTCTCATTCCCTTCAAGCAAGAACCGGGGTGTTTCTTCCCACATTTACCACAGGATGGATATTCAACCTTTCCTTTCTTCCCTTTATTTCGATTCCCATATTGATTAGCATGCCTCCTCTTCTCTTGCTTTTCTTTAAAGTCATAAGACTTAGTGAATTCCTTTTCGGTCTTGATAGCACATGAGACAATGTCTTCGTATGATGAAAAGGATTGTGAGACTAATGCTCGACGGAGAAATGGTTTTAACCCATCAAAGAAACGATCAATCTTACTTCTTTGGTTACGTATATAACCACCAGCGTACCTTGCTAACCTTGTAAAGTTAGCCTCATACTTTGTGACATTCTCATCCTCCTTCTGTCTCAGACTTAGAAATTGCCTTTCCATATCTGCTCGATGGTCGCGAGGAAAGTATTTTTCTAAAAACAGATTTTTGAACTCCCTCCATTCCATATTTGATACTTCATCATCTTCCTTCGTATTTTGAATCAATGACCACCATTGATCAGCATCTCCAATGAGGCGGTAAACTGCCATGATAACTTTTTCCCTTTCACTGCTCCCCAAAGCCTGAAATATTTTCTCTAGGGAAAATATCCATTGCTAAGCTACTAAGGGATTTGTACTCCCATTGAACGTTGGTGGATGTTGCCTCATGAATCGATCTAACATTGATCCTCCACATTGCGGATCAGGGTGCTCCATACGGGTAAGGTTATTATTCATAACCTGAGTAAGTTGTCCCAGTATGGTGATTAGCTGATCGGCTCCAGTTGCATCACCAGCTCCACTATAATTATCTTGAGTAGGAGGGCAATCCCTACATGGAGTGCGTGCATTGATACAGTTTCCATTTCTTCCATTAGGCGCCATTTCTAAACAATGGCATAAACTAGATCAGTTTATGAATCAAAATACATAATCCCATACTTAAAAAACACTTAACATAAATTGAACTATTTATGGATATAATCCATAATCATAAGAATGTTTTCTTTGAGGAATTATATACTCATAAACCCTTCATAATGATTTGTAAAGAAAATGAGAGTTATCCTAAGCATATCCCCCGGGAGTGTCGTAACCAAGAGTGTAGCAAGGCCCGTTGTCGTGCACCAGTTTCCGTTCGAGTCTAGCTCAAAGCGGTGTTTTCGGGTTTTACCCCTAGGTACATCTGTGCCAGAGCCTCCTCTACCTGCTTGTATCCAGACATGGATGTATTTCTCGGAAAACTCTCAAAATCTCTAAAATACCAAAATTCTAGGAAGTTCTTCTATACTAATCCTCAAAGTTCATCTTAGGTCTACGTGCTCTAATCAGAGTTTATCTAAATCTAGCTTCCAAGGTTTGTACTAAACTTCCTCTGATACCAACTGTAATGCCCCGACCCCAGTTACCCAAAGTCGGTTCATTATTACATAACATTGGTATGATCTCAAGAAAGATCAAATCTCGAAAGACCGATTGGTTTAGTAGTCTTGGAAACACTATATATATTCATAAGTCTTACATTACATCATAAAATGAAAAACTACTACAACAACATATTGTCTCCATAATCCACACTCATATCCCCACATAATATCCCTGCAGGTCATTCATAATTTACTTCTTCACTTCCTGGGAAAAATAAAACATAGAAAAGGGGTGAGCTCAAATGCCCAGTAAGGATAACAATATATCGGAAACGTTCATAAATTAGAATAAACATTTAAGGCAATGTATAACTAAAACAAAAGCCTTTTAAACTTTAACTTTTAACATAGTATGGCATAAATAAAATGAGATAATTCCATTTACTTATTCACATGGTTATTCTACTAATCGAATAATCACATGCAAAATCAATAACCACTTTCATAATGATGGAATGCATAATGCCAGACTATCATAACCTCATAGCCAAGGCCTCGTGCCAAGACTACAAATAAGATTTTGTCAAGGCCTTGTGCCAAGACACTAGTTTTTCTCATGAGACCTACCGATGCATCGAGGAGCTATAGCAGGCTCCACCCGTCACATATTAAGTCCAATGCATTCCCATATGAAAAGGTTTAAACATAACATAAACATTCGTATTAAAACTAGAATACGAAATGTCAATACTTTCACCATAAACTATGAATGGTATAAAAATAGCACATCCACAGTCAAACATATCACAAAACCTTCAATACAATATAGAAGTTTTGTATCATAATAAATCAACTTCAAATAATCTTAAAATCCATCAAAGGATGTTGACATAGATGAAATCAAAATTCTTTTTAAAGAAATATCTCCTTTTATTTTGAAATCATTTAAGATCCATATAAAATAAAACATTTTCTTTGAAAATATTCTTATAATCTTGTAAGGGAAGCTTTGAAGATTTTATAACGGTGGAAAATAGCCGCACCCGCCGTATAAGTTAAAAAAACATTCTTACCTTAATTCTGTCGAAAAGGTTAAAAAGGACATTGTTTTGAAAACAACGGAATGATTCCTTTATAAACCTCTTATAAAAAGTCAAACAAGGTTATAAATGACTTTAAACCATATTCATGTAAATAATAAATATTCTTTGAAATACATTTCGAAGAAACATGGATGTGGATGATAAAGAAATCCCAGTAGATTATTACGTATAAACAACCTCGGATAATGAAGAGATTGTGAAATAACCCTTACCTTGTACTTTTCCAGGGTTGGGGTAGGTTAAACTCCTGTATAATGGTGAAATAATTGTTATTAAATTATACAAGAATCATATATATTAATATGATATCATATATGATCTTTTAACATTGATTTGTTAATAATATCTTAGAATTATCGTCGTTTCGGGTGTTAACTTACTCATTTTCTTTTATATGTTTTGTTACATAAGACATGTTTGTTGTATCTTATTCATATCCATAATGATATCAAGTCCTTAAACATCATTTTTAAATCATCAAATGATAATTATACTTGAATGGATACGATGGAGAAAGAATCTCATCACGTTCGTGGAGATGGTAGTCCGTACGTACGCACGAGCGACAATATCATTCTTTTGAAATTAAAATAATATATAAATGGATGGTATATCATATATACAGAATCATTAACATGTTATATTTATTATTTACATTAGTTACACATCATTATTATACCCATCCAAATAATAATATATTGAATAACAATTACACCACGACGTGGAGACGGTAAGCCGTACGTACGCACGTATGGTGACATGTTATTCAAAGGGTGGATAGAATACTAAATATGGTTGTACCATATTTATAATAACATCACAGTATATGTAAGATACTGGAGTTATTATTTTAGAATGGTAAGAACAAAGAAAGAAGAAGTGGAAGAAGAAAGAAACTTGAAAAGGGGTGGTGAAAACATTACCTCTTCTTCGGGTTCTTCCTTTTGATTTGATCAAAAGGGCTCCTTAGGTTGGCTTTATGATCAAACTAATGCCTCTAGGTTGTAGTTAGGGATGTTGGGAGAGTATTGTTTCTGAGTTTGGCCAAACCAAAAGGCTTTGAAGGTGTGAAGAAATGAGAAGGAGGAGTGCCCTTTTATAAGAGGGGTGAGAGGCACCTTTGGAAAAGCTAGAAATATTAATTTATAATAAATTCATATTCAGTTTCTAATGGCTCAAAAGTATATTATTCAACGTTTAAGGTGGGGATAGGTCTAAAACCACTCAACCAATAGAATTTAGACAGGTTTGGGTACTTATATTAATCTTATCTTTAAGTATTAACTCTAAGTTAATTAGTTTCACTTTTACAATGTCTCTTTGTATTTTTATATAATATGGTTAATAAACATACTATATACATCCAAGCGACCCCCAAGTGGTCCATTAATGATGAACCTATCATGATATAAGTCTCTTGGCCGAACCTTATATTTTTAGGAATTTAATATCAATTAATAATATAATATTTTTTTTAAGAACTCTTTTATGTCAATTTTGACAATATTCAATAGTTGATTTTTGTGAAACTCATAACAGATTTATTACTTCGAAAAAAGTCAATTAAATAAATCCTAATATATCATATTATCCTATAAAATTAGTTTAATTCATTAAAAGTTTCATATTATATTTATTTGGGTATTTATAATATCAATTAGTTTAATTTTTCACTATTATAGTAATTACTGCATCATCATTGTGTCATAAATAAAATAAATTATTTAATGTCTAAAAATTCTAAATAAAATATCATTATGTAGGAAATATTTTTATCTTTCTAATGAATATTTATAATCTAAAATCCAACATATATAACCCTATGTAACAATTGTTTTTCTAAAAGATATATGCTTGTGTCATTTTTGAATTCATTTTAACTTAATTAAAATAAAGTGTCATTATCACTTACAAGTGGATCCATGGGGTCCCTAAATCGACCCAAAGATGCCCATGGTCGACCATGTATCAACCAATAGGGTTAAGACACGTTTTAGGGTAATTTAGTATTATTATAATATTATTTGTTTAACCCTTATTTACCGGATTTACCCTTAACCATGGTAAATAAAATATTTACAACAGTAATTATTCAAAATGTCTAAAAATAAAAGTTACCTATTTACACAATTTGAACATCCTGATTCCAAATATGGAATCCATTTTCCTAAATTAAAAACACAGAAGTGGCAGAAATTAATTTAAAATTAATTCCCGCTGTCAAAACAAAAAGCGTGTTTTCAAGAGATAATAACTATCAAAAGATTGACACTTGTTTATGTTCGGTTTAATTGTAAAATTTTGTCCAATGACCAAAATTATATTAAATGGTAAAAATATATTCTAAATATACTTTAAAACCACTCAAATTCATAATTTATCACTATTAATTATTTTGATTAAAAAAGTTGTTTTTAATTAAAATTTAGTAATTTTCACTATTCATCAAAATATGAAAGTTATCCGAAAAGTACCAAAATTTCACCTTAGGCTAAATTAGATATTCCGAATCCAAAAATGAAGTCCATTTTGAAATATAAAATATATATAATTTTAAAAAGTAGGTATTACTATTCATAACGGCTAGTTTGATTGGTTGTTAGAACTCGGTGTTGCGTACAACACACGCTATCGCATTATTCAAAGGGAAGCGTACCGTAGAAGCTTGGGGTGTTACATTTGGGGTTTTTATTCCTAATGTAGGACACTTTTCTCATTGATTGAAAACATTTTAATATAATCAATTTCATTTTCCTATCATATTTCGATGTGGGAAGATAAAGAAACTTGATAATGTTCATCGATTAAAATTCCTCCTCACCTCACTCTGAAAAAACATGTCACCCATCTCCACTCTGGATCGGTAATCTTACATCGCAATCTTCCACTACTCTAACTGGTAAACACCATGGACACACCAAACAAACCATTAACATCAGCTGATATTGAATTATAACCACCTCTATCACCAGTGATCATCTCTCAACTTCATTCGACCAAAATAACACATTTCAAACTCACTCCATCTACATCAATGTCTTGAGGGGTAGAGGGAGTTGCTAATTCTATTGCTACAACTCCAATACCACTACAAGATTCCCCAAGTTCCCCTTCTATGTAGAAACACTACCATGAACCCCATGAAAATTAACAATTACATGAATCTATCTAGGTCCACTATAAATAAACAAGCACCCACGATCATCTAGTGGTATTCAAAAGATATCATGGGTCTCACAGACATCCCCCAATATTTTAATATTTAGTCAGCAAAAGACAAGGGACATTTATCAGTCCAAATAAGAGGTTGAGGCTCTTCCTTGACCTATAAAATAGTGTTTACACTTACTAAATAATTAGTTCAACAAACCTTGGCCGTTTGAAACCCCTGATGTGGAGAGGTTTCTATTGATGTTAAATTTTTTATTGTATTTTATTTTTATATAATTTTTTATATTAAATTAATTATTAATTTATAATAAACATATAAATATAATTAATTCATTTTTTATTCAAAACTTTACTCTAATTATTCCACCTGTTCTTCTTATTCTTCTTCTCGTATTCTTTATATTTATTCTTATATTTGTGCCCATTTAGATTTTTGAATTTTTGTTCTGAATTGGTTTTCATTAGAATTTTTAATCTCTGTCTATTCTATAGATACTTTTTATTCATTTTATTTTAGTTTCATTTTTCTTTCATTTTTCATTTATCTTCTTATTCCGTTAATTTTATATACTTTATGATATCACCTACTAATAATAATGAGAAATTTACACAAGATATGTCATAGGGGAGGTTAAGGTTTTTTATGTTATTTCTTAATGAAAAATTTATGTTTATGAAATATTTTAGTGGCATTAATGAGAATAATGATTTCACCCGATTAAATGAAAAAGAAACATGTTTATATTATTTTGTTTAATTTATTTTCCCTATCTTCATTGGTTATATCTTCACATGATAGAGTTGGGTCAATGAATGGATAAAACAAATTTTAGTTATGTTGGGTCATAGATGACGGAACACCATAAACCATGGAGTGTCATCAACCATGATTACATGAAGATGTGGAGTTTAGATTACATAGGGAATACATGATTTCAAAATTTATTATTAAAATGACAGTAATCATCATGAAATTTTATGATTTTTTATCATACTAAAATTTTAAAAAAATAAAGGAGAATAATGATGTTACCCAAAACCAAACATGAAACCAAATTCTCTCATCCAAATAACATTCTGTTAATAATTTAATGTTTTTATAAGTATATATTTTTAATTTTCATGTCATTTAGTTTTATAATAATGTAAAATGGAAAATAAATTTTACATTACATTGATATACTTAATAAAAATAACCATTAAAATATCTATTTTAGGTGAATTAGAATATGTGAGTGAACAATTTGATAAGATCTCCAACTGAGTAGAATCTCTCAAGACATTGTGACATAGTAGTAAATAATATTGGAATTTTATTTTTTTACAACCTATGAAAGGATTTATGTCATCATACCTAACTGTGGGAAGTTTGAATGAAAAATCTAACTAGATTATAGAATTGAAAACATTTAATGTTGGCTTGTAACACTTTATTCCATTGAATGTAGGTTTAATTCATCTTGGTTGTTATCAATATATAGTAATTTAAATAATTTTACATGGGATATATATAGTATATTTGAACATAATCAGTAAATTATCATTGTTCAACTTCACTCCCTACTCCCTAGGAGTATCCAACTTTAAGGATGATATTATCCTTTTTACCTAAAACCCTAAACTTGACCATGATCCCTATATTCTTTTGGAATCCTAAAACAATCACAGTAGCATTAATTAAAACCCATACCCAAATTTACATCTGAGGACTACTACGTGATGGGTTTGAAGTTAATGTTTCCCCATCCTCTAGTCATTCCTTATGGGATCGAACCCACACTAACACTCTTATATGAGACTTTATAATTTTTATTTTGGGATAATAGAAATTATAACTTGATCAGAACCCACATGAATTCAAAAATGATTGTTGTCATGCACAATTTTGGTGTCATTTCTGGGGAAATTTGTTCTACATAGGAATATAAACCTTTTCCCAAAACCTGGAATTACCTCACCTATCCCCATTGCTATTTTCATTATTTATTCTTTCTTTGGGAAACAACTATGTCCTTCTTTGTTTCGGCATAGTGAATGTATCATGGAAGTCTTACTTTTTGAATGATCCTTAATACTCGAGAATTTTTCACATTCATTAATGATATATGAATATCTCTCTGTTCACATACATATATGTATGAAATTAAATTGAAATATTATAGGTTCCAACCCACACAACATTCAACATGTTTCACTAGCACTGTACAAATATCAGAGCTTTAAAATGATGTTACCCATCATAGAGTACGTCTAGTCATCTATTGATGGTGTCACACTGAATATTCTCCACCGTATTTTTTAGGTGCATTCTTTCTAAATAAATATTGTAATAATTAGCATGATCCATTATGTTGAAATTTTAAATGGATTATGGAAAAAATATCATCAAGATCATATCCCTAAAATCATAGAATCCATTGAAAAATTTCTCAACATGGTAGTGTTATATAATGAAATTAGATTGAGATTTTGACCTTTTTCCTTGAAAAATATATCCATGGATTGGATAAAGAGTAAACCTACCTACTTAATTAAGGCATTAGAGGATCTAGCCAAATTTTCTTGTACAAATACATTCCCACATGTTTAACATGGAATCTAAACAATAAAATTACAAATTTCAATCGTGATGATAGATAGATTTCTTGGGAGGAAATGGATCACATAAAGGAACATACCTGGAAGTAAACACATCATGGAGATTACATTTGTATTCAACTAATAACATTATACCATATCATGCTTCCCTTGATGGTTTTATAATGCTGAAAAGACCATAAATTTTCCATGCACTTATATATGATGTATCAAAAGATTCTAGTATATAAGAGTGTTATTGTGGTTCAATGTGGAACATAATCCACCAAGATGAAGGAAACTCCCATATAACTTCATAAGTAATGACCCTTACTAAATGATAAAATTCTTTTAGGTACCCACTATACCAATACCACCTCTATCACCTCACATTGAAATTCAATCACATGAGATTTGGGGATACCAACACCCATACAAATACTACAAGGAATGAATATAGGAACACAAAATCCTTGATTTCAATTAAGTTAACTACATCAACACGACCACAAATTCCAATAACCATAGAAGTACTATCAATAGAGTATGTCTCAAGAAAGACCAAAAAATAATCAAGGTTAATATCAATATAGATGTGTTAAATCACCACCAAGGAACCAATGGCCTGCTAGATTCCACATCTAAATCTCATCCCTTGACGAACATAAAATGTACCCCAACAATCATTTCCTCATAGATCCCAATAAAAATTTCATATGTCTCTTTGAAGACCACAAGAAACAGTTGCACTTTTCCAATAAACCTAGGGAAATATGATTACCTAATTCCTTCAAAAAGTGTATTAGGGGTTAACCAAGTAAGATATAAAACTAAAAAAAGGGAAACTGTCCCAAATAATGAACAAAAAATGAGTCAAATATAAAATTAATTGACTGATATATTTCTATGTACACTAAATGGAAATACTAAGATATACCAAAAGGAGGAAACCAAGGTAGTGGTACTAATAAATATAAAGGTGATGGTTTTTTAGAAGCCCTAAAAATTATAAGAAAATAATCCTAATGATAAAAAGAATCATAAAAGAGGTATTAAAGAGTATAAAAATAAAAGAGTGAATAAAACTACTAAGGATAAAAATATAGGATCATCACCTCATGAAAAAAATCCAACAAAAGATAAATCTAAAGAAGATATTTATATAGAACCACCAGCTTACAAATCAACTCTCCCTTCTGTTTAAGTAAATTATTAAATAAATTTATGGTAAGTATAGTAAATTTTTATAAATATTCATGAATCTATATAACAATATACCATTTACTGAATCTACCACTCATATGACTGCCTACTCATAATTCATCAAGGATCTACTCTAAAAAATGATAAATTTGGATGAATGGGGAGTCATCTCCATAAATTAAGGATTAAATTAAATAATTCAATATATTATTCCACTGAATATGTGATACCCTGAAAGTTTTTCAATCTATAGAACCATTGGGGAATAAAATTTGTAAGGGCCTTGTGTGATAGTGGATATAACATTAACCTAATTCCAATGAGTGTGTTTTGGATTCTAGGACTCCTGGATCTGAATACAACCAGAATTGTGCTTTAATAAGATGATTGATCGGTAATGAATCCTGGAAGGACTCATGAGAACATTCTAGTAATGATTGAAAAATTAATGTTTTCCATTATACATACTAGTTTTGGACATAGATAAATATGGAAATGTTCTGATTATCCTAGGCTGAAAATTCATAGACACTGGGAAGGAAATGATAAAAGTGAATCATAGATATTTTATATTCAGATTAGGTGATAAACAAGTTGTTTTCATCCTACTAAATTATTATAAACAAATAAATTATTCTTTTCAGTATCAAGCTATATTTCTCACCAATGAGAGTAATGAATACATGACCATTAGGAAAAATAGTGATGTTATTTCTCTGGTAGAAGAGAATAATTATTTCTATGAGGATATTTCTACATAAATCCTCTAACATAGGACACTATAACTCCAATAATACCATTTTTCATTGAGCCACCAACACTAGAGATGATACTTATCCCAAGAACCCTTGTATACTAGTTATTAGAGACGTAAACCACACTACCTGTCATCATAATCTGAGATATGACTAAGAAACAATATGATAAGTTATTTAATGTGCTAAAAAGACATAATTGGTCAATATAACGGGGGAGTGGATGATTTCAAATTGATCATTTCATAAACTAAACTTAATATATTTTACTGGTAGATGGTTTAAATCTGAAATGACAGCCCTAGGAGAGACACTCCCCAAGATGAAGGAAGTGTTTAAAAAATAATTAATCATACTCCTAGATTTATGAATTTTTTTTCAATCATTAAGAATGAGTGGTTGATTCATCTACTTATTTTCCAAAGAATGTATACCTCATAGTTGCAATTAATGGTGAAGATGAAGGGATCTCAACTCAAAAAATCACATAACTGAGATTATGTTTGGATTAATGATATCTCAATACATTTACCCAAAAGATCATTTCCCCTTCAATATCATTGATAAAATTATGGAGAGACATTAAATTCATAAATTTAACTATTTCTGGAATGAATATTATAGATACAATAAAATTTCATACACCCGCCTAATTACGATAAAACATTATTCAAATATCTATTCGATACATTCACCTACAGACACACATCATTAAGTATGTGTAATTCAACAGAGAACATCCAATGGTGCAAGGAGTATATATCCATGATATGATAGAGTAATTATCCTAAATCTTTATGGATTATTTTTTAGTCTATGGAAAATTCTTTTGAGTTATGCCTATGAAATCTAGAATTAGTCCCATACCTCTATGAAGAAAAATGAAACCTTTTAAAATGGTATAAATAACACATTATGGTCTATGGATGCTTATATTTCGTAAAAAATATAAATGAATAGCACAAAACATTATCAAAAAAATATCAAAAAATGTAAAAGACTTTCCTAAGCCCTCAATTGTTAATGGAGGAAAGTTATTTCTGGACCTTGCAAGATTTTACATCTGCTTCCTAAAATATTTTGAGAAAATTTATTTCCCTTTGAGACCCCGGTAATCAAAGGATACATCCTTTGAATTCACTAAAGAGTTGTTATGTACATTTAAAATTTTATAAAACATAATGGTAGCCACTAAAGATATCATTTCACGAAATCAGGGTGTGACATCAGATTAATGTGTGATCCTAGTGACTTTATTTTTGGATCTCTCATTGCAAATCGAGTTAGTCACATCTTTTTTGTGATTTAATATTCCAAAAACTTTTTGGATGACACTAAGGTAATGTACATAACTATGGATAATGAGATATTTTTATTCCACTATGATTTTGAAAATTTTATTTGATATATTTTTTAGTCAAAGATCATTTTTTACACTGACCATGCAACCATTAAATATTTTTTGAGTAAAAAGGTCTCTAAAAAATACCGATAGGGTGGATACTACTACTATATGAATTTGAAATCATCAAAAATGAAACTAATGCGATTAATATAATTATTGATGAACATCAATACAAACTCCCAAAACCCATCATTGAGGATGCTGACAATTTTGGACTTCATGTTTGAATTTCCTATTGAAGCTCTACAACACATAGACATAAATTTATTGTTTTGGTTTTCTGACATTTCAAACTATCTTTCCATGTAATTTTTCTACTAAAACATCTCCTACCACCAATAGAGAATATTTTTTTGGATTCCATACACTACTACTAGGATGAGGCATTACTTTTTAATTTTTGTGAAATTGGATTAATGTGGCATTGTAACATAGAGTATGATATACTAACTGTACTAGACACATGTCACTCATAACTAACTTGAGGTTATGAGGGACATGAATTTAAAGTGTCTAAAATCCTGAAATGTGAACTCTTCTATCCCACACTTCATCAAGATGTAGGAAGCTTTTTCCAGATACATAATTTCTGCCAACAAACAAACCCTATTGGGAGGATAATTAAAATTCCCCAATACCTGCTCATAGATTTTGAAATCAACAGATTATAGGGATTAAATTTTATGGGGACATTATCTAATTCAAATGGAAATTTCTATATCTTTATTGGAATTGACTAAATTTAAAAATGGGTAGAAGTGGTATCTTCCACTCATGATATGGAAAAAGTAGTCCTGAATTTTTTAAAGAATAATACATTATCATGGTTTGGATTCCACAAATTTATCTGAAGTAATAGAGCATTTACAATATTTCAATAATGATATAACTTGAGAATTATGTATTTTGATATAAAAAAGGAACTCCCTACCAATCACAAACAAGAAGGAAAGTCAAATTTTTTGAAGGGGGGATTAAAATTAATCCAAGGAAATACATTGAACACAAGTTTTAATTACTAAATCTGCAAGTTATATTATGCACTAAAATAATACCACAAAACATATAAAAACCAATAAAAACCACTCCATTTAATAGTTAATGGTATTTAATGCCATTTGTATTAAACTACATAATTTTTTAATCTAGGAAATTATGAATGAAAATTTATATTCAAAAAATTCTGGGGAATGAAGGATGCTAAAAATAAAAAAACAGGTGGAAATAAGAAAGGATGCATAGAAGAAGTAAGAGATTTATAAAGAAAAAACATTAAGTTGAATGATCAGTGCATTGAAAAGATAATAATCACACCAGAGAATAATTTCTTCAAATTAAATTTAGGATTGAAATATTCACTAGAAAATCTCGAATGAATATTTTCATGTCCCATTATAGTCAGTCATGTATTCCCTAATAAAATAATCATGATTCCAAAAGGATAAGAACCACACTTGAATGTTAATGGGAAATGATTGAATTTTTATTGAGAAACATTACATGAGATATGTGCCATCGTATTGAGATTCATGTAAGAGATGATGAGTCTATATATAGGTTTTAAATGAAGCACTAACTTTGAGGAAACCCTGTACAAGGTAAATTGTATAGAATATGATATTGTAGAGTTATGGAAAGACATGGGAACATTGAATGACAAGGACTAGGCCCTAGTTCATAATGATGTTGGAGGTCCTAAATATAAGCAATGTAGTCCTTGTAAGAAGTGTATGTATCATCACTAAAAAATATCATTAATTCACACTACATATCATATAATTTTACACTCCTTGATATTAATAGTTTTTAAAATAATTTGTCAGCCTAAATTTCTTGATGCACACACTGCCCCATTTTTCTTCCCCTCTCTCATCAATTTCTATCATGCCTGACCCATCCCCTTCAACCGCTCCCTTTCCCTCACCTCACCATCGCCAAACCACCCTCATAATCCATTATTGCTCAGATCTTGTACCTAATCTCTATTATCTCCACCCGATTGCATCCAAATGGCCTAAACGTAGAAATTCCACACTCCCCCATTAGTCACACACCTAATCATACATATTGACCATTGGAAAAGCATTTCTTGGAAGCCACACCACAATAATAACCTACTTCATCCAATTCTAGCATCACTACTTCCATTCAACCCCATCAACCACCAAGAGTCAAAATCAACCTCCAGTTTGACGTAGGGTACTGCTCATTCCCATATCCAACCGATCCAACAATTTTCTACCCCAAAGAAGTAGTTCATGTTTTTTTCGGGAAAATACCATGAAGACCACGAAAACATTCGATCTAGCTATAAAAATGAAAATTCATATCCTTAAGGAGGTCCTACAACTCTATGATATATTATCATCTCCCCAATTATCAATATTATATAAGATACCTTTAAGGATATCATCCTTGAGTTCATGGATACTTTTGAGTTGGCTGTTGACATTTTATGATTTTATATAGGTGACATACCCCATCATATCAGCTGTGGTGACATCAACATAAAAACATGTCATTACTAATTTTCATATATAGCCTCCCATATGTTTCTGATTATTCATATAAATCTGACGAATTCATACATATAAACTCTTTATAGTTTGATCGCTTGCGAACCTTATTGCATACATGATTCTCAGATTATGATCTCCACCCACCCAAGAGGTTCCACACTCTAGATTTTTCATTGATCTTTGACACATGCACTCCTCTATCATGTAGAGTATCATTGGATAATGTCTCATATTGATTTTATCATTCTAATAGATTACATGGGATTACTATATTTCCACATGGAATATTAAATCTCATTTTATTCCAAGGAGCATTTGTGGATGACTCGAGGAATGATAATTATTGGATCCTATATAACTCATTTAGCTATACATATCTGCATCTTTGACTGCTCTATTCCCTCACAAAATTCAGACTAAATGAGTTTATAGAATTCATCCTTCAGCATAAAACTATTATTTTTATATAGTATGATCTCTCTTACTGATCTCTTCCATGATGCTTCGAGGGTGTAGATGATGCACCCAACAACCATGTTACTGACCCAACCCTTACATTGGCCACCTCTGACCAAACCCTTCCCCAACCACCACTATCTCATTCTATCCATCCACTACCTAAATTTTTCATCAAATTAATTCTCCAATTTCTACACCCAACACCACTCATATCCCTTCTGAATCTACCACATAATTACCCAGACCATCACCCACCCCTTCATTCCTTAAAAATATTTGACTCTTGTAATTGTATATTCTCATGAACCTATGTCTAATATGACACCACATATGCATCCAACTATTTAACCACCATTACTATATATCCCTGACTCACCACCATCCCCTAAATCCATGGCCCTACCACTAGAAGGCCCTTCATCATTCATCATTCATTCCCTAGAAACAACACCGACTGATATTCCCTATAATATTAATGACCATACCACCTAATAGGATTAATTGTTATATTAGGCCCAAAAATTCATGGTACCAACCCCTCAGTAATCCTCTAAGGTTTCATTCATTGACCCAGCTACCAACCACATAGCCACAATCCAGATCAGTACCTCACCAACACCTTCCACCGTGATATCTTCCTACGCCATGACATGCTCTTACTCTGTCATTGACTCTCATTACTTATGCATATTGTACATTGATACTGAGTTCTAGATTTAGATTCCCCATATCCGAGAGGGTTCTTTAGATGTAGCATCCAGTGAGAGCACCCTTGAGTCATAGTTTTCCTTGAACCCCTCGCCTGTTTTTATATACTGTGGGGGTGTAATGTTTTGTTCTACTTGAATTTAATTTCACATTGATATATCATTGCACTATATATACATGGGATAAATTTTTTGGTTTCATTGATGTTTAGATTATTTTCATTTCATTAATATATTAAATTTTCTTATGTCTCTCTCTTATACATAATATATGGTCATTGATGTGCTTATTAAGCACCCATATTCCCTCATACATTGGATGAATCATTACCTAGATAACGTTATTCTATATATGGATGATATTTCATTATAGATCCATGGTTAGTAGATATCTACACCATGAAGCACATAGATTCTCCTTTTATTGCACCATACTATTACTAAGTATGCTCTTGAGATTTTTAATCCCACCAAGCATACATATGATCTCGATAACACATACAATAGTTCCTATAAGAGGTCATAAACTTTTGAGAATATGGTAGACATTGATTAGCTACTTTAACCATCCATTTATAATGTGACATAATTATTATATTTTTATGGTGGAAACCCATATTTTATTATTTTCATCAATTGTATTCTTCTAATTTGGATTTTTTGTTTTTCATTTAGTACCATTTTTTCTTATAGGTCACTTTGATTTACACATAAACCATATATCCTCACATATCTGAACTATTTTTCATTATTATTCCATATGTGTAAATATCCTTTTCACTACTTACATCATGTTTAAAAATCTTAGAATAAAATTTCATATTGTGTAGGTTTTGTATTTATGACAAATTATACAGGTCAACATATTTGAAATCATCATCCACAACGTTTCCTTATGGAATGAAACTCATCCAAGGAACTCTTGATTTCCCAAATTCAATTTCGTAGTTCTATTTTGTTCTTTCCATGATATATATAACAAATCTTCTCTTTATTACACACTTAAACATGATTTATTATATAAAATTTTACATAAGAAAACATTGAGGATTGAGAGGTCTAGTGTGTGTAGGGATTAAGAACATTACATAACAACTTAAAATATGAAATACACATATTTATTGAAAACGTATATTATAATACCACACACATTTCATCTTACATAGCATTGAATGGAATAACATGAGGAAACACTTAAGAAAAGGGTGATATATAAATCCTAGTAACAGAGTAAACAAGGCATACCATGGAGAATTTGGTATATGTAAGTCAATAGACATATCAATGGAGCATAATTATAACCTAAACATAAAAGAATAATATTTCATGATGATTATAACATGGAAATATAGAAATTTGATTTAACAAGATATTAACATAAGTCAAGGCCCATTCCACATGGATCATGAGTAAACCATCATTTCACTTGAATTAGAATGAGTAAAACCTCATTTCACTTGATTTATCATGATACTAATCTTTACACAATGCATTGGAGAGCTATCAGGGCGCACCCTCCTTAATCATTTCATTTCATACATAAGTGTGCCACAAGGATCATATAACATGGATTCATTAAACATTATCATTTATTCCACTTTAAAGGTATGTGTAATTTATACATGAAAATATATATTCAATAATTATATGTTTATAAAGGTGAATACCCTTGATTGTGAAATGGGAATGTTATTCATTACCCAAATACTTTGTCTTTGAAAATCATTGTTTCATTTCGGCAGCACCATAGAGTGACATAAGAATTCATAAAATGGTTGATGAGTGGGAAAGGGGTGTCTCATTTTATGTAATTGAAATGGTATGTAAGGGGTCATATGGATACATCTCCCAACATATGTAATGGAATTTATATTTATAATTTAAAATAATTTCTCGAATGTAAATGAGATGATATAAATTCTTTACGAAATTTCAGCATGGTAACGGGTGTACATGGGAAGAATTAATGAGAGAGAACATGGTACCTCAACAATAAAACATAATTAGGGAAGTATTTCAGATGTTATAATTCAAAACCTCAACATTTGTAATAGAAAATACAATTGTATAGGAACAGAAAGAAACATTGACAAAAATGGGAGAGGAATAAATCCCTTACTTGGAAGAGGGATCCCAAAGGCTTGGGAGAGGATTGAGAGAGGATTATTGGGATATTGCGGAAAATTGGGGAGATTAAACAAAAAGGAGGGAAGCAGTTTGTGGATCTCAAAAGGATTTGAGAGAAGATATAGTGGGAGCTTGTGTGGGATTATATTGGAAAAGAGATTTAATTATTTATTATTTAGGTTTTGGACACCACACATTAAGCTAATTAAAAACCCAAACCATAACATGATTTATGCCAATGGTTTTACCAAAATTTATTGTAAAACAATATAATATAATTCAAATAGAAGAACTTATTAAAATATTATTTTGGCTTATGTGAAGGTGATTACCACTCTCAAGGAAATCAATTTAAAATGTGAAAATGTTTTATAATTCCTGGAGGGTCCACTAAGGATTTTTTAAATAAATCAAACAACCCTAAAATAAAATTATATATATGGTAAAACATATATTGTCCAGAAGTCCAATTATTAGTATTTTATTACAAAACTATTTTTTCATTATGATGTCATAAAACACATAATATAATTAAATGATATTTACTTTTTACACAAAAATTCGATTGTCTCAGATAATTATGAAAAATTAAACACTGGATAATTTCGATATCCTAATTCCAAAAATAATATTAATTTTATATAAATAATTTTGTAAATATGTGAATTATAACTTTTAATATAAAAAGTATTATTTATAAAAAATTCCCAAGTCTTGATAAAAATGGATTTCAAACCTTAATAAAAATTCCAACTATATTCATAAAAATTATACGATCATTTATTTTTAATAAAACATAACATTGTAATAATATTTTTTTTAAATATAATTGAATTAAAAAATACATTAATTCATCAAAATATATTTCTTAATTGAATATTAACTAAAAATACTATTATTGATTTCAAAACTATTGACAAAGTAACAATAACAAAATGAACGTATATTATATATTTCACACAATAATAATGCACATAATCTTACTGATAAGGTCTTGTCACATGACCTCTTATAACACCCACATAAGAATAAAGGGTAAGGTGTGTGATGGTCACATTCTCTTAGGGTGGATCAGATTATATCACTATTGTGGTAATCTCTATTAACATCCACTTCTCTCATATGAAGTTCCGTTCATTAATATTGTGTTGAAGCTCAGCATGGTCTTGGTCAAGAGGGAAACCCAATGATGGATCCTCCTTTCTGAGCTCCAAAAAATGAGCTTCATACAGGGCAAGTAAATTGGATGAGGTCATCGCTTCTGTTGTCTTAGAAAATAGGATTTTTTAAAGCCCTATATTTATACTAATAATATAATCATTGATCAATGACTATATTAGCAACGATAATAATTCTTAAAGGTACTTTGAAATCCATGAAACCAAGGAATGAACTATTTTATAAAACCATTTTAAAAAATATGAAATTTAATTAAATAAATAGGAACATCCATTAATAAATGTTTTGTTCATTACAATATATGTGATATATCTCCAATAATGTATTCAACAATAGTACATACACTATTTTATTTTATGTGTGTCATGTCTTTCATGTGATTTATTATCAATACACTTGTATTATTGATATTTTTCATTTATCTAGGACACATTTTTCACTGAAATAATGCTTTAGATATAAAAAATAATTACACCCATTTAAATAAAATAAAATGTTATGTTGGAATTAATTGAAATCCATGTTTTACTATTTCCTAGATTTTTATAACGATTGGTGAGATTAGTAATTTAGTACCAATTAAAAATTATTGAAATTTATTATTGATTGACTTATTTCCCTATTTTACACCAATATTGATTGTTAGTTTTTTTCCTCCCATTCATGGAAGGATTTTGGACACAAAGTCTGAAATTCACTTATGATCATATTTCATGAGGGACACCTAGGTCTTGTAAACATATAAAAAAGTGCCACCAGATCTTATTGAGACTGTGGATGAAAAAATACATTTTAATATGAATATGGAAAACATTTTGATCCATTTTTTCATGAATCATACCTTAAATATTTTCTTCTTAAGACCATAATAACCACGAATAACCTTTTTAGGATGTAGACACTAAAAGAATATTCTTATTTCCTACCCATATTTTGGTATTATGAATGATTTTATTTAGAGAAAGTGTGGGGGAATTTTCAACTTATAGACAAGAGTTGTACTTATTAAAGAGATGTACTATGGAACTTTTACCAGACTAGTATGATGTGCTCCATGTATTAATGTTGGAATATTTTTGACCCACCTTGTTCCATTAAAAATTATAAAAAGAAAAATAATAACAATATTTTGGCCTATGTATTGGGATGGAAAAAAATCACAATTTCTAGACAGATGAATCCTATGATGAATTATATTTTATTAAGGGATGGATGTGATATCTGGAATGATCATGAACATTAATAAATAAATAAATAAATAAAAAAATGGACATTGTACATCATTGATACTTGATATATTCAAAGATCCACATTGAGATGCTTGTAGAATTAACAAAATTTGATATTCGTGGCCACATAATTACCATGACATGAATTTAATGAATTATTCATTAGAGTTAAACCTCCCCTTCAACTTTATTTTTTACATTCTTACCATCTTCCTTCAGCCTCAAAGTCAGGTAAATCCTTTTTTCTGAATCCCCTATGATGGATTTTTTATTTTTTATACATACAAGAGATGATATATCCACTATAAGGCTATGGATTTGAAATTATATTATGCTTATATGAATAACTCCAGCTAAATTAGAACTTTTATTGATGATAGAAATTTCATTGTGAGATAAATTAATCTATGGGTGTCGAATTTAAGTAATATTTTTGAAATTTTAATCAATGTAATAATGAATCTTGATAAAGAACATGACTACGAGAAATGAATATTTTTGTATAAAATGTTTATACTAAAGGAATGTATTTTTCTTCTTATAATTAGTTTTATTATCCTAGTTGTAATTAATGTTTCCTTTCTTAAAAACTGTTTTTTTGTAATCCCTATTGATTTGTTTTCTAGGAAAATGAATGGTTCAAGTGTGGTGGAATTTGTCCATATAATATTGTGTATATTTTTAATATTTTCTTAATTATAAATTAATAATATTTTATTTTATAATTCTCTAGATATATGTTGATTTTTATAGGAAATAGTTATCGAATAATCTGAGAGAAAATCTATCAAAAATATCAAAAATTGGACTTTAAACATTGTAAAACATATACACAATGTGTATGAATCATTCAAAACATTTAACATGAGAAAATAAAAATTAATTATGAAATTAAAAGTCAAAAAAATAATACTTCATGAGAACCTTCAATAAAATATGTGTAAAATTTGATGGCCACATACCGCAAGAAGATCAATTCATAAATAAGAATCAGGTCGTTAGTTATGAATGCATGTCATGAAATTAGTTACATCCCGTAATCCAGATGGTTCAGTCCATGAAATTTTCTAGATCAGAAATAGTCAATGGAAATCATGGATAAAGATTAAATGATGCGAGAAGGTTACACATACTGTAAATTCACATACTTTTATCAATAGAAAATGGATATCATTTCATTTGTTTATTAGGAATTATGTTTTCACTAATTCTCTCTCATTTTATCCCAATATTTTAATTAAAAATCAACTTAAAAAAATTATATTTATCGTTTTAATGAAATCCAAGTTCCATTGATTAATTTTACAGTGTTCTTTATATTTATCTTCTTTATTTTCTATTCAACATTCATTTTCCATTTTTGTTTCCATTCGATAGTGGATATGTAACACATTGTTTATTTTAGAATCATTAAAGTATTAGTTTGATGGATTTATCATTTGTTTTAATTACAAATTTTATATTCCTAATCCCTCAATTGATAACTATCAAATTTCCACTATTTTATTAATCTTCTAAGCCTATCAATTTGTTTTTAATTTTTATTTTTACCATCCTGAGCTGCAAAACAACTTTTGTTATGGTTAAGAATAAGGGTTTTTCTAAACATAATGAATCATTAAACCATAATTTGGTAATACAATGGTTTTTAATTAGGTTAAACAAAAACATCATATTCAATTATTTTATGAAACCCAAACCATGTAAAGTTTTAATGAACATACCTATCCCAATTAGAGTAGAGTGAAATATAACCATTAAGTTGGGACACATTCTACCTTATAAACAAGGATTATTTACTATGGGTTATTAGGTATATCTGGAAGATGGAATAGTTTTATATTGGATATATCTAGATGTTTTGACCACAATATACTAGTTCCCTTGGAACCTCTTTACAAGCTTTTCTATATGGAAATCCCATGCCCGGACAACGATTATCCTTTTTAGCTAAAATCCTAAAATTGACCATGTTCCCTATCTTCTTCGTGAATCATAAACCGAACTGAGAATAACTAATTTATTACCAAACCCAAATTAACATGTAAAGACACTTATATAATGGGTTCAAGGACATTGGAACCATGTCGCCCAAACATTACATGTTGCTTCATCCCTATAGTACCACTCTAATAATAAATTGTAGAATGTGAAATAAGGTATAATAGAAATTATAGTATGATCTTATCCCTTGATAATTCATTTAAAGATGTGGAAACATCAAAGATCTGTGGCCCAAAGGAAACATTTCTTATGAGTGGGCCTTGTCCTACTTGGTTTTTATCAATTACATGAATTAAAATGCTGATCTTTTCCACATCAGAATATACATGGAATTTTGGAAATCCATGTTTCACACATATCACAAATATGTGATACTATTAGTGTTCCTCAGTCAGTGGTTCCCAAACACCAACAAATTTTTCCACCATAATGGGGAGGTGGGAAATAATTTTTTCACTATCAATACATCATTGGTATACAATATACCAATTTATATTATGAAAATCTCCTCCCACTGAAGAATTATTTGGAGAAAAGTAATTTACACCCCCTTTGGTACACCACCTTTTGGATGCATTGACAATTATACAGAAGCATCACCCCCATACATTAGTATATCATGTTCAATAAAATATTGGGAATGTAATAAAATAATGAACTAGATGTGAAAAGTTTAGGGTGGATGAAGCAGTTTCTCATAAATAGTTGAAGAGGAATATGTGATTATACAGCTTGATCTATGATTGGAATGCTATAAGAAGTGGAGTTCCAGTATTATGGTGGTATGGAAGCAAGAAATACATTATGATATGTTTCATTACACTTTTATCTATATGATGATAATTTCATGGAGTGTAATATAAATGGACATGCTTCCAAGGATGTCAAGAATTATAGTGATCATAGTGTACAAAAACCAATTAAAGATGGGGGAACTTTTGTTGGATCATCCCTATTTTTAGTTGGTCAACGTGGTGAGGGGGATAATTACTAGGTGGATCTGTGTTCTATTCCTATTTTCATGGGAGGATCATAGAATACATAGCAGGATATAAAAATCATAATTCCAAAAATCATCCATATTCTAGTCTATGTCCTTAAAAGCTAAATATGTAATGAGTTTGACTAGTGAAACATAGTGAGTTTAGGGTAATTGTTCACATCGACAACATGTTTATATTAAATTTCCATATATAATAAACATATCTAGTGATATGGTGGACAACCTAATGGGGATGCTGGAGAAACCCAAATACCTAAAGACCCTCAAAAGTGGTATTCTCATGGCTATGATAGACATTAAATCTTACAATGAGACAGAAAAACTGCATTCATTCAGCCAGGAATACAGATTTATCCAGAAGCTGATAATTGAGTTTAGATGGGGGTTTGTGAGGAAAAGAATCGCTGTGTCCTTTTTCAGCTGTGGTGGATGTTCATGGGTGAACGAACAGAAGATTTCATAATTCTAATGTGAACAAATTTCAAAACTATTTTCTTATGATTATATGCCATATATTATGTTTTTGAATACTCAGGTGCGATTTTGACACATCATTTGAGGGTAATAGAGCTAACAAGTGAGGCACATGAGCAGTTGTGTAGAAGGATGGTCTCCCTTCAAGGGGAAATTAAAAAAAAATTGATTCTTTATCTATGTATGAAGTGAGCGAGGTACATGGTTCTGTTTCAACCTACATCTAGATGGGTATTTCCTTCCTCAAAAATGACGTTGGAGTTGGAATAGTGATCATAGGAAAGGACTAATATGGTCTAGTATCCAATATCATATCATGAAAACCTCTAAAGATTGTTTTACGTAACTATTGGTATCCTTGGGGATGTTGAATACGATAATGATAGTGGAGTGGCT
Organism: Viscum album; assembly: GCA_963277665.1. NCBI lineage: Eukaryota > Viridiplantae > Streptophyta > Magnoliopsida > Santalales > Viscaceae > Viscum > Viscum album. The sequence continues at coordinate 1,690,191,797 of OY728135.1, read as the reverse complement.
ATGGGAAAATGAAACATATTATGGGATCGATCTGCTAGATGTGTTAATCATGCTGATCACTACTATGGTGGTCTTCTAAGAGATGCTTGTATACCTGTTTTCGATGAAAACATTTTCCTAACAATAGAGAGAACTAAAACATCCCTTCATCCGAGTGTGAATGATGTTTGGGAAAGATATGGATCATTTGGAGAAAACATTTCCATATAATTAATGTAGGACAAATCAAATGGGTGTGTTGATACACATGGTTCCAAAGATCAAGAATCATGGTGTCAGCCAAAGGTTAGAAAATCCATAGAATGGTGGTGAATTCAACCCTATAGATAACAAATTGTATAATGTTATGTATTTTATCTTATCCTTGTTAACATACTTTCATTTTCATGTCACTGACCTTCCATTTGTTTATGGGATCAAACTAGGTTTTACCTTACATTGGAGCAAGTTGATATTGTTCAAGGGTTCCCCATTGGAGGGGGAGAAGGTGCTCCATAAATTACCATTGTCCATGACTCAACATTTTTACCCATGTCCACTACAATTAGAGGTCCGATGAGGATGTCATATTGATGGGATTATATCCCCTGGTCCTCCAAGTCATCTACATATGACAAAAAATTAGCACCCTGATGGTAGTGTCTACCACTAGAGAGGTAGATCACATGTTGTGGCTAATTATATAGATCCCTCTGATTTATAATAAGAATGAATCTCAATCTTACTATATAATTTCAATATTTTATAGATATTTTGGTTTCAATATTGAAATGTGTTTTTTCCTTTTAGTTTTCTACCAACCATCACTGACGGGTCCAGTGCCAACCATCGATGTGATAAACATTTTGATGTGGTCACCTATACTGGATCTCACTATCAATTCTTTGGACTAGGTCTCACCCATAGTATTTATATGCATTCGAAATTCTCAATTATATGAGTCATGTTTACCCAACTCATCATCATGGGTCAAACCTACTAGAATTGTCTAGTTTGAAGAAGTACTCAAGAAAGTAACCTCCCAATAAGCATTATTGGGGGGAACCTATGGTGTCTGTCCTAATAGCTATTCCAACTCTTGGAGATCCATTCAACCATTATGTAATGACATCAGTTTCTGGAGGGAATACATCTGTGGTAGTGTGTGACACATTTTGTTGTGTAGGGATCATTTCTATTAGAGGTGGTGTTTCCATTGAATGGTTAGATAATGATATCCGATATCCGAATGGATCATGAACCATCTAAGGGGATCCTGGAATATTAATCTACCACTGATTTCCTTTCACCTTACTCAGAATTTATCCAACACAACTCAAGGAACAATAATTTTCTGAGTCTAACCTCACCGAATAAAACCACATCTTCGATGAAGGGAATGGAAGAACATACCCAACATGATCAACCACACCCTATATGAAAACAAATATGAGCCAACTAGTGCAACACTACCATAGGATACACAACATGGGAACATTAAAGTTGGAAACTCTTGATCTTAATGTGATGGTTTGTGATTTATTTACTGAGTAAGTGCTTATATATAGTCAAAAATTTAACAACACCTTTTAAAATGAGAATTACAATAGAAACATTATTATTCAAGAGGTAGATATAGAACATAAATTCCGATAGGATAAGGGTAAAGAGTCTACAACATTCATAAAATTCCCATGAATTGTTCATTAGTTTGTTGAAGGCTCAGATATCGGTGGTCAAGGATCATATTGAGGTGGTGGTATGTTAGATAATTTTGTAGTATGATGAGCATGATTGGTTGAAGACCATGGTAGATTAAATTCTCTCCCTTGCTGAGGAGGAGAAGGCAAAGCACATTTGGATATATTTCTCCCTCTAGGCTACATAGTAGTTGATGGATAGGCTAGATCGCTCGATCGATGGGCTAGAGCAGTAGTATGAAATTTTTAGTGATGTATGTGAGGATCCAATGTGTGGATGGATCTAGTAAATTTGATAATGTTTATTTATTTAATTCTCATATGCATGAATAAACTTCTTTTTTGTGAACATTATGATAATACTTTGATCACACTCATTATACAACTAATGATCAATCCATAAACTCTTGGGAGTCATGTTCAGTGTCATAAATAAAGGATGAACATGTGACTTCTCATTCATATGAGATTTACTAGAAATTTGTCAAATAGTAGAGGTATAAATTTTTTGGTTGAACATTGAGAGTGTCAAGGATAATATAGGATATGGATGGAGAATGGCTCTCATTGAATATCCAACATTAATTTCTAATGTGTGCTAGTTCATGGATGGGGTATAGTAGGGGGCGTAAATTTTATATGTGGACAATTTGGGGTGAAGAGAGGGAATCAAGAAACCAAATATATGAAACAATAAAGGGGTGGCAAGATGATGGAGGAGAAATTATGAACATGTTTGAAACACAACTTACAATATTATTTTAGCATGGATTGGGATAGGCAAATTAAGGTAAAACACTCAAAATGATAAGAAGAAGTGACCAATCTCAAAATGTCATTAAATATGTTTTGAGGCATGTGCCTAGGATTAAAGGTGAGATAGTGTAGAAAAGTTATATATATATTCAAGGGGGTCTATTTAGACATGAAGGATGATATGGATCCAATTAGTAGGATAATATGACAGTGGATATTTATTTATATAATTTTTGAATAGAATCCAGTACTCTCAAAATGATGAAATAGCGGTTTTAAGAATGTTTGGTAGGGAAATCAGTCCTAAATGTCATAAACCATCTTCCATGGGAAGATTTATATATAATTCTCAATAATGGTGGAATAATATGAATAATTTGGTATGTGATTGGTTCTATAAGAATGGTATTCTTGAGCAAGGGCCTACAATGCCTCACAATTAAACATCAGGAACTTATGATTATGGACTCAGAATTTCACAACATATAGTGAGGATGATGGAAAATAGATTATCATTGTATTGTGGGGATGATATATAAATTATTTATCATCCTATGATTGGGATGTGGAGGCATAAAACTTATCATCATATGATCCAGATGACAATCACATAGTTTAAGGTCATCATGTAGAGAAATATTATGTGACGCAAAGGGGGTATGTTTGGGAAATAGGATTGAAAACCCGATGTAGATAAGAATCATAACAGACCTTCCACATAGAATATCCATAAGACAACTTTCAAAACGTTTGTGTCATGATGTTTTCACCCGAGATTTTAGATTATTTTCATATTGTTTAGACCTACTGGATATAGTTTAAGGATAAAATTACTTGACCAAAGGGCATTTTCAATCAAAGGAACATGAAAGGAATATAATATTGTTTACCCCAAAAGAAAGGAGACTAAGAGTCCACTTTATACTATAAAAAACATCCCAATGATAACTTATATAGATTATATGGTCATGATATTTGAACTGTGGGATCATAACTTAAGTTCATAGTGTTTAGAAAAGTGGTTTTAATACCCCTAAAGATATGTATAGTCGGTAGTTTTGACAATATGGACTTATTTAGGGGATAATAAATATTTATTCCACTCAACACATTACCAGGGAGACTCATATGTATTTTAATGACATTTTGGTTGAACCTAGGTTCAATGTTTAAGGTTACAAATTTCATAACATAGGGGGAAACTAGTTTATAGATCAGAATGTAGTGAACAATGAGAAAAAAATCATAAGGGGTTTTCATGGAATTTCAAGGAGGGGAAATAACATGAATTGGAACCCGAAGAGGCCCGAAATGACACGTATCATTTTTAAGGAAAATTTAATAACATTTAATGTTTGGGTTTTTGGAATTTGGATCACTGTTTAAGGACATAGATGTTGTACCAATTGAAAATAGATTAAGGTTATAATTATTGGAACATTGGTAGTGGATCTTGTAGGGGAATGTGTGATATTAGAGGATGGTTTCTAGAAATGAATGGAGGGGGATATGAGGCAACCAAAAGCCACAACAATATTCATTGAAACCACTTACACAGTGTTTTGAGTCATGATTATTCGACCATGTACCACTATATTATGGTCAAAGAGATTGGGCCCTTGGGGGATAGTGCATCACAACATTTTTTCAAGAGATCACCCCCCAACACTTATTCCCATGTGAACCATGATAAATTCAAAAAAAAGAAGTGGTAATGTGTTCATGATTCTTATAGGAGAAAACACAATGAGGGGAGAAAGTGAATGAAATATTCCACAAGGGAGATTGTGAAATCCCAAAAATAGAAAATAAATAGGGTTTGACCAATGAGTTGGGAACAACTATTGACTTCATTCAAAACACATGTTCTATAACGATATTTATTTACGATGGCTAGAAGAAATGCAGTTTCATCTATTTAAAAAATTTGAAATGAATTAGAAAATATTTATATCCAATTTTTTTTGATGTGAGATCCCATAATTTTCAGTGGTCTGGTGTGGCATAACATCATTTTGGTAAGGGATCCCATTCATATCTAGATAATTATGATTATCTAAATAAGATAAAGAGAAATGAGAAGAAGTGAAAATAAAGAATGTCCTAGAGGTATTATTTGGTGTTCTGGGAGCTATTACACTACTCTTTCGAATACTCTAGATGACCGTGAAGATGATGTGAATCATTAATGGACTAGAGAGGAAATACCATGAAATTAGTGTATGTTAGGGATAATCCCATGAAGAGATATCATGATGTCTCTATATATCCTTTGATGATTGTAATCAAGCTATATTATGTTCTAGGAGGTGTCTTAGTAGGATACCTGTGTTAGAGGGGTGATATCCCTTCTAGGGAAGATAAAAAATCATCAAAAATGACGAGGAATAATATTTTTATATAGGGTAAGGTTCCATTTTATACTTACCCTATGGGGAATACTGATTTTATATGGGGTAATATCGCAGTTCAACATCATGTGTTGGGGATGTTTGTTTTTGGATAACCCCATACTTATCATGTGAGTCATCCTGATTTAATAAGGTAATTACTTCTCTTTCATACCATACATATCATAGGAATCATATAAATTTTAAAGGGGTTATGATCATAGTGTAACCTCATGAACATTGTACATTAGTATTTACAGTTTTATCTTGTGAAACTCTAACTATTTTTTTATCCAGTTAAGATTCAAATATCATAGATTGTAGGGAAATTTGATGGAAATGGTCATGAATATTTAACCAAAGTGGAGGAACGTTTCTCCAAAGTGATATTTCATTGAACACATGTGAGATATCTTGATATTAATAGAGGGTGAATTTAACCAACATCCACAAAAAACTATACAAAACCTATATCGAGTCTACATCATAATGATAAAGGTCGATAAAACCCTATAATGAGTCAATTGAAAGTGCATGGCCCAAGATTAAATATAAGGATGTCGCTACGTCTCCCATGATAATGGATATTATGATGTATGTATTTCTATTATTTTTCATAGTAGTAGACCAGTCATGGTCGGGGATTCCTTATTGAAGAAGGAAACTAAGTCATTTCAAATGAGGCAACCCTAATATATAAATGGTAATTATATAGTTAAATGTTTTCAATAGAGAATGCATTCAAGTATTTTGTATTAAAATCGTATTATTTTCATTCTCATGTCATTTTATGAGAAAATATTATCCCTCTATTCGGTCAAGGAAAATGAATGGGGATTATAATAGAAGAGGATGCAAATAATGACATTTTGCGGTGATTCAACAATGGTAATTGGTGAATTTGTGGTGAATTTGTGGATAATCCACAGGACATTAGGAATTAGAATCACTACATATCCCATTGTAATCGAAATCAATCCATACAATGTTTTTAAAGGAGGTATGAAAACATGTTTTATGAAACACATGATATAGAAAACTATGTGAACGATAGGAGAATTATCATAGTTTAGGGTCGTAGTTGTTGGACCATGGGATAGGGATTGAAGATGTGTTTCTGGTAGAATTGAATTAAAACCTATCATGAAAGTATCCAAGTAGGCCTTGCACCAAATGAATTAAACCAGAATATTTTATAACATAGTTTACGGTAATGAGGATTTATCCATGGAACAAATTATAAATTTATGATGTTTGGACTATTGAAAGATAGTTTAAATTTATCTTTCTTGGACCATTGGAAACTAGTTAAATGTCAGGATTCATTGACTAGAGGTGTTCATCTAAATGGTAAATTTTTGGAATGAACTATTTAGAACATGATGTGAATGGATGTAATGATATTCCATGTTCCACACAAGTACCCTGAATCAAATGACATATAATTTATTTTTTTGATTCATGAACCATGGGGGATTTGGAAAAGCGTTTAAAGTATTGATTCATTGATTGGGAAGAAATTTTTCTCAAGGTTATATATCTGGAATGATATATGAAAAAACTGTTGCAGGAGGAGGGGATGTCTTCCTACTAACCTCATCAACTCCTTTATATAAACTACACATATTTTATAGCTATAATTATTAGTCCACATATGGGTCTGAGTGGATAAATTGTTGGTAAATTCACAACAAGTCCCAGAGATAGAAGGTATAAGAATACCTATGAATTCAATGAGTATGATAATCAAGCGACACAAAGTTATTGTATATATCATGGTAGAAATATGATACATAAAGTTGTTGAAACCCTCTCCGATGAGGGATTATAATGTTCATGACATGAAGTAATATTATACTTTAACATCAAAAGTTGAGGCTGTTTAGCTTGCTGGACATCTGACAATTATTATATGAGGATTCATGGATTCATTGTATAGGTGAAGGATTTTGTTTAACATCATGTGTTATATACATTACATTGGGATCATCCCATATTCATTTAATGAAGCAACTTACATTTATATAGGGTAGTGATTTATCATCCCATACTTTTCATTTGATACATCCTGATTTTATCTAGAGTATTATTGATGTTATTCATTGTCCATTGAGGATGTTAGGATTTGCATGTAATTTCTTATAAATCATACTAGGGATGCTGGTAGTTTAGATTCATAGTTCTCGGACTATTGGGTATTAAAATAATTTATGTATATAATGCTTAGACCATTGTTCAAAGTTTATGTCTATAAAGTCCAAACAAGGGTTACATTATTTTATGGTTGTATATATTTGATAATTTTAAGATAGTTAAGGGTCATACACTCTAGACCATAGAGATGCTATTATTTTAAGGGCATACAGATCATACATATTGAAAATAGTATAAGGTAATACTAAATGTACCCAGGAAGAACATAGTTTTATGTCACTACTCATGGACCATATGAACATTAGGTGATGTACTTAGGGAGAAGCATTTCATTAGTGGGATGAGTTATATACTTTCTATATATCATGATCAAAGAGTAATCTAATTTGGGAAATAACTTATGGATAATGTTAGGTCCTTTCCAATTTGGCTAAATAATCAGGGGCATTAAGCTGTGTATCATAAATGTTACAAGAGATAATGCTAAGAAACCCTTTAAGAAAGTGATGAGGATATCCTTATTGTTTAATTATCTTGCTATCATGTTATGGATCCACATTAGGTTGTGAAAGACCTGGACCATGTTGTATTTGTGGGATTGAAAACACAACCAAGTAGAATTGTTCCATTTTTTGTACTATAAGATAGTTATCTATATCTTTTCAGAGTTACTAAAATATAAACTATATGGGAAAGATTACCTTTATTGCATATATTAATGAGTATGGTGTCACCTATGGGGAATTTTGAGTGGTTGTCTGATAGTCCCAGAGGGAATTGGAAAGGAAATTTTTCCTACTCTATTTGATCTATCCCACTATTTTCTATAATATTAGAGTCTGGATATTTTTGAAAAAAATCAATATGTTAATTTTCATTTTCATAGTATCAAGAATTATGGATGGATGTAAGGATTTACGTTAACTACTATTTATTCAGCTCAACAACCTGAAAGACGGTTCTGTTTTCTGTGAGAATAAAATGATGAACTCCCCAGTGATTGATGATATGGGATAATAAAAAACACAATCATAGATTGGGTTTTAACATCCATGAGGGGAACTAAATCTATAAATTTTTAAAAGAAGCCAATATTAGTCAAGATGATCCCATATTCTAAGATTTTTGGGCTAGTAATTTCCCAAAAATGTTGATTCTCTATATCTTAAAGGAATATGAATACTTTGTGGGGGGGGGGAGAAGCTTCGAGAGTTAATTGAAAATGTTGACGTAGATCACAAATGAATGAAACCTATTTGAAAACTCAAATAATTCATGGATCTCATCTCCCATGACTTAATCATGGATAATTCCTTCAAACCCATGTCATTGGAGGGTTTTATCCATGTTCATCACACTATGTAGGGTAAATTTCATTGCAAGCTGACAGATTTTGTCATGATTGGATCAGTCTAGCTGGAGAAATCCACACTGAATATACCTAAGAGAGGGTGTGGTCAAATCATCCATTTATTAACCTGTAAGGGGACCTAGGACCCTAATTTTAATGTACCAATAGCATGTTAGTTTACCTAATAGTTCGAATCATCGTTTGTTTGGGGGAAACTTACTTTATGATGTTCTATATGAGTAACAAGGTAATCTTGTATATGTTCTATGAGAGATGTTGAATGGATTTACAATGTGTTGTATTTATAATTACTTGTTAAGGGTACATGATTTACTATTATCTTGGAAGAGAACTGGGCTATTCTATAATTAATAAGTCCCAATAGGGGAATTATTTTGTTTTTTTTTGACAGATTCACCCTTGATCTATTTACTGACTTGATCAGAGTCTATTTTCATGTCTAAATGGGGGACATCATTCTCATGGGAGAACTGAAGACTATTATTGTGGGACTAATTACATACATCAATACTGGTGATTCCTTTTTACAATAATAAGGTTCAAGGTTAGAAATCCTATACATTGTTGATGAAATGTATTCACAAGCCTACACTGTAAAAAATGGGGATGTTGAGCATTCTACCATTCAAGCTCTAGGAGGCACCTTGTAGATGCATATTCACACATAGAACAACCTATCCCACTAAGAGTATTGTCTTATCTAGGATATCAAAATCCAGGGGACATTCTATAGGGATAGATTTGTGTCTAAGAAGTATTCCAATGCCTAGACATTAAAGGCCCTCTGCATGACAAACTATGTGTCTAACTATAGGAGGATCACCACCCAGCATGCTAATCATCCCTTCAACATGTTTATATTACTGATATACTTCATCAGGTCTACATGGAACACTACCTATATCTCATGTAGATTTATTGGGATCCTCCTTCTTCCCTTCAAAACGAGATTTTTTTCTTGTTCAATAAAAGGGGGACTGTCCCCTTTACCCTTTAAAAAAACTCTCAGTGTCAAGAAGAATCTGACTGAGATAGTATAGTCTATTTTACCTTGGCTCATTGTTTTTGGGATATAAGGTAACTATGAGGCTATTCTAGGATGATCATAGAGAGGAATAAAAGATTTATTAGGAAGGGATCCATCAGAAGTAGTGCTAATAGAAGATATATATTGACGCTCTCAAATCAGGCATAGAAATATTCATCCCAATACAAAATGGTTCCTTTATTCAGGATCATTGATTAGGTATTACACTTCCTAGATTTTTTTTAGTTAATTACAATATGTAATTTATGTTTATTTTGAATCCTGAAATTCATGGAGATTGCTGAGGGGATGCATCTGATTGTTGTCCTTGTATTCTTCTTTTCAATATAAAAATCCTTGTACCTTATTAAAAAGACGATGAATTTTCTAGAGGTAAACCTTAATGTACTATTCAAGGGGATCATCTTCAAGTGTTGGTAGTGAAGGAAGCCAAAAATATTCTCAATATCCTTGAGATGTTACTAATGAATACATGATTTCAGTATTATAAAACACACATAGAATTCCACCAATGTCCCTATAATTGGAATAAAGATGTGGTTTTTGGATTTCAAGTATATTTCTCTAGTATTTTTTTGGAAAAAATAATCAGTTAATATATGAAATTCCATTGGGGTTCCCTTAAAGAAATGGAATCATCAACATCAGGGGATGTTTGAATATAATTTTACCAGGGATACCCTTCCACAAATGAGTGGGCATAAAACCCAGCTCTAGCATCAATAAATAGATCCATCATTGGAAGGGAAACATCCTCCTTTGTAACATGGCTATTGAAAACCCATAATTATATAATGAAATTAATCTTCCCATCATTCTTAGTGAATTGGACAATGTTTTATTATTATAAAGTACACTGTAATTCATTGATGTAGTTGTATTTGAATGTATTTTCAACCTCTTCATTGACCATAGAGTTATGAAAAAGGTGTACATTTCTAATGTGTTTTTTAAAAATATTTTGACCCAATATGAGGATAATATGATGAAAGGTTATTTTAGGATCTATCCATGAAATATATTCATAGATCTATGAGAATACATCGTGGTGTTATTTCAAGAAGGGCACATCATACTCATACTCTTCTAGATTCATGACTACATTAATTAGTGTCCACCTCAGATACAAAATGGCACCATGGTTCAGTTGGGTTATCTCTTAAATGGTGATGGATACACCCTCTTCTAATTCAGTAAGGGTATATTCCAAATAATTTTCATAATAAGAGAATGTGGAATTGGAGGGAGGATATATCTCTTACTGGATGTCTTACTATGTGAAAGAATCGGTATCTGATCTAGTAGTTATGAAGTCCTTAATGAGCGGTTCATGTTCTTTAGAGAATGTGATGATAGAAGATGTTTTTCCAATTCTGTCAGACTAATAACTATGAGGTCTGATATTGATATCAATGTAGTGGTGTTAATTCACTAATTTTCAAGTAATAATTTCTTTCCAGAATATTGCAAGAAAGATGGGGATTAGTGGAAATGGGGTGTCCATCCCAATAATGCATAAGATTATGGTATTATAGTTAATATTCTTCCTATATGGTGTATTAATATGTGTTTACCTATAGGAAATCATTTTTCATAGTAACACAAAAACCCTTTTTCTTGAAGATAATAAACAAAACCTTTATGTATGATGTTTTGGGATCTAGATATTCAATCTAGAGAATGACGCTATAATTCAGGCCACCAATGGACTAGTCACAATAATTGTTTAATAATTGTGAGAATTGATGGAATCAACCTCATTGGTATAAATTTACTTCCCTTCCCTTCTTAGTGCCTGACATCCAAATAAAGGGATTCATTAGAGTCAAGTGGGAAAACATTAACTGGAAGAACCTATAATATAATATTGAGTTATCGGTGGTATAAATAGAGGACATCTTCATGTAAATAAAGGAAGGGTATTCCTAGAAGTCCATTATATGAAATTTCCATTAATATTGAAATGAATTCGGTGATTCATACTTACCAAAAAATTGAGACTTATATTTAATCTTTACATGAGATTTTTTATCACACTTATATACCACTAAGTCTTCATGTTAGAGGGAGTTAGATCTACATTGGTCTTTGTTCAATTGTGGAGCATCCGTGTAGGGGTGATGTTGATAATTGAATAAAAATACAATTGGAAGTTGTATATTAGTATTCCAATAAACATTCATATGATATACAAAATTCGCATGCTCCCGTACATTAATACAACCTCATCATCATTAGAAAATGAGATGATGAAAAAAAATCATCATGTGTGACATCCTATTTATTGTAGGAATTAGATAAAGATACATCAAATTAAAACTGGATGGGGATTTTAAAGGCTTTAGTAAGGACCTAACGCATCTAAATTGACATGTGGATAGCCTCTAAAATTTAAATTCCCATGGTTATTCCAATTGGGTTCTTTATAACATCATATTTTCATGCCAGGGGCATATTCATTATCATGGAAGGTAACTATTTGAGTGTAGGAAAAACGAATATTACTAGATGAACTATAGCGGCCTATATAGTACTGTAAATGTTATACTAATAACTAGATAGGATACTACAAGAAATGATTGATTTAGTGTCAAACAACTAAGTCCTCTATCATCCTAGTTGCTTATAATTAATACAGGATAGCATATGAGATTCACAGTCTAATAAAACATTTAGCTATAGAGGTGTATCTGATGTTACATAGTGCAATGAAAATTGATTCTGAGGATTATGAATTTTTTCCCTAGTGATTGTATAATGTATAAACTAGTTTTAGGAACTTCCCTGAGCATTATGGTGGCTCACATTTCCTCTAAACTTTTACAACATAACTGACCAAAGGCACTCAAGAAGTTTACATGGTATTCCTTACCATCATACATCTTGAAGAGGTCCACCAAATCAACAATGTTTATAGATGCCTGCTCCTACTCATCATCAGTGGGATATTCATGGGATGGGGTGACCATTAGAGAACCTCCCTACTAAGGGGGAATTAATTCACCACGATTGGGATATGACTTCAATACTGGAAAGGAAAAGTAATTTATATTTATCCATAAGTTCCATTCATAAAAAATATCTAAGGTTGTGATGAATATATTATGGAAGATTTCAAAGGATTTACAGAAACCATATAAGGTTCTATATTTCTCATATGATAATAGATGTTATCATCAGAACAAGAAATTTATATTTAGGATGACTAGTCATTATACTTTAGATTCCCTTGGATATTAGCCTGTCACCATTCGATAGCGCCTTCACTATTACTGTTGGGGTCAACAGAGATATGTACCACCTATGATTTAATGTCACCCATCTATAATACACCACTATACACTTGGTTTTGGAGCGAATATTTTAACCTTAATACTTAATTTATGTTGTTTCCAAGTATTCTATAGTATGGGCATTGATCGGGATGGAGACTAATATGGGAATCCTGGGGTCTCTAGCACACTATAAATTTTAGAATTCATTTCTCCATGGAAAATATTTAATACACCAAGAACTAAGTATACTTTAATAAATAATACCTATTTATTATGTATTATAAAGTCACCATAAGATCCTATATGTGATGGGGGTCGAAGACAAATTTTTTCAATGACGATGATATTCGTAGAGAGGATCTTCCTAATGGTTCTCTACACAGTTTTGTTGATCATGGTAAAACTATGATAAGAAAGGTTAATCTAAACAAATGAAAATAAATTTTACTTGGTTAAGAAATTTTAAATTCATAGAAGAAGAGGTTTCATCTTGCACATGTCTCATTGTGGGAGATAAAAGGGGTAATCTACATGATTGTTGTCTAGTCTGCAACATGGAATATTCCATATTCTATCCCCCATCAGAGAACTCATAACATATAACAATGTAGTTCAAAGAGATAATGGTATGAACTAACTCATTCTATACATTCAAAATTAACATCATGAGAATATGTTTCTAAGATAAAAACATCTAAAGTGAGTATGTGAGCCTCTTAAACTAGGAAATTAAATCATAGATCTCTCATTGGTCCTATAGTTGAATTTAAAGAGGTATTTGATGACATTATTGTGTTTGGTGGTGCTTAATTTTTATATTAAATATCATTTAAGATCCCATTAATCTACAATTTAAAATATGTGCATCTAGATATCATGTATCTAGTGTCTCTAGATGAGTATTGAGAGATAATATCATGTAATAACGGTGAGGTTCTTTAGCCACCAATTCATGATGTTACATTTTTCTGGATTTCTAGCTATCATGTATCTAGTGTCTCTAGATGAGTATTGAGAGATAATATCATGTAATAACGGTGAGGTTCTTTAGCCACCAATTCATATGTAGGAACATCGACTCATGGAAATGTATAACCCTATTCCTATGACTAATAATCATGTTTCTTTGGTGGTGTAGGTGACTCGTACTTTCATCATTTTCCATATACCTAGCTTCTATCGTGATGGAGTGCATGGGGCCACCATGATTAAACTATATTGTCTAGATTATATAAACAGGGATCCCAAATGGAGGAGTGATGGGGTTCCAGAAGTCGTTGTTGATTTCTAGGATCCACATAGAAATGAAATCAACAGTGAGTATTTCTCAATTCCTCAAGATACTGATGTTGGGTAACAACCATCGGTTCAGTATATACAATAGTTGAATCCTTGGATGTGTTAAAAGGTAATACATATCCCTTTAACTTGTTTATGAATTGATGTATTTACTCAAATGTCTTATTTGGGGAATTTTTAGGTTTCTTTCCTACCTCTACTAATGGTTGAGGACACATGCTGGATGGTGTGCCTGGTACTGCATCACACCTTAAGGAGGGTCTTCCATTTCATTAACTACATAAACTGAATGTTCCTATAATCCTATAATGGGTTAGTGATGAACATGTTTACCATGGTTGTATCCAGAGTGGAATGATCATCATTGGAAGATAGGCTAAGCATTTTTATGATGGGGGTAGAAATGAAGAGAACAAAATTGTCCCTAGCCACTACTTTATATAGAAAAAGATACCTCTTCTATTACCTGGTGGACTAGAGTAATAATCAACACAATTTTTTTTTCATTGTTATTTGGTATCCATATCACTTGGGTAATTATGATTCCACAAGCAATGTTATGCCAACTTTTTTTCACTGCTGGTGGATGACATGAAGCTACTCATGGTTACTTGGGATTTGATAAAAGAGGTGATGGTAAGCCATCCAGATAATCTAAAATACTACCATGTCCTCCAAAGGATACCCTATTAGGGGAATAAACTAATTATTTATCTTCTAGAATACCACTGATAGCTAGTCGACGGCTAGAACCTCCCACATACCCTCTTACTCAGAGAAAGTGTAACAGTAAAAGACATTTTAGTTTATTTATTTTAGAAAAAATAAATTTAATTACTAATACTTAATGACATTAATTGAATATATATATTATAAAATATTTTGAAATTAAATAAATACAATATATATATAAGATAAAAACAAATAAAATTTTACACATAAAAAGTTATATTTTTCTAAAGGTAGTTTCAACTTTTTAATTGACAACATGTTTTAAAACATATTATTTTTATAATTTTATAAATTTTATATGAAAAAATATACATTAATTTGAAAATTTAAATCTAGAAATTATCATTTGGTGAAATTGTTTTATATTTAGGAGAAGATTCCTTTTATCATGAATAATTAAAAATTCATAAATTTAATTGAAAATGACATTTAATAAAAAAAAATTATAAGGATTTATCATATTTTAAATTGTTTATAAAGTAAAAATATTTTGATAATAATTATATTAAATAAATTTTGGTCATTTGAATAATTTTATAGTGAATTTAGATATAAAAACTTAGTAAAATTTTGATCATTTTTTATATAAAATCTTTCATTATCGTCCTATACGTGGGATTAAATTTAAATAAATTTCTTCCACTAATGTGATATGGATTTGGAGAAATGGATTAAATATTTGGAATAATTACAAGTTTAATTATTAATTAAGTCAATATTAGTTTATTACCAATAATATATGTGAACTATATTTAAATTAATTGTAGTGATTGTGGTAAACATGAGTTTAATTAGTTACTAAACTTTAAAATTAAGGGTCCAATTGTCCTAGAAACTTTTAAAAATCCCATTTTATGGCCAATTTTATACCATATACAATATTTTATATAGAAAATTTTATTATTAGAGTAATAAAATGTAAGGGAGACCTCCTAATTGTGTTTATGTTTTGGTATTTACAGGAATTTCACTCCTCTTCAACTATAAAAGGTCATTCACTCCCCTCACATATTCACCCTTATCAAAGCCATTTATATTGACCAAATACATAAAAATAAATATAAAAATCCCCTCCCATAATAATATAATATTTTCTGTATATAAAGGAAACCACGTAAGTATTTCAGTATTAAAAAATGAGTTACCCAAGAAGAGGTAGTGATCATTAGTGAGAACTTTTGTTTTGTTTACATGTACATTGACTAAATTCACATAATATCATGATTATATAATAAAATAAGTATCATAAATTTACAAATAAGTTTTTATTATAATAGTACAACTTAATACGTCACACACTTCTATCAAATGGAATATATAATCATTATTCATGTGTGTAAGAGACTACCATATCGTGAACTAATATTGTTCATTCTTCTATTACCACCATTCATTTTTGGTAAAATTTGTGGATTTATAGTATATATATTATATATATAGTATTTATTAGTTGATTTTATTTTTTTAATTAATATATCATAAGAAATTTCGTTCTCTTTATTTTTTAGGAACATGATATCGTCGTTCATGTGTTCTGAGTATTGTTTCCTTGTAAAGTGATGTGATTCGTTCATGAAATTTATAGAATTTATTAAGGATGATTTTAAAAAAAATATGGGATATATATTTAATGAATATAATAAATTATTTAAATTATAATGAAATATAATTTAATTTTAATATGCAAATGAAATGGAAACAACGTTCATGTGTACGTATTACATATCGTTTCTATGAATAGTGCATTTTTTTCTTATCACTAATATTAATTAATTACCATAAATAAATACATAATAATTATAAAGAATATTTAAATAATGTTTTACAGCATGGATATGATTAAATAATGATATATTTAAAAATAAAAATAGCAACAGGTGAAAAAATATTTAAAAAACATTAAACATAACACCCAACAAATATGAAAATAATCAAAGATAAAAAAAGGGTTGATGAGATATTATTAAAGAATAATATATGATATTTTTAAAACTAATAAGGGTCTGTAATATGTTAATAAAATTATTTATACAATTTTATATGTGTTTAAATATCATTCAACCAAAGAGACAGAAAGGTATGAGATTTTGTTTTAATTTACATCCCATTGAGGCTTATTTATTATTATGCACCAATTCACATTTTTATTGTGTATTTAATTATTTTTTTATATATAATATCATGAATAAATCATTATTCATTCTATTTGATTTTATATTTTCGAATTATCTAATCCAATGGGATTTTATTTGAAATTAACATGTGATAATAGTTATTATAAAATCTGACATTTTTTTGTGATTATTAAAATTATCATCAAGAAATAAATTTATTGAAATAAAGATTCATTGTTCAATAAATTTGTATTAAATTTCCTTATTCATGTGTGATGTATATTATGAATTCCTAAACCAAATATGATTGTGTAGAAATAGTTTTTTCATTGAATGTCAACTTATTAACTGGGGAAATATTAACAAATATTTATCTTTTCTTAATAATGAATATTTGATAAGGTTAATTGTTTATTAATTAAATTGATTATTTCATATATGTGGAATCATTTTTAGATTAATTACATAGTTTGGTGTCTAACAAATTGAACTTCCTAGGTATGGCACAAATATCATGAGATGAATTAGTTGGTCAAATCAGATCTTTATTTACCCAATATGTTTTATAGTGTCTTAAGGATATATCTTAATGGAAAATTTATCATATTCTTTTGAAGCATGATATATAATAATTATGAATTGCCTTCATTTTTTATTCATTAATTACGATCAATGATATCTTAAAGATTTCAAATAACATATAAATTTATATCATTATAAGTTATTGATAAAATGGATTGTGTGTTAAGTAATTTACCTTGACATATTGACTATTCTTTTTCGAGTTATTTAAATGTCCATTTAGTACTGTTATTTACCTCACCATATAGAGTATTAATTATTGAAACCTGATAGATTCCACTATATTTAACAATTAATGAGCATTTGATATAACCATTATTTTGTATCATTTCCATAGGATATGATGTTTAACACTTGTAATGTGTTTCAAGGATGTTGAGCTATTAAATTTTTATGATTTATTTTATTTCTCCAATGTAATAGGGGTATCATATATGATATCGAGTCTTCCAAAACTACTAAATTGTTTTATCATTTTGTATTTTTATATGTAATCTATTTTAATGTAATAATGTAAGGCATAAGTTCTAGGTTACTGGGGTTGGTGTTGTTACAGTTGGGGTAAGATAAATTTTAGCAGAACGAAATGAAACTAGATTTAGGGAAACAATGATTAATGAATATAAACCTAATATATTATTTGAGGATTATATTCAAATAACATCTTAAATTTTTTTAACAGTTGATATTGTTATAGTATTCCTAGAAATATATCCTTCTATGGATACTAAAAGTTTTTGTTGTTCTAGGACAGATATACCTAAGGGTAATTACTATAATAAGGGAATATTAGCATGACTCAATCATAAACTAATACACGACAATGGATGTTACTTTGCACCTAGTTTGAAAATCTTTGTGAATTTAGATAGGATAATAAACAATTTATTTAAAAAAATTATGATGTATCTGAATGTAATGATAAAAAAATACCAATGTTTATGATTTTTGAGATTAAAAATGTAGAAATTTTTATCTTATGTCATGTTTTACAGTATATTTGGAATAATATATTTTGATTAAAATTTTATAATTTTCTAAATTAGTGCATTATATGTCATTTTATAGAAATAGAGCCAATAATAATGAACGATATCAATAATCATGGACAATTCAGATATTTACCATTTAAGGAATCAAATGCATAATGTATTGGAATAGAGAAAATTCAAGCCAAATTAGGGTAGATTGATGATGTTATGAAAATTAACCCTTTCTATATATGGAAACATGTTCCTTGATAAAATTCCCCATTGTTAGAAATGTATCTGATACAGTATACCAGAAAATTTATTGGGACTACTAATCAAATTGTAGATAAGAAATGAATTATGTATCTAGATAAGATATTTATGGCCATAAAATTTAGTGCAAATGAAAATGTTACACTAGAAGTTTCCTTCCTATGTTGTGATGCTGATCAATGGTGGTTATTGATCTCAAATAATAGGGTGGAAGAAGAAATAGAACACATGGAATACAGTACATTTAATGATACATTTTTTGATAAATATTTCCATTGATAAAACATGATTGATATGAGGAGAATGTTTTTCAGATTAAGAAAAGAAGAGAATTTTTTTTTGGATTATAAAGATAACATTACATAGATATTTAATTATTTTACAGATTACATATGAAACAAATTTGGCCTCATCAAAAATTTCATTGGAGGTGTTCAGACAAGAATTTGAAGGTCATTGGTCTTCCAAAACTAATCCCTATACGATGAAATATTTTAATGTTCCATAAAAATAAACAAGCAATAATCTATATCTTTTATATTCTAGGTAAACTAAGAGATGAATAGGTCATTTGAGAACCATGTGAAACACAATTATCATCTAAATACCACGAGGGAAATCAAAATTCAATAAATACGTGTTAGTAAATTTTTATTATGACACATAAAAAACTTTCATTTTCTGAACTCATTATCATACATGTGGTTGAATTTGATATAATCTTTTGTATTTTATTTATTTCCAAATATTACATAAAAAAATTATTGCAACAAATAGGAAATTAAAATTTCTATAGAAGATGTATAATTCCATATATTTAGAGAAAAAACACCATCATCTGATTATTATCTAGATCTACCTATAGTAGCTATATTGAATGAATTTAGTAGGGAATAAGTGAATAAAATATCTAGGTATGAATATTGTAATAATGAAATTGGGGATGTACCTATTATATAGGAATACATTTATGAATTTCCTAGCAAAACACCTGGACATCCTCTAGAGTGTGTAGTTTAATTTACCATTGATTAAATCCCTGATGCAATAATAATTTCAATGACTCACTCTACAATGGATAATTTATAATTAGTAGAGTATGATAAACAACTTGAATATTTGGGTAATAATGGATTTATTCTCCCAATTTTTCCACCATAGGGAGACCTTATTCTCTAGTTAAGAATAATGATGGATCTATGAGTCTATCTATAGATTTTATAGAAATGAATGATATCATGATAAAGAAAGAAGTACCCTCTATCACACATTGATGAATTTTTAACAACATTATAGAGACTAAAACTTATCAATGATTGATCTTCATAATTGGGAACCCCAATTGGTAGTAAATAAGTAATAAATTATGAAGATAAAATTTTGAGTGAGGTATGTACAATAAGAAATTTTGGCAATTCAATTTGGATTGACTACTTTACCCTCTTTTTTGGACTTAATGAATAGTTTATTCAATGAATATCTTGATGATTTTATTATTGTATTCATTAATAATATTATAGAGTATTCTAAAATCCATGAAGACAATGAGAATCCCATTCCTATCGTAATTGATACACTTATAAAGAATGGGTTATATGGGAAAAATTGTAACATTTTATTTTGGATTTAGGATGTTTTTTCATTTTCATATTCTCTATGAAAATGAAATCTCAGTTGATCAAGGAAAGACAATGGTATTGGAAAAATTCATTACACTAATGATAATAATTGGTGTTCAAGGTTTAATTGGTTTGGAAGGATACATTTTGAGATTTCTTCATAATTTTTCACAATTAGATAACCCATTAAAAAAGATTACAAAAACAAGGGTTCATCTAGTTTGGAAAAAAGATTGTGAAAAATGTTTTTTTGATGTAAATAAAATATTAGACAATGCACTAATTATGACACATCAATCTGGATGTGATGGGTTTATGATATATATTGACAGATTGAAGAAGGGACTTCATTGTGTCCAAATGAAAAATGATAAAAAAGAATTTATACGCCTAAAAATAGTGAATAATCCCAAATAGATATACCAACTCATTATCACTATTTAGTCGTTGTATTCCTAGATTTTATTATATAGATTCCTTATTTATATGGTGAATTAAGTGATATATAACGATAATAAAATAATAAAATACATCTTTTCATAGAAATATATCAATATAAGGACAAGGTGATGGTTCAAACTACTAAAGGATTATGAATTATCAATACACTACTACCAAGGGAAATCTAATAAGGTAATAGAAGCACCGAGTAGGAAGATTATAGATGTTTCACCAAAAAGTAGATTGATAATGATCTTCCGTTCATAGATTATGTAATGATTAATATATGAATTTCTAAAAAAGGGGTGACAAAAATATTTTTTAAAACGAGTGTGAAATGTTATTTATTAGATAATATAAATAATTACAAAACTGATGATGAGAACTTTTAGAACAAGATTAACATCAGGAATTATAGGAAAATAATTGACAATGTTCGTGAAGATAGATTCCTAAAATTTTTAATGTTGTTATGTGTTCCATCTAAACCTGATTTATAAATGGAATTTTTAGATGGTTATCATAGCTCAAATTTTTATATACACCGTTATAAAAGAAAAATGAATAGGTATTAGATGGAAAAGATTTGGTGGCATAACATGATTTAGGAATATTTTTATTATGTGTCGATATATCTGGTTTGTTAACATGGAAAAAATATTAGCTTCCACCATAGATAAGTCATGAAACCGCTTCATATTATTTTATAGAAATGGGATTGAATTATTATTTTAATTGTCAATGGACTACTAATGAATCATGTAATGAATGATTCTATATGATTTATTATTGATTGCCTAACCAAATATGCACATTTCCTCACTATAAAGAATGTATACCACTTGATAACAATGCAATGCTATATATTAATAAATATATTAGAAATCATGGCTAACGTATATAAACTATTTATAATTAATAAAACAATTTTATGTAGTAATTATAGAATATTATTCAAAAGTCTCTTGCTACTGATCATATATTGGAAATATCATAACATCCACAAACTCATAGAGAGCCATTAATAACAATAAAAAAATGGAAGACATGTTGAGTTCATGCTCCCTCAATATTCATGGTATGTGGGATCATTACTTAACTTTGGTAGAATTTTTCTATAACTATTGTTTCCATTAAATTATTTAAATGGTTCTATATAAATCAATATAATGAAAGAGAAGAGGTACTACAACTTGTTTAGACGATTTTTGTGAGAGAAAACATATAGTCCCATAACATGTTGAAGAAACAAAAATGAAGGTAGACGCTATCCTATAACACAATAAGGTATCATAAACAAGGAAAATAATTATGTCGATAATTGGAGGAATTCTTTAGTGTTCCAAATCAGATCTTGTGATTTGTTTAAAGTTACTCTATGGAAGGTTTTTATAAGGTTTGGTGTGAAAGGGAATCTAAGAAACATGTAAATCAGACCCCTTGAAATTCTATAAAGAATAGGAGTCATTGAATATCATTTTGAAATTATACCAAGCCTCTCAAAACTACATGATGAGTTGAATATATATTTATTATGAAGGTATATTCTTGACTCGATTCATGTGATCACCTATGAGGAAATAGATTTCAAATTTGATTTATATTAATATGAAAAATACAACTAGATTTTTGATAGTAGAGATAATATATTGAACAATTTAAAGAATCTTCTAGTGAATATACTCTGGAGGAATAAAAAATTGGAGTAAAGATCATGGGAACTAGAGGACATTATGAAGAAAAACTACCCTCATCCATTTAGAAGGTAATATCCATGAAATTTCCAGGATGATAATTTCATAGGAGTGAATAATGTATCACCCACATACATTAAAATATATTTATTTTAGAAGATATGAAATTAATTAATAATATTAAATGATTGTAAAGAAATTAATATATTATAAAAAAATTACTTTTGTTTATTACATGTGAAATTAATTAGAAAAGAACATATCTATTTTTTCACAAAAAGCTATATTGTTTTAAAGGAATTTTTACCACCATTGATTGGTGCACATATTAGAAAAATAAATTGTGAAGCTTTTATAAATTTTATTAGAAAAAATATAATTCATCTTTGAATATAAAATTTAGAAAATATCTTAAGTTAAATTTAATGTATTTTTCAATGATGTTTCATTATTTTAGGAACAATGAATGATGCCAAAATTTAATTGATCCATGAATATTCCTATAAATAATGTTTAATGTTAAATAAATTTTTTTAATTTTATTTAATGTCCAATTAGATTATTAATAAATAAATAAAATAAATTTTGAAATAGGAATAATTTTTATATTTAATCTAGATATAAAAACATTGTGATAATGAGATCATTAATACTTTATGAACATGCATTCTCATCTCATCTGTGAGGTTAAGTTTTAATTAATTTATACCTCTTATGAGATTTGAATTTTTAAAAATGATTTCCTTATTTATAATAATAATAAATTCAAATATATATTTATTTAATATTATTTTTTATAAAAACATCCACAGTGAAATATTAATTAATTACATCGATTATGGTAAAAATGAGTTTACATAGCAGTTAACCATTAATATTAATTGGAGAAATGGCCAATAAACATATAAAAACCCCATTATCTGGATATATATATATAATATAAAAACATTTATAGAAATATTTTCTATCTCCTAGAAAAAATATATAATGGATACATCCCAAAAGAGTTTACCTTTTTATATTTTTCTGAATGTTACTCCTCCTCCACTATAAAATGGCACTCACTCCCATCACATCATCACGAAATTCATTCAATTTGAATAATTATAATCTTTACCATATCATCATCCAAAATAACTAATATAATCACACAATAATATTCTAGAATAAAATCAATTCAAGGAAGGATTTTTTTATAATCCAAAATGAGTCACCTGTAAAAGAGTTATCATTCATCAAGTGAATGTTTTGTTTTATGTCTTCCTCTACACCGTGAATTCATATAATATACTAATTACATAATAAAATAATTATCTTAAATATACTATGTTGTTTTAATGATAATATGAAATCCCAAATTTCTAAAACTTTAATCAAATGGGATATGTAATCATCATTCATGTGTAGGATAAACTACCTCCTCAAAATAAGTTATCATCCATTCATTCATTACCACATTCCAGGGTTGGGAATAATGATATATTTATAGTTTATATATGGTATATATGTTAATAATTTTGTTATTTTTTTTAAATTATTATATCACCAAAATATTCATAATTTCCATTTTAGGGTATAATATAATTTTGTTCATGTGTACGATCATGTACAGCCACACGGAGCGATATAATTCTCTCACTCTTTATATGGATGGTAATAACGATATTTAATAAAAACTGTAATATGTATGAAATAAATTTAATAATATAATTATAATATATATATATATATATCATTTATTTTCAATACGCCAAATACATGGAATCAACATTCATGCATACAGACGATATACCAGATCCATGAATTGCGCATTTCATTTCCTATCACTAAATTTTATGAGTTACGATAAATACATATATTCTAAATATATATGATATTTACAATATGTATTTCATTATAAATATGATGAAATAATGTTTTATGTAATAAGAAAAAAATTACAGGTCAAAACACACTCGAAAAAATGACAATTAACACCCACAAAGACGCAAATAATGATTAATTTTTAACGAATGGGTAATGAGATATTATAAATGGATAATATAAAAAAATTATATAGGAGAATAAAGAGATTTTAACAAAATGGAGTATTAGTTAAGGGATTTCTTGTCCATATACATTCTACGGATTCTTAATTGTTATTATGAGCCAATTAAATTTTATGTGGTGTATATAGTACCCCTATAAATTTAATTTCATTAATACTACATTAATAATAATATTTAAGTTTTTAATTTGAATTATTAAATCCAAGGGTATTTTATTTTTATCTATTATGAGTTAAAAATATTGATAAATATCCCTTTATTTGTTATTATTAATATTATCATGAAGAAATCATTTTAATATAATACTTTTTCTTTGAAATTAAATTTTTCCTAAATATCTATATGATTGGGTGATGAATATGATTATTTATTAAATTGTATGCCATTTTTACATTTTATATCAACCCATGTATGTATAAAATAATTAATTTTAGTATTTATTAATATTAATGAATGGGATAGTAATTAAAATATAAAATTCGATCAATTTAATTAATGGAAAATCTAGTAGTTTGGTTAAAAACATTATTTTTTCTAAAGTGTAGTTTTATCACCTTTTAATTGTGTAGTTGTTTTGAAACTAATTTTTTCACATTTATATAATTTTTTTAAAAAATAAATTATTCTTTGAAAGATTAATAAAAAAATTTAATTTTATTAAATTTATTTAATTTTTCTCATAAAGTTTCTTGTTTTTATGAATAGTGATTAAATACTGCAATTTAATTGAGATATGATTTTCCAAAAAATTTACTTATCGATGTAAATTATTGATTTGAGTATATTTAATGTATAATTAGATAATTTGTCTTCATTTAATACAATATAGTTAATTGGAATAAATTTCACATGGAAATGGGATATTAAATCAGTGTGAACTTTTGAACGTTTTTATTTTAAAAACTCGTTTTCTAATTATGTCTAAGAGATTAATTTTTTATTTATTTATATAAATTCTGTGTTATGAATTATGAAAAATGGATTTCATATTTTCAATCATAAGTCCAAAATTTATTAATTATTTCTATTTTATGTTTGGACTTTGTAAATAGTGACATTATTAATTTTTTATTAACATGGTTAAGGGAAAATCAATTAATTAATGGGAATATGATATTATAAATATTGTAAAAATACACTAAAACATTTAATAATGTCATTTATTGAATTTTAGACAAAATCCATCCTTTTTATGATATTATAATCGTTGAAATTCATATATATTAGTGTATGGTCATTATAATTTAATATGCAATAAAAAATATATTTGGTCACACTTTTATTTTTAATAAGAGAAATATTATTAATAAAGGATAATACAGAGGTCCTATTTGACTATAAATATTATTTTGGATGATACAATTTTCACATTTTTCATCATAATATATTTTTAAATATTTGATAATAAATAATTAAATTAATGGATTATATAATGATGTTGTCGTAATTGTTCAGTTAAAGTAAATATCAAATAAAGGATATTAATAATACTAGAATAAATATAATTTTAGATGATTAATGTCATAAACAAATTTTCTATATGAATTTAACTTGTTATTTAGTTTTTCTAAGTGTTTGTTATAATTTATCATATTTTTATGATATTTTTAAAAATTAATTTCATAAAAAGTGTCAAAATTTACATTATTTATATTTTTAAATAAATAATTATTTCTTGAATGATATAATTTTTTTAAAAGATATAATTCAAGAAAATTTTTGTGAAAATTCTGAAAATATTATTAATATCTCATTTATTGGTATTTTATCATTTTAATGAAATTATATTAATTCTAAAATTGTAAATAATATTGTATCAGAGTAAGAATTAAAATGGTTAAATAACTATTAAAACAAAAATATTAGGATTATAAAATAATCAAAGCTTTTATAAATTTTAATTGATGAACATATTTAGAAATATACCCATATTATATTGTAAATAAGTTACTTTATAGAAATTTATAATATAAAATGAATTTATATTAGTTTATCTTTTTTAGAAAATCCATGATTTCCCCTCCCCTCTCATATAAGAGGGAATCCAATATTCAATATTATGTACACCTAAAAAAAATTTGTAAAGAAAATATCTACAAATATACCTTCCTATAATCCCTCCCCATATTATAGGTCTCTTATTTTAGTTATAAAACTGACTGTATATATGTTAATGTGTTGATTTAAAAAAAATTCCGAAAGAGGGGTATCTTATTAATTAAGTGTTTCTATTTTATTTTTTCTTCCACTTATGTCAATTATTTTTCCCCCATAAATAAATTATAACACAATTATACTAAATATAATGATATGTTATTATTATAATTTCACCAGCAAAATCCATATCCATTTTCATAAAATTAAAATAGAATTAGTTGTCCATCCGTATAGGGTACTACCATACCAAGAACCAATATAATTTTTATTCCATCACCATATCTGAAGATTGGTTATAATGATAGAATTACGGTTTATAAATTATTTCCATAATTTTTAATCATTATGAAAGAGTAATTTATCATTTACATTTTTACCTTTCCATGCACATCAAAATAACAACGTCGCTCGTGCGTTCTAGTGAACTATAACCTCTATAAAGTGATGTGATTTTTTTCCTCACCACATAGCATTGATGATATATATAAGTATATTAATTTTATTAATATCATATTAATGATATAATGATAATTCTCCAAATTAAAAATAATAATTACCTTCTTCCCTTAATGATCATTGAATAATGGAAGTGTCACTCAAGCGTACTTGTGACCAATCGTCTCTATAGTTATAACACTATTCATTTTTCATAGGTATAAATAAATGGGCTCATTTGAAATTATACTTGGAATATAAAGTCGGTTATTATTTCATGAATATTATTCTAGATATGATGAACTTATGACAGCTTAAGCTATTTATTTCATACCAAATTCATCATAGACTCAAGTACTGAATATTGATAAAACATACAACAAGAACATAAATAAATATGTAATTTTTATAACATGATAATAACATATATAATTGAATTATCAAAAATTTAAATGTTCTCAATAATTTATATAATTAATCTATGATTATTATTTTTGTGGTAAAAGACTGTACATGATGTATTCACTCATGGCTAGGAACATTCTTTAAAACCCCATCATTTAATGTTCATTTTTAAAAATTTAAAGTGATTTTTTATTTTTCTATGTAATGATAGGATTGTTTCACTTTAATTATGCTTTATTAATTTAATGTTTTCTTTATAAATATTCATTTTTCTTGGAAAATAAAATTGTTTCATTATTATTTTCTCATTTTCTATATTTTATAAGTGATATTTTCATTTGAAACGTATTTGGATTTATTAAATTGTTTTTCTCATGGGTTTAAAAGAGTTTTTGATGGTTTTAATCATGATATGTTTTTGAGATATTCTCTTTCATGGGTTAAATCAATTATATATCACTATATAATAGATTGATCACTATTATTATAGAAACTCTCAATTTTATTAAATTAATAACACAAAAATGTTTTCTAATACATCAAACATTATAAAAATAATTCCCAATGACCATATTAGTAAGGAGTCTTTGGAAAAATTGTAACATAAAAACTAGTACATATGGGAACTACATTTTCTCTCTCATTGTTTATTATGATTTTAAACCTTCTTAAACACATCACACATAATATATATCTTCATAACCTATGAAAAACATAGAAAAGGGTGTCTTCAATTGCTCAGAAAAGGTAAACATGGGATAAATTTAAGCATAAAAATGTGAATTCAGATATGAGGATGTGATCACAACATTATAAGATCATAAAATATATATGATATGATTATAAAAATGATTAATTCAATAAATATTGGATGTTTATAAAACATTAATGATAAGGAAATGGAGTACATAAGCTATCAAAGAATAACATCAGAATAATATAGGGAATTTCAGAAAGCACATAACAATATAATTTCATTTCCATAGTATTAACGGCATTACTGGAAATAAAATATTAGTAGAATGGGTTCAACCCATACTGTATTGTTAGTCAAGGTTCACTCATAGGGCCATCTTAGTCATTTGACTTCACTTATAATACTATCTTGTTTGTCATGTGTCATTACCATGGCCATCTTAGTAGTCACAGTTCACTCCCAAGACCATCTTAGTTTATCTCATGAGAGATAAACATTTACCCAATAAATTGGAGGGATATATAGGTACCACCCATTTCATTATTAAATCAACCATACATGTGTCACAAAATCATAAACAATCATATAAAATCCCATGAAATGAAATGGGTATAACAAAAATATAATCATATAATAAGGTGGGAAAAAATATACTAGTATCAAAATCATTTAAAAATCATAACCCTTGAAATGAAGCGGGTTTCAAAAGTATATAACAAGTGAATGTGAAAGTGGATTCATAAATATCATTCCATCAAAACATTATCCATTCATAGAAATAATATAATTGGTATCATCGAATCATTTCCTTTGAATGACATGAATAACATCAAAACATGTCATATTAGAAGGTAAATAATAATGAATTATCTTCTAAAAACATTTCATAAGACAAATAATTATTACTCATTGACAAATTATTTTTAAAAAAGATAGTTTTAAATATATTATTCATGAAATTTGTTTTTTTATAATTTTCAAAAGGAATTGAAAAAAATAAAACAATTTCAAAATAATTTTTCTTATAAAATATATTTTGAATATAAAAAAATGGGATTTTAAATAAATTATATTTAAGACCAAATAGAGAAATACAATCATATTCTTCTTAAAAATATTTTATTAATCATCTTAACTACAAAATAGTGGAAAAATTATACTACTACATGGATATATGTTATATAAATATAATAAAATTTAAATCATGAGTTTTCATGAGAGATGTATCATAATATTTCATTAATGAGAGCATAATTATAAATAATTATGATTGATGGTGACATTTTTTCAATAAACTATTACTGCATGGTTAATTTGAGTCACACACTGTTGGAAAGAAAATAAAATTACATGAATCATATAATATCATGAGAATAAAGGGATTCATTAAATAATATCTCACCTTGAAATATATACACCTTGAAAAAGAATGCAATTTATAACAAAACACGTATATCAAAGAAGGAAAATTGATACAAAATGGTCTTATAGATTAGGTACCTTTTGAAACATAAACTGCATGAATGAAAAATAATAGAATGTATATTTATGTACCAATAAAATTAATAATAATAAACATATAATACATTCACTATCATTATATATTCAATGAAAAATGAAATAGTTGTGAACAAGGCATGTATCTCAATGATAAAAAAGTCAGATAATATTCCCTTACCTTATGTTTTGTCTCTCACCGTACTCATACAAACACCCAATATAATAAATTTATGATTATTATACATATATCATAGAATAATATTCATATATCTAATAACACATATATTTTATTATGACATTATATTACCCACTTTTTAACAATTCCCTATTAGGGTATTACATTAGTTAACATCCACTTTATTCTCCCCATGTGTATTAATTTGCAAAATATTTGGACAAAATAATTATATAATAATTTAATGAATTTAAACCATAATATAAATTTCATTTATATTCATTATATTTATATTATAATAATCTATATAATAAATAAGTATGAAATGGAATAACCTGTTCAAGTGGATAGTAGGCTGTATGTATGCATAAATGTTGATCCCATTTTAATTTTATATTAAAGAAAGAAAAAAATTACTTATATGTATATAATTGTATAATATCATTAATTTAGATTTATTAGGTCGAAAATATGATATAATTTCAGAAAACCCACCCATAATACTTTCTACAATGTTTATGAATGAATCACATCATTTTGAGGGGGTGGTATGCCACACTTTCTCAAACGGAATTATCAGATTTACACGAAGTGTAAAGTAAAATGATATGTTTTTTAAATAATTAAAAAAGATATAGACACAATATTAATCATATATATCATATATAAACATTGCATCAAAAATAATTCCTACCATGAGAGGTGTTAAATGAAAAATGAACAAACATCATTTCGTGGGGTTGTAGTTCACCATACAAGTAAAGAATATGTTCGTTACTCATTAGATGGATGTTTACGTTAGTGTAGGAAAAAAAATTAAAATAATAAAATCTATGTATTTTTATATATTTTTTATATTATATAATCAGTGAATAAAAGGATTTTAGCATTTCAGGAATGAATATAAATGAATGGATCTTAATGAAGGATGTTGCCTCTTTATTGGGTAACTCCTTTATGTTTTCACCAAATGGATTCATTAGATTGAATTATTAAAATCATGGGGATTATATTTTTAGGTGATTAATTATTAGGATCTATTTGGTAATATATTGGTCAATCCAATTTGGTTTAGAGTTCTGATGATTTCTGAAGATAGGAGGCCTTTCTATAGTGGAGGAGGAGTGAAACTCTTTTAATTTATGGGAAAATGAATTCCTCCCAGGGGTTTCCCAGGTCATGTGGATCCAATAATGTAAATAATAAGATTAATGTTAAAATATGGTCTATATATTTCATGAAATTGGATCCATGAAATGTTTATAGGCCGTTTTGGGCCTTAAATTTATGGCTTGGTACTTTGTTGACCATTATTTTCCCCAAGTATTTGTAATTTATTTTATTCACATTCAGTAATATTACTAGAAAAAACTAACGTGATAATAATAGAAATTATAAATTATAAATATTAAAAATAATGAATCTATTATTTTAAAATATAATCCTATAAGTGGATATAGTTAATTTAACATTAATTCAGTAGACGAGGTGACATTGCGGGGTTTTAATGTTAAAATGATAAAAGTTTTTTTATCCAATTTCAATGTGAAATTGGTTACAATGACCTAAATTGGATTAACAGATACTAATATGACCTATGTAAAGGTTTAATCCAATTTATAATATTATTAATTCTACAAATAAATTATATGAAAATGAAATTTTAAATCAAAATGTGTTACTGTACACTATTCATCAATAAATGACGTTTCTAAAAAAATTCGAAAATTTCACCTGAAGCTAATTCAGACATTATAAACTAAAAAATGATGTTTATTTTTTCAAATTATAGTTCTATATGCGTATAAAATTAATTTATTTTCATTGAAGGAGGTGAACAGAAGTTCATTTGAAAAAATAATTTTTTAAAACATATGACGACATTACCAAAAATTATATCATTAATTATCAATATGTTTTATTTATATAAATCCATTATAAAACTATTTTTTTCTATTAATATTCAAATTACTATGTTTAACGACTTGGTTATAATTATATGACCTATATATATATAATAAAAAAATCTTCGTATAACCATAGTTTTATGTGTAACGTACGCCAAGTCTCTGCATTTTTTAAGGAATGTTTGATTTAGTACAATATGTAATATAAATTAAAATTAAATTTATTTTAGAATAAAATAATTTTTTATAAAACCCAAGGATATTATATTCTATAACATTTATAATGAAATTCTCCCTTAAATTTCATCATTCAGGTAAAATAAATGAAGATGTATCTATTTCATCATATACTCATGTTCAAAAGTCACGTTCATCTAATGGGTTATTTCTCTAATAAAATTTGGTAAAGTGAGTCGTATTTTTTAATATGAATTTCTTTTTATTATCTATAATTTCAAATAAATGTTCCTCTAAAGAATGATCCTACATTAGTGGTATGACATTTGAGTTCATTACATGTGAAGGTTCAGGTATGAACCTCCTCCTTAAAGAGGCATGAAACACATCATTGACATGAGTGACATTTGGAGGATCTTCCTAGTGATAGTCTTACATCCTTATAAAATCAAAAATATTAAATATACCGATAATCCTAGGTATTTTTTTCACTTATTTTTGAACCTCATAACCTATTTTTAGTGAGATCTATTGAAATAAATTCTCGCTAACATCCAATTCCATATCATGCCTTCTGTTATCAGAAAATAATATCTATTGACATTGAACTCCCTTGATGTGATTCTAAATTCCACAATCAATACATACCATTTCTTCATGAATCACATGCACTAATATATTCCTTTCTCTAAAATCATACCAAAACATTGGATATCTATATTTATTCCTATATAGGGATTCAAAATGTGCTATTTGAATGCTACAATGACAACTATTTTTGTAAAAAACTAAAATAAAAGACGGTGTTGATCCCCACCACCTTTGAAATCAAGGGAATGAGTTCTAAATATATCCTCTAGGGTTTGAATTGTTCATTTAGACTGAAAATCTATCTGAGGATGATAATAATTGTTGTAACACAACTACATAACAAGTTCTTGGTGAAGATATTCAATAATGTAGATGTAAAACATAGATCCCTGTCTGATACAATAGAATGTGGTACACATTGAAAACATCCCAATTCCTGTATGAATATCGAGACATGGTGATCTATGGAGAACACTTCAATTATAGAGCTAAAGTGTGATGAATTTGTAAGGATATTGACTACAACCATTGTTGTAGTAAACCCTTTATATCTTGTGAATAATGCAATGAAAAAATCAATAATGATATTCTCCCATTTCAATTTTGGTATAGTTAATGGATGTAATATACCCTTTGAAAAATTTTATTTTATCCATAACATGTTATCATATAAATCAATGAGATTCATACTCTATGATATCTCTTGTCATTACATCACATAATTTGATTTCATTCAAGTCTATAAACATCTAAAAAATTCCATGATGAAGACATAATGACAAACTAATAGATTCCTCTAATAGATCCATATTCATGAATTTTATTGAAGGAACACATACAAGGTTAATTTTCATTATAATTAATCCTGATCAAGGTTAAACTCAAGAACATTTCAAAATTTCTTTTATAGCTCTACATCTTCCTTATGAGCCTCACTAATCATTACATGAATTGACAGTTGAAAATTAATTTGAGAAAGATATTATTTTTACCCTTCCTTCAGGATTTCCAACTCAATCCTTTATAAATCTAGAAAAATTGGATATTTTGTGATCCTTATCCGGGATATGATCACATGATCCTTTTTACTGAAAGCATAGGGCACCTTGTTCAATTTTCATACGTGGTAATGTATTTGATAGTCTTTATCCTTTATCATATATAATCATATTATACAGTGCGTGTTCAACTCATTTTCTATGAAAATATATTTTAGAATTTTCTGATTGGTATATATATCACACTTTTCTCAATAATGATAATTCCTATAGATATTTAATGAAAAAATTACATCTTATAGTTAAAATCAAGAGTTTGTTAATTTTAATCAATAATATTAATCTTCTAAAAGGAATAAGTGAAAATCATTTTATTCTGTATAAGAACATATAAAAATCACTTCATTGATGAATCACTATAGATTTCAACCCCTTCTTCAGTATAGTGTATTGTAGAAATAGGTGCACTAGCTAACCGTCATTTCAGTTCCTTGAAAGTTTCCTCACATTCATCTATCTAGAGGTACGTTCCACCCATCCGAGGTAACTTGGATATAGGATTAGATGGTGATGATAATTCCTCTATAAACCATCGATAATATCTATCTAAACTGAGAGTGCTACATATCTCGGCCAATATGGTTGATCTATGACAACATTCAATAGCCTATGTCATTGAAGGATCTTCTAATATACCATCTCCTGAGATTATGTGACACAAAAACGAAACCTTTTTCATCAAAAATTAATACATGGTAAATTTTTAATATACATTCTCATTCTATAGGGTATTTAGTACAATTATAAAGTGTTGTTCAACCTCTTAATTTCTCATTGAATAGATAATAAAATCATCTACAAATACAACATAAAATTGGTTTTGGTGATCTCTAAATACTATACTATTAAAATAAATATATATAGTAGGGGAATTGGTATGAATGAAAGGAATCACTATATATTCATAGTGTCTTTACCATGTAATAAATGATGCCCTGGGAATAACTCCCTACTAGAGCCTCGATTGATGATATCTAGAGAAAAGTTCAATCTTAAAAAAGTTTTGACCTCCGTACAATTGATCAATCAAGTTATCAATATGGGTGAGAGGATAATTTATCTTGATCATGATATTTTTCAACTCCAGATAACCAATGAAAAGATTAATTGATACATCTTTCATTTTTCACAAAAAAAATATGTGCACCCCATGATTCCACACATGGACGAATGAATCCCTTACCATGATTTTCCATTAGTTTCTTCTTCAATTCCTACAACTCAATCAGGGCCATTCTATATTGCTCAATGAAATTAGAGTGTAAATAGTTATGAGTTATTTTGAGAACTCATCTTATCATTTTTGAGTAAGGATTTTAAACTCTTATGTAAATAAATACAAATATTCTTGAACAATATGAATATCATCAACATTTCTTTTCTCCGTAACCATTTGGGATAAATAACCATTTTGAATGGGAATTAAAAACGACATATTGGATGTAATATCCAATGTAATTTCAGGTCTATATTCACATTTATGGATGATCATAAGTGGGTTTAAAATATCCATCATAAAATTCGTTCCTAAATAATAGATGTTGTATTTATGAAGAGAAATCCAATCCATACATAAAAAGACATCAAATACAACCAATTGAAAAATTAAATGAATTGTTTGAAATACATCCCCCCAAATGTTAATTTGAGAGGAATTACAATCATTGTATGAAACAATCATAACATTAGGGTGTTTCACCTCTAATTTCACATCTAATCATTTTTTGGAATCTTAACACCCTTATTAAATTCATTATATGTGAAAGAGTGGTTAGATTCATAATGAAAAAAGACATTCATAGATCTAGAGTAGATGGTAATTGTACCTTTCAACCTGATTTTATCACAGACCTCATTATAAATATCAATTACATGATATTTCATCTTAACCCTCTACTAAAGGGTTTTCTTAAATCATTTATCATCACCAACCCTTGGTTTTGAGAAGTGGATAACATAATACTCATTATCGATAAACATGAATCACTAAATAATGGGAGGTTTATTTTATGACACTTTCTCTCCATTCTCACCATTCACTAAAATAATCCTATAACTTTAGTAATTTAATTCATATTGGCCTTTTCATTCCAATTTTTTTTATCAGACCCCTTACGATAATTTTATCAAGACATCTTTCCCTACATAGAGCATAAAAGAAAATCTTATCTTCTTCACTTATTGTTTTTTGATTTACCATTACTCTCTATATTATGTTTTATATCAAGAAAATTATTTTTATACATGACTCTAAACTCTATTTTAACCTTCATTTAACAAAACATAATATCTTCATTAAGAGTAGTGTATATTTTTTCCCATGATAATTTGATATATATATTTAACCAACTGATGACCCTATCATCATAACATTAAGGTTGGATGACAGTTGTCGAAGAATACCTCATAGATCATGTTAAATTTGCCTTATAGGTACCAAAATATTAATCATACCATTCCTTCAACTCATGTAAATATTTCTCCACATTGGTACAAATATTCTGAGTAGCGTACTTATTTAAAAATATGTTCCTAAATTAATCACAATCCTTGGATTAAATCTAAAATTTACACCTCTTAATCAGGATTAGAATCAACCATTGGTATGACTCACCTGTTAATTGATATGCAACTAGAATGACATTCTCATGCTCCAAACAGTAGAGAATGTTGATTCACTTATTAGTAGTAATGATCCATTGTTCAGCCTCAAGTGTATTTTGAAGACTTGTGGAAAGAAGATGGATTGTAGCATCCCCAGTATTTATAGAATAACAATTTTTCAAAACTATTAATATTTATAAGATATTAATTTTAAGATAATGCATTAAATATTCAATATAAAGTACACAAC
This sequence comes from Viscum album, assembly GCA_963277665.1. Classification (NCBI taxonomy): domain Eukaryota; kingdom Viridiplantae; phylum Streptophyta; class Magnoliopsida; order Santalales; family Viscaceae; genus Viscum; species Viscum album. The sequence continues at coordinate 1,690,155,394 of OY728135.1, read as the reverse complement.
ACTCAACAACATGTTTCTCTGAAATTTAACGTTGCACACAATAGTCAGTTAAACTAAAAAAATAATATAACAATATTCTAAATATTTTAAATGGAAATTAAAACCTAGTTATTGTATTAGCCTGAATGATAATAACTAATTAAAATATTATTATTTAGGTTTTAGATAAATTTTAGATGATTAAAATGAGAATTAATCTAGTTTTAACCATAAGATACTCTAGTATTATTAAAAGATCAGTTTACCACCTTTTGATGGAAAACCTCTTTTTGAATATTTTTTTAACATTTATATGTTTTTTAATAAAATAAAATAATTATTTAGAAGTTTTACATCAAAATTTTCATTTGTTTAATTTTTGGTATTATTTCTGATGAAATTAATATTTTAATTGATAGTGAAAAATTCTGCATTTTAATTCAAAACCGCGTTTTTATCTAATTTATTTATATTGTTATATAGACTATTTAATTGGTTTTAACGTGTAATTGGATTCTTTTTTCATCATATAATTTATTTTCCATCATTTTAGGTAATTTCAATTTTTAATTTGAAAAAAACACATGTGAATCATTTGATAGATTTATTTCTTAAAACCCCTTTTTCTAGTTTTGACAATGGGAATTAATTATAAAGTCATTTCTGCCAATTCATTATTTTGATGTTTGAAAATTGAATTCAATATATGGAATTAGATGGAAAAATTATGTAAATAGATACCTATTATTTTTGTACATTATGAATAGTAACTTAAGTAATTATTTTTATTTTCCATGGGGAAATGATAAATGTGGTAAATAATGGTAAAAATAATATTATAATAATATAAAACTATCCTGAAACGAATCCAAATACTATTGTATGACATATGTATGATCACTATAAAACATAGAACTATCCTTTGGTATTTGAAAGACAATTTGGTGTGAAAATGACATTTGATTATATTTAATTTAAAGAAAAAGTATATATAACATAAATATGTATATTTTATTAAAAACAATTAATATATAGATATCTAAATAATTACATTAACTATAAATATGCAATATAAATATAAAAAATAGAACATAATGGTATTTTATTTAAATTTATTAGACTTCATATAAATAAATTTATTTTTCACACAATGATGATGTACTGATTACCTTAATAATGAAATATTCAAATAAATGATTTTTAAGTATTTAAGTAATTGTAATTTGAACATTTTGATGTCATACACAAATTTTATGGATTCTATAAAACTTTTATCTTTGAGAAAATTCTTTAGTTTATAAGGAATCATGTTTTAATGACATCAATAAAAATTAAATGCTAAATAGTGTCAAAATTGAAAAAAATGAGTTTTTAAAACAAATAAAATTTAATTAAATGATATAATAGTCCTAAAACCAATGATGCATCTAAATGAATTATAGTATGATACAAATTTCATTAACGATACACTTTTGGTCTACTTGACATTTTATTGTAACTACAGTATCCATATATGATAAAAATACAATAAGACATGGTAAGAGTTAATGTTTTTAACTAAGGGTTGATGCTAAAAGATATTGTTAATTATGTGACCTAACCTTGTCTAATTGTAATAGTATTATGAGAATATGACCCAAAATCATTTTTTATTTTAAATAAATGTGTTCATCACTATTATAATGTGAAAAAAATTAATAAAATTAAATTACAAGACATTTATAAAGTGCCCCTCATTCCTCTTATAAAAGGAAACCACCTCTACCCCCTAATAAAAAAATCCAGATACACTTATCTCAAATAATTCCTTCTAAAATAATCTCCCAATATCCCTCTCTTACTCTTATATGCCTTACCATGGGAATAAGGCAATTCATTAATTCCTTTTGTCTAAAATCCAAAGATGTTCTTGATTTAGAGGAAAAGTCTTCTCTGATGTCCCCTTCCATTATTTTTACTTCTCTAATATCTACGCTCTTCTTATTCTATGATTATATAAAAAAACAGTAATTTCAATATACTATGATTTTTTTATAAGCTATACTCGAACTACACTAACACATAACTCTATCTAATTCATACGAAGATATTGTTTCTTAGTACGGTGAACTACTTCTTCACAAAACTATGATTATTAAATTTTCCTATACCACCTTTCTTGGTGGCTATTATGATTGTAGTATATTTTTGTATTATATATATTATATTTACCTTTTCTCTCTGCTTCTGTATCTTCTATTTAGAACATAAATTTATTCTTTCCATGTTTTTTAAATATGATAATTTTGTTTAAGGAAGTGTGGACTACATCCGCCTCAAATTAATGTGACTTGTTTCCACTGTACGTTGAACGTATAAATGATAGTTTTATTAAAACTATTATAAAGACATGAAATAAATAAAAATATGGTATTATAATATTGTTTATGTCGTATTATTATTATTCTTTAATATGACAATGAAATGATAGTGGCGTTCATGCGTACGTACGACCTACCATCTCCATGAACATTGCATTTAATTTCATATATCCAAATATTATGGACATTATAAGTACATGTATACTTGATATATATGATATTCAAATCATGAATAGTATCCTAGAGATGATGTACTTTTCACCACATGGAAATTTACATCAAACAAGTTCATCTTCGACCCATGTATCCAATATCGACAAACTGACTAATACGAACATAAATAATTACGTAATGACTATAACACAATGATTAGTAATATAAATAATAAACCTGAAATAGGATATAAATAATGTGTAAATTATCCTATGGTAATATTTAGTAATATAAATAATGAACGAGACAAGTTGGATTCGAGGTAAGGTACTTCGTCTCAATATCCTTTATTTTGATAATATACAATGATTTCTTTAATACGGTGTATAATAAACCCATTTTAATTTTAATTTCATTAAAATTGAATATTTTATATATGAAACATTTTACTAAACAACCAAAAGGAATGTTTATAACGTTTTTAGCAATAAAAGATCCTCCGTAGCCATAACCGTTACTTGATATGTGGCTTCCTTTATAAGCCTTTATGTTTTTACAATGAAAAGAAATCCCTTATTCTCTTTTTGGGTATTATGGTATTGAAAATGGTTTTAGATATGGATTTACTATTTACATATATGTAAATTATTTCTTGTGATTCTAAATAAAATATTATGATTAAAATTTTATATTTTGAAAATTTTATGTGTGATGATTTTATAATATACCATGGACAATTGATTAGTGGTTATGTGATAAACCGAAGGCAGGTGGTTACATGATAAATCATAGTTGGGTGGTTCCGTGATAAAACATGGATGAGTGGTTATGTTATAACCTATAATGTATTCAGTATAGAAGTCATTGATATGGCTATTCCATTTAGTGATATTTGTGGAAATCAACCATATGGTTCTTCCATTTATATATGTTTATGTACTATGTTACCTTTATATGTTATATGTGGATTTTTTTGGATTTTTTGTAATATTTTTGTTACCAAAATGGTGAGAAATGAGCTTATATTCAGTGAAGTATATTTAATACTTCATAAAGGTGAAAAAAATTAATTTATGATAAATTAATAATGCATATGATGTTTTCCTATACTGACAATTTTACTTCTTTATGTATCCCATACTGATATTTTTTATGGTCATCCCTAGTTTTGAAATGTTTTTAACAGGAATTAAAGAATAATTGATTCCTAGATTGTATCAAGGAAAAGTTATTCTATAAAAACATGAAATCATACCATGGGTCTTTTTTATTTTTTCTAAAAAAATCGATACTGAGTAGAAGTGTCCACTTGTGATATTTAGGTCTCTATGAATGAGTTATTGAATAATTATTTATATCTATAAACCTAAAAATATTATCAAAGATAATTAAGGTAAATTGTTGACTTATCTCATGATTACGTATTGTTTAAGGATGGGCCTTATAGTTGATAATAGTGGTCAATTTAGATAACATTTGGAGTTTGTATATGGGTAATAGAATATACATATAATAATTTTAAATTATGGTCAAATTGAAATGATATTTCATTTGAATATTACCACATTTATTCATCAATGATGTGGTTGTTCATAATGGTTTTCCATAGAGGAAACAAGAAAGTTGCGCTGGGAAGGAATATATAGGGAAATAACCTTCCAAATCAACACGCTGAGATGGTCGGAATCAGAACTAACTAGTTTTTAGCAGTTCTAGATCAGTTGACTCGGGCGATAAATGGTGGTGGTGTTTATACATGAGATCAACTGGACCAATCGTAGTGGATTATGTCAATATAGATCATTTCATGAGGCATGGTCCACCATCATTCATAAGATCATATAACCCTATGAAAGTTTAAGGGTGGGTTAAATCACTAGAATTTATTTTCGAGGTAATGGGTGGTTCATAAAAATTAAATTGTTAGTCTGGATGTTTATAGTTTTGAAGTTGAATCCAATTAGTGGTGATCAATGTTAAAAAAATATAATAGGAATAGAAGAGATTGATGCCATGGGGTGGGATGAATTTATGAATATTGTCCTCTGGAAATATTGTAATGTGGATATTCAACATTGGATATAAAAAAAATTAATTGAATTGAGACAAAAGGTGGAACAATTTGTGGAAGTATAAGAATAAAATTTCCCCTTTTTCTTATTCTAGGTCCTAAATATTATTTTTTATATTGATTGTAAGATAAATATGTTTTACATAAGATTAAAGTCGAAATATCGAAGGGTTTTATCATCTCATGAATTCAAATTCAATGAGAAACATTTTTGATGTGTAGAGAAGGTAGAAATATAATTTTTTGATTATCATGTGTTCCACAAGAGAAAACAAATGACGAGATATAGTTTGTTGGAAATGGGAAATAAGTAATCCAAGAAGTTTGGAGGTAAGATACTAAATTTCCAACTTTTGAGAAGTGTGGAAAATTAATGATGGAGAATTTCACTCAATGTTTGTGAAGTTCTCTTGATGTGGTAACACTGGTCATATTTCTCATTACTATATGGAAGATGATTCGGCAGGAAATGAAAAACTACCGGTAATATTTTTTAGGTGTAATGATTTAGAAAACTATTCCAATGTGTGTCCAAAGATGATTATCCATGTTGGAAACCAACAAGAAAAAAATAATATGGTCTTGTAATATTCATTTTCTACTACTACAATTGATGTGGGACCATCAAATTATGTTGTGATAGGTATGTTTCAAGTTTCATCAAAATATGAAAACACTATATTTGACTCTGGATCATCACATTCATTCATTTGTGAGATCATTGAATGTAAATTGGAAATAGAACCTCATTAATGTGATATTGATATTTTTGTAGACTCTTGGTGGAAGTATTAAAGAAACCTAGATTTATAGGAATCTTCCTATTATCATTACTAGGATAGTCTTTATAGAAAATCTTTTTAAACATCATATATTGGAATTTGATATCATTTTGGTCATAGATTCAATTTCAGTTTATAATGATAAAATAGATTATAAATCCAAGAATTTGTCATTCATTGATTTTATTACTTTGATAACAAATTAGAAGGTAAAATATTGATTAAATATGGAAATTAATGTTGTCTATAACATGTTTTTGAGAAGAAATAAAGAGTTTTGATTGGGGAAAATCTAGTAGTGAATGAATTCAATGATGTTTTCCTGATGAATTGCCCAGTATTGTTCCCAATTGGGATGTTGAATTTTCTATTGATTTAGTTCCTTATGAAAATCCTATTTCTAAACCCCCTTATTGAATGGTTCTAGTATAACTGGTGGAATTAAAAAAATGGTTGTAGGAATTACTTGATAAAGGTTTCATTCAACCAAGTACTTCATCGTGGGGTGCTCCAATTTTATTTGTGAAATACAAAGATGGTTCTATGAGACTATGTATTGATTACAGAACATTGAATAACATAAATAATAAGAAAAAATATGAGTTTACTTATATTAATGGTGTTCTTGATAAACTCCTAGGGGTTTATTATTTTTTGTTGACTGATTAGAGGACCTGGTACTATTAGTTGAATGTGAAGGAGGATGACATTCCAAAGACAGCTTTCCAAAAAAGATATGCAAATTGTGATTTTTTTGTAGTGACCTTTGGGTTATCTAATGCACATGTTGTATTTATGAATCTCATGAATGGATTATTTCATAAGTTTCTAGATCATTTTCTAGTTGTGTTTATAGAAGAGATTTTGTATATTATAAAAGCTAAGAGGAACATGAATGTCACATAATTATTTTTTGAAACCATTAAAGAAAAAAACCATATAAAATTCTTAGTAAGAGTGATTTGTTTTGACAAAAAAATATTTCCATGGTCATATTGTTTCTAATGATGTTATAATAGAGGAAAATTCTAAAAAATGTTCGTAAGAAGTGTCCAAGACCTACCAATATATCATATTTTCGTAGTTTTTATTGATTATAGAGTAATTAATGAATCTTTGCTGAAAAAAATTCAAGTAAATATATCACACAAACTAAGATAACACACAAGGGAGTTATGTTCAATTGTATTAAAGAATGTGGTGATTGTTTTTAGGAATTTAAAAAAATATTAGTAAATGCTACAATTTTGGTCCTGCCTTCCAGGAATGGGAAATTTGTCATCAACAATGATGCATCATTTAAAGGACATGCGTGATTTCTAATAATGAATGATCATGTAATTTTATATGCAATAGATCATTTGAAAAATCATGAGTTAAATTTCTTCCCTAAAGATTTGGAATTAGCTGATATTGTTTTTTATTAATGAATATGTGGCATCATTTATATGGTGTAATGTGTGAAATATATACTGATCACAAATCATTGAAGTATATATTCACTAAAAATAAATTAAACATGATAAATTATAAATTGAAAGAATTAATCATGGATTATGATTTCATGATTCATTACTATGATGTAAAGGAAAATAAAGTGTCTAACTCTTTTACTCGAAAGATTAATTCTATATGAACCATGTGATTTTTGGATTGAGATCCTTTGGATTATGATTTGATGAATTTTGGATTGGATTTTGTTCGTGGAAGGAATTCATATGTTTTATTCCAAGTGAAAGTGAAGTCATCTCCATTAGACATAATTATGAAAGCACAAAAATAAGATATTGAGTTTTCAAATAAGGTCTAATTGGTTCACAAGGTTAAGTTTCCTAAATTAAACATTGATAATTATTTTGTAATAAGGATTGGATAGAGATTATATATTCCTTTTGATTCACATTTTAAGAAGAAGTTGTTATGTGAAGCTCATAGTGCTCCATTTTTCATTCATCTTGGATGTTCTTATATGTACAGAGATCTTCATGTGTATTTCTGGTGGGATGGAATGAAAAAAGATATTTCTGACTTTACTATGATATGTTTGAATTTTCAAAAGGTTCAAGAAGATTTATAGTAATCAAAATGGATTATTTATCCATTTATAGTGTAAGAGTGAAAATGAGAAAATGTTTCCATGGACTTTATAGTAGGATTACCACATACATCTCAAGATAACAAAGCGATCTGGGTTATTGTTCATTGATTAACAAAATCGTTACATTTTCATTCTATTCGAGATATATGGTCTCTAGATAAACATTATCAGTTGATTCATTAATAGACATCCTGGTCACATGGAGTTTCCCTCTCCATTGTATTTGATTGCGATCCAATGTTCTCTTAAATATTTTTGAAATACCTTCATATCTCCTTGGGAACTGAATTAAATTTCAATACATCTTTTCATCCTTAATCAGATGGGTAGTCAGAATGAAAAATTATGACCTTGGAGGATATTCTATGTGTTTGTTAGATGGATTACTAATGAATATAGGATCAAAATCATTCTTTAGTAGATTTTACTTATTATAACAATTTTCATTCCACTATTTAGATTGAACCATTTGATGCCTTATATGTAATGTGGTGTCAAACTCCACCTTTTGGGATAATGTAGGTGAAAGGAAGTTGATGGGAAAATAACTTATAGAAGAGATGGCACAAATATTTTATTTGATTCAGAGGAACATGAGGAAAGCATAGAGCAGGTATAAAACTTATGTGGATAATCGGAGGAAGGATTTTTCTTTAAAGGTAGTTGATCATGTCTCTTCAAAGTTTCATTATAGAATAGTTTGATGAATTTTGGTAAAAAGGGAAAGATGAGTTCGAGGTTCATTCCACCCTATGAAATTTTGGAGAATGTTAGATTAACTATATATAAGGTGGATTTACCTCTATGTTTATCCTAGGTACACAATGCTTTTCATATCTCAATGTGGACAATGTATATGTGAGATCAATCACATTATTTGGGTTTAGAGGTCGTTCAGTTGGAAGAGAACCTTTCTTATCATGAATAAACAGCTAAAATTTTTGAACATAGAGAGAAAGTGTTGTGAAATATGTTGATTCATTAGGTAATGTTTTTTTTGGAAAATTCAAATTTTTGAAGAGGCAATGTGGGAATATGAAAATTCTATGAGTGAAAAATACCACCACATATTTGATAATTAAACAAAATTGTGGGGAAAAAATTTCGAAAAGGGGGAATGATGTAGCATCCCAAGTATTTATATAATAATACATTTTCACATATACTAATATTTATAAGATATTAATTTTTTTGTAAAAGGGTATTATTTTTGTGATAGCGAACTCGACACGTAATTATGAGTTTCTCCAAAATCATACGTTGCACACAACAACGAGTTATCCTAAAAAAATTAATATAATAATATAATTATTATTTTAAATGGAAGTTAATTCCAAGTCATTTTATAGCAATGATTGAAAATAACTAACTAAAATATGATTATAAAATTTTCTTACTTTGTTCATTTATCAAATAAATTTTATAGGCTTAAAATGAGAATGAAATATAATTTAAGCATAAAATACTCTAATATTTTTAAAATGTCATTTTACTGCCTTTTGACGGAGAACCATTTTTAAATATAGTTTTTTTTTCACTTTGATAAGTTCTATTTTATAAAATAATCATTTTTAGAACTTGAAAAATCAAAATTTACTTTGGTAACAATTTTTTAATTTTTTGATGAAATTTATACTTTAATGAATAATTAAAATACAACATTTTAAATCAAAACTGCATATTCATCTAACATATTAATATATTTAGATTCTCATTTTAATTGGTTTTAAAGTTTAACTGGAGAATAATGATATTAGTTAATCTATATACAAACATTGTATGATGTTTCACATTTTAATTGGATATATACACATGTAAATCTTGTATATATTTTACTTCTTAAAACCCTGATTTATAGTTTTGACAACAGAATTAATTTTAAATAAATTAATTCCAATTATGTGACTTGAATTTGGAAAACTAGATTAAAATTATGGAATCATCATGTTAAAATTATGTACATATTGACCATTTTTTGACATTGGGAATAGTGGCTTCAGAAATTATTTTTATTTACCATGGTTAAAGGGTAAATACGTAAATAAGGGTAATCATATATGTTTATAATAATATTTAAAAACCCTAAAAATGTATTATTCTTATTAGATAAGATATTTCTGACCTTTATCATCCCTAGGCTGAAAATTTCACATTTGGTGCCACTTAAGAGTGACAATTACATTTTATAATTTTTAATTTACAGAAAAGTGAAATATCACATAAAGAAGTAGCCTTTAATAAATCAATTTTATATAGGATTATATAACTGATATCTATGAATATAATATTCATCAGAAATATAAAATGATTTACTTCATCATGTTATTAATTTGTAATTTTGGTACGTTATATATTTTAATTTATATATAACGCAATGATGATGCAATGAATACCTTTTTAATGAATGATTCAAATAAATGATATTATAAATATTAATGTAAACAAAAAATTTATATTTTTACACCATCCATGAATTTTATGGATGAAATTGAAATATTATATTTGTGTTAATTTATTTTCCACCAATGAATAATGTGGTTATGACTTTTACGAAAAATCAAATACTAAATAGTGTGAATATTGACATAAATGTGTTTTTAAAATTAATACTAAATTTTAATGTATAAAACAACAATAAAAAAGTAATATTTGGACAATTAACTTATATAATTTTAAAAATTTCATTGACGATCCAATTTAGGTTTAATTTACATTTTATAGTTACTATAGTAACCATATATTATAAAAATACAATATTACAATGTAAGAGTTAATGTTTTTAACTAAGGGTTTATGGTAAAATATAAGGGTAGAATTTTGACCCAAACATGTCTAATTTTAATTTTATGATTGAGATACATCACAAAATCAACTTATATTTGATATAACGGTGTTTTGGACCATTAGAAACTCCAAATATATTGATATGAAAATTATATTTCACTACTATCCTAAAGTGCATCTCCTCCCTCTTATAAAAGGACACATTTCTACTCACTAACTCACAATTATAGATCCCCTTATAACATCTAAATTTTGGTTGAATGATACACCAAAATCCTGCCCTTCCTCATAGTAGACTTACCTTAGTTAGAAGGAAATTCAAGAAAGCGTTTTTTTTCAAATCAATAGAAGTTACCTGATTTAGAGGTAATATCTTCTATTAGGTTCCTTTCTATTATTTTTTCCTTTCAAATCTCTATTATCTTTGTATTCTATGATTACATAACTGTAGGGTCCTGAAAATTCTGCAAGGGGGAAATCCAATTACCTCAATACTTGGAAAAGGACCGAACCGGTCCGCGCACCGACTCCCAGCAACAGTACACGACCGGTTCGGAAGACCGCCCTCCCACAATTCCGTGGACCAGTGTCATCTGTGAAATAGATGCGGAGATCCTCCGCGGGTATGAAGTAGGATGGGTGCCAACCTGGTTCACCATCACGAACCGCCCCAGCCCCGGACCGCATCGACCGGCCCATGCCACATCCATTGTCGTTCATGGAATGGAGGCAGAACACTGCGCGGTCGTGAAGCACTCCCCCAACAAGTTGTGGATTGACCAAGACATCCATAAACCGGGGATTCTATCATGGGATCCTGCAAAAAGAGCTATGTTCCCATCAATATTGCCTCTTCATGACTCTATAAATATTCACTGAGGGCTACCAAGTAGAGGAGAGGGAGGACGGGTGAAAACCCGTGGAGAGAAGCTGGAGAAATCGCTCCCAGCGGTCCGCGACCATATGCGGACCCCATATCATATGCGGATGTACTCTTCCACGAAGAGGTGAAACCAACCCACGAACCAAATGTGGATAGCTCCTCTGCGGATAGCCCTTAGCGGCCATTTCCTTTGTGGATAGTCACTCTGTGGCCACCCCCTCCATGGACCAGTGTCGTTCACGAAATTGAGGTGGATATCCCTCCGCGGGGGCAAAGTAGGACATGGCCAGCCCTTTTGCAGACACCCTTCGCAGATGGTCATCTCCTTCGCGGACAGCCATCTACTCCGTGGGCTGCCATCCTTCACGGAAATCCTCCCTCATGGACAGCCTCCTTCGCAGCCATTTCCATTATGGCTAGCACCTCGTGGCCAACTCCTCCGCGGACACCCATCGCGGACAACCAAACCACAAACCACATGTGGCCAACACCTCCCATTTTGCTCCTATGAGACCCACCTGATGCAGAAAATAACCTGTACTCGTTGGTACATACCGCGGGTGTTGTTCCCCCGCACCACCGGTACGGGCCGGTACCTTCTCTACCGTCACTGACCCCCATGAGAAATGCAGAGTCGCACCGCGAACTTTTCAGGCAGGGTCAACAGAATTTTCCACTGCACCCTTATGCCGCTCCAACATCCATCCTAAAAATGCCATGAGTTGATCTACTCCTCAAGAGAATATTAACCCCATTACCTATCTCCTTTTTCTTGGTTCATCCAAAAAGGGCAGCCCTTGCGTAAGTCCCACACCAACCATTGTTAGGTATCTCTTACCTAGTCTTCTTGACCACATGATGTTAAACTGTATGGCCCTCATCATGACCACATGACATTAAACTGTATAGCCCTCTCCCTATCCATATGACATTAAACTATATGGAAACAGTCCTCTCTACATGACTATAAACTGTATCATTCTATCTCATTCAATAATTGTATTCCTCTTGCTCCATGTAAGATATGCCTTATGCTCAAAGCATAAGATTCCTCAGGACATGTTTATAGTGGCATAATTTCAAGAGCCCTGGAATCCATTCAAACATTCCATCACACCACCCAACGATTTGCACGTCCTTAATTCAGATATTCATCTAATTGCATGTCTGTAGGGACCCCCTAACGGCCTGGTCCCATGCTGCCTCGGCTCACCTATTGTCCTGGGCCAACACCCCAGAAGACTTTGGACAACACTTCAAGACAGGTCCTATGTTTCGAACACGGTCAGCAGTCGACCCTCATTTGTTTGTTCCCATTTTAGGATAACGTGATGTGAATGATGTGTTTCGAACATGGTCAACCGTTATCCTCCATCACCATGCCACCATCATTGTGTTCTGAATGTCAGGCATGTAATTCACACTTTTCGTATCCATTTGTTTGGACTGATTCCAACGCCCTTGGCGTTATCCCGCTTGTGCACTCGCACATAGGCATTGGCCCCAATTATATTCCTCAACCCACCAATGGTATGGCTTGCCCTAATCAACAGACATGAGGAAGAAATCATGCGCCTCCTCAGAGTGTAAGCCCCAATCCATCACTATGGGCCTCCTCAGAGTGTAAGACCCAATCCATCACTATGGGCCTCCTCAGAGTGTAAGCCCCAATCCATCACTATGGACCTCCTTAGATTGTAAGCCCCAATCAATCACTATGGGCCTCCTCAGAGTGTGAGCCCCAATCCATCACTCTGGGCAGCCTCAGAGTGTAAGTCCCAAGCCCATGAGAACTACAAGGACTTTGATTCCCTGCCATAGGGATACGTTGGAAGCCTCCATGAGGTTCAAGCCCGATCACCAACGGACCCCCAGGTCCACCTTCACATTGGTTCTCCAATGCTCCCCTCTCTCACTACGTGGACATTGACCCCTGTCTCCTAGGCAGGGAATGTAGGATGCCTCCATGAGGTTCAAGCCCAACAACTGGTCGATCCGACTATCATCACATCGATTCACTGCACCAATCCTAGTGCCACCTCAATGAGTTCCGACTCCTCGTGGTCATTAATCGAACGAGGGATGGTAAACCTTGGGCAAAAATGATTTTGAACCCCTGCGGTCATCTGACCATTTCCCACCAGGGTTAAATCTGTGGATACTATGCTTGGGTAGAAACCAAAGATTCGTGAACAAATGAATACATCTTAAATCTATAAAAGAGTCACGGAACAGGAAAAAATTTACCCCCAAAAGGGTGAATTGAGACAGAATTCCCATCCTCTCGACCAATGTGAGTTCTTAAGTGTCACTGGTCAAATCCCCTAGTGAACGCCTTCCTTTGAAAAGCAGGTCCACGTGTCATCGGATACAGAACCGTTGGGCGTTTTGAGACCGAAACCTGAAACAATAACAAAAATAGTTTCCTAAATATACATGGATGTTGATATAAGAAGGATTTAAGCTAAACTTGTAGACACCTTCATCTAATGGATAAGAACATACTCTTTTTGTGAGTGGAGAACTACTGCCTCCATAAATGATGAATTTTCAATTTTATCCTACCATCTATCATGGTTTCCATTATAGTTTCACAATATTTATATATAATATATAATATATATATATTTATTCAATATTTTTCTATATTTTTATTTTAGATAATACATTTATTAATTCAAGTTGTGTAAATATGAAAATTTTGTTTGAGAAAGTGTGGACTACGATGCCCTCAATGCGATGACACCCATTTCCGCTATACATGGAATGCATAAAAGATGGTTTTATTAAACCCAAATTTCATAAATGAAATAAATATAATAATGGTAATATAATATATTTTTATATCATTTATTTATTATTCTTTAACATAAAAATGAAATTAATGTGGCATTTATGCATATACACGACCTATCGTCTTCATGAAAGGTGCATTTCATTTCTTATTTACAAATATTATGGTTATTATAAATTCATGTATATTGGATTTATATGATATTTAAATCCTGAATAATATGATAGAGATGATGGAGTTTTGACCAGATGGATAATTTAAATAAAACAAGTCTATTTTCGACTCATGTACAGAATATCGACAAACCGATAGATATGAAGATAAATAATTATATAATTTTGATAACGCGATGATAAGTAATAAAAACTATAGACATGAAAAATGTTCTTAAGATTGTAGAAATTAACCTATGTTTATTATTCAGGATTAAATCGAATGAACGAGACAAGTAAGATTCGATGTAAGGGACCTCATATCAATCTCATTTCATTGAGAAAAATTCTGATAATATACTCCTCCTTCTTTTATATAGTTTATAATAAGTTCCTTTGACATTTATTTTCATTCAAATGGAATATTATTTCTATGAAGAGTTCTACTAAATGTCACAAAGGTATGTTTTTAATGTATGCGGTGACAATGTCTCCTCCACCATCGTAATCATTATTTGATATTTGGCTTCCTCTATAAGTCATAAGGGTTTTAAAAGGAATAGAAATACTTTATTCCATTTTGAGGTAATTTGGTGTTTAATTTTTTTTAAAGAAGATTTACTATTTAAATATCTTTAAATTATTTCCTATGACTGAAAGTAAAATTTTATAAGAGAAATGTAATATTTTCAATTATTTATGTGTAATTATTATATAATGGTACTAGCGCATTTGATGGGTGATAACATAAAAAACCGAAGACTGGTGGTTACGTGATAAATCAAAGATGGGTTGTTCCGTGATAATCCAAGGATGAGTTGTTACATTATAACGTCTAATTAATTGGTTATTGAAGTCGGTAGCATGGAAATTCCATTTAGTGATATGTGTGGAAGTCCACCGTATGAGTATTCAATTTAAGTAGGTTTATGTCTGACGTTAACTTTATATGTTATATGCCACATTCTATGGGTTTATGGTAGTATTTTGTTAATAAAAGGTTTATAAATTTGATTATATTCAGTAAATAATATTCACCACTTCAAAAAGGTGAAGAGTATTTCTTTTTGAAAATATATTAGTTGTTTTCATGTCTTCCAAGACTAATAGTTATCCTTATTTGTGTAAACCTTACTATGATTTTCATGGTGATACCTTGTTTTGTAATGTTATTCATAGGACATAAAGTAGAATATATTCATGGATGGGATCAGAGAAATATTTTTCTATTAAAACATGAAATGATACCGTGTTTCTTTTTAATGTTTTTTTGATAAAAAAAATGGAAATTGAGTAGAAGTATCTATGTGTAATATTTATGTTGTTATGTATGAGTAATTGTCTAATTCTTCGAAACTATCATCCTGAAAAGATATTTGAAAGGAGTTAATGTTAATTGTTGACTAATATCATGATTAAGTAATGTTTAATGAAAATTCATTATATAGATGTTTCAAATTGAATTAAATATTAAAATGGGTGAGCTCAGATGCCTAGTAATTGTAAACCAAAGAGACATTTAATCATAAACATGATAATAGGGGTATGAGGATGTGATCATTGCATTATAATATCACACTATTTATATAATATGTTTATAAACATGAGTCATTGATAAATCTAGAAAGTTCACAAGACAATAATAATAAGAAAATGAAGACCATAATTCATGAATGAATGACATGGGAAGAAAATATAGAATTTTAGAAAACACGTCACCTTATAATATGATTTCCATAGTATTTATGGAATTCCTACCAAGACTATCTTGGTAGTATGGGTTTAATCCCCATGCCATTATGGTAGTCACAATTATTTCCCATGGCCATTATTAGTTTCATGAGTTTAATACTCATACCATCTTTGTAGTCATGGTTCACTCCCATTGACATATTATTTTTCAAGGATAACCTGCAATACAATCTTTGTCTACCTCACATGAAATTAATAATTAGCCAATGCATTGGAGTGAAATATGCATCCCAATCTACTCAAAATAATTTCATAAATACATGTTCCCAAAAATTATAATATATAATATCATAACCCATGAAATTAAATGGGTATCATAAACATGTAATCATGTCAAAACCATATAAAAATATACAAATTTCATAATCCTTTCCAAATCATAACCCTTGAAAAAAATGGGGTTCAAAAACATATAACCGTTGAATGAGAAAATACTTTCATAATCACCAATCCATCAAAATATAAACCATTTAGAGAAATAATATTAATGGAATAATAGAATAATTTCCCTATAAATGACTGATTAACAAAATTTATGCCATCTTATATGGTAAATAATTTTGAAATATCTTTTAAAAATATTTCATGTGGAAAATATTATTTCTACATGAAAAAACATTTTTCAAAGAAACTGAATATTTTGAATGTGATGTTATTATAAATAATATTTGAAAAAGATTTAATTGAATCATTAAAAATCATAATAAATTTTTGAAATCATTAATCCTTGAATATGTTTTTTGAAAGCACTGATGTATAAATAAACCATATTTCTAACAGAAGAGAGAAATAGAGTGTTATATTTACTAGAATAATTTTATTGATCATATTAAGTACCAATTAGTGGAAAAAATGGTTCAAATACTTGTATATATATATATTTAAATAATATATTATGAGAATACTCATGAGTTTTCTTGAGATATGTATCATAATATTTCATCTATGGGGTCATAATCGTAAACAATCTTCAGGAACGATGAGATTGTTTCAATAAACTCTTACCACCTGGTATTTTGGAATCATACACACAATGTAAGAATAGGATATTACATGAATATTAAAATATAATATAAATTATATTACTGATATAACATGTCAAATGGGTGTATATACACCTTAAAAAAGAACATAGTTGAAAAAGAAAACATTGGTATCAATGAAAGAATTTTGAGACAAAACTATATTAACGATTTGGTAACTATTAGAACATAAACCCCATGAAAAAATATCATAAAATGGATATTAAAATAAACATAAATTTAATATTAATAACAATATAATAACAACAATGTAATTATATACACTATGAAAAATGAAATAGTGGTGAATATGGCATATATCTAACAAATATAAAAAGTTTGATGATATTCCCCAACCTTGTGTCACGACTCTCATCATACACATAAAAAAATCCTATATAATAAAATTATATTAATTATAAATCTATCACATAAACATTTTCATACAACTAATTCCATATATGGTTTGATTATGATATTTTATTTTGGGCTTGTTGACAATACAATGTTAGGATTTCACTCTGATTAATATCCTCATTGTTTATTGCATGTATCTTAATTTATTAAATATTTGGTCATTATAATTATATCATGATTTGAAGAATGTAAAATAGTATATAAATATAATTAAGATTCATTATATTTTTTATTTAAATAATTTATTTAATATAAAACTATGAAATTGAATACACCTATTAGGGAGACAGTAAGTCATAAGTATGCATGAATGTTGATTATGTTTTTATTATCATATTGAAAGAGAGAATGGAAATGAAATATATGTATACAGGTATATTATTTCATTACAATAGAATTATAATTATATATATAATATAATATCACTTAACCCATCCTTAATACATTCTATATAGTGTGTCAAAAAATCACATCATATTGAGGGGGTGGTAGTCCTCACTTCCCCAAACTAAATAAAAATATTTACATGAAATGACTAGTATAAATATATGTGTCATTAAAAAATTAAATAAGATTAATTATATAATATTTTTCATATATATATTATATAAATATATTTTCCACTATAATTTCCAGCATGAGATGTGGTAAATGATAAATGAACAATCATCATTTTTAAGGCGGTAGATTTCCGTACACGTAAATAATTTTCACATTACCCATTAGAAGGAATTATGTGTAACTAAAGATTGAAACCAAGCCATAATAACATATCATTATATTGAGGATACTGTTTTTTTATATAATCATAGAATAATGATTGTTGAGGGGGTTCAGATGGAAAATAAAATAATGGAACTTGAGTAAGGTTGTTATCTCTTCTTTGGGTAATTCCTTTGGTTTACACAAAAGAGATTCCTTGAAATTATTTATGAAAAAGGTAAGGATTCAAGGTTATGGTGAGGTATTTTAAAGTGCTAGTTTGGTAGTTCTTATTCAGGTAATTTTTTTCTTGAGAGATTTCAGGAAGTGGGAAAAGAGGATGTATTTTTATAGGGGAGGAGGAGTGTCACTCTTGAATATTTTGGGAAAAGAAATTCCAACCACATTTCCCCCATCTCTTTTTGATCCAATAATGGAAAGAATTAGGGAAAATTTAAAATAGGGACTAAATATGGACAAAAAAATATTTTTACATGTTTTTCAGTCATTTTGGGTTTTTAATTTAAGGGATAATACATTCTTAAACTAAATATTCCCTTAATTATTGTCATTAATTTTAGTCACTTACACTAATAATTTTAGTCAAAAAATAAGTTGAACATTATATATATTATAAAATATTATTATTTCAAATATGGAATATATCTTTTCTAATTTTAATCATGGAATTTATATAATTTAATTTAATTTTCTTCTGCAGATTAGATTATATTGTTGGGTTTTAATTTATAAAAGATCAAAATCCTTCTATGATTTATAAAAAACTTTAGTGTGAAATTAGTTTAAATGAAATAAATATAATTAATTTTAAAAAATAGTTTATAATTAAAATTTTAAATTTTTTAAAATTTTATTTAATCTAAAGAATAAATTAGATTAAAAACATGTGTTGAATTAAAATTCAGTATATTTCACTCTTCATCAAAAAATTAACTTGCTCATAAAATTACAATCAATTTACTATAAAAAAGTTTCCAAATTATAAATTTAAGAATTATTTTTATTTTATTATATTAACTTTATAAATGTCTCCATAAATAATTTTATTATTTTTCGCAGATTGGCATGAGAAATAGTTCAATTTAGAAAATAGAGTTTTCAAAAATATAAGGATGTTACCAAAAATTATATACTTTACTATCATTATGTATTTTTATATAAGTACATTATAAATTTTAAGAAATTTTTTATTACTATTCATATTACTACGTTTTATGTCTAGGTTATAATTATCTCATTTAAATAATTATAACAAAAAAATTTGTTTTATAGAAAATCAGTGTTGCACGTAACATAATCTAAGTTAGGGTTGAGGGAAAATATTATTTGACTTGCTAAAATGAAACATATCAATGAAAATATTATTTTTTAAATAGGAAAAATATGTCTACCGAATATTGCGTGTTACAATTATAGATCACGAGAGGACAGTTTAATCCCCATTACAGCTCAATATTTAATGGGTGAACCCCATTATAGCACTATAATGAATTTGGTACTCCACATATAGAAATTAAATTTATGGTTTTACTATTTTTAAGAGAGAATATATGAGTGATAAGTTAATCATTTCTCAATGAACCTATATTTATTTTTTCTTTGCATAGTAATGAGTATTTTTTAAAATGTGTTTGCATGTTTTCATATTTTATCTAAACTCACGATTTGTTTAATTAGGCACCTTATTGAGATTTTTCCCCTCATTCAGTATATTATAATGTTTTCTAATTTTATAAAGATGAGTAAGATAATGTAGTATGTCATGTAGATAGATATAATGTTTTTTCATAAAAAATAATCATCTTTTGTTTTGTAAGTTTTATATTTCAAAAGAATGGATAGTATATCTTCAATATCCATTTTGTATGAATATGTGATGTTATGTTAGAATGATGGCCTATTTATCAAAAAATCTAAACTAAAAAGTTCTTAAATGTGAAAGAAATTAAATTAATCAATAAAAACCAATATTATGTACGTTTCATGGCTGATTCCTTATCTATATGTGTTTTACATTTAATTATATTTGAATAACATTGGGAACATCAATATATAAATATATGTTACCAAATAATCATATTCAATAAGGATAGTTTTTTATGAAATACATTGATTATTCAAGATTTAAGGTTTTATTTAGACATTAAATACATGGGTTGGGGATGGATTAACCCATGCCCCTCGATGCATCTATCGTCCCAGGAGATGAATAAATTGGTAAAATCAGATTGGTTTTTAAAATATAGGTTTGAATCATTCAGGAGGATAGAATATTATGGTAAACCAATAATGTTATTGTGAAACATCACATCTAATAATTAAAAATATTCTTCAATTACTATTCATAAATTTATAACAATGTGATTTTCCCTATGAATGAAACTATATATTAATTTAATTATAAATTATTGATTAAATAGAAATGTTTTATTTATTTTCCTTAAAATATTGAATAGACCTTATCTTGTTATTTAAACAGGATTTTTGTTCAATTTTTTACCACTCCATATAGATTAATCGTTATTGAATCATGATTGCGTACATTGTATTTAATCTTTACATGGAATTGTGGATCACCCTAATTTTGTTTCCTTTCCCCTTAGATATGAAGATGAATTATTAGACTGTGTTTCTAGGATTCTGAGATTTTAATTATTTTGTTCATTATTCTCATTTCTCATTGTAATATGGGTAACTTTTTTGTAATCTAGTTTTTCAAAACTGCTAAACTATATAGTGTTTTTGGATTTTATTATTTTATCTTTTTTTCATATGTAATAAAGTAAGGCACTATCTCCAACCTACTAGGGTCAAGGTCATTATAGAAAATGTCTCGCTCTTGGTATCCCCAAAACCAAATGGTATAAAGCAAAGATATGGGTGTAAACACCAATTTAGACATTCATTGAAGATATTTTACCTAAAGAGGGAGTCCCACATAGTTTAAATATATGATACATGAGGGTAAATCAATTGGATATTGAGCTAGATTCATGATCATGTTCATGTAGAATATGGAATTCACCAATAAATCATGTGATAGGGAGATGTTATCCATCATGGGATTAGTGGAGTTATCAATATCATGTAAGGGAATCAATGTAGACCCCTCATCTCTCTAAATTCTTGTTTTGGGTTAGAGAGGAGTGAGACTGGAGGTAATAGATATGGATACACTATGAATCCATGTTAGGGGCAAAGAACATCCTCCACTTTCAGATATCAATAGTGTGATCTAGGGATCATTTGGACTTCAGCAACCAGAATATTAAACCTTAAATTTTAAGCTTATTCCCCAAAAAATGGTAGTTGAGATAGAATATCCTTTAATGAATCATCCATCACTAAAATCTATGAGTGGTTGATCATGGTTGGATGGTTCTCATGGATCTGCTGCTAATGATTTGTGTTCACCTTCCTACCCCTCAATAGTTATTCAAAGATAGTTATAACATTGGAATGGTGAAAAAAAATCATTTCTTCCCATTTTTTTAGCGAGGATAATATATTTTTTGGAGTCTATGGAGTAGGGAGGACCTCTAGATTATTTTGGTGTCATAAAGAGGACCATCACGTGGAAAAGTGGAGACATTGGGAGGAAATATAATTTCCTTGGACATTATTTCAGGGGGTGCAACTTCATACTAAATTTCTCTATACTGACTATTGATGGAGAAGGGGTGACCTTCACATTGGTTGATGAGGACATGGGGAAGTCCTCCATGTGGATTAGGGGAGCATGGGGAGAACCTTTTTATAGATTTATGATTGTTTGGGGAGGACATGCACCATAATTTTACTCATCAAGATATGGATAATTAAAAATTTTGTAGGATTCATTGACTAAAATATTCATCCCAGAAAACATAATAGGCAGATGGGGTATCATACCACGGTGTACAAAGATGAATCCATGATCAAATTTTGAATGGATGTGGTTGGATGCACCACTGGTGGAAGGGGATATAGGAGTTACAAAATTTTACGCATTTTAGGAAGAATATAGGGATTTCCCTCGATCTTATTGTTCAGTATACACGACTAATTCCAGAGGATAAGGGGTGAAATCACTTTGACCTTCGGCCTATGATATTTCTCTTTTTTGGTGCTAATGTTCCCTGAAGAGGGCCATCATGGATAGCTTCTAAGAAGTGTTTGTGTATGATATGGTCCATACATCCCATAACTCATTGGTACGAGGATACAAGTTATCAAAGAACTCCAATGAGAGGTTCTTAAGTGGTTTTACATTAAAATTGTAAGTTGTATCACCTTGTACAACACTTTGGGTCTTCAGTTTCAGGGATGTGCGGATGCCAAAAGATCATGGAGGACTATGTAACACGTGGAAATGACTCTATATTTTAGTTACAAATAAACAAGGGTTTAAATAATAATCATCTAGATGATCTTAGAGTCTATGATGTAGTGTTGGTTCCCAATTGATAAAGATACAGAAGACGTCATTCTGGGGGTGCACTTGTGCTGGATTGCTGCATTAACATTACCCTTAACCCAATAATTTTTTATGTGTTGTTTTTATATTTATATCTCATGAGTCCTTTCTGAATATGGATTCTACCATAAGTATAGGTTTAAGTAATGAATTTCCCAATTCCCCAATATCATCCATTCCTATTGAAGTAGTGATGGATCCACGTTGATGATGTCATGGGATGAGAATTCCCATCATTAACTACCCTAATTTCATGTGAGTATTGTGTTGGACCTAGTATTTTATTGGTTTAAAATTTCAATAAATAAATTTATTTAATGACTTTAAAATCCATTGGTACCCAAAATTCTACAAGTATATATGTTTGAGAAAAATAGATTCATTTTAGGTTCACCATTTTTCTTGTTGATGCCTCACACCAGAATTGAATTGATACAGTGACCTTCAATCCCATTGGGGGTATAATGCTAAAAATCCTCATGGTTGAAGGAGAAGTGTTTCACATTAAGTTCACCATTTATGTTGGTGATTCTTGATTATGGGATTGAATGGAATGAATTTCCTTCAAATATGGTGGTGTCCCAAGGATAATAATTGTAATGGATGAAGTAGAAGAGTTTCACTTTTTTTCATCATTCATAATTATTGGTTCATTCATTAGGGAATACAGGTCATGTGAACATTCTATGATGCTCTATATTCCCACCTTCCAAATGTGGTTGTATTTAATCACATTTTAATCATTTATGTATTCTCCATAATTGAATTAGGATGAATGGGTATTGATTCCTCCATCAATGGATTCCTCATTATTAGTTATCACCTAGTTTAGGTCTCCCTCATAGATTAAATTTTTGATTGTGAAACTTATTCCTGGTGTGATATCAAGAAGTAAAATGGTTAACTATGCTTTATTTAACTCACAGAGAAACCGTTAGGGAAATAACCTTCTATTATAATGATTAACCCTACTGGGAACATCCAGTCATGATTGGATGAACGGTATATTAGAAAATTATAATGTCTTCCTATTATAGAGGGATTCTCAAGTGTGATGAATTTTAATCATGGAACAAATGTAATTCCATGTTCATAAATATGTAATTGATAATGTGGGAATATTTTTTCCAAGGCTTCAGTAGGCTTCATATGATGATCATAAAATGGGAATCCTATGTTCCTAAAAAAGGGTAAGTATGTAGTTTAATTTCATGTGTTTAGGAAATTATTGTGTAGTTTAACATTTTATGAGTACAGAATAATGCTATGTAGTTATATATCATATAACTCAAACATAATTGGATCTTACTAACCATAGGGGACCATATCAAGGAAAGTGGAGGATCCAGTATAAGGACCCTCTACTAAGATAGTTTGATGGCTTTCCATAATGATTACACCTCTATGTCTTTTAAGGCCACCTCTAATGTTTCTATGAGTTGGGAATGGTATTGGAACAACCATAGAAGAGTGGACATCATGAGTCCCAATATTAGGTTACCTATTATAATGAGATTTAAGAACTATGATACCTATTATTAGGGGCAATAGGGAGTGTGATTGATGCAATAAAACCATAAGGAACATCAGGTCAGTGACCAGATTTTTATGTGCTCAACTTTATTAGGTTATACATAAATGTTGCATGAACAGGGGGATCCTAAAAAAGGAAAACATATGGATTCAGATGGAATAATGGTCTATTATATTTATAGTTGTGTACATATCTGGGTTTCAAGAAGGCCACTAATCCAGTGAAAATCCAACCAGACTTATGAAGTATTGTTAGAGGATCTCTCAACAACAGAATAAATTTATATTTTGTTCTATAAGTGGTATATAATGATTGATATACACCATTGAGGGTCCATTATTTAGGTGTCATGTGCTTTCATAGAACAAGGGTATATTCACAGATTGGAGAATCACCTTATATTTCAGAGTGTCTCCCCCAAATATTTGGGGGTGAGGATCTTTTTATAGGAAAAATCAGTAAAAGGCTTCTCAAAAACTACTGGGCATGTAATTTTTTTTGGCACTTTGTAGTTCAGTTCCTCTAGGGCTAGGCCATAGAGCATCCTCAATTTGATACTGCCATTCACATGATAATGGGTGTTTTATGTGAAAGGATCTTTCATTGAACATATGGATTATGGGAGCTATATAGGAAACATCCAAAACATTCTGTTCCACATTTGTCATGTAAGCCTATTGAACACAGAACGACAACATTGCATGCAACTATTGAAACATGAATGAAACATGCTATATAGCCTCAGAACATGGCTTATAGGTTTGTTGTGAGTTTGGTTTGTTGAAAATTGATTGTGTAGAGTGAAAGCAGGTTACCATTTCTAGAATATTGCCTTTTTTTGTTTTTCTAGACATGTATCGTTGAGTGTTTCATAGAAAATTTCAATTTGTATCACAACAGTTGTCTCTTTTTTATTGAATATTTCTTTACATTTCTTTAGTTATTTATTTCTATTGTGTATATATAGAATTTATCTAGTTTCTAGTTGGGAAAATTATTTCTCCCTTATTTGAGTTTGATTCCTATATTCGTGTCTTAATACCCTGGGGATTTGGAAAGACCTTCGGGTCTGTAGCTATTTCGTTTTGGTGCTATATTAGAGGGTTATCGTAGAATGTTCTTTGAAAGTCATTCCGAAACGTATCAATACAATAAATGTGAATATTGGGACACTTTTAATTTCATTAATTTATATTCTCATCACCACTCTTATTGAAAAATATTATAATATTAAAATATGTACCATTGAAATAATTAATGTTCTTCAAAAAATACATTATCCAAATATAACTCTATGATCAGTATAATTCATTATTTTAAAAAATTTATTTTTGGTGTTCATCTAACCAACTACATGAATTATTTTGTATCATTAATGTAATGAATTATTATGAAAACAAAAAATCTAGTAATATAATATGATTAGGATGAATTAATGTTGTTTTCTATATAAAAGAATTGAGATATATATAATTATATTTATATATTAAATGAACTATTATTATTTAATAAAATAAACAATCTTATTATTTTAACATATATTTATGATCCATCACCTAACACCAATAATGTGATTATTATAAATAAAAAATTATCAAAAATTCATATGTTCCCTTTATGTTCATTCTAGAGGTGATGAGAACATAAAAAATATAATGATGGGGAATCTCCATTTAAAAGGCAATGCTAGAAAAATAAAAAAACGAACACATGAATATTAATTTTAATGATGAATGATACATAAATTGGTAATACAAAATTATAAAAAATCATTATCATGTAATATTAATTTAAAATTAATTTAATATTAATTAATAATAAATTTATATTTATTTAAAAAGTTGTTACATCTCATAAAACTATGTATGAATACATGGTATGAGTTTGATCTCCCATTTTCCCTACAATATATAACATTTCCTATATTTTTCAAAATTTTCATTTATATATTGTAATTGACAACCAATTGAATTATATAATAAAAATAAAATAATAACCCATGGTATTTATAAATATATTTTATGACCCCATCATATTTTTTGTTTCATTTATTGTAAATCCTGTAGGGTTTTTTGTTAACTCAATTTCCTTTCATTATTTTATTGTAATATTTCAAATACAAGCAGAATGGTCACATTTTATCTCTATACACATTACATGTTATAAATCATGATTTCTATATGATTATTCCTGATTTTATTATTTAACTTTTATTATTAATAATCTAGAAATTTATTTAATTTGAAATAAATTTTATGATAAATATATCAATTTTGGTTGAAGAAATATATTTCCAATGATCCATAAGCATTATTCACTGATTATTCTCATATATATTTATATATTATTCCATAAATCCATTTAATTTTTTATTTCTGATTTATCAATTTTGAAACTAAATTTTCATATTAATATCTTCTTTCCTAATTAATTATTTATTTATGAAAATTTAAAACTGTTAAGAATAATTTTCACCATCCTTTTTTTGATTCTCCTCTATATACAATTTATTTCATACCATAAATATATTAATTCCAAATTTTTAATCCTAATATTTTTTTTAATCTTCAAAATAATTAAATCCATTTAAAAACATTCAGAATTAATGATTATAATTGTTTAATTAATGAGGGTTTTCATTAAAAATAAATATATCGCCTAAAAATTACTTATTTAGCTTCATATATTATTTATTTTCACTCCGAAATAAATTAGATAATTGTTTATGGCTTCCAATATTATGGATTGTATTGAAATATTATTTTAGAAATATTAATTTAATATTATCAAACACTAATATTAATTTTCACTTATATCTTTGTTTCTAAAATGATGTAATATATGTTTTACAAAAAAACATTAGTTTTCTACATCAATTTTCCACTATATATCCAAATGAACTATATTATATGAGTTTATATTTCATGAAACACCCCTACATTATTTTAACATATATATTTTTTATGTAATGGATTTTTTGGTATAAACTCTTATAATTATTAAAGACATTTTATGTGCTACTATTTAAAAGGCCATTGTATCCCATTTTATATTTTTACATATTCATGATATGAAGCATTATTGAATTTTTAATGTACACTTATATATGTTTTATCATTTTGTTACCAATGCATTATATATATCCCTTCATATAAAATGGTCATGTTATATAATTAATTGTTAAATAAGTTTTTTATAGACATGATTTTTATTTGGGTATGTTAATAACATTGCATATTGATATTTCTGCCTGAAGTTATGTTAAAAAAATTATTCATGGACATTAATGAAGTCATTTGTTTTCAAAAATATCTATATAGAAGTGATTTCAGATTATCTATGTTCACATTGTTATGAATTCATATGCTAATGTTTATGAAACATTTCTATTTCATGCCAGATGCCAATGTTATGAACTGTGGATCATGGTTAATATCTCAACACACTATATACTTACAACATGGTATGTCTATGCTCTATTGAGTATATATATCCTTTAATCAATACTCAGAGAAATGTATATTGAGCCTATATTTTTTTCAATTAGATATTTTTATCTAGTTATATTATTTAGATAATATTATGATCTTACCCATTCAGACTCGTTGAGATTTTATCCATACAAAGAATTTAAAATCCACATTATTTGTTTTTAATTCTATATAAAAATATTGACAATATTAGGTTTATTTTATCTATATATATATAATTTTGGTAGGTCATTTGTTATAGAAGTTGAATAAATTAAAAAAACAAGACATTTATATAGTTATTCATTAGATGAAATAAATATGACTGTTATGGTATTGTGTGTTTATTTATGAGATGTACTGTTCAAAATAAGAAAATAAAATAAAATATATTAATGTAATTCTTAGTAATCTCACTTATAAGAAATTAACCATACATACACATTCATTGAGTAATTTCCTCATTAGAGTGATAATTTTTGGGTTACCCAGGCATGGAGAGTTTTTTGGTTGAACAAATTATTTGGTTCATTAATGATATCATGTAGCTTAGTACACAAACTATTACTAACACTGTTTTTGAAATTAATTAAACATAGTTTTTTTCCAATTCCTATTATTAAAACATTACATTTCTATAATGATTTTTTCATATAACTCATTCCTCTTATTCATATATGTTTTTCTAAAACTCATAATTATTGTACTATAAATTATTATAAGCATAATTTGGAAACATGATTTGATTTAATATTTTAATATTGTGATATACTGTAAAGTCATTTATTATAAAATAAACTACTCCCAAAAATGGGTAATGAATCTTAATAAATGTATATTGTAAATGAAACGTAATTATGTAAAAATATTACTATGAAAATAGTTATTAAAATCAAAACTAATGGTTTTAATAAAATATATTATATCTTGATACTATCTCATTCATAGATCATAATATATAACTTCTATTAATTAGAAAAAAATTAAAATGGAAATGAAGTGAAAAAATATTTGTCTGTAGGGTATTAAAGTATATAAAAACCATTCAAAATGAAATATATTATTCAGTAAATGATTTTAAATTCTTTATTTAAATACGGAAAACATTAATTGAAAATAACTCAGTACCTAATGTATATGATTTACATCCAATTCACTATATAGTTTGTTATTTTTTATTTAAGTAGGATTTGATTTTTTATATTACATGATGATTTATGTGAATATTTATATAAATGATTAAATGTATGTCTATTTTACCAATGTTATATTAAATTGATATTTTAGTTTATAATATCTACGATATAATTTATATATTATTTTTTGTTATGTATGTTTACTAAGGTAGAAAGTGATTTAAATTTTCATTTAGTATTAATAAAAATATTTTATGTACGTTACATTGGATTGGTTGTCATAAAAAAATCTGTATACTGGTTCCCCCTTCCTATCAGATGTGATGAAGCCTGCCTTATATATAAAAATTTCCCATATAGTGAGAAATATTTTTTAATTAAATCTGCAAGGAAATGAAATTCCAGTAGCTTAGTTTGATGGGACCTGAATCATATTTTCCCTCACCTAGTCACTATAAATTTGATGTGATGGGCCTGAAGTTTGTATACTAGCATTAGATACCACTTGAACAGGGTATTTTTGAATATATTTTTTAATGATATAAATATTTCATTTACTTATTAATGTTTTCATACATTGATTAATAGTCACTAGTAAATCTATTATATTTCATAAATTTAAATGTGTTGAAATTGTAATCCATATATCTAAATATTTTATTTTTATGTTGAGACACTATTGGGGGTGGCCTGTAGAGTATTAATATGATCACACCCAACATGTACATTCATATTGACAAGAATATTATATTATTATTTATTGACGTATAAAAATGCACATTTGTAGTTATATGATTTTGTATTTGATAGCTAGGTAATGGTACATGTTAGTGCAATAAGA
The DNA here is from genome assembly GCA_963277665.1 of Viscum album. NCBI lineage: Eukaryota > Viridiplantae > Streptophyta > Magnoliopsida > Santalales > Viscaceae > Viscum > Viscum album. Next base: position 1,690,125,987 of record OY728135.1, on the reverse strand, counting down.
AATCTAATTATTTTATACGTGGGAGAAATATTAGTTTGTATAGTATGGGTATAACTGATCGTAAAGAATGTTGGGTAGATACTATTTAATTTTACATTAAATGATTGTTTTATTTCATCAATCCTTGTATATTTGTTTTTATGAATTCATATATAAATATCCTCATGACACAATATTTTTCATCAGTATTGTGAGTGGGTTTATCTTTTTTTAGTATTTAGCATATGAATGAGTTTTAATGGTACATTAATAAAAACAAGCCCTAAACTATTATATTTATAAATTAAATTTATTCATTCTGCACTAGAAAATTTTGACATGGTTTGATATTTTCTATCCCATGGGGAGAGGGGAATGCCTATGGTATTTTTGGAAGTCTTGATTCATTTATTTTAATTATGTATAGGATTGGATTAATATAAATAATATCAAAGTATTGTTATGAGGAAATTTGGGATATGATATTTTGAGGCTTAAAGATTATATAGGATTTAAAAAACATATTGGTAACAGCATGTTCATATTCATATATATTAATCTTTTCAATTGTGAAAAATATGGAATGAAAATATAATGTAAAATAAAGTAATGAATTTTTCATTATCTTATAATGTTTTATTTAATTAAGTTATGTCATTAATTTATGATTTTATGTAAAAATTAATTTTATGATCCTAGTTGAGTATAATTTTTTTGAAATCAAATATGATTTGAATCAATGGAAATAATGATTTCCAAATTTATTTTTTATTTTATTCTTAGATGTTCAACCAAACCCTTCATAGCCTTATCTATTATAAACATGGTTATTGTTATTTAATATGTAAGATATTTCTAAAAAAAATTAATCTATTAATTAGTAATTCAATATAATTATCCTCAATCAATTTTAAGATAAATTATAATTAGAATTCTTGAGCAGCATATGATACCCAGTAGCCTTTTAAACGTAATAAAACCCTAATTTTTTAGCATAGTATCTAAAATTAAATCGTGTTAAACTAATATTATTAATTCATTAAAACCTTATTTAATAAAATATAATTTTTTAAATTGACCATGTGAGTGGAATACGTTCACAGATACAATATATTTAATAAATGGTCAGTTTTTTAAAATCAATTTTTAAAATAGAATTTTTAATTGATTTTCCAAAGGAAATTATATTCTTATGAAGTTATTTTTACATGTATATTTTTTTAATGAACCATAATTTTGTGTGAGGATAGAAATAAATTAATCGTAGCTAATTTTTATTTTGTTAATAAATGTAGAAGTAAGCAATTGTTTTCTATGATTTGTTTTAGTTTTTTAGAGTATTTGTAAGGATTTATTTTTAGAAACTCTATTTATATAATTTTTTTTATAATTGAGGCTATTAAGGTAATTTTGGGAGAATTATTTTATTTTTTTAGTTTTTATAAGAATAATTAATCCTTTTTCTGTTAAAAATATTGTGTATTCTATGATTTTTATGATTTTTTGGGATACATATTGCATATGTAATAATGATGTATGGATTTTTGGTGTATGTTAACAATTAGTATGACTTATTAAAAATAAGGTACTAATAAATTTGGTTATTTTATTTGAGAATGGGATTTCAGAATCATTTCTGAGTTAGGTCTATGCAAATGTATATTAACCTCAATGTTTTCTTACACTACATATCATTTATTTTCTTTATATTTAGTTATAATATGATTCAATTTCAGTTCTATTCTAATGTGAAACCACTTTAAATATTAGAATACAATTTTTTTCCTTGGGTTACTCATGTCTGACATAATAATTATATTATTTGTGACACATACGTATGATTTATCATTATTTTTTTAGATTTTAACTATATTACATCACCCTCAAATTTATTGTTTGAATCATGATATCAAAGTATATTAGTATATGAATCTAATTTTATTCAATTACACAACTTGATGAGATAATGTATATGGATTGTACTAATAGAAATTGGTAGTGATTCTTTATCCACTTTGATATTATGGAAATAATTGTACATATTGAATGATCCTAGGATTTTAAATTCTTATACTTATGTCACATTACTGTGTTTTGTGTCCATGATTGATGATTATTGCCTTATATTTTCATTTTCTATTTCCATGGTAATTTCTATGTTAATATTAAGATAATTTTATGGTTCAATGTTCCATTGAAATTATTTATTATTTTTGAATCATTCATTATGATCACGCATTATGATTCTATGATCAAATATTGCATAATTATGTATTTCCCCATTGTGAATGTTTTCTCTCATGATTATGAGCCAAAGATATATTTTACCCCACAAATTTATATAAATTTTACTATATTTATCTTTTGGTATAACTCAATTTGTATATTTCTACTGCTTTATAAGGAAACATATGAAAGAATATGTCTAGTTGTGAATCATTTGTAGGGAATTTTATGAGAATTTTTGAATAATTAATATGTATTAAGGTGGTTATATAGATAATATCAAAATATTTTTAACATTAAGTTATTTTTATCTTTTTTTAGAATATGTAATTTTCAATATTTATAATACGATGTATGATATTTTTATTTCTTATTTAGTTAGTCATAGTTGGTAATTAAATGGGGTTTAGTCATTTTTTCAGGTTAGTTGAAGAAGAATATGAGAAAAACCTTAGATAAACCAAAATTGATATTTATAATTCATCGGTTGAGAAAAATGTTTAATAGACTCAGATAAATTCGGTATATTCATTCAATCTATAAGGACACAACATTTTAAAAATAAATAATCATGAATTTCAGTAAATAAATTATTTTCATTCACATTGTGTATAATTTCAGGTACATAGTTTTAGAATATTGGTACATAATACATATATAACTAACCAAATTCATATAAAGAGGATATAACAATGAAAATATAGATTTTAAAAATAATAATATATTTAAAAATAAAACATGATTTATTTGAAAAAATTTCATAAAAATTTTCATGACTTCGTTATTTCTTTTATACATCTGTTTAACAATTTTAAATAATTTTAAAAATTTGATGAGCACAAAAATCTTTATAAGGGATATAATGAAATAAATTTTTAGACAATTGATAAGATAAAAACCAATACAACGCATTTAATAAATACAAATTATCAACCATATAAATATCATGAATTTTTCTTGGGACATATTTACCATATCACTCTTATATTCACCCTTACACAGGGAATAAACATTTAGTCGACAGCAATATTTAGATTTCCAAATGCATTGGATATCTATAATGGGGCTCACCAATCATATAATGAGCTATAATAGGATCAACCCAATATATATTGAGATATAATGGCACTGGAACCATCATTCCTTGTGCTATAATAGTATCAAAAAAACAGAAAAAAATTCCATGGAACATATCATGAATATAAGTCTCATAACTCATTTAACCCCATCAGAAAAATACATTCAAATATCAAAATACATTTTCTAAGTAAAAAACCATTTTTTAAAAAAATATATAAAAAATGCACACATAATAATGATATAATATAGTTAAAAAATAACTATAAAAACCTATAATGAGACCATTGTATTAATAAATAATCATAAAAATGGGATAACCCACTCATTATGTATAAAAAAATAAATTATTTGAAAGAGTCATTTAAATGAATTTTGAAATGAATTTCCCTTAAAAATACTATATCATTGATGAAATAATTAATAAAATAAACCTAATATTTAAATTCAATTTAAAAACACATAAAAAAATATAATGTAATAAAAATACGTAATAGAATGAAAAAATCAATAAAGTATAAGGTTAACCCAAAGAATGGTAATTGGGTTAAGAATTCCCTTATATCGGGTTTGTATTACTTGAAACTAGTCCAAAAATCCTTTATAATAGTTTAAAGAGTGTTATTAATATATTAAAAAACCATATTCTTTTTTATAATACATTATATGACATTTTTATAACATCTTTACAGCCATGTATTAATAATTTCTTGTATTGTTTTAGGTGCGTTCTTTACGTGGTTTCCATGGTCGTTTCGTTATCAATTTTCATGTCAAATGGAAGAGAAACTCTAAAAGTAGAATTAAATGGAATTTAAAGGTTTCAAAAAATTAAATTATACCATATAAAATTCTTTAGATATAATGATGTTTCATTTGATAAAATATTAATGATATTTATTTAAATCATTTTACCGGTTCTTTGATCATCCTGATCTAGATTCTTTATATAGATCAATATTATGCATATATGTTTATTTTATGACATAAAAGAGCCAATATCATAAAATTTACAAAATTTTCAAACCATTATAATTAATTTATGACAATACATAAATTAATTATTGAATATTGAAAACACATAATCTATGATGTCTTTAAATCGACACATCACAGACGATGTTTTTATTTTTAAAATAAAAGGCAGAGGAGAAGAAGTATAATGATGAAATTTTCAATAAAATTGAAAAACAATTTGTATAAAAAATATAATGGATAACTTATGGCTCTAAGAAAAATGGATGTGAATTTATTATAATAAAATAATAAGAAATTGAAAATATCCTAAAAAATGATAGAGGATTTTTACGTCTTGATTTCATTTCCTTGAGACCTATTTATGGCCCTTAGTTTTGGAATTTTGGTGATATCATCTGGTCTCAAATGTGTGGAAGATAATTAGGAAAATGTTTTGGTATAATTATGATATGTCTCAAATATTGAGTGGTGTGACGATAATAGGTGGTGAGGGGTTTCATTTATAGTGGAGGAGAGGAGGGGTATTCTATTATTTTAATCATTATTTTATTATTTTTCTCAACAAATGAGATAGTGTTGTTTGTAGTGACCCAATAAAATAATTTTTCCATGATATTTCTAACTAAGGGTTATTAACATAGCATAACATCATTAATGTCTCATTAATTCTTGTATTTAGATTTTTAAATTCGTATATTTCACTATTAATAAAAAAAATTAGGTATTTCAGAAAAATCTCAAAAAATCACACTATACACTTTTTGACATGTATAATTCAAAAATGAACTAAATTTTATGAAAATAATTTTCTAAATATGAGTTATCTAATTAATAGATAAATTCCAAATTTCTTCGAAAAAATATGAGTTTTGAAAATATTACATATTTTATAAGAGTTTAAAAAATAAATAAATGTCTTAAAAAATTATCTTATAATCAAAAGAAAATAACAAAATAATTCATGAATATATTTTAGGAATAAACATTTTCATTTAAATCAATAAATTATTTTTATTATTATAATTAATTAATTACTAATTACATAAATTCCAAAACCAAATTTACAATTTTCAAAAAAATCATTTACTTGATTAGTGATATAAATATATCACTTTTAACAGTATGAGGAATAAAATTTATTTATAAATTATTTGGAAAGGTTAATATAAAATTGGCTAGATTATTATTCCAAGTTGTCATGTTACTATTCTTAAGGAAAATTTTCTCTTCTATCAGTATAAATTCCTTGATATACAACGTATTTCCTTATACACTTGTAAAGGATATAACGATTTAATTTTAAAAAGAAAACAATATATTTTTTAAGTACTTAGGTTTTAACATTCTCCCCAACTAATGTAAATTTTTTCCTCAAAATATTTACTACATTTTTAAACAAGTGAAGAGATGCTTCCCTCATAGAATTATTAGATTCCTATATTTCTTCCTTAACAATGTGGATTCTCCAAAAAAATTAAAACTTGTGAATTATATTAATATGCAATACATTCTCTTGGAAATCAAAAATATGAAATGTTTTCAATTTTTAATAATGTTTCTGTTCCAATTGAACTATTTATGGGATCAAAACATGGGATAGATCTAGAACATACATTATGAACATTGAAATATGAAAAACATTTTTTACTTAAGATAAATTTTGAGGAAATGCTACTTGGTAGTGAAATGTTCCGACATTCTCTAAGATTAAAAAAGTACTAATTAATCATGGAAATACCGTTCCTTTCTCACCAAAACACATAAAACATTTCCAATGAGTGATTTTATGGAAAACAAGATCACCTACCACTAATGAAATGTCTTTTCTCATGTTATCTATAAAACGTTTCATTCGTCGCTGAGCTATCCTCAAGTGATGCTGGATCATCTTCACATTCTCAGCCAAAACATATAATAATTATAGCCCCATCAATATAATGTTTCTATCATTATCCCAAAATTATGGAGTTTAACACTTATTCTTATATAATTTTTTATATTATTCCTTATATATAATGGAATGAAAACTGTCATTATAAGAAAAATGAACAAAAGAACAATATTGACCCATGTATCCCTCAAAATCCATTGAAGAATCTAGAAGAATACACTCCATAGTTAGAATATTTTTTCTCATTATTTCCATAATGTTGGGGGATGAAAATCAATGATGTAATGTAATTTAGTTTTGAATGACTTCTGAAGGCCTTTCCAAAAGTTATTAGGGAACCTATGATATCGGCCCTATTTAATGATTAGATGAACTATATGTGACTTGTGAATTTATTTGATGTATAGTAAATAATTCTTAACCAAATACGTGGTATATAAAATAGAAAGAAAATGTTCTGATTATTTTGTAGTTTAAAAATAAACCTGATCACATTGTTACCTTGAGAAGTCGTTGGTAGTACAACCATTAATCCTGTGGATATAATATCCCATTTCTACTCTAGCACTAGAATACTCTAAAGCATCCCCTTTAGTAACAACTAAAATTCATTAACCTATTAAAAAATAAATCATTTCATGATAAAATCATCAATATCCCATTTCCATCCATACTTCCAGTAATACTATCGAAGGTCTCTTAAAATCAATGTGCTACCCTAATGAATCGAATATGGAGAACTCTAAGCTTCACATAATAATTATTTCTATAGATGGGTGTTACAAAGAACACATAAACACATCCAAAACATCAAAAAAATCATTATCAATGTTAAACTCATAAAACCTAACCTTTTGTAACAATTTTACATTTTCCCGCAACTCATTGTCCTCATTCCAGGCATGCTTTATTCTATCTCACATCGACAACTACAATGCCACCTAAAACAAAAAAGAGGAATTTCCTGCCCCAATAACCTCCAGACCACAATTTATCAACTCAATAACCAAGCAGTCATATTTCAAATGTAACATGGTTAATGTATAATTACATTTTCTACTCAAAGAAATATCCACTTTTTATGATTTTCTATGATTGTAATGAATCATGCTATCATAATCCTTTATTAGATCCAGCTGTATTCTTTGTTGCATGTTGAATTCCATCTATGAAAATATAAACATCAATCTTTTGTGGTTAGTATATATTTAACATTTCACTCCATACAAATGATGCCTACAAATTTTTATGAAAAAACTATTGTAGATAATTCCTAATCATATATTAGGTAATTCAACTCAATAGGTTTCATCATTTTGAGACATAAAAAATTAAATAATAATTCATTTTTAAGAAACAACCAAGTCCTATCAACAAATCAACACTCTAATGAAAAAGTCCCTAATTTTTAAGGCAGGGTTTGAACTAGGGTATTTACTAATCTTCTTTTGAATTCCTAAAAACAATCATCACATTCTTTTTTATATATGAACTTTTCATAATTTTGAGTTAACATATTCAATGGGAAAGATAACTATGAGATGTTTTCAACAAACCTCTAGTAACATACTAATAATCAAATGAGACTTTTAATATTGGATATATTTGTGTGTCTTCTACATTTTTAATCAACTATTGTTTTAGAAAGATTAAAAGTTATGAAATCATTAGAACTAATGAGGCCAAATACTGAAATTTTATTCAACCAAAATTAACAGATACAAAAGTTTCAATTAAATTTAATTTATTTTAAGGATTTATAAACAAACCATAGATGTCTTACATGCTCCTATTTACTTTTATAATATACCATAATTTCATTAATATTCACAAAAACAAACTAATAAAATAACTCATGAAATATTCTATTCATAAGATCTATGAATACAACAATTTTATCATTAAACCAAAGCACTATAAAAAAATTAAGAATTCCCATCACTAGTACAAATCATAGTCATCAAAATGTTTTCATCTTTTACATTTAGCTGAGGCTACTCTATCGTCATGTCACCCTTTGAAAAAAAATATGCTCTCAAGATAAAATCAAACAAATCGTCGATATGAGGAAAAGGATACTTGTTCATAATAGTGAATATATTCAAGTATCAATATTCAATTAAAAGTATCCTTAAACCCTGTTTCTTTTAAATAATCATGATAAGTGAATCCCATGGTGACATTCATGGATAAATGAAGCCTTTATCTAAAAATTCATGTAACTTTATTTTCTACCCTAATAGTTCATCTTGATCCATTTGATTTGTGGTTTTAGAAATTATCTTATCATCAGAAACTAAGTAAATATAAATATAAACCTCTTGATTAGGAACAACAGTAGACAAATCTTCAAGAAAAACATCATGATACTCATTTACCATTAACACATGAATAATGAATAATGATTTTTTTGTAACAATATATTCATGATGACATTAATTTCCATTTTTAAAAGTTTCATGGCTTCAGGATATTTTTTAAATTATATGGGTTAATTATTTTACACAATATGAAACTCTTTATGAAAAAAACATCATTGTCTCTATAATGCATATTAGCATGATAAAAATAAGTACATTATATACAATTAACAACATCAAACTATGATAGAGGACATAAAATAAGGTTTTCAGGTAAAATCATTCCATAGAAAAGGATATTTAGATTCTTATATTTTATTTTTGTCTTAATATTTATAGTAGTTGTTTTTTGCATGTGTAATGAATTCATTTATTGAGGTGTAATTTCCAATTTAGAAGAAAATTTATCAGAAATTGTTGAATTTTTTTAACCTCAATCTAACAACACATTGGAATATTTGGAAAAAACAAAAAATGTAACTGATACATGTTTTGTTGATGGATTAATATCATATCATTTATTTTAAATGGATTTTCCCACACCATTCTACTACAATATTTTCTGATTTTCAAACATGAATGACTAAAATTAGATCAACATTAGAAAAATGATCCATTTTCTTATGGTTAAAGAATCTTACAATCAGTTTCTCATTATTTTATTATCATATTCCTTGTACTCATGAGACATGATCCAAAAGTTCCCACATCATTATAATTTCATAGAATTTAAAATACACTCTATGTGATTCTTTTTAACACACAATTCAGATGAATTGAAATTTATTCTCTTATATTTAGATTTCATTAACGAATATTTTCCCAAATCCTAACAAACATCCCATTATTATTCATGTAATGACAAGGCATATGAATATTAGAAAAAATTATCTTAACTTTTAATGCACAATGAAGAATCTTATCATATATTTTAAATTCTTGAGCTACCAATGGTCCTTGTATAATTGGTTTTAAGGTAGTGTAAAATAAATTAATATTAATATCAATGTACAATGTAAAATATGGTACATAATTAGCTAGTATTATAAAATTGGATTCATAAACTGCCTTAAAATCATCATACATCTATATCAGTTCCTAGAGTTTTTTCTTCATTATGAGATGAACAGTTTTAAGAAAATAGTTTCCTAGAAAAATGTCTTATAAAATTATCCCATTCTAATGTATCAAGATAATATTTTTCTCTAGTATACATAACCATGGAACACTAATGATCTGCTTCCCCATTGACAAGATAAATTGATAGGGTTACCTTTTAGTATTCGGAACTTCCATGACATAAAATATCCTTTCAAAATCATTTATCCATCCTTTATTTACCACAGGGTCAGATGATCTACTGAATGATGGGGTATGATGCCTCATGAAATTTCCAAAAAATACAATTTCCTTTTCACTATCCCCTCTCGACATTGTGTAACCCTCCTAGGTGGACTATGTGATAATGGAGACAGTGACCCCTGAGTCACGCCTCCAGTAATCCCTAGGTTGCGGACTAGCACTGAGGTTATAGTAAACACACAAATGATAGGCATTACCCTCTAAGAGAACACATGAAAAAGAGAGATATAAGATAGACACCAACCAACTTTAACTCAGATGACAATAAAAAATAAATCCTAAGTACACATAGGTAATTCCATGTGTTAACTACTAAAACTAAAATGGTAAATAGAAAGTACCAAAATAATGTAAAAATGGTAGTTACCATAAGTCTCAAATATCTACTGCAACCCCAAGATAGACGTAACTAGAGTTATCTCCAACAAGATTCATGTGACCTAATAAGTTTTTATATATGCTTAAGGTGTGTTAGTTGAATCAATAGGATCCTCTATGGAGTATCCTATGAAAATGTAAATAATCCTTGCTAAATCCTAGTAAACAACAAAAGAAACTAACTCTTCACCTAAACAAGTATACTATTTTCACAGCCTCACCATGGATACTCTCCCCATGTATGACATAAAATATTAAATTTTATAATAACGAATATCAAGTGTACATTGATACCACTTCCCCTACTGGTTTTCCGTTTTCCCACAAGGTCGCACGTCCTAAGCATATCTCATAAAAAAATTTTCTCGTAGACACTAGGACGAAGCACCACCACATGTACCTCGTGAAATAGAACAAATGTGCCTTGATAAACAATGTTACCATGTAGTTTACATGAGCAACCATATCTCTAGTAACATGTTTTATATGTTTGGAATTATAACACATTACATTAAAAACCATACACCAAGTAAGAATTCTCAATCTGACACAGCCTATACATATTGCATCTATAGTAGTCCATAAGAATCAATATCTAGAATATATGTGTGTTAATTAAAAAAACCATTACAGCCCTCTATACACATATATAAGGAAAAACTAACTATTGTGCCTTTAGGAAAAAGTAACTAGCATGAATTTAACGTGGGACCAAAAGGGGTATTCAACCATCCATTATCCCACCAAAATGTTGGGGAAAACACCCCCTGTGCTCAAAATCCATGGGGTCTCAGTTTCTCTAACTGATGGGGTGGACTAGCATATAGAAACACAAATGGTATAGAATATACTATATAATACATCCATTTTATGGGAATATCCTTGTCTTAGACTCAACTATAGATAACATATCTCAGACTCTTGACTGCTTCTAAAAAGACTAGGAATTCAATAAGAACACAACCATTTAAAGAGATACATTAGATTACTTTATCCCTTTTTATTAGTTTCACATTACTTTAATTAATTATTTAACCATTAACTAATCATGATTGATTCCAAATTACATTTCCTTAGCATCACAGTAATGTTCATTCCATCTAGGCACAACGAAACCAAGTCCACAACTTCATAGAGATATTACTTCATCATTGCATACCAGAAATCTATGAACCCACAGGTTAAAATCATTAATACAATACATTATTAACATCATTATCACATTCCAATAATCAAAAAAATATAGACAAAAATTATATGATACTAAACACAATGGTCTCAATATGGTGAGAAGATGAAGTACCCATCATGTCATTTTGACATATAGAAGGAGTATAGACCCATCCTCCCTCGAGAAGCTAAACATAAAAAATGTGTGGCATACCCCGCGTGTCGTCACCCCTTTTTGAAAGTGGGTATGAAAGAACTGATACCGTGAGAAGTGGGGAATGTAAAGTAGATAAACATCCAACATGATTCATCATGAATCCAATAATTCCATAAACTACCCATTTCATTATCTCTAGTGTCCTCCATGACACCCACATGCATAAAAAGATGCATCTCTCTACTATAGGCATCAAATGATACCACAACCATTGGGCCTCCCAACCCCCACAGATAACAACAATTGTCTGGGCATACATAACAACACAAGCAGTAGGAAAATAAACATCATATCAATTGGACTCTTGTCCCTTAAACAAGGCATCTATCCTTCATAAATAATGAGCAGTCATGTCTCCAAATCACAAGGCACTCATCCTTACAAGAAATATGCTAACTTAGAACCATACCAGTCATTAAAATTTATCAAATAATGTGTTATTTAATCCATATTGAATTAGATGATTCATTATTAATATATTCCAACTATGGGAAACCAAAATATAAAGCTATCCCAACTATATAAAATTAATTATAAATTTAATTTGACATTCCTTTAAACAACAAGAACCAACATTCTTCATGTTTAACAACCAACTGAATTAAACATGCAATTCTAAATCAATTTGATTAACATATAATTTCAACAATAATAACAACATTCATTTACATTCCCCTTTATCATTATCTTATTTATTATGAAGTAATTCCAGATTTACTTTATTTACAAATTTCACCATGAAAAACATTCTTACAAGAAAATCATATATATCAAACTATCTAGAAAATCAAAAGGAAACCCATTATTACATTGCAAAGAAACAACTTTCGATCAAACCAATACTTTTAATTTGGTTCATGTATGAAATTAGGTCAATTTTATTTCATTACAATGGATAAATCATGTCAAATATATGATATAACATGTATAATTAGAGAAGAAATGAATCCACGACCTCAAAAGGTTTATTACATTCTTCACTCAAGACCAGATCAATGAAACAGATAACGATTTCCATCCCCGCAACGACTGCATCCATCCGAGGATGTCATGGAATAACCGAATCAACAAAAAAATCCCTTAAAACCATGGAGATGAAATGAAATATCCTGGAAAATGAAAGCAATAGAAGAAGGATTGAATAAAAACAATGAATGGAGGTAGACATTAGCTTAGATAAAAGAATGGTCAAATAAGGAAGTAGAGAATTAATCAAGGATGAGAGAATCCCTAACCATTGTAGAGGGAGGCCTCCGGGTTGTCTGATGTCGGGGGGGGGGGGGGGGGGGGGTGTGCTCCAGCAATAGGGTTTTAAAACCTAGAGTGATTGGGTTCCTTTATAATACACATAAGTAGGGTAGTACACAACGTGTAACTCCCGATAACGTCGTGTACCACTTCGAGGCTGAAAAACAAAGAAAAATGTGTCACCTATGAGATTTGTTGTATTTTTCTGATAGCAGAATGGTTAATGTCATGTACCCTATGGTCACATCGTGTATCCCCCTATTTCATGCTTCTCATGACCAAAATATTCCAGACATTCTCTGATCCTTCTCCGAGCACCTCGTTCTTCGAAAATAAAAAAAGGGTCGATCCACGTTTGTCCAGGACCAAACACTAGATACCTCTCAAAACATTATTTTTCTTGAGAATAGAAAACCCACCCAAATAGAAAATCAAAAATTAATTATCTTACAAAAATCTGTAGGAATCTCCAGATTCACGCACGGTTTTACAAAATGACTACCATATCAACGCATCAGCTACAACATTCCCCGTTCATGGTGTATACACGATTCCAATTTCGTATTCCTATAAGAACACTATCCACCGATGCTGCAATAACATCACATCATGTTGTGAGAAAACAAACCTTATGATATTATGGATACTGAAAACCAAAAAGCACTCGATAATGGGGTAATTTCTCCATCACATCAGAGAAAACACCATAACTACCACCTCAAGATCATGGTTTTAATAGTTACGGTCATGGGGATGCAACTACTGAGACCCAAAAAAATAATGATCCCTACTACATTAGAACATAGCCTAACCCCGGATGAAAAGCATCATATAAAACATCATATTGAACATCCTCTACTAGTATAAAAAAAACTAATAACTTACCAACATCTCATTCAAATTATCTAATGCTTATAGAAACTGATCAATACACATGAATGTATGATCCTTCATGTTCAATGCTGTCAACAGATTCATAGTATGAGATAAATCCTCTATGAACAACCTATAATCGACAATGAGACCAAGGAAACATCACACCTTTACCACTATCTTTGGGGATTCCCTTGACAGAACTACATATATCTTTGATGGAACCGTTTCTACCCCCACATGGGATACAACAATCCCCACGAAATAGACTTCTTGATCCCAAAACAAAAATATTAATGTCTTCCCAAATATATTCTATTTATGAAGAACTCCCAAAATAGAATGCAGATGCTCTGCATGCTCCACCTCATGTGGAGAGTACACAAGGAAGTCCTCAATGAAAAACACCATTATATTATCCAAGAACTCCCAGAAAATGAAATCCTTCTATCCCATGAACACATAAATTGAATTTTTCACACCGAATGGCATTACAAAAAACATGTAATGCCCATGAAGGCAATAGAATGAAATCTTCAGGATATACTCATCATTCACATGTATCTGATGATATCATGATCATAAGTTGATCATTGAGATCCAATATTGACTGTTAAGTTGGTCAAATAAATCCTCATTCAATGGAAGAGGATAGTGATTTTTTATGTCACTTTTTTTAAGAGATGATAATCAAAAAATAATGAAAAACTATAATCATCCTTCATCATAAAAAAACCATCTGAACCCCATGGTGACACAGATAGTTAAAAAAATCCACACTATAATAGACAATCAATCATTATACATATCTCTCAAAACTCAGAAGTGTTCATCCTATATTGAGACATTGAGATAATAGACTCTCTTGGTTGTAGATCGATCTCGAACTCGATCCCTCGTCGAATGGGTAATGCTAAAACATCTTCTATAATGATATTATGGTAATATTCTACAACCATGGGAACCAACAACTGAAAACCCTCTGAGGAACACAGAAATAGCTCATCCACCAAGAATGATAGAGATAAAACACTCATATGACCCATCCGAGAGTGTCTCTTGTCAACGAACACAAATGGCTCTCCAAGAACTTCGAATAACACCACCAAACTCTAAAAGAAATCTATGATAGCCTTTACCAAAAATAACCAATCCAAGATGAGGATTACATAATATTGTTGTATATATAAATATAGTAAATCTTCCCATGAATGGTGCTACTGTAGAACTCTCTCATGATCTCTACATACATAAAATTAGTCAACCTGACCTCTAATGGGATTTGTCAATGCCAAGGGCACTGGAATCCTCTATACATCAATTCCAAATTATTGGAAAAGTGATGGTGATATAAAGGAGTGTGTTTCCCCTAAATCAAACAAGTCATATACCCACGTAGAAAATAATAAAATGGTACCTAGAATGACATTTGGCTCTCTTGGTGTTGCCAACACTAAAGAATGAATTTGACAATGACTTACTTCACAACCTCTCTAGCCCTAATGACAAAAAACACCATAGCCTTAATCATATATTTTAGGATGAAGAGAATCCTAGAGCTAAAATTTTCCTACCCCATCTCCTCTTTGATGATCCCAAGATGGTGTAACCTGCTGCTGCTAGCTTGGCTGGAACTACCTCAATAGTGGAACCAATAGCTGAACAACTAGGGAATGATAATATCTCTAAAAGGAAACGAAATCTCATTGTTGATGACCTCAAATTAAAAAAACAAGAAGATGATCCCCTTTAATTTTCCTGAGAGTCACCTCTCATAAAAAAGCTTCATACTGAGCGTTGGGACCTACCCAGTCCAAACAAAAACTCTTCTTCCCTGAATAACGGGAATCCCGTTCAAGTGGTCTGATTCGTGAGGAATCATGATGACCCCCATCATTTGATGATATGGTTCTGGCTAACAAAATCTTGATAATCTCTTCCCTCTCTTGCACCTCAAGATATGTCTTCAACATAAACAGGGTGACCTAGAGCTGGATCATTATACACAAATACTTCTCAAAATACCTCACCCAAGCCTCCTCATCTGGAAATAGGTTTGAAGAATATTGTAAAAGTTTTTTGAAATGGATTAAAAAATCATTCATACAAGATCTCCCATATCAGAAGGGTATGATTCTCACGAAAATTGGACTTCTTTTGGTAGAAAAAAGAAACTCGACTCTTTACATATCTCATAACTCCTCCCATGAGATCACCGACTCCTCGTGATCCCTAAGGAATAGGAACCACCATTGCCTCGAATCACCATGCATCATCATCACATCCAAAGGCACCCAATGATCATTCGGAGCACAGATCGAGCTAAAGGCTATCTCAAACTACTCCAAACAGTCATCCATGAATGCATCGGAAACAAATCCCTCATAATTCTATAGTGTATAGTTGTGAAACACTTGGATTTCCATCCTATAGGTGTCATTGTCATCAATCGATACCCAATGGGGATCTTCTGGAAAATATCGATGGACATATTCTACGCGAACCTGTTGATAATGTTGACTTGGATCCATACATGATAAATAAAATAATTACATCCCCTAAAATTGTAATATGGAAGAGTCTACATTAATATATTAATTTTTTTCTTTTAATAATTTTTTATAATAATCCAATGTTATACCCATTATAACATAGGTATAATGAAGATTGATTTAGGATCCTTTCCTAGGTCTCTACCCCACAACTATTATAACCTTGTTTAGTAGACACTATAAACATAACAGTATATGCATTAGATCACAGGGGGGCCTTAAACACATATCTCATAGCCGATCTCTTGTGTTTACATCACATGCTAATATAAATAACATTGTTTCCCTACCAACCCATGCAACCTAACCTATTCGTAACACTAAAATCTTTCCTATAACTCAACCTCTCCCTTTGATACAACTTTTTCACGACCCCCTCCCCACAAGGTGTACCCCTCCAGGGCTAGAAATGTGAGAAGGGAGATAGTGAACCCTAAGTCCCACCTCTAGTAAGCCCCGAGATGGGGACATTAACTAAGGGTACAATAAACCCATTAATGAGACACATTGCCATCTAAAAAAACACATTTGAAAGAGGCAGATCAGATAATAAACCAACTAACTAAATCATAGTGTATAATAATAATAAAATTTCATTTACACATATGTAATATCAGTAAAAAAAAATAATACAAATGAAATGGAAAACATAATGTCACAAAAGAATATAAAAATGGTAGTGTCCACAAAGCCTGAATAGCTCCTAAAACCCCATGTTAGTAGTAAATAGCCTTATATTTAACCAGATCAATGTGAGATGAAAAATATTTTATATTTTATTAGGGTGAGTATGACAATATACTCAGAAGGATCCTCCTCATATCCTCTTGTGAAAAATAAATGAAGTCCTACTAAAGCACAATGAACTACAAGTGAAACTAATTCTTCACCTAATTAGGTATTATATGTTCAAAGCCTCACCATGGAAACTCTCACCATTTACAGAATAAAAGATCATATAATATAATAAAAATTTTCAAGGGTACCCTATAACCACATCTCCACTAGTTTTCTACTTTTCCCCAACGTCGCATGTTCTCAGCATCTCCCTCCAAAAGGATTTATCATAAACACCTAAGCAAAGCACCACAAAATTAACCTCAGGAAAATAAACATCTACATGCACAAAACCAAATTAACCAGGTATTTTATAAGATCCACCATAGCTCATGTAAAATGTATCAAAGATCGGGAATTATTCCTCAAACCATTACAGCCCATACGTAGATTAATAATTCTCAGTCCATCACACCCTATACATGTTAAAACTAAAGTAGTCTATGGGAAACTACATCTTTAATATATGTGTTTGAATAACCAGAACCGATGACATCTCTCTACACACATATTTGTGGAAAAGCTAACTGATGTGACTATGAACACATGTAACTACCAAGATAATAATGTGGGGCCAAAGTGGGTATTCATCCATCCATCCTCCCACCACATTGTTGGGTAAATAACCCTTAGGTCTATGAATCCCCAGGGTCTCAGTTTCTATAACTGACGGGGTGGTGTAGCGCATAGACACAATAAAAGTACATAATATACATTAGCTCAATACCACACTATAGGTGTATCCTAGTCTTAGACAGATCTTCAGCTAGCATCTCGTAGACTACCGGCTACTACTACTAAGACTAGGCATCTGATAAGCACACAACCACTTAAAGGGATACATTAGATTACTTTATCCTTTTTTATCATTTTTCACATTAGGTTAATTATTTCATTAAGTATTAATTAACCATTATTAATTCCACATGACCTTTCAGTATAATCACACCAATTTTTCATGCCATCTACGAATAATCAAACCATGTCCATAGTTTCAATGAAATATCAACTCTACATTGAATCCTAGCAAAATCCAACCCCATGGGAAAGCATCATTTATCCAATCCTTTGTTAACATCATTATTACTTTCCCATATTCCCAGGATTTCAAGAAAAAAATTATACACTACTAAACACACGATGTTCAACACAGTGTGCTGATAAACTACCATTTATGTATTTTCCACCAATAGTTAGACCTTAGAACCATCCTCCCTCGAGAAGGTAAAAAGGAAAGCAGGTGGAATACCCAACATGTCTTCCCCCCATTTGGAAGGAGGGTAAGAAAGACTAGCTTCTTTGAGAACTGGGGAAAGTAAAAAAGATAAACAATAAAAAAATTAAATAAGCATCAAATCATTCAATAACCAACATGATTCATCATATCTAGTGTCCTTACCAACACCCACATGCATAAACCGATGCATCATGCCCCTCTATATGTCAACTGATGCCCTAAACAATAGGCCTCCCTGCCCCCACATATCAAATCAGATGTCCAGGCTCACATCACAACACAATATGTAGAAAAACAAACATCATATCAACTGGGATCCTAGACCTTAAATATGGAATAAAACCTTCATACATAATTAGAACTCATGGATTCAAATAAAAAAGGTACTCTTCCTTACATTAAAGAGGGTAACTGAGAACCCTACCAGGCATTAACGTTTATCGAACAGTTGGTTCAATAATCCTTATTAAATTTTCTGATTCATTATTAATAGGTTCCAACTATGGAAAACCTAAACAGAAAGCTATCATAGATATCAAAAATTAATTAAAAAATTAATATTACAATCCTTTAAACAATAAGAACCAAAATTCATTAGGTTTAACAGCCAACTAAATTAAACATGCACATCTGCATCAATTTTATTAACATCAAATTACAATAACAAACAGAATCATTTACATGGTTATTTAACTTTAGACAATTAATTATCAATTAATGAAAAATATACATTCTTTACGAATTTCATCAAGAAAAACATGATAAAAAGAAAAGCATAAATATCACACTATCCTGAAAATCAAGTGGAAAATCGTTATTATGGTGCAATGTAACAACATTTGATCAAACCAATTACTCTAATATGATTCATTATTTAATTATGTCTATTCCACTATGATCCAAGAGATACATCCTATTGACACTATGATTGTACATAAATAATTGGAGAAGAAATGAATCCCCAACTTCAAAATGTTTCTAATATTCTTCAATCAAGAACAGTTCAAAGCAACAGATCATGATCACCTTCCTCGAAACAACTGCATCCAAACAAGGATGTCATGGCACAACCACATCAATAAAAACCAAAATAAACTCCAATAGAACTATGGAGAAAAAAACCTCCTATCATGGAAATGATAAATATGAAAGAAAGTATCAAATAAGATAAAATAACATAGGTAGATCTTAACTTGATTTCAAGATGGATCAAAGAAAGAAAATGAGGGACCAATTTAGGATGAAGCTATCCCTAAACGTTGAAGAGGGAGGAATATGAGTGATATAATTTTGAGAGGTGGTGAGCTCAAGCCATAGGTTTTGAAAAACCCAAGTGTTTGGGTGTCTTTGAAACAGCCAGCTCCAGGGAAGTACACGACATGTACGTCCCCGCCTCATCATGTGCTGCCTTAAGGATGAATTATGCTGAAAATTGAATCATATATGAACTTTTTTTTTATTTTCTGAAACCCAAATTGTACGCATCGTGTACCCCTTGGTCATGTCATGTATCCCCCCTACTTCTAGCTTCTCACAACCGAACTCCTACAGACTTCCCCTAAACCATCTTTCAGCACAACGGTCGATGAAAACTCAAAATGGGTCAATCCATGTGGATCCAGGCCCTTACATTCCTTTGTGGTATATCAGGTTCCTCTCTATTCGGCAAAACACCATCATTTATCCCCTATATAAAATGATCCAATGCTGTGATAAATTTCTCTCATCAAATTCCCACTATTTAAGCTACAAATTTGAATAAATATCATCCTCTCAGTCCCTTCCTACTTCAGCTGCCCTGATTTTGCAACGGAAAAACCATTCTAAATAGGCATATCACAGTCGAAGAAACATGGTAATCTTAAAATTCTATATAGTTTCAATTTTAGAATAATGTAAAAATTACTTCTGGTATTATATTAATATAATATTATCCTCTAAGGTTATCTGAACCATCATTTGATACTAACTTTAAGGACCAAGTCATAAATCATTATATAAAATTGAATTTAAGTTAACAAATTACTTAATTTCAAATTGAGGATCTATTTAAGATTAGCGTTTTATAAGGTTATGAAATTATACATACATTACATACCACATTCATAAAATGAAGATATTACTAAAGAAGTATCCTTTTTTAAAACAAAATTTTAAAATAAAACATGATTTCATTGATAAATATTCATAATATTTAACATAACTTCCATATATATCATATAAATACTTATAACTGATTATCGACATTTAAAAGAATGGGATGAGCATAAAAAGAGTTGTAAGGGATATAAATATATAAATTTTTAGTCATGTGATGAAAAAAATACCAATAGAACCCATTTCATAAAAACCCATTAGCATGCATATGAATCTTCATGCAGTTTCCTTAGGGAATATTTAACATATCCCCCTGGTATTCAACCTTACACATGGAATAACCATTCAGTCCACTTCTTACCCTGGAGTACCCAATGCATTGGAGTGTTATAATTGGACTCACATATCATATCATGAACTATAATGGGATCAACCGAATGTATATTGAGCTATAATGGGACTAATACCATCATATCATAATCTATAATTGGTGCAAACCCACATAAAAAATTCAATTGAACATATCATGAATGAACCTCTTGATAAATCATTTAAACCCATGAGCAAAACACATTCACATATCAAAATAATTTTTTTTGTAAGATTAAACTCTTTTGAATAAAATATTTAAATCAAAAATATAATAATGAAATCTTGTAGATAAACAATATCTATGAAAAAATATAAAGGAGTCGTTATATTTATAAATATTTTGGAATGGGATAATATGTCCATACTGTATATATGAAAACAATATTTTTTTTGAATTTTGCTAAGGATACTTTTAAAAGGATTTTGAAAGGAATATCTCATTCAACGACCATGTAATTGATTTAAGAATTAATAAAAGGAAAATAATATGTATATTCACTATTGATCAACATTATACATCATAATATTATAAAAATTAATCATAAAATGAAAAAATTGATGACATAGATGATTATCCCAAATAATGGAAATTGGGATAAGAATTCCCTTACATCAGGTTGGCTTACATTAATCGCATCCAATCCTCATCTATAATGGTTCAAAGAGTGTTATTAGTATATTAAAGAACCATATTTATATTTATAATATATTATATTATCTTATTATTAATTATTTACACACATTAATTAATAATATTTTGTAATTTCTATTGTTTCAGTTGTGTCTGATACATGGTTTCCATGGTTGGTTTGTCATGGATTTTCATGTTAAATGGACGATAAGTGGATTGAAATGGTATTTAAATGTTTTTATAATAGTAAATTATTCATTATATCATTTTTTATTATATGAGGATGATTTACAAGATAAAACATTATTGATATTGATTTAAATCAATTTCTCAGTTCTTTGATTATGATGAACTAGTTTCTTTATATAATTAAATTTTATGAATATTTTTAAATTTAAAATCATAAAATGTGATATATAATAAAAATTACAACCCATTTCATAATTTAAATTATTTTATTGACATCCAATAAGGATGTAATGAAAATTTCAAACACATCATGTACGATGCCTGTAAATTGACACAACATAGATGATGTTTTTATTTTTAGAATAAATCAGAGAGGAGAAGAATTATGATGATGTGTTGTACCTTATGTGTAATAAAATTATAGTACACAAACTATACTATATATTGCAGGACTCTTGGATAAGGGGAGGTTAAGATAGTATTTGAAAAAATGATTAACTGAAAAAATAGGAGGATTTTTACCTCATGAATTCTCTTCCTTGATAACCTCCTCTATAACCCTGGTCTTGTCCTTTTGGTGATACCCTCAAGTATTAGATGTGGGAAATATGCTTGGGAAAATTATTGGGTAGAATTTGGTTAAGTATCACCAGTTGAGAGGTGTGGGGAGAATAGGTTGTGAGAGGTGGTATTTATAGTAGATGAGAGGAGGGATTTCCATTATTTTAATCAATATTTTAATATTTTCCTCAAGACAAGAAATAGTGTTGTTTATTCTAAAAAAATATAGTATTTAGTGCATTTTTGTTTGATCCAATAGTTTTTAATTAAATAAAACCACATCCATGAATAAATACTTCATGTTTTTAGCTTATATCTTAAATGATCAATTTTCAGTATTCACAAGAAAATAATGTTTTTCAGAAAAGTAAAAACAATTCACCCTAACCCATTTTCGACATCTACAATTCAAAAATGAATAAATTTTTATGTAAATAATTTTTTATGTAAAAATAATTTATTTTTTCATAAAGCTCATAATTTATTTGGAAAAATACAATTTGAAAACTATAACTGATTTTATATTAGTTTGAAAATTTTATTAAGGTCACATAAAATTAGTATATAATCATAAAAAAATAATATATTAATTCATGAATATATTTTATGAAAATTTATTTTATTTTAAACCATTAAATATTTAAAAATTATTTTTAAGAAGTTATTATTTACAGAAAATCCAACAATTAATTTATAATTTTCACCAAAATTATTTACATGATCTATGACATAAATATATCATATATTCACTTCTAAGATTTATATATTATATTTATAATTAATTAGGTGAGGTTACTCTTCTATTGGCCAGATTACTATTCTTAATGGTCATGTTACTATTCCACGGTCCATGTTATTATTCCATCACTATAAATTAATTAATTTACCACCTATTTCATTATTAAATTATAATGATTTAACTATTTAATTTAAAAAAGAAAAAAATTATTTTATATGTGCCTCAGGTGTTACACAATTTCATATATTTTTTTCTCTAACACTATAGTGATATATTTTTATGTAACGCTCTGACCCGAGTTACCCAGAGTCGGTGCATTATTTTAATACATTAGAATGATTCCAAGGAATCAAGTCCCGAATGACTGATCAGTTTAGTAGTCTTGGAAAATAAATTACATGCATGAATGTTAAATTACAAACTAGAAAATAAAACACAACAGAAATGATCTTTTGAGAACTCCATTAATTCCCTAGCATAACCCTGCTTATCAATCATAAAACACTTCTTGGAATCCCGGGAAAATAAAATATAAGAAAGGAGTGAGATTAGATGCTCAGTAAGGATAACAATATAGAGAATCATTAATAAATAAACATAAACATTTAAGGAAATGAATAAGACAAAAACACAAACCTTTTAAAAATAAACTTAATCATAATATTGAAAAGACGAATTAAATAATTCCATTTACATATTTTCATTGATATTATACTAGTCGAATAATCCCAAGTAATATCACAATCCAATTTCATAATGATGGAATGTATAATTCTAGACTTCATAACCACATAGTTAAGGCCTCATGCCAAGACTACAAATATGATTTTGTCAAGGCCTTGTGCCAAGACACTAGTTTGTCTCATGAGAACTACTGATGCATCTAGGAGCTATATCAGGCTCCACCTATCACTTACTAAGTCCAATGCATTCCTCATATGAAAATGTTTAAACATAACATGATAATTCGTATTAAAACTATCAAAAGAAATGTCAAAAATTATACATAAACCATGAATGGTATAAAAAAAATCCAAAGTCAATCATATCACAAAACCATCAATACAATATAAATTATTTGTTTCATAATAAGTCAACCTTGATCAAGAATAATATCCCTCAAAGGATGTTGACATAGATGAAAATGATCAGCAATAATCATTGAGAGAAATTTCTTTTATCATGAAATAATTTAAAATTCATATAAAGGAAGTAATTCAAAATATCTTTTTATGTCAAAGATTCCTATACCACTTTGATACTTTTGAATTGAATTAAAATTATAAAATAATCATTTCCATTTATTAAATCATTAAAACCATTTTGAAAACATGGACATTAATTAGAAAGGATTAGAAGAATAAATCTTTTAAACATTTAAAACATTGTTTCAGTAAAAAATTCACTTAAAAATATTCACTTTGAAAACCCTTTTATGAAACATATTCATGGATTATAAATATGTCCCATTTGATACTCACTTATAAACAACCTCGAAAAATGAAGAGATTATAGAAATAACCCTTACCTTGTACTTTTCCATAGTCGAGGGTACATTAACCTCCTATATAATGAACATAAAATGTTATTAAATTATACCAAGACAATATTCATATTTATTATATCATACATGATTAATTTATGACTTTATACTAACCATTTAATAATGATTTCAATGTTAAATTTTCATTTTGGGTAATAATTGCTTTCTTTATCATACATGTTTTAACTTCTTATTTTTGATAGTATCATTTATATCATGATTAAAATACTTAAAGAATATAAAACATGATTTATATATCATATATATTTAGAATATAAATATTTATAATATATAGATATATGAAATGGAAGGCACTGTTTGGGGAGATGGTAGGCTGTATGTACGCATAAACACTGTTTCCGTTTTTATATCGTATTGAACAGAAGTAAGTGAATATGATATATGTAAGTACATTCATGCATATATATAAAAAGTATAATTATTATTTCATATATTACATACTTATTAATAATATATATTTTTATAATTAGTGTTGAATGGTGAACGTGAGAATGAATCTCTTCACGTTGGGGAGACTGTAACTTGTATGTATGCACGAGTGACGATATCATTATATTGATGTGAAATATTATGTAATTTTATGGTATATCATATATAAAAAATCTTTAAAATGTTATATTTATTATTTATATCAGTTATAATCATTATTATAACCTTCCAAATAGTGAAGTGCTTGAATTACAAACTACACCACGACGTGGAGACAGTAAGCTGTACGTACGCACGTATGGTGACTTTGTCATCTAGAGGATGGATATAATAATTAACAGGTTTTTAAAATATTTATAATGACTTTAAAATATGTAATAGGTACTATACTTTCTATTTTGGTATGTAAACAACAAAGAACGAGGAAGTGGAAATTGAAAAGAACTTGAAAGAGGGTGGTGAAATTGTTACCTCTTCTTCGGGTGTTTCCTTTTGAGTTGATCAAAAGGGCTCCATTGGTTGGAATTATGATCTAAATAAAGACTCTATGTTTATGTGAGTGAAGTTGGGATGATATTTGGGTAGGGTTTGGCTAAGCCCAATGGATTTGGTGGTGTGATTTTGAGAGAAGGGAAGATCCCTTTTATAAGAGAGGTGAGGGTAACAATATAGAACGTTTGAAATATTATTTTAAAATAATATAATTTTCTATTTTTAATGGCTCAAAAATGATTTATTTATAGTATAATATGGTTATTAGTTGAAATACTTTCAAAAAATATGTTTTATAAAAGGATAATATACCATTTTAGCCATATATTTTAGATTTAACTCTTTGTTAAATAGTTTATCTTTTACTGTGTCTTCTTATATTCTTACACTATAAGGATAATAAACATACTATAAATATCCAAAAGAACCTCAAGTGGTTAATTAATGACATATAAAATATTATTTTAGCCCTTTGGATGATCGTTATATTTTTAGAAATATTATATCAACCAATAATATAGTATTTGTTTCTAAAATTAATTTGTGTCAATTTTGACACTATTGGGTATTTGGTTTTTTTGAAAGACATCAAAACATTATTAAATATAAAATGATACATTGAATAAACTATAACATGTCTTATTCACCCTGGAAATTCGTTTATGTCCCATAAACATTAAAATTATCATTATTTTAATATTTATAATACCTTTTATTTGATTCTTTCATGAATAAGGAAATTATAGCTTCATCATTTGTCATATATAAATTTAATTTTTTAATGTCTAAAATTTTTAACTAAAATACCATGATGTAACATGTCTTATTTTAATTCTAATTAATATTTATTGTCAAATTTTTATTATGTATAACTATATATTAAAAATTGGTTAGTAATTAAACTTGGAATTTAACACTTTTTACACTTCTTTAAATAAAATAATAATAAATGTTCTAATCTAATCCAAGTGGACCTAAAGGATAATATTTTATTTCTAATTTTATTTGTTAGAATTTCACTTATCATATATAATTAAGAAATGTTTTAGTGTAATTATAATATCATCTTTACCCTTAATTACACTATTTACATTTAACAGTGTTAAATAAAAGTCAAACTATACACAAATAATTATATTTATCTAATTAAACCAAATTTTACTTAGTGATACTAACCGTGCCTCTTGGATTTTTGAAATTAAAATCACAAAAGCGGTAAAAATATGTTTTATGCAAGTTTGCAAATGCACCTTGAAGGTGGGTAAAAAAATTTAAAAAGTTCAACAAAATTTTATAAATATAATTTTATTATAAAAGGACTCCAGTGAATTAAATTTAACATATATTGGTAATACATATCTATTTTTAATTTAAATAAATTTAAATGAAATGAATAATTATTTAAATAAAAAGTCAGTTTTTAATAATAACGTAGTGTTTTTTCACTCTTCATCAAAAATTGAATGTTTTCAAAAAAATACCAAAGAATTACCCTAATATAATTATGATATTTTGAATTCAAAAATGAAGTCTATTTTACCAAATTCAAAACATAAAATTTTCATGTTATTAATTTAAAATTAATTTCCATTCTCAAAACCAAAATGTAGGATTTAAAAAAGTAAAAACTATCAAAATATTGACATGTGTGTATGTCAAATTTAAAAGTTAAATTACTTATAATGATCTCAATTGTATGAAATGATAAAAACATAACCTAATTATACTTTAAATCCTTTCAAATTCAAAATTTAACACTATAAGTTATTTCGATTAAAAAAGTTGTTTCCAATTAAATCATACTAATTTTAACTATTCTTCAAAACATGAAAGTAATCAGAAAAGTACAAAAAATTTATCCAAACTACATTTTTAAATTCTTATTCTAAATAAGAATATTATATCATTAAATTGAATTTATAAAAGTGTCAGATATTGTTTTTAAAAAAGGTTCTCTATTAAAAAGTGGTAAAATTATATTTGTTTGACAAATACTTCTTTTATATGAAAAAATGATTTTGTTCTTATATTATGTATTAGAAACACATTATATGGATGTTAAAATTATATAGAGTATATAAGAGTCAAAATTCAATCAATACTATTCATAACAGCTTTTTGAACGGCTTGTTTTGTAAGTTGTGGTGCGGTTGAACTCAGGGTTGCGTGCATCGCAAGTTATTGAATTACATTGGAGAGATAACATAGTATGAAATATTTTGATTTTACATTCTCCCCTAATTCAATAAATTTCATCCTCGCAATTTGAAATTGTAAATCAAAAATAAAAATGTAAACATAGAAAAATATGTTTATGGAAAACCCACATTGGAAATTGGTTCAATAAAATTTTCTCCTAATAAGAGGGAAATGGAAATGTAAAATTCACCACAAAATTATGATATTAATTAAGAGAACATTGTATTCAATTAGAGACACATAATTGGAGGAAAAACATAAATATTATTAGGGTGTGATTGAGGTCATCTATCACAAACATGTGTATAATTGAGGTCCTCAATGCCATTGATCAATGATGATTTAAAATATCATCAGTTAAACAATAAATAAGGTATAAGGATAACTCATTTGGGGTTTTAAGATCTCTTACATAATGTTTAATAATTAATTTATTCATAGAATCAGTGAAAAAAATATGCTTGACATGTAGAGTTTCATGCTTCAACTAATTCCTACCGCAAACTCATCTTTCACTCCAAAATAAAATAGAAAGCAAAAATACTAAATTTTTCCTCATCGTATAGGGCTCAAAAAATAATTAATTAGAATTTCATTTTTCAGAATTTTATTCTAAAAAACTACATTATACAAACTAGTACATCGCGTATTCCAGTGGTAGGTGATTCACCCTTGTCACACTTCTGTTGTGGGTTCTATTCTCGCGGCCTTTCTGAATATGATGGGTTGTCTCCCAACCTTCGGGCTTCCCTTTTTATAAGAATACAAAGATAATATTAATAAATTATTTAAACATAACATTAGTATCCAATTTTAAACTTAATCCACTACAACCATTAGACTTATCCAAAATACTTTTTTCTAAACTGACAGTCCAATATTTATAAGGTAAACACAATGAAGATCTTTTTTTCACGTAATAACATGTGAATACATTCATCATCTATTATTTTAAAACATGGTAACACCCTAAATTTACATAAAAATTTATAGATTAAATTAAATCTCCATTATTAGAAATAGAATAATAAATATATTCCTTATATCCAAAAATATTTAATACTCCAACAATGTTGAAGTAAACAAACCATTAATTAGTTCCAAGGTAGTCAAGAATATCCAATATAATTTTTCAAAATAAAAACATCCCTTATTCCAAAATTACAAACATAGTGTAAGGACCATATTAAGGTTTATAATTCATCCAACCATGTATTTTCGAAAAAAATTAACTTGTTTTAGAGTCACTTGTCATAGAAACATATAATCTCTACTCCTCAATGATATAGTGTTGTAGTACAATCCTTATTTATTTCCATGATTCATATAACTGGTATATCATCGATACAACATTGCAATTTCATAATTTTTTAATAACAACATAAGAATAGTAGTCATTCCTCTTCATTTGTGGTAGCTACATAAGTTGATTATTATCCAATAGCATCATTTGTGGTATACTCAGATTACTGGGAAATTAATTCCCGTAGTGTCCCAACTCCTTGAAGATGAAGAATTTTAAATTTGAATCCTTTTTCTTACCCTTAATATCATGAAATTGGTGTCCTTTTTATTCACACATATAAAAAAAATCCCATTCCCTTCAAGCATTTACTAAGGTGATTCATTCCACAGTTATCACATATGGGAAAATCCTTCTTGCCCTTCTTCCCTTTATCCATCATTCTCTCTACCATTATTTTATTCTCTTGTTTCCCTTAAAATCCATAGGACTCACAGAGTAACACTTCAAACCTGGCTACCTTGAGTCGGTGATTTATTACATAAGGTTGGCATGATTCAAGGAATCATGTCCCGAAAGACCGATCCGTTTAGTATTATTGGAAACAAGATACATACATAAGTTCGAAATTACAACATGAAAAAAATACAACCCTAATTTATTCCATTAGAAACATCCAAGTCTCCTAGATTATGCATGCATGTTACACATAACTAACGTCTTCATATCTTGGGAAAATGAAACATAAGAAAGGGGTGAGTTCAAATTCTCTGTAAGGGTAAGCAATATAGTAGAAGATAACATAAATATTAGGCTTGATGAATAATCTATAACACAAGACTTTACAAATAATAAACAGGAACACTTTATGGAAGGAAAATGAGATGAGTACATAATTCCATAATAAAACATATTCATGGGTATTCTAGTAATCAAATAAACACATTAACCATCATTATTATTTTCATAATGAGGGAATGTATAATGCCTGACTTTCAGTAACATTTTTTCAAGGCCTCAGCTAAGATGTCTAAAAATTATTAAGTCCATGACCAAAAAAATATATCAAATTGAGAAAAGCCTCAGCCAATTCCATGTCTAATTGTCTCGTGAGACATACCGATGCACTGAGGAGCTATAGTGGGATCCACCCGTCACATACTAAGTCTAATACATTCCTCTTATTAAAAGGTTGAAACTTAACATAAAAATTCGTATTTAAACTAACATACGAAATGTCAATAATTTATCCATAAACCATGAATTGTATACAAAATAACACACCCATAGTCAAACATATCACAAAACCTTCAATATAATATTAATGATTTCTATCGTAATAAACAAATTTCAATCATGTTTAAAATCCCCCAAAGGATGTTGACATAGATGAAACGAAAACTATTTGAATGAAATACCTCTTTCAATTTTGAAACCATTTAAGAGTCACATGATTATAAATGAAAACATTTATTTTTAAAATACTATTATATACTTGTAAGGAAAGCTTCAATGATGTTATAACAGATGAAAATAGACGCACCCACAGTATAAGATAAAAAACATTCTTACCTTAATTTTTTCGAAAAGGTCATTAAATACTTTGTTTGGAAAACCACAAAAAGATTCTTTTAAAATCATACAAGGTCAAATAAGGGTATAAATGATGTTAAACTATAGTCTAATAAATAGTAAAAATGTTTTAAAATACATTTTATGAAAACATGGATGTGGATTATAGTGTGGTCCTAGTAGATACTTAAGTAAAAGCAATCTCGAATTATAAAGAGATTGTGAAATTAACCCTAACCTTGTACTTTTATTTATTATATGGCATGTTAAAGTCTTTTATAATAGTTAAAAATATGTTATTAATTTATATAATATCTATATACATAAATATGATATCATATATGATCCTCTAATACTGCATTGTTAATAATATTTTAGTATTATAATAGATTTAGTGTTAATTGATCTGTTTTCTTTTATATGATTGGTTAAATACGCCATGTTTTTTATGAATAAGATGTATTTGATTCATATACAGAATTATATTATGTTCATAACCATTATTTTTAATCATAAAAATATTATTATTTTTGAATGATTACGATGGGGAATAAATCTTATCGTGTTCATGGAGACGGTAATCCGTACGTACGCACGAGTAGAAATATCATTATATTAATGGAGAAAATCATATGTAATTGGATAGTATATAGTATTTAAATAATAATTAACATTTTATATTTATTATTTTCATCAGTTATACTAATAATTATAACCAACCAAATAATGATGTGTTTGAATAACAAACTACACCCCAACGTGGAGACGAAAATCCGTACGTCCGCACGAAGGGTGAAATTTTCATTTATAGGATGAATATAGTAATGAATATGATTGTACAATTTTTATAATAAAATTACAGTATATATAATATACTGGTGTTATTATTTTTGAATGGAAACAACAAATAAAGTGGATTTGGAAGAAGAAAAGAATTTGAAAGAGGTGACGAAATATCTACCTCTTTTTCAGGTTCTTCCTTTTAATTTTATCAAAAGGGCTCAATAGATTGGATTTATGACCACAAGAAGACCTTTAAGATTAAGTGAGTAAAGTGGGGAGGATATTTGGGCAGGTTTTGGCAGATCCAAAAGGATTTTGAGGTGTGATATTAAGATAAGGGGAAGTGGCCTTTTATAAGAGAGGTGAGGGTCACTTTAGGAAATGCGTGAAATGTTATTTAATAATAAAATAATTTTCGGTTTTTAATAGATCAAAAATGAATTATTTAAAATATAACATGGGTATGGGTATAAAAAACCTCAAAAAAGTGGTTTTAGATAGGTTTAGGTCATCATATTAACCTTATCTTTTAGATTTTACTCTCTGTTAAATAGTTTGACATTTACCATGTCTCTTTGTATTTTTATTTTATATAGTTAATAAATATACTATAAATATCCAATAAAACCCTATTTGGTTCATTATTAACATAAAAATCCTTATCAAAGTCTTTTGGACAAACCATATATTTTTAAAAATATCATATCAATTAATAAGATAGCATTTGTTCTAAAAACTCAATTATGTCAATTTTGACACTATGTGGTACTATGTATTTGTTAAAGCTACAAAAACCTTATTACTATGAAACAAATTCATTTAATAAACCCTAACACGTCATATTAACCTGTATAATTCTTGGATGAATAAAAATTTTCAAATTTTGTTTATATTAATATTTATAATATCATTTTTCTGATTGTTTCATTAATAAGGAAAATACTGCATCATTATTGGGTTATATATAAATATTTTTATTTTATGTCTAAAATTTTCAAATAAAATATCCAGATTTAGGAATGCTTTGTATCTTTCTAATTACTATTTATATTCTACTATATCAATTATAAAACCTCATATAAATTTATTTTTACTAAAATATTTTCTCTTTTGTTATTTTTATCATTACATTAGATTATTTAATATAAAATGTCATTATCACTCCCATGTGGCTCCATGGGGTCCCAAAATCATTAAAAGGATGGCCATTTTCAAAATTGTATCATTAAATTGGGTTATAACATGTGTTAGGTTAATTTAATATTATTATAATATTACTTTGTTTAACCTTAGTTAATAGATTTATCGATTTAACCACGGTAAATAAAATATTTAATGAAGTAATTATTTATTATGTCTAAAAATAAAAGTTACCTATTTATAAAAATATTACCTATTGATTCCAAATATTGAATTAATGTTTCCAATTTCAAAAACTAGATGTGGAATAAACTAATGTAAAATTAATTCTCTTGTTAAAATAAAAAACATGTTTTCATGAAATAATAACTATCAAAAGATTGACACCTATTTATGTCCAGTATAATCATGATATTACAAAAAAATGATGTAAAATATATTAAATGATAAAAATATAATCTAACAATAGCTAAAAACAATTTAAATTTATAATTTAACATTATAAATTATTTCTATTAAAAAAGATGTTTTTAATAAAAATTTAGTGTTTTTCAGTATTCATAAAAAATTGAATGTTTTTAGAAAACTTAAAAAATTATCTATAAGATAATTTCAATATTCCTAAGTCAAAAATGAAGTTTATTTTGAAAAATAAAATTTATAAAATTCCAAAAAATTGGCATTACTATTCATAACTGCAAGTTTGATTGGTCAAGGTGTGAAAAAATCTCAAAGTAGCATACAATGCAAGCTTTTGAATTTTTTAAAGGGAAACGTACCTTGGAATCTTGGGTTGTTACATTATTCCCTCCTTAAAATAATTTGACCCTAAAAATTTCTAGAATATTATTTTATAGAAAGATTCAGGTGGTTCTTCGTCATAGGTTCCTTGTGTTCCCACATTTCCTCTTCCATCATATAATTTCTCCATAGAACATTTACCATAAAAGTGGTCTGGTTTATTAACACTTGTTCTCTGGTATCAAAAATCATGATTGGATCTTCACAATAAGAAAAATCAGGTTGCAGTTCAATTTCCTCATTGTTGAGTACAAGTGTTGGGTTAGGGATGTATTTTCTCAATAGTGATACGTGGAACATATCGTGAACTTTTGAGAGACATGGAAACATTGCCAAATGGTATGCTACATCCCCAATTCGTTCTAGACTTTCGAAAGGTCTGATGTACCAAGGACTTAATTTACCCTACATACCAAATCGTATAACTCCCTTCCATAGAAGTATCTATAAAAAATATGATCTCCTACCTAAAATTACAAATCATTTAGATATCAGCATAGCTCTTCTGCCTACTTTGAGCTTCATTGATGTGGGTTTGGACAAACTTCACCTTTTACATCATTTTTTCAACTTGTTATAGCCAAAAAGTTTTCTTTCACCAAAATCATCCCAACAAGTTGGTGTGTGACATCTCTTTACAAATAATACTTCATATGGTGCATTCTGAATACTTGAATGGATGATATTGTTATAGAAAAATTATACCCAAGGTAAATATTCATCTCACATACTATGAAATTCAGGTTAGAAATTTCTCGAAATGTCTTCTAAGGCTTGAATAATACATTATGATTTTCTATAAGTTGGAGTTTGGTAGGAAGTGTTGAAATGAATTTATGTATCATGGATTTCTGAAAACTTTTTGATAATCTTGATGTAAAACGGGGATCATGATCTGAAACAATCTATATGGGTACTCCAGGAATCCTCCGATCTTCATTAATATATAGTCTTGATAAATGTTCATGTGGTAAATCTTCTCTTATGACAAGAAAATGTGATGACATGGTAAGATGATCAATAATGGCCCATATTGCTTCATTCCTTCTAGGAGTTATCAGTAGCCCCATGAAAAAGTCTATCGTAATATCATCCCATTTCCACTCAGGTATGGGATGTGGCTTCATGCTTCCTCTAGGATGTTTTCTTCCAGCTTTAACTTGTTGGAAAACCATACATCTTGACACAAAATCAGCAATCTCTATTTTCATGTTGTCCCACCAAAAATGTTCCTTCAAATATCTATACATCTCGGTGCTCCCAGGCTGTATAGAAAAATTGGAGCTATGATCATCATCCAACAATCCCCTTTTTAGACTACGTATATCAAGAAAACAAAGTCTCTTCCCAAATTTCAAAATTCTGTCTTCATATAAAAATTCACTCACTCTCCAATCATTTACAGCTTCAATCATCATTTGAAACTACACATTATCAGTCTAAGAAATTATTATCCATTCTAGTAAAGATGGTTTGGAAACCATTAAAAATTTATTGATGTTTCACCTTCTGTGGTTATTCCTATATACATATTTACTAGATCTATAAAATAGGATCCCTTTCCACTCTCATCTTGTTCAAAATTCCAAGATCCTTTCTGATCAAAGCATCTTCCACCTTATTTTCCTTCACCTAGTGGTATTATATAGTGAAATCATAATCCATGAGTAGTTCAAGCCATCTTTATTTCCTCATATTTAGTTCTTCATGCGAGAAAATATAATGCAAACTCATATGAACAGTATAGATCTCACAATTTTCACCATAGAGATAGTTTCTTCATATCTTCATAGTTAAGATTACATCTACTAACTCAATATCATGAGTGGGATAGTTTAGCTCATGAATTTTATCTGACGTGATGCATAGGAAATAAATCTATCATTTTTTATAAGGACACAAGTAAGTCCTTTCATAGAAACATCATTATAAATAAGAAACCCATTGTTCCTTAATGGTAGGACCAAGATATAAGCATTAACTAATCTTCCCTTAATTTCTTCAAATATTATTCACACTCATTTTTCAAAAAACATTTAACCCCTTTACATGTGGGTTTGGTTAATGGGTTAGCCAACCAGGAAAAATTCTGGGCGAAACGTCGATAATAACCCACTAAACAAATTGCGTACATCTGTTATACTCATTGGTACTGGACAATTTGGAATGCCTTTTTCATTTATGGATCAACCGATATTCCATAAATAGAGACAATATTCCCAAGAAAAGAAATATTATGTTTCGAGAATGCCCACTTATTAAACTTCCAATATAATTCATTTCTTCTAAGAGACTTTAGAATAATGCACAAGTGATTTTCATGTTCTTGGTATATTTTGGAGGATCCACTGATGTCATCAATAAATACCACTACAATTTCATCAATATATTCCATAAAGACTCTTTTAATTAGATCCATGAATATAGAGGGTACATTAGCCAATCCCAAAGGCATTATTGTAATCATGTAATGCCCTTACCTGGTTCAAAATGGTATTTTCTGAACAACTTCCTTCTTCACAAACAAATGATGAAATTCATATTGAAGGTCAATCTTTGAAAAATATTTAGCTCCATGGAGTTGGTTTAATAAATAATCAATGTGAGGTATGGGATACTTGTAATTTATTGTCATAGCATTGATCTTCCAGTAGTAAATGCACATCCTCATAGATCTATCTTTCTTCTTAACAAAAGTGATAAGGGATCCCCAGAGATAAACACTAGGGTGAATAAATACCTTATTACTCAATTCCTATTGTAGTTTCTTTAGTTCCACTAATTCCACAGGGGCCATTATATAAGGGGTCTTCGATATGGTCCTTGAACCAAGAGTTAAATCAATGGAAAATTAAATTTCTCATTCTGGAGGATGTCCAGGTAAATCCTCTAGAAACACGTCAACATATTCTTTCACAAAAGGTACATACTATAATTGAACATTACTTTCCTCACACATAGTTATTTCACTATATTCCTCCCATATAATACAATTTAGTAGAGCTACATTTGGTGGATCAAGATAAGAATCATATGGGGATGTTTCTACTCTAATGATAAGGTGCTCCTTATTATCATTGATAATTGTAACCTTCTTCTTATTAAAATAAGTTTTTTCATCATGGATTGAAAGCCAATCCATACAGAGGATTATATCAAATTCAATCATGGGTATGAAGATTAGATCAGCAGATAAACATCGTTTATATGACTTAATGGGATTTGATTCAAAAAACATTGTTGCAATGTTACTTCCCTTAAAATTTTTTTTATTGCAACTACCTTGTTAAATCAACATTGAAATATCTAAATATAATAGAAAAGTTGGAAGATATGAAACCATGCGAAGATCCTAAATCATATAAAGCATTGTCTAAACTTGATTAAACCATTAAATTACCTTCCACCTGTCTTTTGTATCTTCAACCTCAGCAGTAGTGACCGAATAAGCTTGGCCGTGATCCCTTGGCCTTTTCTGAGGTATGTTTCTTTGATCCTTAAGATATTAATTGGAATAATGTCCCATCTTCCTAAAATTGAAGCATTTAACATTGGTATCTTCTTTTATCCCCTTACAATCACTATAATTATGGAATTTCTATCCACATTTGTATCATATTCTTTTTCCTTTTAGACAGGGACCAGGGTGCCTCCTTCCACAGTTATCACAGGGTGGAAATTCAACAATTTTTTCTTCCCAGTTTCCTTATTTCCATTCCCAGAGTTTTCAATAGATTTCTTCTTCTCCTTCATTGCTAAAAATACATAGGAAATAGAGAATTTTTTTCTGCCTTGATAGCACATGAGACAATATCTTCGTACGATGAGAAGGATTGCGATACTAATGCTCGATGAATAAATGGTTTTAACCAATAAAAAAATTTAACTTTATTACTTATTGGGATACATATATAATCTGCAATATGCCTTTCTATCCTTGTAATGTTAGCTTCATACTTTTCAACATTCTCATCCTCCTTTTGTCTTAGACTCTGAAATCTCCTCTCAATATCTGCTTGATGGTATTGAAGAAAGTATTTTTCTAAGAAAATCTCTTTAAAATCCCTCCATTCCATACTCGATACTTCTTTGTCCTCCTTTCTGTTTTGAATTAATGAACATCATTGATATTCATCTCCAGTGAGGCAATTATCATCCAAGACAACTTTTACCTTTCCTTTACTCAACAAAGCATGAAATATTTTTTCTAAGGAACTTATCCATTGTTTAGCGAAAAATATATTTGTAGACCCATTTAATGTTGGTGGTTGTTGCATCATGATGCGATCTGACATTGATCCTCTTCGTTTTGGATCAGGGTGCTCCCTATGGGTATGGTTATTATTCATAACATGTGTGAGTTGTCCTAGTATGGTTATTAGATGATTATCACTAGTTACATCCCTAGATCCGCTATAATTATCTATTATAGATGAAAATTCCATACATGGATTACTTATGTTGATACAGTTTCCATTCCTTCTACTAAGCGCCATTTCTAAACAGTGGCATATAATAGATTAGTTTATGAACTGCAATACAAAATTCCAAACATGTAAAACACATAACATTAATTTAATAGTTTATGGATATAATCCATAATAATGAAAATGTATTCATTGAAGGGGAATATACTCATAAATACTTCATAATGGATTGTAATTAAAATTATTATTATCCTCATCATATCCCACAAGAGTGTCAAAACCAAGAGTGAAACAAGGCCCATTATCAGGCACCATTTCTCATTCGAGTCTAGCTCAATGTAGTGCTTTTGGGTTTTACCCTTAGGTACATTTGTACCAGATCATCCTCTACCAGATCGTATCCAAACAGGGATGTATTTATTGGAAAACTCACAAAATATCTACAGTACCAATATTCTAGGATGTTGTGCTATACTAATTCTCAATGTCTATCTTAGGGTAATGTTATCTTATCATAGTTTTTCTAAATCTAGTTTCCAAGATTTTTAAACAAAAATCCTATGATAACAACTATAATGCCCTGACCCCAGTTACACATAGTTGATGCTTTATTACATAACATTGGAATGATATAGGGAATCATGTCCTGAAAGACTGATGAATTTAGTATTTTTGGAAATAAGATTCATGCTTAAGTTCAACATTAAAACTTGAAAACTACCAATTTATTACATTAAAAACATCATATCCTCCAAAACGATGCCTGAATGTCACTACTAACTAACATAATTATATCCTGGGAAAATGAATCATAAGAAAGGGGTGATCTCAAACACTCAGTAAGGGTATGCAATACAACATATGATAACATAAATATTAGTCATGACAAATAATTCAAAACACATTCCTTTAAAAATAATATACAAGAACACTTCAAGATAGGAATATGATCTGAGTAAATAATGCCATAATAAAACATATTCATGGGTATTCTACTAGTTTAATAACCACATGAACTTTCATTAGTATTTTTATAATGATATAATGTATAATACTAAACATTCTGAAACATTTTTTTAAGGCCTCGGCCAAGATGTCTTGAAATGATTAAGGCCTCAGCCAAAGCCATATATCAAATTTAGGAACGACCTCTGCCAATTCAACATCTAATTGCCTCATGAGACCTACCGATGCACCAAGTATCTATAGAGGGCTCCACCTGTCACATACTAAGTCCAATACATTCCACATATGAAAAGGTTGAAACATAACATAGACATTCATATTAAAACATGAATATGAAATGTCAATACTTAACCATAAACAATGAATGGTATACAAAATAACACATCCACAGTCAAACATATCACCAAACCTTCAATACAATATGGGTGATTTGTATCATAATAAATCAAATTCAAATAAGTTTAAAATACAACAATGGATGTTGGCATAGATGAAATGAAAACTATTTTGAAGAAATATCACTTGTTATTTTAAACCCATTTTAGAGTCCCATGGTTATAAAGAAAAAATTTATTTTTAATATTTTTTATAAGCTTTTAAGGGAATCTTCAATGATGTTATAACAGAGGAAAATAGCCGCACCCACAATATATGTTAAAAAACATTCTTACCTTGAATTTGTCGAAGAGGTCATTAAGTACCTTATTTAAAAAATAGAGGAAAGATTAATTTCAAAACATGTATGTTAAAATAATGGTATAAATGACATTAACCCATAGTATAGTAAATATTAATTTTTTTTGAAATAAATTTTTAAGAAAACAAGGATGTGGATGATAAAGTGGTCCCAGTAGATACTTACGTAAAAACAACCTCGGCTAATAAAGAGATTGTGAAATTAACCCTTAACTTGTACATTTCCTTATTTGATGGTATTATAACACCTGTATAATAGTTATAACATTGTCATTAAACTATAAAATAACTATATATATAAATATGATATCATATATGACCCTCTACTATTTCTTTGTTATTAATATTTTAGTAGTATCATCATTTTTGTGTTAAGAGATCCATTTTTCTTTATTTGCATGGTTA
Organism: Viscum album; assembly: GCA_963277665.1. Lineage (NCBI taxonomy): Eukaryota > Viridiplantae > Streptophyta > Magnoliopsida > Santalales > Viscaceae > Viscum > Viscum album. The sequence continues at coordinate 1,690,086,296 of OY728135.1, read as the reverse complement.
CGTAAGCAATGTTTGTTATGGATAGGATGGATATTATTCATATACATACTGATATTATGTTCATGAACATTATTTTTAATCATAATATGAAAATTATTTTTGAATGATTATGATAGGGAATGAATCTCATCGCGTTTGTGGAGACGGTAATCCGTATGTACGCACGAGCGACAATATAATTATATTGATGGAAAAATCATATGTAATTGGATGGTATATATTGTATACAAAATCATTAACATGTTATATTTATTATTTACATCAGTTATACTCATTATTATACCCATCCAAATAATGATGTATTTGAATAACAAACTACACCACGACATGGAGAAGAGAATCTATACCTACTCACGTATGGTGACATTTTCATTTATACGATGGATTGGATAATTAATATGGTTGTACCATTTTTATAATAACACCAAATTATATAGAATAAGTTGGAGTAATTATTTTATAATGGAAACAACAATGAATGTGGAAATGGAAGAAGAAATGAACCTGAAAGAGGTGATGAAATATTTATCTCTTCTTTGGGTTCTTCTTTTTGATTTGATCGAAAGGGAACCATAGGATCGATTTATGACCAAATAAATGAATATAAGATTAAATGTGGAAATTTGGGAGTATATTTGGGTAGGTTTTGGCTGAAGTAAAAGGATTTGGAGGTGTGAAATTAAGAGAAGGGGAAATTATGTTTTATAAGAGAGGTGAGGGTCACATTACGAAATGCTTGAAATACTATTTTATAATACAAGAATTTTCAGTTCCTAATGGCTCCAAAATAAATGATGTAAAGTATTAGGTGGGTATGGGTCAAAAAATTCTCAACCTATAGGTTTTTGACTGATTTATTTCATCATATTAACCTTATAATTTTGATTTAACTCTCAGTCAAATAGTTTGACATTTACCTTGTATCTTTGTATTTTTAATTTATATTGTTAATAAACATAATATAAAAAGCCAAGAAAACCCCATGTTGTCGATTATTAATATATATAACTTTATCTAAGTCTTTTGAAATATCCTTATATTTTTAGCAATATAAAATCAATTAATAAGAAAGCTTTGGTTTTAAAAACTCAATTATGTCAATTTTGACACAATTTGGTATTATGTTTTTTTATAAATTCATAACAGCATTATTACTTCTAAGAAATTCATTTAATCAACCCTAAAATTTCATATTCTCCAATAGAATTTTGTATGGAATAAAATCTTTAAAATTATGATTATATTAATATTTATAATATCATTTATTTGATTATTTCATTAATATAGAAACTACCCCATCATTATTGGGTTATATATAAATCTATTTATATTATGTATAAAATTTATAAATAAAATAAAAAGATGTCAGAATTCTTTTTAGCTTTCTAACGAATATTTATAGTCAAATAGATCAATTATATAACCTCATATAAAAGTTTTTTTATTAAAAGATATTTTCTTATGTTATTTTTGTCTTTTCTTTAGATTATTTAATATAAAATGACAATATCACTCCCATGTGGCTCCATGGGGTCCCAAAATCGATCCAAGGATGCCCATGGTCAGACAGGTATCATCCAATAGGGTTATAACATGTTTTAGGGTAATTTAATATTATTATAATATTAATTTTTTTAACCATATTTACTGGATTTACCCCTTTAACCACGGTAAATAAAATATTTACTGAAGTAAATATTCATAATGTATAAAAATAAAAGATACCTATTTATAAAATTTGGGCCTCCTGATTCAAAATATGGATTTAATTCTTCCAAATTAAAATTCATTATTGGCATAAATTAATATAAAAATAATTTCGTGGTCAAAACAAAATGAGAGTTTTATGAAATAATAATTATCAAAATATTGACACCTATTTATGTCCAGTTTAATCAGGAGATTACATCCAATGAACTAAATTATATTAAACGATAAAATATAATCTAATGATACATAAAAACCCTTAAAATTTATAATTTAACACTGAAAATTATTTCAATTAAAAAAGTTGTTTTTAATTAAAATTTATTATTTTTAAATATTTATCAAAACTTGAATATTTTCAGAAATGTACCAAAAATTCATGCTAAGATAATTTCAATATTTCGAATTCAAAAAAAGTCCATATTAATAAATATAACTTATAAAATCTCAAAAATTTGGTATTACTATTTGTAATGGCATGTTTGATTGGTCCCGGTGTGTTAGAATCACAATGATGCGTACAATGCAAGGTTTTTGCCTAATCGAAGGGAAATGTACCGTGGATGCTTGGGGCGTTACATAGATAATTCTTTTAGTTATATTATTAAAACATAATACTATTTATACATATTTTGAAAATACGTGGGAGACTATTTCCTTTCTAAATTTAGGCTTAAAACGATTATTGATATGATCCTTCTTACTCTTTGGATCATATGTATTTCTGGAGATATCATTCCTTCTACTGGGAACCATTTCTAAAAAATGGCATACACTAGGTCAGTTAATGAATCAAAATGATCAATTCCAAACATGTAAAATACCTAATGTAAATTGAAAATTTTATGGATATAATCCATAATCATAAAAATGTTTTCGTTTAGGAAGTATTTACTCTTAAATCCTTTATAATGGCTAGTAATGAAAATGTGAATTATCCTTACCATATCCCCTAAGAGTGTCGTAACCAAGAGTGTAGCAAGGCCTATTGTAATGCACCAGTTCTCGTTTGAGTCTAGCTCAAAGAGGTGTTTTTGGATTTTACCACAAGGTACATCTGTGCCCAAGCCGCCTCTCCCTACACATATACAGACATGGATGTATTTCTTGGAAACTCACAAAATCTATACATTATCAAAATTCTAGGAAGTTCTTCAATACTAATCCTCAATGTCGATCTTAGGGTAATGCACTCTAATAAGAGTTTATCTATATCTAGTTTCCAAGGTTATTTATAAATTTCCCCTAATACCAACTGTAACGCCACGACCCCAGTTACCCAGAGTCAGTGCTTTAGTTTAATACATTGGCATGATTACAATGATTCATGTCCTGAAAGACCGATCCGTTTAGTATTCTTGGAAAATCGAATACATGCATGAACGTAACAATACACATTAGAAAATAAAACATAATATAAATGATCCTTTTAGTCCAACACTAATACTTTAGCTTAACCCTGCTTATCTACAATAAAATACTTCTTAGAATCCTGGAAAAATAAAAAATAAGAAAGGGTTGAGCTAATATGCTCAGTAAGGATAACAATATAGCAAAAACATTCATAAATAAGAATAATCATTTAAGGAAATGGATAAGACTAAAACAGAAGCCTTTTAAAAATAAACATAATCATAATATGGAAATGATAAATAAAATAATGCCATTAACATATTCAAATGGATATTCTACAAGTTAAATAATCACATGTAATATAAAATCCAATTTCATAAGGATGGAATGAATAATTCCAGACTTCATAACCACATAGTCAAGGCCTCGTTCCAAGACTAGAAATAATATTTTTTCAAGGTCTTGTTCCAAGACACTAGTTTTTCTCATGAGGCCTACCGATGGATTGAGGAGCTATAGCGGGCACCACCCATCACTTACTAAGTGCAATGCATTTTTCATATGAAAAAGTTTAAACATAACATAAGCATTAATGTTAAAACTATCAAACGAAATGTCAATACATTATCCATAAACTATGAATGGTATAAAAATAAAACATCAACAGTCAAACATATCAGAAAAACATCAATACAATATTGAATATTAGTATCATAATAAATCAACCTTAGTCAAAAATAATATCTTATAAAAGATGTTGACATGGTTGAAAATGATCAATAGAAATATTTGAGAAAAATACCCTTTTCATGAAATGATTTAAAAGTCATATAAAGGAAGTCATTTAAAATATAGTTTTGAGTCAAAGTTTCTCATACCACATTGATAAATTTGAAAGGAATTAACATTTTAAAACATTTATGTCCATATAAATAAATCTTTAAAAACATTTTGAAAACATGGAAATTAATTAGAAAGATTTTGAGGAATAAATATTTGAAACATTTAAAATTATGTTTTACTAAAAAAATTCCCTCAAATATAATCCCTTTGAAAACACTTTTTATGAAACACGGACATGAATAATAAATATATCCTCATAGATACTCACGTATAAACAACCTCAAATAATGAAATGATTGTAGAATTAACCCATACCTTGTACTTTTCATGGAATGAGGGAATGTTAACATAATGTATAATGACAATAGTGTGTTATTAAATTATACTAGAACCATATTCATATTTATTATATCATACATTATTGATTTATAACTTTATAATACCCATTTAATAATTATATCCATGTTAAATTAATATTTTGGGTAATAATCTTTTTTTTATCATACGTGTTTTAACTTGTAATTTTTGATCGTTTCATTTAGACCATGATTGAAATACTGATAGAATATAATACCTAATTTATATATAAAATATAATGAGAATATAAATATTTATAATAGATAAATATATTAAATGTAAGGAACCATATTTGGAGACGGTAGTACGTGCGTATGCATAAAAGTTGTTTCTGTTTTCATATCGTATTGAAGGGAAGTAAGTGAATAAGATATATGTAAGTACATATATAGACACACACACACACACAAATATATATTTTCAGTAGAATTATTATTTCATATATTAAAAAATTATTAATAATATATATTTTGATAATCATCTTTGAATGGGGAACATGAGAATGAATCTAATCGCGTCTTCGAGACGGTAATCAATATGTATGCACAAGCGACAATGTAATTATATTGATAGTGAAATCATATGTAATTGGATGATGTATCATATATAAAGAATTATTAACATGTTATATTTATTATTTACCTTAGTTATACTAATTATTATACACATCCAAATAATTAACTGTTTGAATAACAAACATCACCACGTCGTGGAGACAGTAAGCTGTACGTACGCACATATGGTAACTTTGTCATTTTAGAGGATGGAAAGAATAAAGAATATGGTTGTATCATATTTATAATAACATAATAGTATGTAAGAGGTACTATATTTATTATTTTGGTATGGAAACAACAAATAACGAGGAAGTGGTAAATGAAATAAATGTGAATGAGGGTGGTGTAATTATTATATCTTCTTCGGGTGATTCCTTTAGAGTCGATTAAAATAGATCATTAGGTTGGCGATATGATCTAATTAAATATTCTAGGTTTATTTGAGGGATGTTGGTAGGATATTTGGTCAGGATTTTTCTGAGCCCAATGTCTTTGGAGGTGTGATTTTGAGAGAAGGGGAATAACCTTTTTATAAGAGAGGTGTGGGTCACTGTAGGTAAAGCTTGAAATATTATTTTATAATAAAATCATTTTCTGTTTTTAAAGGATAAAAAAAAATTTATTTCGATGTTAAGATGGTTATTGGTCGAAATTATCTCAACCAATATGTTTTATACATGTTTAGGTAACAATTTCAAACATATCTTTTGGATTTAACTCTTAGTTAAATAGTTTAACTTTTTCTGTGTCATCCTGTATTATTAAAATATATTTTTAAAAAAGATACAATAAACTTCTAAGAGAACCTCAAGTGCTTCATTAATGAAATATATAATATTTTTTATTCCATTTGGCCAAACCTTAGAATTTTGAAAATATTATATCAACCAATAATATAGTATTTGTTTTAAAAATAAATCTGTGTCAATTTTGACACTATTTTGTATTTGGTTTTTGTGATTGTAATAAAAAATTTATTACCTATAAAAAGATACATTGAATCAAAATTAACATGTCACAATCATCTAGAAAATTTGTGGATGTCATAAAAACTTTGAAATTATATTTATTTTATTATTTATAATACCTTTTATTTGATTCTTTCATTAATAAGGTAATTATTACATCATCATTGTGTCGAAAATAAATTAAATTATTTAATATCTTAAAATTATAAATAAAATAACATTATGTAGGTAATATTTTTATCTTTCTAATTAATATTTATAGTCAAGATTATCTTATGTATAACCTTATAGGGAAAATCGTTTAGTTATTAAACATTGAATTTAACACTTTTAACTCTTCTTTAAGGAAAATAATAATAAAAATCCTAATCTGATACAAGTGGACCTAAATTCTCATAATTTATTCGTAATGTTGTTTTTGGTATAATTACACTTATCTAATAGTATTAGGACACGTGTTATGGTAATTATAATATCATTTCTACCCTTAATTACCATATTTACATTTAACTGTGGGAAATAAAAGTCAAACGTTACTATTCATCAAAAATTATTTTCTTCTTATTGGACCACATTTTGCATAATAATATAATATTTGTCTTTTGGATTTTTTAAATTAAACTCATAGAAGCATTAAAATTATGTTTTATGCAAATTTGCTAATGCTCCTAGAATGTGGGAAAAAACGTTAAAATGTTCAACAAAATTTTATACATTTAATTTTATTATAAAATGAATCTAATAAATTACATTTAACTTCTATTAGTATTATATATCTATTTTTTCCTTAAAATAAATTTAAGTAAAATAAATTATTATTTAAATAAAAAGGTGGCCTTAAATAATAATACATTGTTTTTCACCATTAATCAAAAAATAAATGTTTTCAGAAAAATAGCAAAAATTCACCCTAAAATAATTTTCATATTACAAATTAAAAAATTAAGCCTATTTTACCAATTTAAAAACATATAAGTTTAATTTTAATAATTTAAAATTAATTTCCTTTGTCAAAAAATACATGTTTTTAAAAATTAAAAACTATCAAAATATTGACATGTGTTTATGTCAAATATTAATGTGAAATTACTTACAATGACCTAATTTGTATTAAATGATAAAAATAAAATATAATTACACTTCAAAACCATTCAAATAAATAATTTAACACTATAAATTATTTCGATTAATAAAGTTTCTTTTAATTACGATATAGTATTTTTCACTATTCGTCAAAATATAAAAGTTATCAGAAAAGTACAAAAAATTTATCCAAAGTAAATTTTTAGGTCCCACATCTAAAGAAGAATTTAATTTCATTAAATTTAATAAATAAATGTTTCAAATACTGTTTTTTAAAAAGTTTCTCCATTAAAAGGTGGTAAAATTGTATTTTTTGTAAATTACTTCTTTTATCTAAAAAAATGAATTTGTTTTTATTTTAGGTCTAAAAAATAGATAATATGGATGTTATAATATTATAGAGTATAAAATATTAAAAATGAAGTTAATAATATTCATAACCACTTTTAGAACGGCTTGTTTGGTATGTTGTGGTGTGCTCGAACTCGGTGTTGCTTATAGTGTAAGTTATTTAATTACTTTGAAGAGATAACATACTATGAAATCATGGGGTGATACTTTTTCTATTACTTATTTAAACTCATTTGGTTTATATATATACATACGAGACTAGTAAGAACAATGAAAAAAATTATTCTGATTGACAATACAATGGCTATACCACTGAAATAGAATATTTGATGAGAGACAATACACATTAATTCACAGTTATGATATACTATCTCATGAGTAATAAATTTTACCATAAGTAGATCTCTATGTTAATAATTAAATATAAAATCACTATCGATTACTTTATAAAACAATCAATATAATCTATTAATATTTGTTTTTATCCTTAAATAGTTGATAAATTGAAAAACACAGTTGAAATAATATTTTATATTTTTAATTATTAAGAGTAAAAAATAGTTGTTTTATTATTTATCAATTTAAGGGATATGAAGACCAATGTTGTAAATTTTATGAAGAAATTATACAAAAGAAAAAAAAATATAGGGAATATGAGTTCATTAAGAAGTTATATTACAATAATAATTTCTGAAACACTTCACATCAAGATAAAGACATAATTCGTTCATCATATGATGTTGGAGGAGAAATTAATTGGTTCATATAAAGAAAAGATCAGAAGAAATTTAATATAAAACTAATAATTTATTGTAAAAATGAAATAAAAAATTATTCTCTTAATAAGTAGATTAAAACCATGTCTCTAAAAATAAATCATTACAATTATGTTTGTTATATGTGAAAACATTATTCTATTTTCAATTAATTTGAAATTAGAAATTGGATACTTATTATTCTTATGAATTAAGAGACAAGAAACAGTAAATTGAGTTTCATGGAAACTAAAATGATAAATCACATGATTGGATGGAAATTGATCTTATTACATTAAAAAAATGTTGTACGAATAAACCTAGTTTATTAATCAAAGGAACTTGGTGGTTCTTCTTTGTTATAGAGAAAAACAATAAGAACATAATTCATGAAAAGTATAAATAATATAATTAACACAAAATAAGCGATAAAGGTCCCAATTAAGGTGGAAACTACACTTTAATTCTATAAATGTAATGAATTACGGTATAATGTGGAGATTTACCCAAATAACCACAAAAACAAAGGTTTTATGTAATGGATTGTTACATAACTACTGATAAAGAATATAATGATAATTAACATGTGAATATTACAATTATTATCCATTTAAAAATTGTAAATATATTTTTAAAATTACGTTCTTCCCATTCAATCATATCAAAAATCATTGTGATGATTATTGACTTCCTACTGTAAATATTGAAAATTGAGTTATCGATGGAATTAATCATTAATGCAATGATTTCATCTAATATATATATAACATATCTAATTGTGGTTTTGGGAAGATGTTATATGAATATTCTATTATTCAACTATTGTCAGATAATGATGAGTTATTAGTTATGGATTGGATAATTTTTTATAAAAAAATACCAAATAAATTATAATGATTAAGAAATATTATATAACATTTCAAATAATTTTTTGATAAAATATCAAATAAAGTATTATTATGAGAATATATCAGAAATTATTTTCAAGATATGTATTTTTATAAACAATATATGTTGTTATTTTAATAAAATGATTTTGTGTAAATTGATATTAATTAAGCGAATATTTAATAGAATTATATCAATGTATTTCATGAATAATTCTTTTGAATTGACATAATATATTTTTTTGAGTATTTATTTGAACTCATGGTTGGATAACAGTAATTAAGATCCCTTGGAAAATGGAAACAATTGAATTTTAAAAATTTAGGAAGATATATAATTAAAAAATAGAAAAATTATTAATCAAACCAAATTCTTCCAATTATAGTGACATAATAATCCTTTTAATAGTAATGGATGGATCAATACATATTTTCATTGATTATCATGAGTGAAACTTGATCACGATTTAGAAAAATTATAATAAAAGAGGAATTTATAAAATATTTATTAAATGTATAGAGGATTCTTGATTCTCAATAGTGTATATTCAATCAGAATATCATAAACTAATATTTAATATGTCAGATATACCCATAGAAAATTTCTTACTAGGACATGGATAGTTCAAATTCATATTTATCACATTCATCATTAAAAATTCAATTGGTACCTACATAGATTTGAAAAATTGTTTATTTTTTGTTTACATACTTAGTTTTTTGGTATTATTTTCAATGATATTATAATATATTAAAAGAGTAATGAATATCACAATCTCCATATGACAATTTCTCCAAGAACCTTATCGAAGCATAAACTGTATACCATTATCATAATGTATTAATATTTTCTAATAAAAGGTAACCATATTTGGTTATATAATCAAAATAGGAGGAATAATGGTGGATCCATCAATGAATGGGGAGAATGATGAGTGGCCAATAAAAATATCTATAATAGGGTTACCTATTTTGGTTGGATTAGATGGATACTATATATAACAAAAAATACACTTTATACCTAAATATTGCATCTTATTTGATGAATATTCAATAGATGAAATTATGATTTATTACAGAACCAAATAGGTTTAGTGTATTTGGAATCATTGATAAATAAAAAACATATTCTTAAGAGATATACATGATATTCCACCATCATATTAATAAATAAAATCACTTATACACGTATCATTCACAAAACATTTCCTCAATACCTATGGAATGGAAACATTACTGAGGGTCAGATCAGATGCACCATAAGGGTAAACAAGGGAGATATAAATGATCAATTATATATAACATGATCATAAGGCTATTATAAAATAAGTTTACCGGATGATAACCATACCATTCATATCAAAGATCGATATATATAGTCATGCAATAATGATTGATACATCATAACAGATGAATAATAAAGGAATAATCTAACACGATCTATGAGAGAATTAAAATTTAATTATAAATATGTTTTTTGGAAAACACGTAAAAATAAAACGTGATTTCATTAGTTAAGGATCAAGGTGAAGACTATAATAATGGATTTTTCACTCCTCATTCCATCATATATATTTTCAAGGTTCTCTCCCAAGATTATCATAGTAAAAAAATTCCCTTAATGTACTAGTTTTAATCCATATTATAGTCTTCATTATTTCAATAGATATCCATCATTACCCAATATATTAGAGGGCTATATAATTATAGTTCCACTTGTCACGTAACATGTATGTTTCCTCTGTAAATGGGGATGACCACATTTGTTTAAGGTTAAAACATTCCAATCGGTTTCTAACGGGATTGTTCATAGAACCGGAAACATCTAATGATTCTATATCCATTTGTACCTACATTCCAATGGTAGGTTCTCATTAGATATGAACCGATAAGGCTTAAGAATTTGCATTGGTCGAGAGGATGGGAGGTTGGACTCATCACACCTTTTTGGGGGGGAATTATTGTCTACTCTGGGACTCTCTTTATAGATTTAAATTATGTTAGTGAATCCTTATTACATTACCAAGTATGAAAATGAGATTTCCTTTAGATCTGACAATCAATGATTAATATGTATGAAATTTAGGGAATCTTTTATATTTATTCGAGGGTTTTCATTGATAGAGAATAATCTGTATTTGTTATAGATTCCTAGTTATTGGTATCCTTTGATACATTGTATAACGATATCTTGGTTATTATGTCAACCATACTGGTTTTAAAGCCACTTAGCGGGGCACTTGAAGATTATTGTTGTTCAGGAGGGCATGAATTATTTAAATGTTGGGATCCTACCTGAAGATGGGCTACCTACGTATCCTTTGTTTTGGAAAAGGAATCAGAACACACGTAGTTCGAGTAAAGAAGTATGAGGTTTATGCATGATTGAGGGATCAAATAAAGATTTCATAATTACTTTTATAGTCTAAGCTCACGTGAGTCATGCTCGGTGTGAGAAACAAGAGGTATTGGTAAAACTTGACAATTGTGCCACGAAAGATGCAATAATGTGGGGCTTATGTATATATGACTGCCCAGAGAGATGAATATTGGGATTTACATCAGGGAAGAAACCTGGGAACAGGGTCCATAAAGGTATATATGCTTTTATGGAGATTTGAATACTCTAACATGGGGCTTACTCTTGAGGAGGATGCCCAAATTAGGAGGGGACTTAGGGCTTACTCATAAGGAGGATGCCCAAATAAAAAGAAATTAAGACTGGTTAACATAATTTATGACTGGGGATTATTCCTAAGAAGGAGGCCCAGGTTAAAGGGACTTTAGAACTGGGGCTTATTCTTAAGAGGGAGGCCCAGGTTAAAGGAGTTAGAACTCGGGCTTATTCATAAGAAGGCTGCCCAGATTAAAGGAAATAGAACTAGGGCTTATTTCTGAAAAGGAGGCCCAGGTTAAGGGAAATAATAATTTGGGGCTTACTCATAAGGAGGATGCCAATATTTTGGAACTTGGGGCTTAGTCCTAAGTACGATGCACATATTTTGGAACTTGGGGCTTACTCCTGAAGAGGATGCCCAAATTTAACGGAACATGAAGACTGGGGCTTAGTCCTAAAAAGGAGGCCCAGTTTAGGGGACATGGGGCTTACTCCTAAGGAGGATTCCCATTGAATAGGGAATTTTAGGGCTTACTCTTAATGAGGATACCCATAATTAGAGAACATGGACTGGGGCTTACTCCTAAAGAGGATGACCAGGTTAAAGATCCTCTCATATTTAAAATATGAGGTTGAACGAATCAAATCTCTCTTTTTAGTGATATAATGATATGTAAATCACTATGTTTTGAGAGATGTTCCACAAAATTCCTTCTAGATAAGGAATCCAATCAAGGAAACATGCCATAAAATGGCTTTGAAGAGTGTCTTGAAGACTAAATCTTGAATAGGAGAGGATGATTTGAATAAGTGAGGTGAATAGGTAGGAGAGGCACCCAAAAAGAGATAGGCGTGCAAGTCCTGCGTGGGCGTGCAAGTTCTGGTCGGACAAGTGTACATGCGCGACACTCGGGTACTCGTGCGATGTTCAACCCTAAGGGTGAGACATGGCCGAGACATGACTCAAGCACTTAGTATTATACCAAGAGCTTCCAAAAGAGTGGCGCGCAAGTTCTGTTGAAGGGACAAGGTGGTTCCCATGTGTGGGCATTTCCCTTAAAGGGTTGGCCACTTGGGAACGCAAGTGTTGATGAGTTTCAACACTTAGGCCTTGTTTCCTCTGTTTTGAGTTTTTATTATAGGTAATAAATTACCGTAGAAGTGTTCGGAAGACTTTCAGAAGAGACTAGGGAAACCAGAGATCACATATGAGTTTTTTAATTTTTTTCATCCTCGAAATGGGGGGCCCACCGGGGGTATTTATAGGCTGGTGAAGACCCTGAGAGAAATCCAAAGAGGGCGCACAAATCACCTATGCAACCACTAGGCGGCGTGCACGTATACTTGGGTGACCTAGGTGGAACTTGCGTGACCCAAGTGAAAATGAATCTTTGTTCATGCCTTGGTCAATGTTTGATGTTTCTTCAATGGAAGAATCAATTTGGGTTCAAGGAATTTCCCTTTTCATTCTTTTAGACTCTGTGATGGAAAGGAGCATCAACAAAAGTCCTCCCTCAGAGTTGGATTCGAAATAAATGAGTATGTGACTCTAAGGTAAAGAAGAAAGCCAAGGAATATGTGGTGCGCAAGTGTTGAGCATGCAGATTGCGTCGTGCAGTTGAGATTCGTGCAGGCGTCAGCGTGCCAGGGTGCGGGATGGCCTATAAATATGCAGACATTCTTCCACATAGCACAAGGGTTTGAACAGTTCAAGCTCTCTCCGCGCAGGTTCCTCCTGTCACACAGGTTGTTGATTTTCCATGGTTTAGTGCTTTTGTTCGTTTTGTGCTACTGCAGAGGTATTTTGTCCTGTGCGGTGATACTTGCACGCAAAAAACTGCGCGACACAGTTTCATTTGTGCGCCAAAATTGGACTTGAGAACCTTAATAAATTAGCCATTTGTCACTTTTATTCACAAAAGTTTATGAAAAATCAAATCACTTAAGAGTTAATTATTCATCCTTTGTGTAGATTCAATGGATCCTAGAATAATCGGAATGGCTGATAAACTGGCTAGAAAGCAGATTGATGACATGATAAACGTTGTTGTCCATGATTACTATGATATCAGCGATAACACACTTCTAGATTTGGATAAGTACTTGAAGAAATATCGTGTTAATTTCCCACAGAGCATATACATGGCTCTGTTTGGGCATGGTCATCTGCAAGGAGTCAACGTTCCGGATCCAAAGAACTATCCTCCAGAGATGCAGCTACAATGTAACTCCTCTATTTCGGTTATGATGTGCATTAACAGCAACAACAATGGTGTGAACTTTCAAAATTTCTTCCATTCCATTTCCTTTCAGATATGAAAATAGAAAACCCATGGGTTGAAATGTTTTCCACTGTCGGTTAGTGGAGAGATAGAACCATATCTGAAAATAATACTCTCTCCAAATGTCTCTTTACTTCCAATTCTCTATTCTCAAATCCATGTATCCATCTTCAAAGTCACTTGGACAAAAATAAAGTCACTGTGTGATTAGAATTTTTTTTTCTCAAACCGCACTCAAGAACATTTTTTTAAAGAAGAGCCTGTATAACTGCATCTCTTATTATATCTAGTTTCATGAATGAATTCTAGGTGGTTGCTGATGAAGCTCATGATTCCATAAATCAAATGAAGATTTTTGTTGACATCCTTTTTTAATTCTTGGAAAAGAGAAGAGACTGTAGTCTGTGGATTTCCTTCTAATTTTTGTGCATAAAATGAAAAACACTTTCATCTTCAATCATTTGTGCATGCCTTTTCTTGCTACATACTTTAAATTTTCACTTAAGCCAATGGGCCTAGTAAATATAGTTTGATTCTTTCTAGGATTATTATAAAGAACCCTACAAAATTTGAATCTTTTAATTTCTCATTATTACCTAAATCATACGAAATGTATGTTTAGTGAGTTGGAACATGACCTTTGTATAGAGTTCCCTTTTATTTTGTGGGAAATGTAAGGTAATGCACGTCGGACCTAAAAAGGCTAATGTTTTAGGTCGAAATAGAATAGACTGAATGGATTAAAATTCACTCAATTCTTTGATAATTTATCTGAAAACATATTACCATGTTCTAGTACGAGGGAAAATATTTAAACGACGACTTGAGAAATTTTGAATCTGAATAATGATATGAAAAAGGGATAATTTTTTTTTGAAGAAGTAGTTCCCAAGAATGAAGTTACTACTATTTAAAAAACTGGTTATGGGGTTGAATTATGCAGGGCCGCATAAGGACATTGGTTGTATAGTCAAATAATAACATCTTTTGGGTGACAGGTCTATTATGTAGACTACTTATATAGGGCTGCCTAAGGGAACATGCTGCATAGTTAGGCAAAAGGGCTCTCAGAAATTTTACTTTTCTACTTCTAAAAATCCAGTGAAAGTTTATGGAGATTTAAAATTTCCAAAGCATAGAGTTTGTTGTATGGAGAGAAATAAATTAATATGGAGAGGATATTTCCAAAAAATATTGTTTAATAACTGGATGAATGTCACTCCAACGAAAGTCTGACCCAAGCATAGGGAAGAGGAATATAAACCATAGATTTGAATATTTTCAGATCATGAAAAAGAACATGGTAATATTATGTTAAGGATGGCTATTTTTTGCAGATCCCTACATATTATAGTTATGAAAACTAAAGAAAAAAGAGGTTTTCTTCCCACGAATGAAGTTACCATTATTTAACAAACCCTTTAGGGGGTTGAATTATGGAGGGCCACCTAAGGGAATTGGCTGCATAGTCAAATAATAGTATCTTTTGGCTGGAAAGTCTATTATGTAGACTGTTTATGCAAGGCTGCCTAATGCTACATGTTGCATAGTAAGGAAAAAGAACTCTTAGAAATTGGATATTCTGTGACCAGAAGTCAATAAAATGGTAATTGAGATCTATAATTATTTAAGGATAGGAGTATGACACATGAAAATGGGTATTTTCCAATGCATGAAAGAGATACATAGATCAATGCTATTCATAATCACGTTGTGGCTAGGTTCTGAATTGATATGCTGTACTTCACTACGTATCCCATAAGGATTGGAATCAAGGCATATCTAGTTCTTGAAATACAGTTTAACGTCATGTGGGATGTAATTGTAGGAAATCTTAGTTTAGGGTCATAGATCTCGGACCATAATAACGAATCCACAGTCTGTGTTTTCACAGGGACTTTTCAGCCAGTGGACTAAAAGTGGAATTTGGGGTGTGGTCCAAAGGTCATGGGGCTGGATTCAAGGGACACTCAAACATTCCTATGTATCCCATAAGGATGGGAATCAAGTTGCATGTAGTTCTTGAAATACCCTCTGTACAGATTTGGATCGTACAATTAAAGGCTGAAAAGGTACTTTAGTGAAATGATGGTTTGACCCAAGATAAAAGGTTTGGGAATTACCATGTATGCACGTAGTCTTTGGAATATAACATTATTGGAAATCAATGTAAATAATGATTCCCTCTCAGGATAAGGTATCAAAGAATGTTGTAGTTTATTGTCATACATGACAAAAGTGTTGTACAGTTTAACGTTATTTAGCAAGGACAAAGGATAACCAATGTAAAAAAATACTGGTTCTGGGGGAGATTTCACAAATCAACATCATATGATACAGAAGTGAACTGATGTGAAGATATTGGTTTTGGGATTGAACCTCATGAGGTTGCCAACATACCCAGCCTAGAAGGAAAGGATCAATGTCTATGTAGATCAATTAATGAATGAATTGGTGATCAAGTTTTTTTGATAACAACGACCTATAAATGGTGATGGGACATAAACATGGTTAGCGGCCCAGAGAAGGTGCTATGGTTGAAGTATACACTATGCTCACATTATTGATTCTCGATGTGAGAAACAAGAGGTAGTAACAACCATAATGATGCACATTTTTAATGTCATGTAGGACATATGAAGGGACTATGCAGTTTAAAGTCTTATAGTGAGGACTGTTGGTGCTGCACAGTTTAATGTCATTTAGGAGGGAAAAAATACAGTTTAACATCATGTAGGACGTATTAAGGGACATTGTTCAGTTTTACATCACGTAGAACGAATATAAGGACACAGTTTAACGTCATGTTGGACAATAATGGTGTTGTATAGTTTAGCGTCCTACAGCTAAGACAATGAGGACGATACAATTTAATGTCATGTTGGATGAAAGGGGGACTGTGTAGTTTAATGTCACACAGTAAGGACAAAAGAAGATATCGTTGAACATCATATAGAACATATTAGGGACTTTTTTCACAGTTTAACATCATGTTGGACGAATGAGTAGTGGTTTAAGGTCATATGGATGGACCAGCTATTATGCAGTTTATTGTCATGTTGGACGTAAGGGACTTCTTTAAAGATTAGTGTCATGTAGCTAGGACTTCACAGTTTAACATCATATTGGATGAACGAAATGAAAATAGTTTAATGTCATATGCATGGACCATTGATTATGTAGTTTAACGTCTTGTTGGATGTAAGGGACTGTGCAGTTTAAAGACGTATAGTAAGGACTTAAGAAGGGTTGTAAAGTTTAACTTCATATATCAAGGACAACATTTATGCATTTTAATGTCTTGCTAGATGTGTATGTATTTGCATTACACAAAATACTTCTTTATAAATCTGGCATTGGTTGGAGTTGTGATTAGTTCTCCATCCATTGAGATTAAAGAATAAGCTCCATTGAAGTAGACCTTATGTATTGAGTAAGGTCCTTCTCATTTAGGTTCATGTTTTGGATGTTTGTTTCCTCGTACCATTGGAGTTATGAGAACCAATACCAATTCTCACTGAATGAATGAATGAAGACGAATTTTTTTTGTTGAAATCTTATGCTATTCGATTTTGATAGAATTCCAAGTGGTGCAGGGTGCACATTCTTTTCTCATCTAATCATTCCAATTCATCCAATCGCTTCTGAGATTGTTCATCTGTAGATGACTGATCACAAATGGCTACTCTAAGCAAAGATAATTGAATTTCAATGGGAAAGACAACTTCTGTTTTATATACCAATTAATATGGAGTTAACCGCATTGCAGTGTGGGTGGTGGTCTGATATTCCCATAAAGCATGAAAGAGTTTATCAGGCCCGGATTTCTAATCCTTATCCACCATCTTTTGCAGTATATTTAAAAGAGTCTTGGTGAAGGCTTCTATCTGTCCATTGGCCGCTTCATGATACTGAGAGGAATGGTTGGAATTGATGGTGTATTCATGATACAACTTACTTACCTCAGATAAAGAGAAGTTGGTGCCATTGTCCGTCAATATGGTATGAGGGACACCAAATCTAGTAATAATGTTAGACTTGATGAAGCTAACAATGAATTTCGAACTAAATTCTTTGAGAGGTATTGCCTCTGCCCACTTGGAAAAGAAGTCAGTAGCAGTAAGAATGTACTTAAACTACTTGGATGTGGCTGAAGGATAAGGCCCCACTACATCCATTCCCCATGTGGAAAATAGCCATGAGTATTTAGCTGTATGAAGAAACTTTTTGGGATGATGAATGATGTTGGAATGTACATGGAAATAATGACACTTCTATATGAAATCAACATAATCTTGTATCATTGAAGGCCAAAAGTATCCAAGCCTTCGAATTTGATCAGATAGTCTGTGTCCAGACTGGTGGGCACCACAGACTCCTTCATTCACTTCTTTCATGAAAGCCATTGTATCTTCATCGTCAATGCATCTGAACATAATTCCATCAAAACCTATTTTGTAGAGAATTTTCTCTAGCTGATCTGGGCTGTAATAAAGAGTAAAATTTACCACATGTCACCGGATTTGTTCTTTCCCTGCTATATTAGGTGGAAGTGTTCCATTTTGAAGGTATTCCCTGATAGGTGTCATCCATCCTGTAATATAACCATATGGTTCAGGGATGGAACTAATTTCATTGATTTCCTCTATTCTGGATTGAACATAAGGTGAAATTGTATGACAGTGTGCAATAATTATGATGGTTTCATCCCGATTTGGATCTACAAGAGCTATGGCTATATTAGCCACTGCATCAGCTTATGCATTTTGCGATCATGGGACATAAGAAAATTTCATTTCGGAAGGGAATTCCGCCATTAACCCTATGATGTAATCATACAAAGGGATTAGTTATTCTTTTCTCATTTCATAATCCCCATTGACTTGTTTGATTACCAGGTATGAATCACCATTCACCTTTAAGTGATTCACTTGTGCTTCAAGCGCCAACTCCAATCCTGTGATGAGTGCTTGGTATTATGCTTCATTATTTGTACCACCTCCCAAAACTGAGAAGGAATAAGGTATCACGGCCTTTTCTGGTGAAATTATTAAAATTCCTAACCCAACTTTGTTGAATTTTGGATCTTCCATTTTTTCCCTGTTGGACTTATGGAAGCTCCATCAATGTACATTTCCCATGTTTGAAGATTATCTTGAATAGAAAAGATTTCCTCCACAGGAAGTTCAATATCTAAAGATCTATCTTCCACTGAAGGGTGTTTAGCCGGAAATTAGCCAGATATTTTCCCTTTATTGCTTTTTGAGACACATACAGAATATCAAATTACTACAAAATAACTACCCAACTTTCTAGACGTCCTGTAAGCATTGGACGGCTAAGGATGAATTTCAGTGGGTTATTGCGAGATACCAATTGGACCTCATGATGTTGCAAGTAGTGTATCATCTTCTGAACTACAGAGATTAATGCTAGACAACACTTCTTCAATACATGAATATCAGGTTTCTTCTTCAAGCATAGTTCGACTGAGATAGTAGAGGCTGTTTTCATTCCCAACATCATTCTTTTGAGCAAGAAAGGCACCCAATGATCACTCTAAAGATGTCACAAAAGGGATAAGGGGTCTTCCTTCAACAAGTATCATTAATACCGGTGGACTCATGAGATATTTCTTGAAAATATCCAATGCATCTTGAAATTCTTCAGTCCACTGGTAAGTGACTCCCTTCTTCATCAATTTGGTAAAGGGTAGACTTTTGTCTGCCAAATTGGCGATGAAATGCCGAATAAAGGCTTAGTTTCCTTGAAGTCCTCTCAATTCCTTCAAATTTTGAGGAGGTGACATACCAAGGATTGACTTTGTCTTCTTAAGATCGACTTTGATACCTCGATGGCATATAACAAATCCGAAAAATTTTCCGGAGGTTACCCCAAAAGCACATTTTAAGGGATTCATCTTCAAATTATGTTGCTGAAGTTTGAGGAATATGACTTTCAAATCAGACAAGTGTTTAGAAACTTTCCTGGATTTAACCACCAAATCGTCCGCATAACATTCAAAAAAATTCCCTAAAAATGGTTTGAAGATATGATGCAGGGCATGCTGATATGTTGTGCTCGTATTCTTTAGGCCAAAGGGAATTACCCGATTGAAAAACACACCCTATGGGGCTCTAAAGGATGTAGATTCTTCATCTTCTAGAGCCATTAGGATTAGATTATATCCAGAATATCCATCCATGAAATAAAGTGCTTCATATCCAACCATTGCATCAATTAAGAGTTCTGTAATCGGAACAAGAAAATAATTATTAGGACAATGCAGATTAAGATCTCCAAAATCAATGCGAACCCTATTTTTTCCATTCTTCGTTTTCACAGGGACAATATTTGGCAACCATTTGGGATGTTGAACTTCTTTTTCAAAGTTATATTTGATAATATTATCCACTTCAGCTTCAATTTTGGATGCATAGGTTTGGTGTCTTCTTCTTGCGGCTTGCTTAAATCCTCGATGTTCTTCGGGAAAACCCAAATGATGAGTAGCAACATTCGGATCAAGGCCTGGAATCTCTGTATAGTTACATGAAAATATATCTCAAATTTTGTTTAAAAATGAAATATACATTTCTTGCTCTTCAAGAGTCATGACCGCACTAGTTAAAGTGGTGTGTGGATCTTCTTTCGTACCCATATTTAATTCTATGAGTTAATCCACAGTAGTAGAGATACCCTCTTCAAATGATGGAGGAGCATCTCTGAGATCTTCCTCTACCTATTTAACATGTGTTATCTCTTCTTCTTCTATTTTCACAGTAGATGAAGAATCAAAATTTCTATGATTAGGAGAGATGTAAAAATTTGAAAATATTGAAGAAGAGGATTCCATTTCCAACCCTATTGATGATGAAGGGTATTCCTTGGGTAATGAAGTGAAGATGATGGATTGAAAATCGACATCATAGTTTACCTATAAAATTGCTATAACTTCTTCTAGTCTAGTTGGTGAAGTATAAACTTGCTGGATTTCAGCAGATGAAATGAAGATATCTCCATTTGAGCTTTCATCATTGCTTGGGGAATCACCAATTTCTCCCATGCTGTCTGGATTGATTTCCATAATTGACATCTCCATTTGAGATTTCATCATTGCTTTCCATAAGATTATTTGGATTCGGGTATATCCTATCAATTTGACTGATAGGCAATACATAATCTGTACTCACATGTGTGAATGGGTTTACTGGAATATTTTCCAAACCATATGGAGCATTAACTTTGGTAACCTCCCCTTTTAGGATTTATCCTTTCCCTTCATGTGATAGAATTCCATCTCAATGTATTGATATTCACATTTTTTGAAGGGGGCTTTATCACCATACAATTTCCCAATTTGACCATCGAAACAATATTTGAGACATCGATTGTATGATGAAGGGAAAACTTCTTGTTGATGTAGCCAAGGTATTCCAAGAAAAACATTGAAGGCTGTATCATGATCAACAAAAATGAAATCTGAATTGGATATAATATCTCCAAAAATAGTTTTGAGTGTAATCTCCCCCAATGGTTCATGTTCATTTTTATCATATCCTTGTAACATATAAGAAGGAGATAAATCTGATTCTTTGAGGCCCAGTCGACGAAGTGTACGAATGGGGATGAGGTTGACACCTGAACCATTATCAATGAAATATCTTCATATGTCTACACCATTGACCTTTCCATATAAGTACAAAGGTATAATATCTTAATTTATGACATCATCTTCATCTTCATCTGTAAAATATATCACTGCATGGCATTCTGCAGGGCCATTCTCTACATGGTGGACTTCAGCCGCAACAATTTCAGTTTCAAACTCCTGAGGACTTGACAAAGCCTCAATGAGTTCCTCTTGAAGATCCTTGAAAAGATTCAAGGCATAAATGATTGATAACTTGGACGATACATGGTCCAAATGTTTCAAGACATCATATTTTTGATCCAGAGGTCTGTGTTTCCCAACAAGAACATGTGGTTTCACAGGTTCCTTTGAAGTTGATGCTTTGGAAGTATATGCATCTTGTATCAATGTAGGAGTTGAAAATACTCCTGGAATTGGAAGATTAGACCAAATATGTCGATTTACTTGTTGAGAGGAAGAAGGTGGAACCTCTAACCGATCCTCCAGAATAATTGTTCTAAGACTGAATCTGTTATTAGTGGAATAATTTTTTTGTTCTTATTGAGCTCGCTGAAGGGCTCTACCACGACTTTTTGCTGCATATACAGTTTTAGAAAGGGAAGAATTGGAATAGTGGCTTCTGGGATATCCACGTCTTGTTATGTATCCCAGTCCTCTAGAACTCCCTCTAATTCCTCTGTTTGATACAGGGAACTTGGGCTCATCAAGATTGAATCTATGACATGAATAAGGATCTATTAAACATATAATGTTAACAGAACCAAAGATCAATTCTTCATCTGATGAAGATTCTGCCTGATTATCCCATTTAGGCTATGCCGTTTGGTGGGGTGGTGCCCGTGGCATCAAAGTATATGGCATAAAATCTGCCAGAGTCAAAGAAAATTTGGGCATTGACACGATCTCATCTTCTTCTGATTTCTCTTCTTTCTTTGAATTATTCCATTTCTTTGAGCATTTTCTCTATGATGAAGAGGGTTTTTCTATGGAATTCATGATAGAAGACACAATTGGTTTCTTCAATTGAGTTCGTAAAATAGCATGAGTTAATTTGATCATTTTTCTGACCATCCAATCATCATATTTTTGAGAATTTTTGTTTTTGACTTATTGCCACTCGCCTTCTTCTAATGGATTTATAGCAGTAACACATGCTACCTGAACTGAAGAACCTTTCAGTTTTATTTGTACCGAGTCCACCATATTTTCAGGAGGTCTTTGAAGAAAAAACACTCCTGAATGGGATACCGCAACATCTAATTAAAGGGGAAATAATTGGGATAGTATTCATCTCCTTCCTTGTTAGGCCTTTTAGGCCTTGGAAATTGAACCAAATTATTTTCCAAAGCCAAAATGAAGTAACCAGGAACTTGTTCATTTAGGAAAGAGTAAAATTTACTCTTCAAATCCTCAATTTTTTTTGTCTTTGATCTCTTTGATCATCTTTCCGAAAAGGACATTTTTGTTGACACTCAGGAGGTGGAGCCCTTCGAGAAGATGAAGGCCTTGAAGTAGAAGCAGGTACAGGTGCTTGTTTAAGTGTAACTATAGCAGTCTCTGCTTTACCCATTCTCCTTCCTAGAGCTGATGGAATTACACAAGCTTTACCCTTAGACTTTATAAGAGAGTCTTCAATATGCTGATCGATCGAAGTAAGGCCTTGAACCCCTCCTGTGTATTTCACATGGATTAACGGTGTGTGAAACTCACCACCCAAGTTTTCCACACAGATTGGCAAAAATTCTTCTTGAGGGAGTGCTAAGCTCAAGGAATATGTTAATCCCTTCTAGCGACCAATGAAATCTGAAACCCTTTCATTTTCCCTTTGCATACAGTTTTTAAGGTAAAAAACTGTTGTCTTTGGAAATGATGAGCTGAATTGAAGAAGGAATTGTTGAAGGAGATCCTCCCATCTGGTAATTGACCGGGATTGCAAGTTTGTATATGAGACAAAGGTAAGCCCTTGTAATGACTGTAAAAAACACATGAGCTTAACTGTTTCTTGTTGCTGAGGGGTTCCCATCATAGGATCACAATGAGAAACAAAATTTGTTATGTATTTCTCTGGGTCTCCCGAACCATTAAAGATTGGGAATGTGGTACTTGAAAAATTTGATGGGGGGGGGATTACATCAACCCATTCAAGGTAGGATCTTTTCTCTGGTTGAACTAGCGCATGTTTTCTTTCCATAGTGTCCAACTGAGCTGTTAATGACTCAAAGGTAGTCACTAATTTCTGAGACACATTCGGTTGAGCATGGACTAGAGTAGGTGAAATAACTGGAGCTTGGACAAATGTGGTGGCTGGTACTACAACTGATGATAACACCACTGGTTGTTTTTTCACCTGACCCATAGGATTAGACCTGTGAGGGTGTTCTGATAAAAGAGGATATTCTTTATCCAGCTCAGCAGCCGCAACAAATTCCCTTAACTGAATAACTCCATCTCACTTAGGAGGAAGACTACCTTGAAGTAGTTCTGCATTCAACCTCCCCAACTCCTTCATTTCATCCTCTTGTTGTGAGAATCATTTCTCTAATGAGAGAGACTGACCTTCTCCAGTAGAAGGGTATGTAACATGATTCTTTACATTCCTGTTATTGGATCCCTTTCGGAGAGGGGGAAGTGGGTTATTTGAAGGAACACCCAGATTCTGGGTAAGCCTTTGATTTCGTGTATGCACACCTTCTTCATTTATGTCTGTGCATAAAACTTCTTGAGCAGGAACCTCTTCATCTGATCCCTCTGGGTGAGCCTCATCTAGTGGATCATCAATAATTGCATTGATGACATTAATTGATTCATAATTCATTTCATCCTTTCTATTGGCATTTCTGCAATATGGTCTTCTTCTATGTACCTGATGAGACATTGCCTTTTGTAGATTTGATCTCTCAGGAACTTCTTGATGAACCGTAATTTGGAGGGAATCTTCCGATAATTTGGATCTTCGTTCCTCTTGGGGCTTCTTCCCTAATCGATAGAAGACTGAATTTCTCATAGGAAGAGAATGAGGATTTGAAAAAGTCCCTAGTCTAGTGGACTGGGGCTGTTCCTGCTATTCCTTCTCAACTCCTCGAATATTATTTGTTGATTCTGAGGGTTGGGTTAAGAGAGTCCCCTGTCTGGAAATCTAGGGTGGCTCTGAAGTTCCTATATCAGGGAATTTCTTGAAATCTATCCTAATCGATCAGACTTTAGTCTAGAAATTGGTTGGATGCATCAACCTGCATCCATTTTTATCACCCATCTCAAAAGACCGTTGGATGATTTCTGATACTTCTGTCACTTGATGATGTGCTTTCTCCAAATGAGAGTCCTATTCAATATTCTCGTTTTCTTAATACAGGAGTAATTCAACAACTTGTTCTCTATATGCTTTATTTTGAGAAGAACTAGTTGAGGCATGTTCTTGATCGAGCCTTTGATTACAAACGAAGCCAATTGTCTGTGGCAAACCATGGGCAATAACATTGCACGAGGCCATTTTCGGCGGGCTTTGTTGGCTGGAGAGTACAGTGAAATTTAGTGCTCCATGAACACCCCATCCCCTGATATGAATACCTGATGGGGAATTGGCAATTAACTAGTGCAATCTTCTTATTGCACCAAGTCATGAACGCTAAATTGCTCTATGCTGCTTTTCATCCTTCGGATATCAAGAACCTGAGAGAGATGCCAAATCAATTTGTCATTGTAACCCTTCTTTTATCTTGACATGATTTTAATATTCATCATAAGATAGTATTTTATTCTTCAATTGTCAAAGAGTTTTCCACATGTTGAGACGAATATCTTGAATACAATCTTCTGTTAACATCTCTGGAATGTCCTACTAAGAGTCAGCCAAAGGCCAAAACATGACTGGAACATAACCTTTCACTAGTTGTTTTCCCATATTCAACGATTCCTCTTTATCATTTGATGAAGATTCTTCTACCTAATTAGACCAAAGTTGGAGCTTCATTGTTCCTTCCTCGGATTCAACAATATTGGTAGAGAATTAATTTATCACATTAGAAGATGCATGACTCAGGGGGGATCAAAAAATGACCTACACCCCAAGCTATCTTCTGGTTGAAAAAGTATTTCACCTACTATTTGTAAAGCATTAGACATTAATGGATTCACAATTCCAGGTTCCTCAATATAAGAGGGCTTTCTCATTACAACATTGTCCATTCAAGAATTTTCCAGGAAATTTGAATTACTACTACGGAGAGGACTTTCACAGTTAAATTCGTCATCATGGGGAGGACCACCATTGTGGGTTACAACAAAAGATGAAACATTTTTCTCCTTGATCATCTAGCCACGCAGAGGGTTATCGTGACTCTCAGCTAAAGATGATACTTCAAGATCGACCAAACTGTCATGATGCAAGACTTTACGAGGAAGTGTCTGATGCAGACCTTCGGAATTAATGTTCCCAATATTGGGAACTAAGGGAGTGGAATCTTGAATTCCAATAGATAATTGTCTGAGGGCTTCATGAACTCCATCATCGAGTAAGGCCTTATTACAGATTGGCCCTTGATTTCTTAAATGTGATGGATGTTTCATATTTCTAGATGCCTTATTACTCACTTTTGGAACCACTTGTTGACAAGAGTGGTTATTATGGGCAGATGTATGTGCCTGCTCAGGAGAAATGATCAGGTTAGGCTGATTATCTCCACACAAATCAGGTATATGTCCCCGACTTTGTTGTCTATATTGTATTGGGGAGTATTCCCCACAACCCTCTTGTACTGGAACAAAGGTGTGTGTCTGTTCCGAAGTGAACTATTGATGTGTCACTCCACTGGTAGAGATAGATTTTCATTTTTTCCCTGTGATGTTGTTGAAGCTGTTATAATATCCTCAAAGGAATCCAGAATATGATCAGGGATTTCCTTCTGCTCTTTCGCCATTGACATTATATGCTTGGTTACTTCAGCTGTCGAAACATGGATATACATCCATTCAATGTTTAGAGTAGGTGTGTTTTCCTACTCTAGTCCTCCTTTTCATATCAGTGAATTCTGACATTACTCATGTGTGGGGGAAGAGAGTTGATTCTGCCTCCTGTTTATCATTGGGGCTTTCCAATTGACTTCTATGGGTGCTACCAAACGAGACTTTTGGTAGGCTTGATCAATACTAACAGGTGTATGTGCCTTCTAATTGCACTCCACCGAATGTGGTTGACGAGATTCCTTCAATACTGACTAACGAGGATGCTGGCAGGATTGATGAGTGTAAGCAGGTGTATGTGCCTGTTTACTAGTTATCCAAACATGGGTTTTGCAGGCCTCATTGTATGTAGTCAGAAGAGCCTGATGAGTAGCTGAAAATTTATAAAATGGTGTATGTTCCCGTATATAGTACTCCACCGGAATTGCCTGGTGGGATTGGTGTGCTGCTGCCAGACGAGTCTGTTGGACAACGGAATTAAAACGGACGAGTGTGTGTGCCCACTCATTGCTTGCCACCAAGTTAGGTTGGTGGACTTCTCCGGAGATAGCAGAGATAAGGACCAACTTAATGTTGACTGGATTTCACTTCTGTTGGTTCGTATTTCCTCCTCATGTTTGAGGAACTTAAGGCAAACACCTGGATATGATACCCTCATCATGTTATCAGCGCACTGTAGCATGAGTCTCGAGGCGATTGTTGATGGGAGCCCTCGGGAAGGACTCACGTTTCCTTGAATTAAGGCCTTCAGTAACATTCTCATTCACCTCCCCATAATATGGGAGGTAATGGGGATTGTGTTCCGGGGATAACGACCTAAAATGGTTGGAAATGGTGGATGGCACCACCTGCTTCTTGATCACTGTTCTTCGCTGTCCGGACGACCAGGGTGAATTGTTGACTTGGAGGGCTTGTCGAGTGGCCTCCAGAGTCGGAATGGTACCATTTTGGCGGTATTCCTTAACTAGCGCATTTGATACCATGTGTTGAAGACTCTGATTATGTGAAGTCCTCCTCAGAGCAGACGACTATTGAGCAGGAGTAGCAGCAGAGGCATTCACAGCAAAGTTATTCACAGGTGTGAACTTAATAGAATCCGTTTATGTAACGTAGCAGATATTGGAAAAGAATTCATGTTTGATATAACAGATGTAATCAAGATAAGTTCAGCTACTACATCTTTTGGATGAGCACATATGTTATTGATTGTTTTTTTATCCCTCTCATTGAGCATAAATTGTGGTCTAACAAATAATCAAAACATCACTTTTAACATGGTTAAGGATTCATGTCGGGTTCACCATTCATTGTTTCCTCAGGAAATGGGGATTACTTCATTTCTTTAAGGTTCAAACATTCCAATTGGTTTCTAACGGGTTTGTTCGTATAACCAAGAACATCCAATTATTCTATATCCATTTGGACCTAGTTTCTAAAGGGTGGTTCTCATTAGTTATGAACCGATAAGGCTTAAGAATTTTCATTGGTCGAGAGGATGGGAGGTCGGACTCATCACACCTTTTTTGGGGGGAATTATTGTCTACTCTAGGACTCCCTTTATATATTAAAGTTATATTAATGAATCCTTATTACATTACCAAGAATGAAAATGATCATTCCTTTATATCTGACAATCAATGATTTATATGTATAAAATTTATAGAATCTTTTATATGTATTCGATGTTCTTCATCGATAAGGAATCATCTGTATTTGTTAGAGATTCTTAGTCAATGGTATTCGTCAATACATTGTATAAATATCTCTTGGTTATTATGATAACCATACTAGTTTTAAATCCACTCAGTGGGGCACTTGATGTTTATTGTCTTTCAGGAGGTCATGGATAATTTCAAAGTTGGGATTATACCCACAGATGGGCTACCTACGTATCCATTTTTTTGGAAGAGGAATCATAACCCACGTAGTTCGATCCAATAAGTATGAGGTTTATGCACGATTGATGGCTCAATGAAAGATTTCATAATTACTTTTACACTCTATGCTCACGTGAGTCATTCTCGGTGTGAGAAACATGAGGTATTGGTAAAACCAGACAATTGTTCCACGAAAGATGCAATAATGTGGGGCTTATGTACATATGACTTCCTAGATAGATGAAGATTGGGATTTAAATCTGGGAATAATCCTTAGAACATGGTCCATAAAGGTATATATGCTTTTGTGGATATTTGTATACTCTAACATGGGGCTTACACTTGAGGAGGATTCCAAAATTAGGAGGGGACTTAGGGCTAACTCCAAAGGAGGATGCCCAAATCAAAAGAAATTAAGACTAGTTAAGAGAATTTATGACTAGGGCTTATTCTTAAGAAGGAGGCCCAAGATAAAGGGACTTGAGGACTGGGGCTTATTCCTATGACGGTGTTCCAGGATAAAGAAATTAGAACTGGGGATTATTCCTAAGAAAGAGGCTCATGTTAAAGGAATTAGAACTTGGGCTTATTCATGGAAAAGAGGCCCAGGTTAAGGGAAATTGGAATTTGGGGCTTACTTCTAAAGAGGATGCCCATATATGGGTACTTGGGGATTACTCCTAAGAAGGATGCCCATATTTGGGATCATGGGGCTTACTCCAGAAGAGGATTCCCAAAATTAAGGGAACATGAATACTGGGGCTTATTCCTGAAATGGAGGCCCAGGTTAGGGGACTTGGGGGTTACTCGTAAGGAGGATGCCCATATTTAGAGAACATGGACTAGGGATTACTCCTAAGGTTTATTCCCAGGTTAAAGATCCTCTCATATTTAAAGGATGAGGTTGAATGAATCAAATAATTCACTTTAGTTATAAAAAGATATGTAAATCACTTTTTTTTGAGAGATGTTCCATAGAATTACTTTCATAAAAGGAATCCAATCAAGGAAACATGCCATAAAATGGCTTTGAAGAGTGTCTTGAAGACTATATCTTGAATAGGAGATGTGTATTTGAATAATAGAGGTGAATATATATGATAGGCACCCAAAAAGAGATAGGTGTGCAAGTCCTGCGTGGGGGTGCAAGTTCTGGTCGCGCAAGTACACTTGCGTGACACAGGGGTACTTGCGTGATGGTAATCCCTTAGGGTAATACATGGGAGAGACTTGACTCAAGCCCTTAGTATTACCACTAGATCTTCCAAAATAGTGGTGTGTATGTTCGGTTGAAGGGACAAGGCGGCGCGCAAGTGTGGCCATTTCCCTTAAAGGGCTGGACACTTAGGCGCGCATTTGTTGATGAGTTTCAACACTTAGGAATTGTTTCCCCTGTTTAGAGCTTCCATTGTAGGTAATAAATTACCATAGAAGTGTTCGGAAGATTTCCCTAAGAGACTTGGGAAACTAGATCTCGAATATGAGTTTTGGAATTTTTCCATCCTTGAAATGGTGGGCCCACCAGGGGTATTTATAAGCTGGTGAAGACCCTAGGCAAAATTCAATAAAGGTGCACATGTCACCTGTACGACCACTGTAACGCCCCTACACCAGTTACCCATAGTTTGTGCATTATTACATAACATTGGCATGATCACAAGAAAGAACAAGTCTCGAAAGACCGATTAGTTTAGTAGCCTTGGAATAACTTGATACATTCATAAAGTTTACATTACATCATAAAATGAAAACTACAACATTATAGTCTCTATATTCCACACTCTTATCCCCTCATACTATCCCTGTAGGTCATTCATAAAATACTTCTTCACATCCTTGGAAAAATACAACATAGAAAGGGGTGAGCTCAAATTCCCAGTAAGGATAACAATATAAAGGAAACTTTTGTAAATAGGAATAAACATTTAAGGCAATGTATAACTAAAACAAAAGCCTTTTATACTTGAACTTCTACATAATATGGAAGAAATAAAAGGAAATAATTCCATTTACTTATTCACATGGATATTCTACTAATCGAATAATCACATGCAATATCAATAACCACTTTCATAATGATGGAATGCATAATGGCATACTATCATAACCACATAGCCAAGGCCTCGTGCCAAGACTACAAATAAGATTTTGTCAAGGCCTTGTGCCAAGACACTAGTTTCTCTCATGAGACTTTCCGATGCATCGAGGAGCTATAGAGTGCTCCACCCGTCACTTACTAAGTTCAATACATTCCTCATATGAAAAGTTTGAAATATTACATAAACATTCGTATTAAACTAGCATACGAAATGTCAATACTTAATCGACAAACCATGAATGGTATAAAAATAGCACATCCATAGTCAAACATAACTCATTCGATACAGTATAGAAGATTGTATTGTATTAGATTAATCTCCATCAATAATAATGAAGGATATTTACATAGATGAAAATAATCGTCAAAACTATTATAGAGAAATATCCCCCTTTTTCTTGAAATCATTTAAAAGTCACACTATTTGTAAAGAAGCCATTTAAAAATAGATTTTTGAATCAAAGTGTCCCATACCACTTTGAATCTTTTAAAAGGAGTTTTAAGTTTTAAACTATATGTCATTATAAATAAATACTTAAAACCATTTTAAAAACATGGACATTAATGTGCAATATTTAGAAGAATAAGTCTTTAAAACATTTAAAAACGGTATTTTAGTTAGAGTTTCTAACAAAAAGAGAGACACTTGAATACAAATAATTGAGGTAATCAAAAAATTGTAATATCATGAGAATAAAGGGATTCATGATATACTATGTAAAAGTACATTATATACACCACATAAATGTGATTTGGTTTATAACAACAAACAAGTCTCAATGGAATGTAAATTGAAATGAAATCTCCCATAAAGGCAGTATCCTTAGGTTAAGGATAAATCAATGACATAATTATGTGTGACAAATATAAATACACTAAATATGATTGGATATTCAGTGTAAAAAAATCAAAGGACATTCACACATATTCTTGTAAAAACAACACCAATTAATTGGATGTTTATCTCAACAAATCGAGATTGAGTAAAAATTACTCTTATGAAGTTCATACCGATGACTTAAGAATCTTTCAATGGAGTGATTATTTGTATAAAAAGTATATCCATAGAAAGGGGAGTGGAAATTATGACATAATAAAATGAATAGTTATTCTACACATAATCTTGGAGTAAAATAATCAATGAAGTATGCGTAAAGCCGAATGAGTGAAAATTGAAATTTCAAATTCCCTTATCTATTAGGTAACTTAAGAAACATACACACATGAAAGAAGGATAATACGATGATGATTTAAATAACGCTAAATTAAATTATATTACAAAATTAATAAAATCATGGGCAATACACATACACCACTTGCAATAAAGAAGTGGTGAACAATGGAATTCTCACGAAATTAAGAGTGAGATAAGAAAACCCTTACCAATTTGGTAACATATGAAACATACAACCATGAAAGAGAGATCATACAATGATGATATCAATATCCATAAATTAAATTATATTACACAATTAATACAATCATGGGTAGTACACACACCACATGCAATAAATAAGTTGTGAACAGTGGAAATCTCAAGGAATTAAAAGTGAGATAAGAAACCCCTTACTTTGTACTTTTTCCTTGGTAGACGTTAGGTTAACATCTGGTATAATGGTGAAATAAGTGTTATTTAATTATACAATAATAATTAACATTAATATGAAATCATATATTATCATTTAACATTTATTTGTTAATAATATATTAGTATTATCGTCATTTCAGCTGTTAACTCACTCGTTTTCCTTTATATTCTTTGTTACGTAAGCCGTGTTTATTATGGATAGGTTGTATCTTATTCATATCCAGAATTATATCAATTCCTTAAACATTATTTTTAATCATCAAATGAGAATTATACTTGAATGGATACGATGGAGATTGAATCTCATCGCGTTCATGGAGACGGTAGTCCGTACGTACACACGAGCGACAATATCATTATTTTGATGTTAAAATAATATATATTTGGATGTTATATCATATATACAGAATAATTATGATGATATATTTATTATTTACTTTAATTACACATCATTATTATACCAATCCAACAAATAATTTATTGAATGACAATTACACCACGACGTGGAGACGGTAAGTCGTACGTACGCACGTATGGTGACATGCCATTCAATGGATAGATAGAATACTAAATATGGTTGTACCATATTTATAATAATATAACAGTATATAGAAGATACTGGAGTTATTATTTTTAAAATAGAAATAACAAAGAAAGAATAAGTTGAAGAAGAAAGGAACTTGAAAGAGGGTGGTGAAAACCTTACCTCTTGTTCGGGTTCTTCCTTTTGATTTGATCAAAAGGGCTCCATAGGTTGGATTTATGAACAAAATAAGGCCTCTAGGTTGTATTGAGGGAAGTTGAGAGAGTATTTGTAAAGGTTTTGGCAGAGAAAAAAGGCTTTGAATGTGTGAATTAGTGATAACAGGAGTGCCCTTTTATAAGAGGTGTGAGGGGAACTTTTGGAAAAGCTAAAAATATTATTTTATAATAAATTTATATTCTACTTCTGATGGCTCCAAAGTGGATTATTTAATTTTTATAGTGGGGATGGGTCGAATACCACTCAACCAATATAATTTATATTGGTTTGGGTCATTATATTAACCTTATCTTTTTGTATTAACTCTTAGTTAATTAGTTTCACTTTTACAATGTCTATTTGTATATTTATATTATTTGTTTGATAAACATACTATATACATCCAAGAGACCCCCAAGTGGTACATTAATGATACAACTATCATTATATAAGTCTCTTGAACGAACCATAGATTTTTAGGAATTGAATATAAATTAATAATATAATATTTGTTTTAAAAACTTCTTTATGTCAAATTTGACACTATTGGGTATTTTGTTTTTGATAAATTCATAACATAATTATTACTTAGAAAAAATTTTATATAATCAATTCTAATCTGTCATATTAACCTAGAAAATCATTGGAATTCATAAAAAGTCTCAAATTACATTTACTTTGACATTTATAATATCAATTATTGTAATATTTCATTAATTAGATAATTACTGCATCACCATTGTGTCATAAATAATTAAATT
Organism: Viscum album; assembly: GCA_963277665.1. Taxonomy (NCBI): domain Eukaryota; kingdom Viridiplantae; phylum Streptophyta; class Magnoliopsida; order Santalales; family Viscaceae; genus Viscum; species Viscum album. The sequence continues at coordinate 1,690,052,860 of OY728135.1, read as the reverse complement.
ATATAATGTCTAAAAATTATAAATAAAATATAATTATGTAGGAAATATTTTTAGATTTCTAATGAATATTTAAAATCGAATTTATCATATGTAAAACCCTATATTAAAAATGTTTTAGTAAATAAACTTTGATTTAAACTCTTTTAACTCTTCTTTGAATTAAATAATAATAAATGTCCTAATCTAATACAAGTGGACCTAAATGATAATATTTTACTCCTAAGGTTGTTTTTGGTCGAGATACACTTGTCCAATAGAATTAATATATGACCACCCTGCTTTTTATTACAACTTAAACATGCTTTATTACATAAAACTTCACTTGATACAACAACGAAGATCGAGAGGTTTAGTGTCTTTGGGGCTTAGGATCATTATATAAAAACTTTAAAATTGAAATAAAAAATCTTTATTGAAAACTTCCTTTACATGACCACTACATTCCTTCGTACTTAGCATTGCATGGGATAACCTGAGGACATGCATAAGAAAAAGGTGAGCTATAAAGCCCAGTAAGGGAGTACACAATGAATAACATGAGGAGTTCAATACATGTTAGGCAACAGGAATATCAATAGAGGATAAAAGTAACATGAACATAAAGGCATGACAAAGCATGATAATCATAACATGGAAATGTGGCAACAACACTTAACATTGAATTAGCATGAACCAAGGATCATTGCACAAAGAGCATGAGTAAACCCTCATTGCACTTGAAGCACGAGTAAACCATCATTTCACATGAATTAGCATGAGTCAACACTCATTTCACATGACGTATCATGATACTATACTCTACCCAATGCATTGGAGCGCTATAAAGGGCACACCCTTCTTAAACATTTCATTTCATGCAGAAGTGTGCCACATGGATCATAAAACATGGATTCATAAAACATAATCATTTATTCCACGATAAAGGAATGTGGAATTCATACATGAAACATTATAATCAATAAGTAAATGTGCATGAAGGTGAATACCCTTGATGGAGAAATGGGCATGATATTCGCTACACAATGACATTGGCTTAGAAAATCAGTGCGATTTCGGCAGCGTAACGGCGTGACATAAGAACTCATAAAAAAGGTTGATGAGAGAGAAAGGGGTTCCTCATCATATTTACATGTAACGGACAGTAAGGAGGTTATATATAAACATGTACCAACAATTGAAAAGGAATTTAGATTCATGATACAAAAGGATTTCTTGAATATAAAAGAGGAGAAAAAGGTTCCTTTCGGAATTTCGGCATAGTAACGGGTGTACATGGGAGGCATTTAATGAGAGAGAAAGGGGTCTCCCATCATTCAAACAATAATAGGGCAGTATGGTAGAGGTGAGAAACCATACCCCAACATTCGTAATTGAAATTAAAATGGCAATACAACTTAACGAAAATTGACAAAAATGAGAAAGGAAGAAAAACCCTTACTTGGAAGTGTGCTTCCAATGGTTATAGAGAGGCTTGTGAGAGGCTTCTTGAGAGCTTGCGGGACCTTGGGAGGATTATAGAGAGATTAGGGCAGAGGTTGGACGAACTCCAGGGGATTTTAGTGAGGAGGAAGTGGGAGCTTGGGTGGGTTTATATAGGAAAGGTGAGATAATTCTTTATTATTTAGGTTTGGGACCCCTTATATTAAAATAATCCAAACCACAAAACATCCCATGGTATTTGCCCATGGTTTCTGGAAAAGGAAAGAGGAAAAAATATTTTACAAGGCCAAGGTCCGAACTTATTAAAAAATTAGGGTTGCTTATGTGGAGGTGAGTCACACTCCCATGGAAATTAATTTAAAAGGGCAAAGTGTTGAATAAGTCTTGAGGGGTTCACTAATGCTTTGAAAAGTAAGTCAATTAAACCCAAAACCTCATTATTTTAATTTTAAAACATATATTGTCCTAACATAAGGATTATGGTATTTTATTACATCCCCATTGGGTCATTATGATGTCATAAAACACATTATATATTTAAACGGTATTTAATTTTTACCTAAAAATTTGACTGTCTCAGAAAATTATGAAAAATTCACTGTTGGATAAATTCGACGTTATGATTCAAAAAATAATATTTATTTTATCTAAATAATTTTATAAATATGTTAATTTTCACTTTTATAATAAAAACCAACATTTATAAAAAATTCACGGGTTTTGACAGAAATGGCTTTCAAACCTTAATAAAAATTTTAATTGCATTCATTAAATTATAAGATCATTTATATTTAATAAAAATTAATTTAATATTAATAATAATATTTTATTATAATATTATTTAATTCAAAAATCCTTTATTTTAATGAAATATAATTCTTAATTAAATAATAACTAAAAACACCATTTGTACATTAAAAACTAATTACAATGTATAAAAAATGACTAGAAATTATATTCATTATTATATAAAAAAATAATGTACATGAACAAGGTGCTACTTATTTGTTACATAACCCCTTAAAATATCCGTATAAGACCTAAGGTTAAGTTGTGCGATGGTGACAGACTCTTGGGGCGGCTCGGATAACATCGCTCGAGTGGTAATCTCCATCAACTTCCACTTTTCCTGTAGACGGTCCCGTTCAAGCTTGACATAATGAAGCTCAGCTTGGGCTTGGTCAAGGATGAAGCCCAAATACGCGACCTCTTTTCTGAGCTCCGACAAATGGGCTTCCTAAGGGGAAATTATACTGGATGAGGCCATCACTTCCTTTGTCTGAGTATAAATGGGTTCGTTAAAGCCTTATATTTATACTACTCAGATGATCACTGTTCAACGGCTATAAAAGTAACGGTCACAAATCTTAAAGTAAAACTAAAGAAGTTGACATATTATAAAAAAAATTCATAAAGAAACATTTAACTAGATCAAGAGGGATTTTACATTAATGAAACGTTGGGTCGTTACAATATTCCCCCCTAATGAAATTTCGCCCTCGAAATTTTCCTTTTCCCACACTAAAACAAATGTGGGTAACTCAGCTTCATCATATCCTCCAACTCCCAAGTTGCTTCTTCAAACTTGTTGTTTCTCCACAACACCTTGACGAGGGGCATTGTCTTATTTCATAGAGCTTTTTCTCTATGATATAAGATCTTTACTGGTTGCTCCTCATAAGAAATATCATCTTCCAATTGTACCACCTCGGATGAGAGTACATGTGAAGGGTCCGGTATGTACTTCCTTAAGAGTGATACATGAAAGACATCATGCACCTTGGCCATAGTAGGTGGATGTGCTAGTCGATAGGCCACAACCCCAACACGATCATGAATCTCGAAGGGGCCGATGTACCTTGCACTTAACTTCCCGTTCTTTCCAAACCTCATGACCTTCTTCCATGGAGATATGCGTAAAAACGCCATGTCTCTTACTTTAAACTCACGGTCTCGTCGACGATTATCTGCATAACGCTTTTGTCGACTTTAGGCTGCCTTGATATGCTGCTGAATGGTTTTCACCTTCTCCACCATTTCTTTGACCATTTCTGGTCCAAGCAGCTTACGTTCACCGACCTCATCCCAACATGCCTGTGTTCTGCACCATTTCCCATACAGGGCTTCGTATGGTGCCATTTTGATGATCGAGTGGAAACTATTATTATAAGGGAACTCAACCAGAGGAAGATGTTGATCCCATCCTCCTTTAAAGTCCATTGAGCATGCTCGCAACATGTCCTCAAGTGTTTGGATTGTCCGCTCGGATTGGCCATCAGTTTGAGGATGATAGGCCGTACTGAATTTTAGTCTAGTATTCAGAGCATGTTGTAGACTCTTCCAAAACTTAGAGGTGAATCTTGGATCTCGGTCAGACACAATAGATAGTTGTAGTCCAAGAAACCGTACCAAATCCCTGATATATATCCGTGCCAGTTGATCCAAAGAGAAATCCTCTCTAATAGAAATGAAGTGTGCAGTCTTTGTAAGACGATCCACAACAACCCAGATTGAATTGTTGCCTTTGGATGTCCTTGGAAGTCCGGTGACAAAGTCCATGGTGATGTTCTCCCATTTCCATTCTGGTAGGGGCAATGGTTGCATCATCCCCTTAGACTTCTGCCTCTCTGCCTTCACTTGCTGACACACCAGGCACTTTGATGTATAATCAGCGATCTCCTTCTTCATATTATCCCACCAAAAGTTTTATCGGAGATCTCGATACATCTTTGTGCTCCCTAGGTGAATAGAGAAATTTGAACTATGTTCATCAACCAAGAGTTCCTTCTTCAGCTCCAGACTTGATGGAACGCATAGTCTTTTCCCAAACCGCACAATTCCTTCTTCATTAACATTAAACTCCGAGGATTTCCCCTTTTTGATAGCTTCCACTTTTTCTTAAATTCCCACATCATCCTTTTGAGCAAACTTTAACCTTTCCAAAAGAGATGGTTGACCAATCATTGGTGAAAGGATTGATGATGTTCCCTTCTTTATGATTCCCAAGTCCATCTTAATCAAGTCTAAGAAGATTGGATCCTTCTCAATTCTCATCACTGATAGTATCACTGGATCCTTTCTACATAGGGAATCCGCCACCTTGTTCGCCTTCCCAGGGTGGTAATATATTGAAAAGTCATAATCCTTGATGAGCTCTATCCATCTTCTCTGGCTCATATTAAGCTCTTTCGGTGTGAATATAAATTTAAGACTCTTGTGGTCAGTATATATCTCACATTTCATTCTATAGAGATAATGCCGCCAGATTTTCAAGGCAAAGATCACCGCCACCAACTCTAGATCATGCGTTAGATATTTTCACTCATGGATTTTCAACTGCCTTGAGGCATAGGATATCACTTTATCATTCTTCATTAGCACACATCCTAAGCCCTTCTTTGAGGCATCACTGAATACCACAAAAAGTTCCCCACTTGTGGGTAAAGTGAGCACGGGTGTAGTGATAAGCCTCCTTTTCAACTCCTTGAAGCTTTCTTCGCATTAATCACTCCAAGAAAACTTTACTCCCTTTTGAGTTAGCTTGGTAAGAGGGTTGGACAATCGTGAGAAATTTCTCACAAATCGTCGATAATATCTAGTTAACCCCAAGAAGCTACGGATATCCGTTACCGATGTTGGCCTCGGCCATCCCTCAATTGAATCTATTTTGGAGGGGTCCAAAAATATCCCATTGCTTGTGATGATATGGCCTAAGAATAAGACCTCCTTCAACCAGAACTCACACTCACTGTACTTGGCATAGAGCTTCTCCTTGAGCAAAGTGTCCAGTACAGTTCTTAAATGCTCCTCATGGTCCTCCTTGGTTTTGGAGTATATTAGAATATCATCTCTAAAGACTACAAAAAATTTGTCTAGGTAATCTCTAAAGACTCTATTCATCAAGTCCATGAATATTGCTAGAGCATTTGTGAGTCCTAAAGGCATTACTATGAATTCATAGTGCCCGTACCTTGTACGAAAAGCAGTCTTGGGGATATCTTCCTTCTTCACCCTTACTTGATAATATCCCGACCTCAAGTCCACTTTGGAGAAGTATTGTGCTCCAAACAGCTGATCAAACAAGTCATCGATTCTTGGGAGAGGATACTTGTTCTTTATCGTGATTTTTTTAAGTTCACCTTAATCGATACAAAGCCGCATTGACCCATCCTTCGTCATGACGAAGAGGACTGGTCCACCCCAAGGTGATGCACTTGGGCGTATAAACCCTTTATCCAGATTCTCCTGTAGTTGTTTCTTCAGCTCTACAATCTCAAAAACAGCCATTCTATATGGATTCTTGGATATTGGTAGCGCCCCAGGTATAAGTTCAATTGGGAACTCAACATCTCTTCTTGGAGGAAGACCAGGAAGTTCCTCAGGAAATACTTCAGTAAATTCCCTCCCAATAGGCATTTCTTCAAGGGTGGTTTCATCCTTGGACTCAATCATCTGATCCAGATATGCATGCTCATAAGGCAGTAATATCCATGCTTGAGATGATGGAGCTAAAGGAGATTCATCTTCCTCCTGACACTTGTAATGAATTGGGGGTCGATTCTCCATATGGAGTGTGATTTCCCTCTCCCGAAAATTTATGTTGGCTCTATATAAGGAAAGCCAATCCATGCCATGAATTACATAAAATTCCACCAAAGGGAGTATGATGAGGTTCGCCGGGAAATTCAATCCACATATTATAACAGGGGAGGACATATACTCATGGGATGCAATGATTACCCCATTTTCCGTACTCACCGACATCTTTACTTCCATAATTTGTGGTGGTGCAGGGATTGTTCTACTAAACGTTTGAGATATAAAAGAATGTGTAGAACCTGAATCAAAAAGTACGTTCAATATTCTTGAATGAATAACTAGTGTACCTGTCAACACTTCGTTTTCGGGGTTCACTTCGGCAGAAGTGATGAAAAAAGTTCTTCCTTGCTGTCTTGGAGGTTGCTAGTTGCCTCCGATAACCCTTGGATTAGGGAACTGATTTGCAAAATGACCCGGTTCTTTGCATTTGTAGCATTGAACAATGCATTGAGGTTCGAACGGAGCGTTCCTCTCCTCTGTCACAGCCGTGAGTCCTTCTTGCTGATAGTTAACATCTAGGTGCCTTTCTCTTCCACACCTGAAGCATTTCCTTGTCCCCCTAAGGCAATTTCCAGGGTGCTTCTTTCCACACTTTTGGAAAGTGGGGTGCTGGAACTTCTTAGCGCTGTTGGATTTATCCATCGGACCACCAGTATTGAAGTCCACCTTACGCTTCTTGTCCCCATGATACCCCTGTGATTCTCCGATCTCCATTTCAACCTTGAGAGAACATCAGACAATTTCCTCATAGCTGTCGAAGTCATGGATCACTAATGCTTTCCGCAAGCTACGCTTCAAACCAATAAAGAAGCAGTCAACCTTGCATTCGGGGGTAACGACAATGCCGGAAGCGTATCGTGTAAGCCTTGTGAAGTTTTCCTCTTACGCTCCCATGGATTTTTCATCTTTCTGATTGAGGGAAAGGAAGTCCCTTTCCATCTTAAGAAGGAGGGTGCGCGGAAAATATTTATCGAAAAACATCTTCTGGAATTCCTTCCATTCCAAAGCCTCAATCTCCTCCTCAGGCTTTGTATTTTTGATCAACGTCCACCATTGATCAGCTTCACCCTCCATTCGATAAGCCGCTAGGAGAACCTTCTCTTGATCAGAACATTGAAGGATAGAGAAGATCTTTTCAATGGATTTGATCCATTGCTCAGCGATCGTGGGATCAGATGATCCACTAAAAGTAGGAGGCCTTTGTCTCATGATGCTCTCGATAGTGACTTGTTCTTTCTTAGGGGGGGTTGAACGTTCCTCTTGACCCGTGTTTCTATTCAAAACTTGAGTTAGCTGAGAGAGAAGCGTGAAGAAGTTCGCGATTCCCGCTCCCATTGGATTGGGCCTCTCATTAGTACAATCATCACACTGATCTTCACAAGGGTTGTTAGCTCGAGTTCTCCTATTACCGGCCATTGGCTGGAATAAAAGAAAAGTTAGGGGTAACACATAAAGTGTAATCCAAAGAGAAAAGTTGATGACTTATAAATAAACATTAATCTCTTTAACTCATGAGTCTATAGGATTCAATCCAGGCTTTTCATGATCTGCCTTCCAACATATATTCTTAGGGGCATTTTTCCCATAATAAGGGTTCATACTAAGATTATGAATTTATCAAAACATATCCATCGGGAGTGTCGTAACCAAGAGTGCAGCAAGGCCCGTTGTCGTGCACCAGTTCCAGTTCGAGTCTAGCTCAATGCAGTGTTTCTGGGTTTTACCCCTAGGATACATCTGTGCCAGAGCCGCCTCTACCTGCTCGTATCCAGGCAGGGATGTATTTATTTGATAAACCACTTACTTAGTATTTAGACAAACGTAGGGATGTTTTTATTATACTTAGTCTTGTATCTAAGGCTTTACTAGGGTTTCCTAATCCCAAAAATCACTAAACCTATCCTCTGATACCAACTATGAAAACCGTGCTTTTTATTACAACATAAACATGATTTATTACATAAAACATCAAATGATACAACAAAGAAGATCGAGAGGTTGAGTGTCTTTGGGGCTTAAGATCATTACATAAAAACATTAAACTTGAAATACAACATCTTTATTGAAAACTCCCTTTACATGGCCACTACATTCATTCATACTTAGCATTGAATGGGATAACATGAGGACATGCATAAGAAAAGGGTGAGCTATAAAGCCCAGTAAGGGAGTACACAATGAATAACATGAGGAGTTCAATACATGTTATGCAATAGGAATATCAATAGAGCATAAGAGTAACATGAACATAAAGGCATGATAAATCATGATAATCATAACATGGAAATGTGGCAACAACACTTAACATTGAATTAGCATGAGCGAAGGCCCATTGCACATGGAGCATGAGTAAACCTTCATTGCACTTAAAGCACGAGTAAACCCTCGTTTCAAATGAATTAGCATGATTCAACACTCATTCCACATGACGTATCATGATACTATACTTTACCCAATGCATTGGAGTGCTATAAAGGGAACAAACTTCTTAAATATTTCATTTCATGCATAAGTGTGCCAGATGGATCATAAAAGATGGATTCATAAAACATAATCATTTATTCCATGATAAAGGAATGTGGAATACATACATGAAATTTTATAATCAATAAGTAAATGTGCATGAATGTGAATACCCTTGATGGAGAAATGGGCATGGTATTCACTACACAATGACATTGTCTTAGAAAATCGGTGCGATTTCAGCAGCGTAACGGCGTGACATAAGAACTCATAAAAAATGTTGATGAGAGAGAAAGGGGTTCCTCATCATATTTACATGTAAAGGAAAGTAAGGAGGTCATATATAAACATGTCCCAACAATTGAAAAGGAATTTAGATTCATGATACAAAATTATTTCTTGAATATAAAAGTGGAGAAAAAGGTTCCTTTCGGAATTTCGGCATAGTAACGGGTGTACATGGGACGAATTTAATGAGTGAGAAAGGGGTCTCCCATCATTCAAACAATAAGAGGGCAGAATGGGAGAGGTGAGAAACCATACCCCAACATTCATAATTGAAATTAAAAGGGCAATACAACTTAATGAAAATTGAAAAAAAATGAGAAAGGAAGAAAAACCCTTACTTGGAAGTGTGCTTCCAAAGGCTAGAGAGAGGCTGGTGAGAGGCTTCTTGGGAGCTTGGGGCACCTTGGGAGGATTCTAGAGAGAGTAGGGCAGAGGTTGGACGAACTCCAAGGGATTTTAGTGAGGAGGAAGTGGGAGATTGGGTGGGTTTATATAGGAAAGGTGAGAGAATTCTTTATTATTTAGGTTTGGGACCCCTTATATTAAAATAATCCAAACCACAAACCATCCCATGGTATATGATCATGGTTTCTGGAAAAGGAAAGAGGAAAACAATATTTTACAAGGACAAGGTCCGAACTTATTAAAAAATTAGGGTTTCTTATGTGGAGGTGAGTCACACTCCCATGGAAATTAATTTAAAAAGGCAAAGTGTTGAATAAGTCTTGAGGGGTTCATTGATGCTTTGAAAAGTAAGTCAATCAAACCCAAAACCTCATTATTTTAATGATAAAAAATATATTTTCCGAACATAAGGATTATGGTATTTTATTAAATCACCATTGGGTCATTATGATGTCATAAAACACATTATATATTTAAACGGTATTTAATTTTTACCCAAAAATTTGACTGTCTCAGAAAATTATGAAAAATTCACCATTGGATAAATTCGATGTTTTGATTCCAAAAATAATATTTATTTTATCTAAATAATTTTCTAAATATGTGAATTTTTACTTTTAAAATAAAAACCGACATTTATAAAAAATTCACGGGTTTTGACAGAAATGGCTTTCAAACCATAATAAAAATTTTAATTTCATTCATAAAATTATAAGATCAATTATATTTAATAAAAATTAATTTAATATTAATAATAATATTTTATTAAAATATTATTTAATTCAAAAATCCTTTAATTTAATAAAATATAATTCTTAATTAAATAATAACTAAAAACACCATTTGTACTTTAAAAACTAATTACAATGTATCAAAAATGACTAGAAATTATATTCCTTATTATATAAAAAAATAATGTACATGAAAATGGTGCTACTTATTTGTTACATAACCCCTTAAAATAGCCTCATAAGACCTAAGGGTATGGTGTGCGATGGTGACAGACTCTTGGGGCGGCTCAGAAAACATCGCTCGAGTGGTAATCTCTATCAACTTCCACTTTTCCCGTAGACGGCTCAGTTCAAGCTTGACATAATGAAGCTCAGCTTGGGCTTGGTCAAGGGTGAAGCCCAAAGACGCCACCTCTTTTCTGAGCTTTGAAAAATGGGCTTCGTAAGGGGAAATTATAATGGATGAGGCCATCGCTTCCTTTGTCTGAGTAGAAATGGGTTCGTTAAAGCCTTATATTTATACTACTCAGATGATCATTGTTCAATGGCTATAAAAGTAACGGTCACAAATCTTAACGTAAAACTAAAGAAGTTGACATCTTATAAAAACATTTTTCATAAAGAAACATTTAACTGGATCAAGAGGGATTTTCCATTAACGAAACTTTGGGTCGTTACATAATACAACTGTTAGGGTAATATTAATTTCATATCTACCGTTAATTACCCTATTTACTTTTAACTGTGGTAAATAAAAGTAAAAAGTTACTATTACCCAAAAATTATTTTCATCTCATTGAACGAAATTTTACTACTTGATATTAACCGTGTCTCTCAGATTTTCAAAATTCCACTCACAGTAGTGGTAAAATTAAGTTTTATGAAAAATTTAGCTTTTTAACTACCACTTAGTGGTTTCACTATTCATTAAGAAATGAAAGTTTCTTGAAAAATACAAAAAATTAGGTCTAACATATATTTGATATTATGAATTCAAAAATGATGTCTATTTTACCAAATTCAAAACATATCAGTTTCATTAATTAATTTAAAAATTAATTCCCGTCGTCAAACCAAATAGCATGTTTTTAAGAGATAATAACTATCAAAAGATCGACACTTGTTTATGTCTGGTTTAAATGTGAAATTACATCCAATGACCAAAATTTTATTAAATGGTAAAAATATATTCTAAATATTCTTTAAAACCACTCAAATTAATAATTTATCACTATTAATTATTTCGATTAAAAGAGTTGTTTTGAATTAAAATTTAGTAATTTTCACTATTCATCAAAATATGAAAGTTATCCGAAAATTACAAAAATTTCAACCTAGGCTAATTTAGATATTCGAAATCCAAAAATGAAGTCCATTTTGAAACATATAATGTATAAAATTTCAAAAAATAGGTATTACTATTCATAATAACTAGTTTGATTGGTTGTGGTGTGTTAGAACTTGAAGTTTCGTACAACACACGCTACTGTATTATTTAGAGAGAAGTGTGTCGTGGAAGCTTGGGGGGTTACATTATCCCCTCATTCAATAAATTGCGTCCTCTCAATTTTTAAAATTAGGCTTGGGAATATAATGGAATGTCCCACATCGGAAAAAGAGTCAATAAAACTATCACTTTAAAAGAAAGAAAGAGAAGTACAAAGGTCACCCGAGATAACCCATACTAGGATTCCATGTACAAAAACATGGATATGGACGATAAACTAATTGTTAATTTCTGATGGACAGGGATAGAAAATATGATCAGGAGAAAGTCAACAATAAGAAAATCACAAACTTTTGTTGGGACAAACCGTCATTAGTCTCCCAGTAGGAAAAGTAAACGGACAACATTTTTTGTTTTAAATTACATTACATAATGATGAGGAATTCATTTATGACATTGACTAATAACATAAAGAGATATACTTACTTTTTATTTAGAGTTTCATTCTTTAATAAATTTTTACCACTAACTGATTTTTTTGAACAATGAGTATTCAAGAAGACATGGTCACAATGGAAGAGCTAGAATAAACTTCTATAGAAATACATGATCCACGTAGGATAAACTATATATTTACCTTGTCTTTAGATATTAATCAAAACCAAAATGGTTTTTATAATATCTGATGATCCCCCAAATGGATATTCCATAAATGAAAAAAACACTAATCTTAATATCTAAAATTAAACCATCAATACCCCAAAGTTAAATAAATACCATTCAATAATCAATTATCCTTAAAATCCTTCAATATAATCCAGACTAGTATTGAAACACAAAAATTATAAGAATTTAGTCTTCCACATTAAATTGTATCTCCAAATGACATTAATTACTCTTAAAGTCACATACTTAAAAGTAATTAACCTAATCGTTTCCATAAATAACCCAAATCAATATAAATCCACAATAAAAACATAGATAAAATCCACCATTATTCCTAAAAATAAATCCCATACTATTCTATTTTTCTTGGGCATATAGTGTTCACAACAAAGCGAACAACTTCCAAAATAACATTTATCACTTAATCACCAAATCATTTTCCTATACTAAGGGTATTCATTTGATAAGACATAAGATCCCAAATCAAAATATTATTGATCAATAAAATCATTTAACTAAAAATAATTGTCACACTAACTAGGGACGTCACGTAGTCCAGTGGTAGATGATAAATCCTAATCACACTTTGGTTGTGGGTTCGATTCCCATAGCTTTGTCCGATACGACGGGTTGTCACACGGTCTGCGTGTTGTCATTTTTCAAAAACGATATTTTATAACATTACCAAAATGAGATAAATTCCTCAAAATAACCATAACATAATTTAACCACAAATCATATCTCATACCTTGCATTTTCATCCCAAATTATAACAACTTATAATTTCTTCAAACCCAACGATCATATAAAACTAAATGGTTATTTATAACTATATCCAAAAGAGAAAAGATAATTCTTCCTAAAATATCATTCTCACATGGAAAACTGCGGGGTTAAAAATACAGGGGAAAATTATTCCAAAGTAAACCCATCAACAAGGAGTACTAATAATTTTTAAACATTTATCCAATAATTTATTTCCACATAGCTTCTTCGCTGACCAAGAAAATATCCTATATAATAGGGAATTAACTCAGGTAATGTCTAGGTCCCCTACGTTTACGAAAAATGACTGTAAATGGATTCTTGGGACCATTTTTGTCTTCTTCCATAGTACTCTTTATTTTTCGTCGGCAATTATTCACTTTATGTCCTTAATTCCCGCACGTAAAGCATTTATTGGTCCCATTGAGACACTTTCCTGGGTGTATCCTTCCACATTTCTTGCGTGATGGAAATTGAGAATTCCTTTCTCCATGGTCTCCACTACTGGAGCTCTTATCATTCATCACCTTTCTCTTCTTTATTGAGTCCGGGAATTGGTTAATATATACATTGTTGATCATATTTTTGGAAAATTGAGTTGGAATGAAGATGATATCTTTTATGCCTATCAACATTCCATTTTTTTTCTCATTACCACCACCGTTCCCACCTTGTACATCATTCTCAGAGTCACTATGACTTCATTGGAATCCTGCCATTGACTAAAACTAGAAAGCATTGTGTGAGAAACAGTAGTCATAAAATTATTTAGAGAATATCATGTCACCATATTCTTAATTTGAATCACATTAGGATTAGCCAAGGTCATTTACTCTCAACTTATATATAATATTTCAAATCGGTTTGTAAAGAAAATGTAAATTATCCTAAGCATATCCCCCGGGAGTGTTGTAACCAAGAGTTCAGCAATGCCCGTTTTCGTGCACCAGTTCCCGTTCGAGTCTAGCTCAAAGTAGTGTTTTCGGGATTTACCCCTTGGTACATCTGTCCTAGAGCCGCCTCTACCTGCTTGTATCGAGATAGGGATTTATTGCTCTGAAAACTCACAAAATCTCTACAATACCAAAATTCTAGAAAGTTCTTCTATACTAATCATCAAAGATCATCTTAGGTCTACGTGCTCTAATCAAAGTTTATCTAAATCTAGTTTCCAAGGTTTGTACTAAACTTACTATGATACCAACTGTAACGCCCCAACCCTATTTACCCAGAGTCAGTGCATTATTACATAACATTGGCATGATCACAAGAAAGATCAAGTCTTGAAAGACTGATTAGTTTAGTAGCTTTGGAATAACTAGATACATTCATAAAGTTTACATTACATCATAAAATGAAAACTACAACATTATAGTCTCCGTAGTCCACACTCTTATCCCCTCATACTATCCATGCAGTTCAATCATAAAATAATTCTTCACATCCTGGGAAACATTAAACATATAAATAGGTGAGCTCAAATTCCCAGTAAGGATAACAATATAGCGGAAACTTTCATAAATAGTAATAAACATTTAAGGAAATGTATAACTAAAACAAAAGCCTTTTAAACTTGAACTTCAACATAATATGGTAGAAATAAAATGAAATAATTCCATTTATTTATTCACATGGATATTCTACTAATCGAATAATCACATGCAATATCAATAACCACTTTCATAATGATGTAATGCATAATTCTAAACTATCATAACCACATAGCCAAGGCCTCGTGCCAAGACTACAAATAAGATTTTGTCAAGGCCTTGTGCCAAGACACTAGTTTGTCTCATGAGACCTACCGATGCATCGAGGAGCTATAGCGGGCTCCACCCACCACATACTAAGTCTAATGGAATCATCATATGAAATGTTTGAAATATGACATAAACATTTGTATTAAACTAGCATACGAAATGTCAATACTTAATCGACAAAACATGAATGGTATAAAAATAGCACATCCATAGTCAAACATAACTTATTCGATACAATATAGAAGACTGTATTATGTCAGATTAATCTCAATCAAGAACAATGAAGGATATTGACATAGATGAAAATAATCGTCAAAAATATTACAGAGAAATATCCCCCTTTTTTCTTGAAATCATTTAAAAGTCACACTATTTGTCAAGAAGCCATTTAAAAATAGATTTTTGAATAAAAGTGTCCCATAACACTCTGAAACATTTAAAAGGAGTTTTAATTTTAAAACATTAATCTCCATATAAATAAATACATAAAACCGTTTTTAAAACATGGACATTAATGAGCAATATTTAGATGAATAAGTCTTTAAAACATAAAAAATGGTATTTTAGTTAGATTTTCTGACCAAAAGAGAGACACTTGAATACAAATAATTGAGGTAATAAAAACTTTGTAATATCATGAGAATAATGGGATTCCTAATATACTATATCAAAGTACATTACATACACCACATAAAAGTTATTTGGTGTATAAAAACAAAGAAGTATCAATGGAATGTAAATTGAGATGAAATCTCTCATAAAGGTCATATCTTTAGGTTAAGGATAAATCAACGACATAATTATGAGTGAAAATTATAAATACACTAAATATGATTGGATATTCAGTGTAAAACAATCAAAGGACATTCACAAATATTCTTGTAAAAACAACACCAATGAATTGGATGTTTATCTCAACAAATCGAGATTGAGTAAAAATTACTCTTATCAAGTTCATACCGATGACTTTAGAATTTTCAATGAAGTGATTATGTGTTTAAAAAGTATATCCACGGAAAGGGGAGTGGAAATTATGACATAATCATATGAATAGTGATTCCACACATAATCTTGGAGTAAAATAATCAATGAAGTATGCGTAAAGACGAATGAGTGCAAAATGAAATTTCAAATTCCCTTATCGATTAGGTAACATAAGAAACATAAAACCATGAAAGAAGGATCATACAATGATGATTTAAATACCCAAAAATTAAATTATATTACACAATGAATAAAATCGTGGGCAATACACATACACCACATGCTATAAATAAGTGGTGAACAATGGAATTCTCGCGAAATTAAGAGTGAGATATGAAACCCCTTACCAATTTTGTAACATATGAAACATACACCCATGAAATAAGGATCATACAAATATGATGTAAATATCAATGGCTTAAATTATATTACACAATGAATTCAATCATGTGTAGTACACACACCACATGCAATAAATAAGTGGTGAACAATGGAAATCTCAAGGAATTAAAAGTGAGATAAGAAACCCCTTACATTGTACTTTTTCCTTGGTCGACGGTATGTTAACCTAATTTATAATGGTGAAATAATTTTTATTGAATTATACAAGAAAAAATTAAATTAATATGATATCATATATGATCTTTAAACATTGATTTGTTAATAATATCTTAGTATTATCGTCATTTCGGCTGTTAACTTACTCGTTTTCCTTTATATTCTTTGTTACGTAAGCCGTGTTTGTTATGGATAGGTTGTATCATATTCAAATCCAGAATTATATCAATTACTTAAACAATATTTTTAATCATAAAATTAGAATTATACTTGAATGGATACGATGGAGAATGAATCTCATCACGTTCGTGGAGACGGTAGTCTGTACGTACGCACGAGCGACAATATCAATATTTTGATGTTAAAATAATATATAATTGGATGGTATATCATATAGACAGAAAAATTATCATTTTATATTTATTATTTACATGAATTACACATCATTATTATACCCATCAGAATAATAATTTATTGAATGACAATTACACCACAACGTGGAGATGGTAAGTCGTACGTACGCATGTATGGTGACATGCCATTAAAAGGATGGATAGAATGATGAATATGGTTTTAACATATTTATAATAACATCATAGTATATAGAAGATACTAGAGTTATTATTTTAGAATAGAAATAACAAAGAAAGAAGAAGTTGAAGAAGAAAGGAACTTGAAAGAGGGTGGTGAAAACATTACCTCTTCATCAGGTTCTTCCTTTTGATTTGATCAAAAGGGCTCCATAGGTTGGCTTTACGATCAAACTATGGGCTCTAGGATGTAGTTATGGAAGTTGAGAGAGTATTTGGGCAGGTTTTGGCCGAGCCAAAAGGCCTTTAATGTGTGAATTAGTGAGAAGGGGGAGTTCCCATTTATAAGAGGGGTGAGGGGAACCTTTGGAAAAGCTAAAAATATTATTTTATAATAAATTAATATTCGGTTTCTAATGGCTCAAAAGTGGATTATTTAAAGGTTAAGGTGGGTATGGGTCGAAAAACAACTCAACCAATAGAATTTAGATAAGTTTGGTTCATTATATTAACCTTATCTTTAAGTATTAACTCTCAGTTAATTAGCTTCACTTTTACAATGTCTCTTTGTATTTTTATATTATATGGTTAATAAACATACTATATACATCCAAAAGACCCCCCAAGTAGTCCCTTAATGACACACATATCATGATATAAGTCTATTGGACGAACCATAGATTTTTAAGAAATGAATATAAATTATTAATATAATATTTGTTTCAAAAACTCATGTATGTCAATTTTGACACTATTGGGTATTGTGTTTTTGATAAATTCATAACAGCATTATGACATGAAAACAAATTTATATAATCAATTTTAATATGTCATATTAAACTAGAAAATAAGTGTAATTCATAAAAAGTCTCAAATTACATTTATTTTGATATTTATAATATCATTTATTTTAATATCTCAATAATTAGGTAATTATTGCATCACCATTATGTCATAAATAACTTAACATATTTAATGTCTAAAAAATATAAATAAAATACCATTATGTAAGAAAACCTTTTAGATTTCTAATGAATATTTACAATCTAATTTATCTTATGTATAACCCTATATTAAAAATGTTTTAGTAAATAAATGTTGATTTTAACTGTTTTAACTCTTATTTGAATTAAATAATAATAAATTTCATAATCTAATACAAGTGGACCTAAATGATAATATTTTACTATTAAGGTTTTTTTTGGTCTAGATACACTTTTCCAATATATTTAGGACATGTTTTAGGGTAATATTAATATCATTTTTCCCTTAATTACCCTATTTACTTTTAACCGTGGTAAATAAAAGTAAAAAAGTTACTATTCACCAAAAATTATTTTCATCCCATTGAACCACATTTTACTCCTTGATATTAACCGTGTCTCTCGGATTTTATAAATTCACTCACAGAATCGGTAAAATTAAGTTTCATGAAAAATTCAGTTTTTTAACTACCACTTTGTGGTTTCACTATTCATCAAAAAATGAATGTTTCCAAAAAAATACCAAAAATTAGGCCTAAGATATATTTGATATTATGAATTAAAAAATGTTGTCTATTTTACCAAATTCAAAACATATCATTTGCATTAATTAATTTAAAAATTAATTCCCATCATTAAAACAAATAGCGTGTTTTTAAGAGATAATAATTATCAAAAGATTGACACTTGTTTATGTCTGGTTTAAATGAGAAATTAAATACAATTAAAAACATTGTATTAAATGGTAAAAATATATTCTAGATATAATTTAAAAACACTCAAATTACTAATTTATCACTATTAATTATTTTGATTAAAAAAGTTGTTTTTAAATAAAATTTAGTAATTTTCACTATTCATCAAAATATGAAAATTATCTAAAAAGTACCAAAATTTCACCCTAGGCTAATTTCGATATTTAGAATCCAAAAATGAAGTCCATTTTGAAAGATAAAATGTATAAAATTTCAAAAAGTTGGTATTACTATTCATAACGGCTAGTTTGATTGGTTGTGATGTGTTAGGACTTAAAGTTTCGTACAACACATGGTACTATATTATTCATAGAGAAGCATTCTGTGGAAGCTTGGGATGTTACAAACACTAGGCGGCGTTCAATTATACTTGAGTGACCATGGTGGAACTTGCACGACACAAGTGCAAATGAATCTTTGTTCATGCCTTTGTCAATTTTTGATGTTTCCTCAATGGATTAATCACATTGGGTTTAAGGTATTTCCCTTTTCATTCAATTAGACTCTATGACGGAAAGGAGAATCAACAGTGTATCATATATACGTCTTACACAAGGTCATAACAACAATTATTATGGAATATTTTATAGTGTGTAAACATGTTTCATAGTCATTTAATAATGACATCAAATAATATACTGTGTAAAATAAATGGGTTTTAATTTTTTTTCAAATTTCATTATATAAAAAACTCTTTAAATGAATTACATTTTTTATGGATTTCATTATAACATAATTAAACCATGGTAATGAAATTTCTATCATAGAATTATCCATAAATCATAATCATCATAAGCTAAATAATGAGTGATTTTGGATGGTATTATAGGATCATATCCTCATTAACAAATTTGTAATATCAAATGATGTTATTATAGATGAAAATCCATAATAAAAGATCACTAGAATATTTCATAAATAGAATACCATATTAACTATTAAATATCGTATTCAAAAAATAAATATTATAAATATAATTGGATCCATTTTCAATAAAATACCATTGGATAATTGTAAATGAAACATCAAAATCCACGACTGACAATGATAGTGGGAAATTCTATTTATTTTGTTTAGATAAAATGAAATGTATATTTCACATATTTTTTTAAAAAGTATGAAGTATCTCATTCAGAAAACCAACAAGAACCTTCATTTTTAACAATTTTTACAAATATAAAACAAAAGGGAAAATACATTAGACAACAATATTAGAATCGAAAAAAAAAATCAAAAATACATTTTAAAAAACAAGGACATAGAAGAACAAGGATATTCCACCAATGGGATAAATAAGAGTAGTTCATATGTAACATATTATTTCATTATTTTATGAACATAAATAGAGAAAAACTAAAAGAAAAAAAATTAATCTTTATAAACATACATAAGAGAATAAAATTCATCATCTTCATGGGTGTTAGAGAATATTATTTTATTAGAAAAATAATATTAATAAATAACCAAAATGAACAATGTGATTGTAAAATAAATCTTTTACCTCAAATTTGAAATTATTATAAAGAACACTAAACTCAAATATATTTAATTTATATATATTATAGTTATATAAAATAATTTTATACAAAGTTATAATAACAATTATAATACAGTTATAAAGTTTCATTTACCATTAATAATGAATATCAGGGAGGCATACTAATGAAGACTCTGAACTGTTTTAATTTTCATTGCATAAAATAATAAAAATATGTTTTCCAATAAAAAATGGAACCAAAATCCCATAATTATAATTTATGATTGATATCGTAAAATTTTTCTTTTATAATGAAATTGACATTATATTTTGGGATGATTTAGATACCTTATATAAAAGTTTTACCCCTATTTTACCCATTTCACCATTATCGAAGCGAGTGATATTTCTTACTGATACAATTCATAATGATGACAAATAAAATGAATTTTTTTCCAAATTTTATCATCATTATTCTAAATATGGTATCTTTTTTTAATGATTCTATTCAACTAACAAGTAAAATTTAAATTAAAATTAAAAAATAAAAACACGATGAAAAGACATTTTTCTATAAAAGTGTTTTGTAACGTTTAAATTTTTTTAAACTAAAACCAATAATACAATCAATTATAATGAACATAAATATAATATTAATAATATTTATGAAATTATATTTATTTTAATTGTGTTTAAACAAATTCTTCTTTTTAAATGATTAAATTGAAAATATTGTATTAAATAAACATTATTATTTTTCTCTAATCGTTGAAAAATCCATTAGTTCCAAAAAAAATCAAAAAATAAATGTATTATAATTTTGACATGCCAATTTCAATAATAAGGTACCTTTTTTAAATAATTTTTTTAAAATGTTAGAAAATAAATTTAATATTTCCCAAAAAAAAATGAAAAACATGTGGTTGAAGAAATTTTTTTTTTGACGTAATTAATTCATTAACAATTGAGTACATTTATGTTTTCTTTAGTCTATAACAACGATAAATAATTTTATTATTATGGAAATTATAATTAAATATTCCAATTCAATATCTTGCTTATTATTTTATACTATATTTTTGTTCATTTAGACATTGGGTTTCATGTATCACAAGTATTAAAATAAATTTTATTTTATGAGAAATATATCATAAAATATAAAGGATTTTCAACTTACCATCATTTAAATGAATTTCAATTTTTAAATTCCAGTAGTTTGATTCAAATAAATGAGTATATCTCTATTTTATGACATCGTTGGGTTCCCAATTAGCCTCACTGGAATTTGTTTCCTTTATAGAACCTGAAATAGGTGAGTATTCTTATTATAGAGAATGCTATCTATACGATCAATGATTTATATCAGTTTTTATTCATAGGATTGATCATTTTTTATTGGTAAAATTTTGATTTTATTACATATAATGGATTTTGCATTTACTTTTATAAGAGAGATATATAGAAAACATCGTGAACTTCATATAGGTTAAGAGGAATATTGAATGATATAATCTATTATCCCTACTTGATGATAAATCTCAAAGGGTCCAATATATCATGAAATATTTAAACCAATATATAAAAATATGATATCCTTTTACCATGGACAAATTTATAGAAATACCATCTCACAATAATCAAATTCCAAATATCATCAATTATTATCAATATAACTTTTATGTAAACTATAACTTATCTTGATGTGCTTCAAAAATCATATTAAATTCTTTACCACTTCATTAGCTAGATCATTTAACAATATCTCTATTTCCCTGTTTACATTTTATATTTATATAGATCAACAATTATTTCAAAAGAGGGATTTATAAGCATCAATCTAAATATTCACGTGAAGACAATCATTATAAGGCCCCAGCCTTAAACCTTACTAAATCTTGAGTTATTACAAGATTACACATTGAGGATCTTTTCAGGTTTAGAGTTTTAGAGAATTAGATCATGAAACTTGCATTACATTCCACATTTAAACAAAGTGGTTACATAAAAGACAACATTCATTCTTCCCATCAACGAAAACATATTTAAAATAAAACATGGATTCGTTCTTGACAAATCCTTGACACTATCATCACATCATGTACCCTTCCCTTGACCTATGAAAATCATTTCAAAAACTTGGGATGACAATAAAAAGCTGAGTAAGGGATATAAAAATATGGAAAGGAAACATGAGTACATGTATACATAAGAATGAAATCATACTTTACCCATAAAACATAGGCATATCAAATCATGAATAAATCATAGAAATCATAAGACATAAAAGGTAACTTGAGGCATTCATAACATTCTTACGTAGGGAGTAACCCTCTTGGTTACGTTTTGGAATACCCATCACAGTATATTCCTTAAATCTCTTCGGAGAAACCTCAATGTTTCACTCCTTCGCGTTACCCAATGCATTGGAGAGCTATATCGGGCTCACCCGCCCTTAGTTTATCACGGAACCACCCATTTTCATAACAATTCCCAAGAACCATAACATAAAAGTATCACACAAAACATGTATAAAGGAAACATAACATTTCCACATGTCAATCACAATATAACATTTTAGTATATTGAAATAATGAATCCGTTCAAAAAGAAACCATTTCCAAAACCATTTAAAACATTTAATAAGGAGATTTTTGAATCAAAGTGTCCCATACCACCTTGATACTTTTAACATTTTAAACCATTAATATCCATATAAATAAATCCTTAAAACCATTTTGAAAACATGGATATTTATAAGAACAAATCATTAAAACATTTAAAGCGATATTTTGGTTAAAGGGTTTTTACCAAAATTAGAGACATTTGAATACAATAATTGAGGAATAACATTTAATCAGAACCTTATAATATCATGAGAATAAATGGATTCATGATATAATATTCCAAAGGACAGTATATACACCATATAAGAGTGAATTGGTGCATAACAACAATGAAGTCTCAATAGAGATGTAAAATGTTATGAAATCCCTTATAAAGAAGGTATCCTGAAATTAAGGATAAATCAATCTCAAAATTATGTGTGACAAATATAAATACACCCAATATAATTGGATATTAAGTGTAAAACAATAAAAGGTCATTCAAACATATTCAATGGATGACATATTCAATAACTACATGTTGAAACCAAAAAAATCGAAATTGGGTTAAAAAGTTCCCTTGGTAAAATTTGACAGCCTAACGACGTCACTTAAAAAATTCAGAAAATGAGTTGATGAGAGATAAAAAGGGAATCTCATCACTTGGAAATAAAATTTACATCAATCAGGATATATAATAACATATCCCAACATAATAGTATGTGAATTAAAAGACATAACAAACGAAGTCTTTTAAAATGAGGAGGGCGAAAGGTTCCCTTACCGACTTGGGTAACTTTCGAAAAGTACACCCCATTGAAGAAGTGTCATACAATGAATATGTAAATTCCCATAAATGGAATTATATTAAAAAAGGAGTGTAATAATGGTCAGTACATAAACCACTCAAAGGAAATTGTGGCAAATGTAGCATAAATCCCTCGGGTATAAAAGTGAGATGAAAAATCCCTTACGAAAACTCGACAGCCTAACGACGCCACATAGAACTTCCAAAAATGGATTGATGAGATAAAATAGGGTATCTCATAACATTAAAATAAAATGTACAGAAAGATGAGTATAAAATAACATCCCCCATCATAACAAAGAGGATCTTAAAATAAGTGACATAAAGGAGAGTACTTAAAAAGAAAGAGAGAGGTTGGATCTCTTACGAAAAATTCGGCAGCCTAACGGTGCCACTCAAAACATCCAAAATGGATTGATGAGAGAGAATAGGGTCTCTCATAATATGAACATAAAACTTATAGTAATAGTAATATAAAATAACATCCCAACAACAAGAAAGATGATCTTTAAAAGGAATGACATAAAAGAGTGTTCTAAAAAAGAAAGAGAGGAGTAGGATCCCTTACCTCGGGTCCGACATGAATCGATCGTTCTTTAACGTCCTGAATAATAAACATGACTTAATTTACACTTGCTTAAGAACCTTTTACAAGTTAATTATTCCTTTTATATAAATTATTTACATGTTATAAACATTATGTAATCATTTAAGTTAATAATGTTTGTTTTGTCGACATTTGGTTCTTAAGTCGAAAGTGGACTTCTTACAATTACATGTTGTTCGTGTGGTCAAAGGTTCTTTATATCCAGAATGAAATTCCTGATTCGTTTATCTTATATATCATATATATATAGAATATACATTTATTTGTAATATAAAATAATCATTTAGAGGTAAGAAATGAAATGCACCGTTCATTGAGACGGTAAGCCGTATGTACGCATGAACGCTACTTTCATTTCTTTGTCATATTAATGAAA
This sequence comes from Viscum album, assembly GCA_963277665.1. Taxonomy (NCBI): domain Eukaryota; kingdom Viridiplantae; phylum Streptophyta; class Magnoliopsida; order Santalales; family Viscaceae; genus Viscum; species Viscum album. Next base: position 1,690,028,615 of record OY728135.1, on the reverse strand, counting down.
GTAAAACTAAATGAGAGGTATGTATATTTTAATTACAGAATTATATTAATCATTTATATGTATCATTCATCATATATATCCATTATATACATGTACTTATAATAGTACATTACATTTGGGGATAAGAAATGAAATGCACCGTTCATGGAGACGGTAAGCCGTACGTACGCATGAACCCTACTTTCATTTATATCTCATACTTTAATGGAAAGAAATAATAATTATATAGAGGTATATAATAATTCCAGTATAACATCATATATAATAACATTAAATCCATCCTTTATATGTCCCACATATGACATTAACGAATCACATCACTTTGAGGGGGCGGTAGTCCGCACTTCCTAAAATGAAGATATCGCTTATACCCATAATGGAAGCAATAAAAGAAATCCACAAATGAAAAATACAGAAGACTAAGTAAAACATAAACATATTATATATCATATATAAAAATAGTGACATCATAATGGCCACCTTTGAAGGTGTTAAATGAGTATTGAACAATCATCGTTTCGGGAGGCAGAATTTCGCCATCCACAGAAATCGTATGTTCTTTAACCATTTGATGTAGTTTTCTGAGAGTTTAGCTCGAATAAATCATATAACAACATCCTAGTTTATTTAATATACTGGTGTTGTTACAAAAGAAGTAAATAAAAAGAGTTTAGGGGGTTGGAGAAGCAAAATAAAACAAATGAACATGAGAGAATGAATTACCATTAAAAGTGTAACTCCTTTTGATTTAAGCCTAAAGGCTTCCTTTGAAAGGATTATGCCCAAATGTAATCCTATAGGATGAGTAGAGGGATTTGGAATGAGTAAATGGGAAGTGTATGGCCGAGCCAAGGGCTTGAGGAGTGTGTGAAATGAGGTAGAGGTGGGGGCCTTTTATATGAGGAGAGGAGGGGCACTTTTGGAAATCATGAAACTATTATTTTATTTTCAAAAGTGTTTCGAATTTCTAAGGTCCCAAATTGATATATTTCTAAGATAAGATGATAAGGCTTATAAATATTCCCATCCAATAGTTTTTGGACAAGTGTAGGTATAAGATTTTATATTATCGTTTCATTTTATTTAAACTGATCATTAATGAGGTCATCGCTGCATCATCATGATGTCATAAATAATTTAATTTATTTAAAGTCTAAAAATTATAAAACAAATACTATGATGTAGGAAATCTTTTTATCTTTCTAATTACTATTTAATATCAAAAATCTGATCTTTATAACCCCATGTCAAAATTGTTTTCGTAAAATAACTCAAGTTTGTGTCATTTTTATTTTAACATTAAATAAAAAGTTATTTATGTCATTTCACAACCAAAGTGGATCCATGGGGTCCCCAAGTTGACCCATGGCTTTTCGTGGTCGGCCATGACACAAAATATGAGGGTAGTACATGTGTCAAGTTCATTTCATATTATTAAAACATTATTTTTACCTTAAACTACACTAATTACCTCTAATCGCGATTAAAAACTTAATAACTTACTATTCACCAAAAAATTATTTTTCTCCCATTGAACCACATTTTACTTCTTAATGACAACCATATATGTTGGATTTTTGAAATTCAAAACACAAAGATGGCAAAATTTCATTTAAACAGAAAAATCAGTTTTTATAAGTACCACTTAGTGGTTTCATTATTCATAAAAAATTGAAGTTTTTCAGGAAAATCCCAAAAATTCACACTGAGCTATATTTTATTTTCCAAATTCAAAAATGAATTCTATTTTACAAAAGTCAAAACATATAAGTCGCATTAATTAATTTAATAATTAATTCCCATTGTCAGAGCAAATAGCGTGTTTTTATGAAACAATAAGTATCCAAAGATTGACACTAGTTTAAGTCTGATTTCAAAGTGAAATTAATTCCAACGACCACTATTGGATTTAATGGTAAAAATATATTCTAATTTCACTTTAAAACCAATTCAAAAGATAATCTAATCATATAAATAAATTATATTAAAAAGAGGGTTTGAATTAAAATACAACATTTTACACTATTCATTAAAAAATGAACTTTATCAGAAAGATACCAAAAATTTACACAAAGTAAATTTTGATGTCCCAATTCTTAAGAAGTGTTTTATTTGGTCCAAAAGGATGTATAAGAGTGAACAAAACTATATTTAATGATGGTTCTCCATCAAAAGTTGATAAGTGAACCTTTAGTGAAAACTAGGGCATATACGCCTAAAATTGAATTCTTTCTGTATTTTATGCCTTTATCTTTTATTGGATAAATGTAAAAACATTTTAAAACATATATAAACATATTTTAGTTATTTCTATCCATTCCTATCAATACAACGGCTACATGTAAACTACCATTTAAAATAATATTATTTTATTATTAGAGTGCAACGTAAGATTCCCAAGAAACTCGTTGTTGCGTGTTTGGTATGCCATCGAGCATAGCATCCCCTTTAAAGTCATATTAATATTTTATTCACAAATATTGATATATATGAAAATGTCATATTCTTTATTTACCTGGGGTGTTACATCCTTCCCCCCTTTTGGGAATTGCGTCCTCGCAATTTTTAAAATTGAGCTTGGAAACATCCTTGAACGTCCCACATCGGAACAAGAGTCGGTAAAACAATCACTTTAAAAATAAAGGAAGATAAGTACAGAGGTCACCCGAGTTAACCCATACTAGGATTCCATGTAAAAAAACATGGACATGGAAGAAAAAGCAAAGGGTCATGTTCTTGAGGGAGAGTGATAGTAAACATGTCTAGGAGAAAGTTAACATTGAGAAAATCACAAACTTGTGATGGGTTAGACGGTATTCGACTCCCCAGTAGGAAAAGATAATAGACAACATTTTCGTGTTAAGTTACTTTTTATTGAGGAATTTATTCATAAGGAAACATAATCACTTATCATGTTGTCTTTTAACCTTTACTGGATTCCTTAATAATACTCATATTTTTTTTTTAAAAAAGACGAGTATTTAGGGAGACTTGTTCGCATTAAGAGTACTATAATCAACTTCTACAGAGTCACCTAATCCAAAAAAGAGAACTATATACTTCCCATGTCTTTAGACTTTAACCAAAACCAAAACCAAAAAGGTTAGTACAAGGTCAGATAATCCAGAAAAGGATAACACATTAAAAAGAAAATCTATGCTTAATCTCCAAAATTTGTCCAACAAAACCCAAAGTTCTACGAGGACCATTCTATAATCAATTTGTCCATAAAATTCTTCAATGTAAACAAAACTAAGATTGAAACCCAAATATTTGAAGGATTTAGTCACATAGTCTTCCAAGTTAAATCATAACATTTATCTCCAAACAACATCAGTTGCTCCTAAAGTCTCGTATTGAAAAGTAATTAACCTAATCACATATCCTCCATGATAGGTTAATCATTTTCATAAATAACCCAAAATCAACTTACTCTTAATTGATAAAATCATATAACTAGAAAGAATCAGTCAAACTAACCAGGGACTTCATGTAGTCCAGTGGTAGGTGATAAATACTAGTCGCACTTTGGTTGTGGGTTCGATTCTTGCAGCTTTGTCCGACGCGACGGGTAGTCACACGGTCTGCGTGTTGTCCTTTTTCCAAAACTATATAATTCTTAAAACATTCCCCAAAATGAGATAAAATCTTCAAAGATGATCATAACATATTTTAACCTCAAGTTTATCTCATGCCTTTCATTTTCCATCATAACATATAATAACCCATAATTACCTCAAAAGTACTGATCATATAAACCCAAATGGTTCTTTAAAACTATTTCCACAAAAGAAAAGATAACTATTCCTTGAATAAAATTTTCCTATATTAAACATCAGGGTTACACATAATATAAAAAGTCTTCTAATGTAACCCCATCATCAAAAGAGACTTAATACTCTTAAGAATTTCACCATAACTCTTGAAGCCCTTTTATGTTGACATCTTACTCATTCAATATTCTTCATGATCCATTAACCATTCATTTCCAACTTATTCTAAAATACCTATTTCCTACAAACAAAATCATGAATCATATCCTAAGATTCCAAAATAGGAAAACAATAGTCATGAAATAATAGATACCTTTGATTGGTCATTGTCAGTTTCTTCCTCCTCAATCGGAATGGCATTAGGTATTGGTAAACGAACATTTGTACGCTCTTGTTGATACCATTCACGAAACTTCTTCATAGGACATGTGTTTGCATAATGACCATGAACACAACATTTAAAACATTCAATTGATCCCTCAGAAAGAACTTCTTTCCCTTTCCTCGAGTCAATTGGATGCTTCCTTTTTCCAATGCAGGTTCTTGCTTTATGACCTTCATTTCCACATCTATATCATATTTCTGTCCCTTTGAAACATTTTCCTAGGTGTTTCATTCCACATCTTTGACACATAGGTTTTTGAACACACCTACCTTTATGATTATTACCTGTACTTCCGTAGGGGTTTGTTTCTCGCATATATGATGCCTTAGAGAAATCTCCAAGGTTTAGGTGGTCAATCAGGACTCCAGATAGTTGGTTGAGGATAATCACAAGAGTTCTCATTGCAGCTCCCATATCATTCAGTTTCTTGCTCAAAAAACTATCACAGTTTCCTTCACATCCACTGTTACTTTGGTTCCTACTAGATCCAGCCATTTACTAAAACCAAAAAGGTCAGTGTGAGAATATAAAAAAAAACCTTCATGTACTAATGAGGAAGGTAAAACTAAGATATACTTACTCATTCACATTATCTAAAACTAGGAATCTTTCTGAAATCATAACCATTATGGTAATGTCACTTATGCTTAAAGAATACCCTAACCTCTAAAGTTATCTAAACCGACCTTTGATACCAACTATAAGGCCCAAACATTAAACCTTACTTAATCTTGAGTTATTACAAGATTACACATTGAGGATCTTTTCAGGTTTAGAGTTTTAGAGAATTATACCATGAAACTTGCATTACATTCCACATTTAAACAAAGTGGGTACATAAAAGGCAGTATTCATTCTTCCCATCAACGGAAACATATTTAAAATAAAACATGGATTCTTTCTTGACACATCCTTGAAACTATCATCACATCATGTACCCTTCCCTTGACATTTGAAAAACATTTCAAAAACTTGGGATGAGCATAAAAAGATCATTAAGGGATATAAAAATATGGAAAGGAAACATGAGTACATGTATACATAAGAATGAAATCATACTTTACCCATAAAACATAGGCATATCAAATCATGAATAAATCATAGAAATAATAACACATAAAAGGTAAATTGAGGCATTCATAACATTATTAGGTAGGGAGTAACCCTCTTGGTTACGTTTTGGAATACCCATCACAGTATATTCCCTAAATATCTTCGGAGAAACCTCAATGTTTCACTCCTTCGCGTTACCCAATGCATTGGAGAGCTATATCGGGCTCACCCGCCCTTAGTTTATCACGGAACCACCCGTTTTCATAACAATTCCCAAGAACCATAACATAAAAGTATCACATAAAACATGTATAAAGGAAACATAACATTTCCACATGTAAATCACAATATAAAATTTTAGTATATTGAAATAATTAATCCGTTAAAAAAGAAACCATTTCCAAAACCATTTAAAACATTTAATAAGGAGATTTTTGAATCAAAGTGTCCCGTACCACCTTGATGATTTTATCATTTTAAACCATTAATATCAATATAAATAAATCCTTAAAACCATTTTGAAAACATGGATATTAATAAGAACAAATCATTAAAACATTTAAAGCGATATTTTGGTTAAAGGGTTTTTACCAAAATTAGAGACATTTGAATACAATAATTGAGGAATAGCATTTAATCAGAAGCTTATAATATCATGAGAATAAATGGATTCATGATATAATATTCCAAAGGATAGTATATACACCATATAAGAGTGAATTGGTGCATAACAACAATGAAGTCTCAATAGAGATGTAAAATGTGATGAAATCCCTTATAAAGAAGGTATCCTTAAATTAAGGATAAATCAATCTCAAAATTATGTGTGACAAATATAAATACACCCATTATAATGGATATTAAGTGTAAAACAATAAAAGGTCATTCAAACATATTCAAAGGATGACATATTCAATAACTACATGTTGAAACCAAAAAAATCGAAATTGGGTTAAAAAGTTCCCTTGGTAAAATTCGACAGCCTAACGGCGTCACGTCAAAAATTCCGAAAATGAGTTGATGAGAGATAAAAAGGGAATCTCATCACATGGAAATAAAATTTACATCAATCAGGATATAGAATAACATATCCCAACATAATAGTATGTGAATTAAAAGACATAAAAAAAGAAGTCTTTTAAAATGAGGAGGGTGAAAGGTTCCCATACCGACTTGGGTAACTTTCGAAAAGTACAACCCATTGAAGAAGTGTCATAAAATGAATATGTAAATGCCCATAAATGGAATTATATTAAAAAAGGAGTGTAATAATGGGCAGTACATAAACCACTCAAAGGAAATTGTGGCAAATGTAGCATAAATCTCACGGGTATAAAAGTGAGATGAAAAATCCCTTACGAAAACTCGGCAGCCTAACGACGCCACTTAAAACATCCAAAAATGGATTGATGAGATCAAATAGGGTATCTCATAACATTACAATAAAATTTACAGAAATAGGATTATAAAATAACATCCCCCATCATAACAAAGAGGAGCTTAAAAGAAGTGACATAAAGGAGAGTACTTAAAAAGAAAGAGAGAGGTTGGATCTCTTACGAAACATTTGGCAGCCTAACGGTGCCACTCAAAACATCCAAAATGGATTGATGAGAGAGAATAGGGTCTCTCATCATATGAACATAAAAATTTCAGTAAGATTAATATAAAATAACATCCCAATAACAAGAAATATGAGCATTAAAAGGAATGACATAAAAGAGTGTTCTTAAAAAGAAAGAGAGGAGTAGGATCCCTTACCTCGGGTCCGACTTGACTCGATCGTTCTTTAACGTCCTGAATAATAAACTTGAGTTAATTTCAACTTGATTAAGAACCATTTCCAAGTTAATTATTCCTTTTATATAAATTATTTACATGTTATAAATATTATGTAATCATTTAAGTTAATAATGTTTGTTTTGTCGATATTTGGTTCTTAAGTCGAAAGTGGACTTCTTACAATTACATGTTGTTCGTGTGGTCAAAGGTTCATTATATCCAGAATTACATTCTTGATTTGGATATCATATATATCATATATATCTAGAATATACATGTATTTATAATATCACATAATCATTTAGAGGTAAGAAATGAAATGCACCGTTCATGGAGACGATAAGCCGTACGTACGCATGAACGCTACTTTCATTTCTTTGTCATATTAATGGAATTAAAACTAAATGAGAGGTATGTATATTTTAAATCCAGAATTATATTCATAATTTATATGTATCATTCATCATATATATCCATTATATACATGTACTTATAATAGTACATTACATTTGGTGATAAGAAATGAAATGCACCGTTCATGGAGACGGTAAGCCGTACGTACGCATGAACGCTACTTTCATTTCTATCTCATACTTTAATGGAACGAAATAATAATTATATAGAGGTATATAATAATTCCAGTATAACATCATATATAATAACATTAAATCCATCCTTTATATGTCCCATGTATGGCATTAACGAATCACATCACTTTGAGGGGGCGGTAGTCCACACTTCCTAAAATGAAGATATCGCTTATACCCATAATGGAAGCCATAAAATTAAGTCACAAATGAAAAATACATAATATTAAGTAAAACATAAACATATTATATATCATATATAAAAATAGTGACATCATAATGGCCACATTTGAAGGTGTTAAATGAGTATTGAATAATCATTGTTTCGGGAGGCAGAATTTCGCCATCCACAGAAACCGTATGTTCTATAACCATTTGATGTAGTTGTGTGAGAGTGTAGCTAGAATAAATCTTATAAAAACATCCTAGTACATTTAAGATACTGGTGTTTTTACAAAATAAGTAAATAAAAAATAGTTTATGGGGTTGGAGAAGTAAAATAAAACAAATGAACATGCGAGAATGAAGTACCTTTAAAAGTGTAACTCCTTTTGATTTGAGCCTAAAGGCTTCCTTTGAAAGGATTCTGCCCAAAGGGAATCCTATCGGACGAGGAGAGGGATGTGTAGAGAGTAAATGGTCAGGGGATGGCCGAGCCAAAGGCTTGAGGAGTGAGTGAAATGTGGTAGAGGTGGGGGCCTTTTATAAGAGGAGAGGAGGGGCACTTTTGGAAATCATGAAACTATTATTTTATTTTCAAAAGTGTTTCGGATTTCTAAGGTCCAACATTGATATATTTCGAAGATAAGATGATAAGGATTCGAAATATTCCCATCCAATAGTTTTTGGACAAGTGTAGGTCTTAGATTTTATATTATCGTTTCATTTTATTTAAACTTTTCATTAATGAGGTCATCACTGCATCATCATGATGTCATAAATAATTTAATTTATTTAAAGTCTAAAAATTATATAAAAACTACTATGATGTATGAAATATTTTTATCTTTCCAATTAATAATTAATATCAAAAATCTGATCTTTATAAACCCATGTAAAATTTTTTTTCGTAAAATAACTCAAGTTTGTGTCATTTTTACTTTAACATTAAATAAAAAGTTATTTATGTCATTTCCCAACCAAAGTGGATCCATGGGGTCCCCAAGTTGACCCATGGCTTGTCTTGGTCGGCCATGATACAACCAATGAGGTTAGGACATGTTTCAAGTTCATTTCATATTATTAAAACATTATTTTTACGTTAAACTTCACTAATTACCTCTAATTGCGATTAAAAACTTAATAAGTTACTATTCACCAAAAAATTATTTTTATCCCATTGAACCACATTTTACTTCTTAATGACAAACATGTATGTCGGATTTTTGAAATTCAAAACACAAAGATGGAAAAATGTCATTTAAACGGAAAAATCAGTTTTTATAAGTACCACTTAGTGGTTTCACTATTGATAAAAAATTGATGTTTTTCAGAAAAATCCCAAAAATTCACCTTAAGCTATATTTGATATTCCGAATTCAAAAATGAAGTCTATTTTACAAAATTCAAAACATATAAGTCACATTAATTAATTTAATAATTAATTTCCGCTGTCAGAGCAAATAGCGTGTTTTTATGAAACAATAAGTATCAAAAGATTGACACTAGTTTAAGTCTGATTTCAATGTGAAATTGATTCCAACGACCACTATTGGATTTAATGGTCAAAATATATTCTAATTTCACTTTAAAAGCAATTCAAAAGATAATCTAATCATATAAATAAATTAGATTAAAAAGCGGTTTTGAATTAAAATACAAGATTTTATACTATTCATTAAAAATGAACTTTATCAGAAAGATACCAAAAATTTACACAAAGTAAATTTTGATGTCCCAATTCTTAAGAAGAGTAAAATTTGGTCCAAAAGGATGTATAAAAGTGAACAAAACTATATTTAATGACGGTTCTCCATCAAAAGGCGATAAGTGAACCTTTAGTGAAAACTAGGGCATATACGCCTAAAATTGAATTCTTTCCGTATTTTATGCCTTTATCTTTTATTGGATAAATGTAAAAACATATAAAAACATATATAATCATATTTTAGTTATTTATATCCATTCCTGTCAATACAATGGCTACATGTTAACTACCATTTAAAATAATATTATTTTATTATTAGAGTGCAACGTAAGATTCCCAAGAAACTCTTTGTTGCGTGTTGGGTACGCCATTGAGCATAGCATCCCCTTTAAAGTCATATTAATATTTTATTCACAAATATGGATAAATATGAAAATGTCATATTCTTTATTAACCTGGGGTGTTACAATCATTGTATGAAAACTCAACTATAATAATTTGTTGATTAAAACCACCGAAAAAATACATATAATGAGAATAAATTATAACCTCAATGTTATTCATGGTTCAATCATACTAAACATATTAATGAGGATGATAAGATATACTAAAACACAACTCTATATGTAGAACCTATTGATGTCTTCTCAAGATCATCGAGGTAAACCTTGTATCTTGATCAGATACAATAGAATTTCAAAATTAATTAAACATTACCACATACATAATTATTATTATAGCAAGATAATCAAGAAAGAAATAATATTTGATAGATATAAAGTGTTTTGAATTCATAAGGTGACCAACAATAATGTTAATTTCATTATGGACTTTACTTCTTTTGGAATGTCCGATGACTTAATCCATGATGATGATTTCCCATTACATTTATCAAATGTGTAATGTTTATAACATCCCATTTCACTTCTCTCTCATACATTACTTGATAATATAAAACACAATGAGTTTTATATTCCACAATATCTCACTTCATTTTCTCCCACTGAAATAACTCTGTCAAATCTCCATATATCTTCACACTACCCGGATAACAAGAGGATTTGGAGCCATGTGATTCATCCAAAATCTATTTATTGAATTATAGTACTTATAGAACTCATACATGGGTACTGATCTTTATAATTACATCATTATCATTGTTGAAACCTATGAAACTCATCACTTTTATATGTACTTATGAATCTTCCTTCTCCACCAATGTAATCCAAAAAAGTATAGATAGATAAATATTCACCAAAGAATGACATGATCTATCCACATTCCTTTATATTTCATAACCTATATTATATAAATACATATGAAATGTATCCCTTTTGATCTCATAATATAAAAACTATCAAGATCATTATTTCTAAGCTCCACAATCACCTCGTTCACTTTCCTAGGGTGTTCTTGTATTGAACACTCATAAACCTTAATAAACTCCAACCATCATATCTGGTACATAATTATCTTTTATTTCAATATATTATATAATCTATTTTGATCATTATATATTTCATGACATTCTCCCTGAAGAAAATACTTTTATATAATTAATGGAAAAATGAAAATAGCTAACTCTAAATCATGAGTTCGGTATTTGTTCTCTTTAACATTAAATTTACATGAAACATAACTTTTTACCATATCTTTCTAAATTCTGATAAATCCTAATCCTTACATCGAATCATCATTATATATTATAACCCCATATACACTATAGGGTTGGTTACTCATTTCTTTGTTGACTAAACATATATTTCGTTCCAGGAAATTTTAATGACATTAAACTATCAAAAAGAACAAGGATCCTTTCTATGATAACATAGTTAATGGATTATATGTCAATGGTAAATTATCTATAATGTTTCAATAATAAAATTCCTATAAAAAACTATTGATTTCAGTCATTGTGATTGGTCTAAAAGGTTTTTAATAAATTTTCCTTTAATGTATTTTACAATATACCTTTGTGCGAAATTATATGACCAAAAATTAGAATATTTTTTTAGATAAATTCCTCATATGGTAAATTTATCATACAAATAATACTTCTATAGGGTCCTTTGTACATTATTTAAGTGAACATCCTACATTTAATTACATATTTAATATATAAGAATGTCACATAGAAACACAAAAAAACTCATAAATGAAATCAATAAAAAATATATTCAAGAAAAACATGAATATAGAGTGTGAACTAGTAAGGACAAATTAGATCACTATAAATTAATAAAATATATACATGGTCGGAAATATTTTATTTCATTTGAATTAAAATTTTACAATCAAAAGTTAGCATCCAAATGAATGTTCAATATTAAATAAACATTCATGTTCACATAATTGATTGAATAAATATTAATTATGTGCAAGATAATAATTTTAATTCCATGAGGAATTATTAAATTCATGATAATAAATGTAGATTCTCATCATTCCATATTTCTACTTAACAAAATGAATTTATGCACCCCACACTGACACACTTAGACATTTAAATACCTTATCATGATTATCCATATTTTATTATTCAATTACTATAACTAAATTCTTGACATTATATACAGATTGGTTGAAGTAAGAGTATCATTTGGTGTGAGGTATATTGTAAACTCAACATTATGGTTTATAGGATTTCAATGAAATTATTATATAATGAAATTAAAAACTCAATTGAAATAGGTATTTTTTTGATTTTGAGTTTCTCCCAAACCATTTGTGATAAACACCCTTTTGGAATTAAAATCTCTCCCAAATGAGTTTTTTATATTTGAAAAATAAAAAAATTACTAGCATATGTGGGAACCTGCATTATTCAAAACTAACAATAAAAATTCAAAAATATAATTAAAAATAATGATATCACTAAATATTTTATGCATTGAGAATAGTAAAAACCTTGATGTTAATACCTTTGTCAATTATATTGACCACCCATCACCACTATTTTTTGACCCCTTCATCATCTGCCTATTCACAAATACTATCACCCAACACCTCATTTACCAAGATTCATATAAATGATAATAATAAAATCATATATTCCTTGACTATCACTGATCAAATGATTAACTAAAGCACCATTGATTCTTAGAACATAACAAAATCAGCCTTCAGAAAATGTAACCATGCAAAAAACCAATAAAAAATCCACGGTCATTGATATGAAACACAAAACTGAGTCATTGAATTGACAAATTTATATTGAATTTTTTTTGTATCCATTGAGAATAAAATACCAAAATTAAAAAAACAGACCATTATGAAAACATAAAAAACAACACCACAGAAATAGAATCCACCAACAGATCTGAAAAAACATGAGTCCAAATAACTTTTGACACTAAACCAAACTACCATGATCATAAGGACATCGTAAAATAGGGAAGAACAAAATCAACCCCATATTATTAACATTGAATCCCAATATAAGAGAAGGAACCAAAACATGCTATGACTCATGAAAAACCAGTGATCCCCAACATAAAAAATCTGAAAACACCCATCAAACCAATACGTTATACTAAAACGGATTCAGGTGATATAGATCTGGATGAAAGAGTATAGATTGAGCCGAACAAGCCCTTAATATTGATCAGCAAGGGAAAAGTGGAAATTTATGTATCAGAAAACAACAATGAAACCAACATACCAAAGAAGATGACACTCGATGAAACTACAATAACTTCCAAAACAACTATGAATAACACCAAGCAAGACCACAAGTTAGGATATAAATTAACGATTATTTAGGTAGGGAAATCATAGTCAGTGAATGATGTCCAAAGAGAAGGAGGGATAAAACCAAGAGAGGAACGAGAAATTAGTGGAAAATTCATAATAGACATGAAAATAGTGATGAGAAAGGATGTGGAGAATCTTGGTAAATAGGGGAACTCATCATCAAAGAAATGAACTGAAAACCCAAGGTGTGGGTGTTATTGATTTTGAGAGAACAATTGGGGGAGTGTAGATCCATTCATGGAATTAAAATCAAGAACTATAAAATTGATGACTTTTTCTTTGACATATTCATATTTATCTTCACATTGATCAAAAAATATTATATCTTAGAATATCGAATTTTGTTTCCCTTATATTGGAACTAATGTTATATTTATGTTTAGAAATCCATTCCATTCCTATGATAATATAAAAACATGTGAGGGGTGAATAAACTGATTTATAAGATGTACATTCCCACAAAAATCAATAATTTTAGAATCATAGACCAGATATGAGACTATTATAACATTGTATGTTTTTACTTCGAATTCAACATCAAATAATGTGGGGGTCACTGTGATCCCCTTATAAAATTGTTAAAATATAAAGGAGTCAAAAGATCAATAATCAAATAAGACAATATAATTTTTGGATTGAAGTCTATGTGTTATATATTTCACATAATAATGATACCCCACATTGTATATAGAGGTCTCGTGATATTGAACATTTTCCTTGGGATTAATATTTTTATGGTGTCAGTCATCATCATTATCATTAAAATTATAGAACAATGTTTCATAATTCCCATCCTCCATTTATTTGAAACACTAATTTGTGTGGAGTTCATTATGTGGTTCTTCCTCAGCATCATTAATGACTCCTTCATCCCATAATTTCATAATTCTATTTCTTGATGAACCTCCATTCCAGAAATAAATAATTTACGGATTCTGTTTAAAAAATAAAACATGATTCTATCAATAAATTAAACATAAAATAAATCTAGTATGTTTTAGTCTATGTTTTTTATAATTTCCATTCAATTCCATATTTTCATTACTTTTAAAACTAGAAGATTAATGGGATATATAATTTCTATTTCCACCCTGAATGCACAATGAAATGTTTATTCATAGGTTCTTATTTAATTTACAGCTAACAACCATTAGAGTTTTAATTTTTATCAACTTAATAATAAATAATCTATATATTTTGTCATAATTTTTATACGTGAATCAAAAATCATAATTCGTATAAATTTTTTCTCAAATGTTATTATGGAGACATCATTCATTTACATTACCTGGTGTAATTCCTTATCCATTTTCATATGTATAATATTATGAAGTGACTTATTGATTAAAAATATCTTAAACTCTTCCCACACTATGAAATAAATTTGTTACTTTTTCCCCATATTCTTAATAAGAGTCCACCATTGACATACATTGACACACATATGATAAATAGAAAAAATAAAATTTTCATTTTCTAAACACTGGAGGTCCTAATATATATTTTTAGTATCATTGATCCATTTATAAACTACTTGTGGATAAAATGGACCACTATGAGAATGTGGATTATTTAAAATTGAAGGAATCAACAGAATATTTTTAACACATTTTCTCATTTGGTGGATGAATATTAATAATGGAATGAGTTTTAAATTTAATTTTAACATGGAAATTTCTATTTATAGTTCCCAAAACATTTTGTTTCATATGAGGGAAATAAATTTGTTATCCAGATCATTCAAAATTAATATGGATCCACAATGGTCCATATAATTTCTAATAGCAATATTAATAGTGTGATAAACAATATTCATAGTGTAAACAAAGAAAATCTTTATATTAACAGAAAATTATTCCGTTATATAGTATATAAAATTATCCTCAGGGTTCTCACTAAATTTTTATCATCCAGGTTTCTAAAAGTAACTAACGATTTCTGTAACATCCCAGGTAAATAATGAAATGTGGAATTTTCATATTTATTAATATTTTTGAATTAATTATTAATTTTTTTAAACGGTATTTCTATGTTCGATGTCTTACCCAATACACAAAAACATAATTATTTGAAATCTTATGTTTCACACTTACAATATAATAATATTATTTTAAATGGTAGATAACACCTAGACATTGTACTGGAGAGAATGAATATAAATAACTAAAATATGATTATACCTATTTTTTAAATGTTTTTACATTTTTCCAATAAATGTTTGAGGCTTAAAATTTGAATGAATCTAATTTGAAGCATAATTTACTTTAAAATGTTGATTTACAAACTTTTAATGGAGGACTCACTTAAAATCAAGTTTTGGTCACTTTTATATGTTATATTTGACAAAATAAAATTATAATTTAGAATCTGGACAACAAAATATACCTTGGGTAAATTTGTGGTATTTTTCCGATAAACTTCATTTTCTATTGAATAATGAAAAATACTGTATTTTAATACAAAAATATATTCTAATCTTATATATTTAAATTGATAGATTAATTTTTTAATTAGTTTTAATGTTAAATTCGATTATATTTTTACCATTTAATCTAATTTTTGTCATTTTAGTTAATTTCACTTTGACATTGGACATAAAAAAGTGTCAATATTTTGATAGTTAACATTTCTTAAAAATGCCTTTTATTTTGAGAATGGGAATTAATTTTAAATTAATTAATCCAACATATATGTTTTAAATTTGGTAAAATATAAATCATTTTTTAATTCATAATATCAAATATATCATAGGATGAAATTTTGGTAATCTTTTGAAAAACCTCAATTTTTGATGAATAGTGAAAACACAAAGTAGTAGTTAAAAATCTGATTTTTTAAGTTAAATGAAATTTTACAACTTCTGTGAATTGAATTATGAAAATATAAAATAAATTTTTTTTATTATTAAGTAAAATTTGGTTCAATAAGATGAAAATATTTTTTGATGAATTGTAACTTTTGACTTTTATTTACCGCGGTTAAAGGTAAACATGGCAATTCAAGGTAAAAATAGTATCATAATAATAACAAATTACCTTAAAAATTTTCCTAACCTTATTCTAAGTGTAACAGACGACCTTGATCATCCTTGGATAGATTTCAGGACCCCATTGAGTCACTTGGGAGTGATAATGACACTTTAGATTATTAAATTAAAGTAATGACATAAATGGACAAAACAAATATCATTTAGTATATTATTCTTTACATAGTGTTATAGAAGTTATCATTTTGTATATAAATATTCCTTGGAAATATAAAATGATTTCCTAAATAATGGTATGTATTTTATAATTTTTAGACATCATATAAAGAAAATTATATATGACACAATAATGATGCAGTGTCTACCTCATTAATAAAAGATTTAAATAATTAAGATTATAATGATTAAAATAATATCCAAAACTAGCCCAATTATTATTGGATTATATTATTTGGACCATGAGTCATCATATCATAGAATATTATTTGTGTTGGAGCTTTATAAATTGATAATTATTATATAATAAATTAATATCTTCACACTTTCATAAAGAGCCCCTCCCCCTTTTAAAAAGACCTCACATCTAACCAATTCCTCACACCTGTCAAGCCCCTTGGCTTGTCCAACATCTAACCAATTAAGCTTTATACAACTTTCTCATCATCCTAGAAGTATTATTGTAAGCAGAAGGCACTTAATAAAGTCATTTTGGTGAAAACCAAAAGGGGGTTACCCAGATTAAAGGAATCATTTTCTCTTAAATATTGTTGTTTTATTTTGTTTTATTTTACTTTTCCAACCTCGTAAAATATTTATATTAATTTATTTTATAACAAAAACAGTATAATTATTATAATTTGTTGGTTTTAGTAGAATTATTCTAACTACACTTACACATACCTCCGTCTAATGGATAAAGAACATACAATTTCTGTGGACAGTGAAGTACTGCCTCACAAAACAATTATTGGTCAAATATCTCCAACCGACTCTCATGGTGGTAATTATGATGGTACTGTATTCATATATGATATATATTATATTTATATTTTTTGTATGCTTCTTTAATTTTCATTTATTGAATACCTTTATGGTTTCCATAGTGAGTAAATACGATAATCTTATTTGAGGAAGTGCGGACTACCACCCCTCAAAGTGACATGACTTTTTCATGCCTTATGTGGAACGTATAAATGGTAGTGTTAATGAAATTAAATATGATATTATACTGGAATTAGAATATACTTATTTTTAATAATGTTTCCATTCCATTACAATATGAAATATAAATTGAAGTAGCATTCATGCGTACATATGACTTACCATCTCCCTGAATGGTGAATTTCATTTCGTATCTCCAAATATTATGTAATATTGTAAATAAATGTATATAATAGATATATATTATATATATTATATCTAAATCATTGATATAATTCTGTATATAATAATCTTTTTACCACATGAACTACATGTAATTAAAATAAGTCCATTTCTGACTTAATTACCAAATATTGACAAAACCAAAATTATTAACTAAAATTATTACATAATGTTTATAACATGGTAATAAGTGATGTAAAAGGAATTATAAAATGAGAAAAGGTTCTTAAGAAATTATAAATTATCTTTAGTTTATTATTCAGGAGATTATATTATTAACGGGTCATGTCGGACACGAGTTAAGGGACTTCATCTCAATCTCCTTTAGTTTAGGAATATTTTGTTTTCATACACAACATTCTTTTATACACTGTAAAAACAACATTGACTTTTCACTTCATTCAAAGGAAATATTTTTATACAAATCATTTTACTAAATGAAAAAAATGAATGTTCCTTTTAACGTAAGCAGTGACAATGACATTTTCCGCTGCCATGAGTATTATTTGATCATTGGCTTCAGTAACAATCCGTAATGATTTTAAAAGGAAAATAAATATCATACACTTTTACATATTTTGGTATTGAAAATGGTTTTGATAATGGATTTTTTATTTCAATATATTTAAATGATTTATTATGATTGAAATGTGGAAATTTTATCATTCCTTTATATTTGATTTATGTGTTATTATTTTATAATGGTACGTGACCATTTGACTGGTGGTTACATGATAAAACAAATGACAGGTGGTTGCATGATAAAACAAATGATTACTCAAATATCTCCAACCACCTACCATGGTTTCCATTATAATAGAAATTTATTTATATATGATATATATTATATTTATATTGTTTCTATGCTTCTATATTTTTTATTTATAGAATATCATTATGGTTTCCATTGTGGGTAAATACGATAATCTCATTTGAGGAAGTTCAAACTACCG